>OX101808.2:65587891-66787891 GCA_944452925.2 Chrysolina oricalcia
ATATGCATAAGTTTACAGAGAGCAAGTGTAGATTGTGCTAAGTATAAGAGGGCGGCACTATATGGGTTTTATTACTGAGAATATTACACATTTTATAAATTTCTACGTTCATGCCTGAAAGAATTTAAGATCGCCGCGTTTTACTTCCAGTTCGTGTTCAGGAGGCAAAAAATACATCACTACTAGCATTGTTTACTAGCAAACTATTTTTCTCGGCGGTTATGTTATGAGGCCGATGTGGAATGAGATTTACCTTTTCAAACAATTGTCCGTCACATACCCAATCCATATTTCTTCAAGTTTAATGAGCTTTCAACCGTTTTTGGCAGAATATTGATTGATGAAACTCTGGTAGCAGGTAACAAACAGACATTTTATTATTAGAGTTGCAAATGGATCAATGTATCGGTTTTTTAATGACACGAAGTTTAATTGACCATCTTGCATAATTCTCATTCTTCATTTATCCACATTATAGAAAAATGTTAGCCCACTTTCAATATGGGACGGTTGAAAATGTCAAAAGAAGCATAACCTTATGACATTTCTCGTGATTCAAAATTCGGCATGCGCAATAGTTTCCCAGCGTCAGTTTGAGAAAAGGTAAGATAGATATTTTTAGCTTCAATTTGATAACATTGCGTCTTATGGAGTGTTATCAATATTTGTAGTTAATAGATATATGATGAGCACACAACAATTATATTTGTAGTTTACGAAATACAGAGTTTTGAAGTTGTAAAATGTCACTTTCATACCATTATTGACTGAACTTTAATGAGGATGATATCACCGAATTATCATGGATTTCTTGATCTACACCATACTACCAAACTTGGTTAGCCCAACAGTATTTTTCCTGAGCAGTTTTTAAAACATTACATTTTCTCAGTCATACAAAATGAGACTAATGTCAGAACGAAGCATCAACGTTAGAAGTCGGACCGTATCGAAATTGAAGTGTTTTCATTGGATATAATCAATAACATCATTAAGGTTCAGTCAATAACGGTATGGAAGTGACATTTTACAACTTCAACACTCTGTGATTCGTAAACTGCACATAGAATTTTTGTGTGCCCATGGTAACATTTGTTCAGTGTGTCGAGTTCAACCGTTCAACAACATATTGAAATTTTGGACAATTTGACAACAAAACTTTTTAAGAGTGCGCGATCATATGATCACGTACTTTTGTGATCAATTTCTATTCATACTGACTTGCCCCTGAACTCATGTGTTGAGTAGTACATATTTCTTTGTGAATTTCCAATCTTAGTTCAACGCATTGGTGCTAGTTGATGAAATAGATATCTAATAGCTGACAAACACTTACATTCCACAATATTTTTTTTATCATTCATTTTATATCATTATGTTTTGTTGCCCAGATTCTATTCAGGTCAGATCTTATGATAACATTGTCAATATCAAAAAATCTAAGTTTTTGTCTCCTATACATTTTACTTGAGAACTGAAAAAAATCAAATAAATTTTTTTCATTTTCAAGTAAGTAAAATTATTTGTTTATTCGAGTATTTTTGAAGGCAAACTTTTATTCAAATACACTGAAAATCAAAAAATAATTTCTTTCGATGTGTGACTCAGGTTATTCTATGAGTACCAGATTCAATAATTCGCTTCTTTATTCAAACTAAAAACATTGCACTGGAAGCTTTTGAGTCTGGTACTCACAGAAAAACCTACGTCACACTACTGAAAAATATTTTTTTTTTAACTTTTTAGTGCTTTTGAATAAAAGCTTGTCTTAATGTTTTTACCCAATTTTATAATCAAAATCTAATCATCAACAAATCTATATACGCTTTCATCAATTTCTTTGTTTGCCGACATATACAGTTCCTCTTGAGAGATTTTCATTATTATGTTCAATCAAAAATGGGATACTGGACAGCTGTGGTGTCATTCAATGAGAACAAATAGTATTTTCTCCTTCACCACATAAGTAATTGGGAAAATATTATTCTTTCTCATTATATACAAGTAACTATAAAGTACCTATATTTATCATTATTATTCTCATCTGAAGGAGAACTCTCCTATCCTCTCCACCTATTTGGTATTTGAATATATGCTATTCAAAATATTGAAAATGTCTCGAATTAAAATTTATTTAATCCATTTTCATATAATGATGTAACTTTGATAATCGCATCTTTCAATTTATCCATTGTCAATTATTATGGAAATGTTACCTATTCAAATCAATTTGGGGACATACTGGGGCTCACTAGATTATGTCGTGCCTATAAGCTGCCATCGTATATATGTTCATGCTAATTAATTCAGAATGTACACATTGATTCAATTATCAAAGTGATCGATAGCAGAGTGGAACGTCGGAATAGTTATTTTTGTATCTAGTGCGCGAAATGCTACTTTGGTGATCGAAAACTGATTTTTTTTAACGAGGCGCAGCCGAGTTAAAAAAAATAGTCGAGATTACCAAAGTATTTCGCGCATGAGATGCAAACAAAATTTTTTCTACAAACGTCAAAAATATTGTTCTAAAATAAGTAATAACTATGAAAAATAGTATTGAACTGGCTTAAATAATTTTTCCAAATCAAGTAATTACTGTAACTATGGAAATAAAATGGCATTTGTTGACAATTATTTCAAAGTGACAGTTCTTGATAATTATTTTGGAGTGACTTTTTATTCGCGTCAATTTCGTGCGTGATATTTATTATTGTAAAAGAATGGAAATTTCGAGCGACGATGAACTAAGCAGTACCCCACCTAACTTGATAGATGCGGCCAATTCCGTAATTTCCAACCTTTTACCGGAGAAATCGAGGCGGCAGTATGAAAATGCATATCAGCAATTTAAAGAGTGGTGTGAAGCAAATAAAGCCAGAAAAATATCTCTCACAATTTGAAAGCCTTAATTATTGTTCTACATTAATAAATAAACGATTTCTTGTTTTTTGCTTGATTGAGGAGTTGAGTACCATATAGGTTAGAATATGAAAATCCCATATAGTTTACATGGAGTGTGCGAAATATATTTCGCACATTACTTCGCGCACGGTGTCATGGTAACGAATGAAAATGAAAAAAAGTGCCACATCGCATACTGTTGTCAATGCGCGAGCCTTGTCATTTTTTGACGTTTGTAGAAAAAAAAGTTTTATTTAGTGCACATATGACAATCTGTAGTCTCAACCCAACCAATCTTTGAACTCTATTTGTTTCTTCGCTTAAGGTAGTACTTCTTCTAGAAGATTTTCCTATGGAAAACTTGAAATCAAAATATTATTTTTCAGTCTCCCAAAGTTTTAAATATTTCTTGTTTTCAATTTTTGAGATTTGTAATGAGAATCTTGATTACTTTCACCTGCACGGTATATGAAATTAGTGAAGAAATGTGACTAAAACATACTTATAGTCCAATCAACAGGGCTATCAACCTCAACTTAAATTGCTCCGCCGATAATTTTTTTTTAATTGTATAACACATTATGCACATTACTTCTGAGAAAAATTATCACCTCCAGGGGGATGGAACCCCTCCAAAAAACGCGTTAATAGTTATTTATGCATCAAGTGCAAAAAGTGAATGTTTATTGCACTCGACGTGAAATTGTCCGACGAGGCCGTTAGGCCGAGTTGGGCAACACGTCGAGTGCAATAAACAATTTTTGCACGAGTTGCATACAACATTTTTTCTACGTTTATGCAAAAAGCAAAAAATGATTTATTGAGGTGCGGCACTAGGTGTAGGAAAATGAAAAGCGCAACTTGAATACTTTATTATTAATATCGATTTGCATTGAAACAGGAACTAATACGTTACGAACAATTTAACTCAAACTTTATTTTTACCCTCAATGTTGAAAGTGAATGAACAATTGGTGCAATTTTCAATATGAATATTTCGTAGTGAAGTACTTTTCATCGCTATCATCTATTTTTCCATTAATATTACTCATTTTGAAACTTTCAATTCTGTTAATTGTCAGAATTAATTTTTGTCTGACGTTTCTATAACCACAATTGCATTATAAAAATCAAAATCATAGTAGCCGTGAGCGCGTATGTTATCACTAGGTGTGATCATAGTACAGACAGTGTGCTCTATGCAGGTAGACGGTTTAGAACAAAGCGGATCGGATTTGATTATGGAGTTATTCTCGGGAAAGCATTGTTTGTTTAACTCTTGCTGCTAACAATAATACAAAATAATATAAAATATGTAACTGTTTGAAACCTATTGCCAATCTCACAGAATATCTGCTAAATATGTAGTAGATTTAAACGTTTATGTTTGTCATGATGACAGCACGTTGAAGTAGAATGACAGATGGGTGCAATAAAAACTTTATTGCACTAGTGCAATAAAGAACTTCTTTTTCTACTGAATGTAGTTCAATAAAGTTTTGCTTTTTGCATGAATGTAGAAAAAATTAATTTTTAAGGAAATTTCGAAATATCTCAAAAAATTTACTTTAAAAAAAATAACTTGATATTCAGAAAGAGCACAAATTTTTACAAAAAAACTGTCCCAACCAAAATTTTGAGAAATCGCATTGTATTCTTGAAAAAAATTGTTGAAGTTATATGCTTTCGCAATGGGGCAGGTGTTGCGCCGCCTCCCGCCCACGTGCATTTTTTCAACCAGCGCGCGAAGTAAAGCTCTATAACTCCTCAACTAAATGTTCAATTCGGATAAATCTCACGCCATTTTGAAGGTAAAGATCGCAGCTTTGTATTCTGATATTATATATATTCGTACGCGCAGTTGTCAGCTGCAAAATTGCAATTGAAAGTCTCATAATATTAAAGTTCCTGACTTCGTGAAATAATGTTTGTGATTACTGAAATAATGTCTTATCACTTGTAGAAAGTAAAAAGAACAGTTGAGGAATACTTCATTGTCAAATTGGTTAACATTTAACCAGTCCAAATAATGTTGGTTTTAAATACGAGTGTTTTCAATTCTTCGCATATTTTAGGTTCCAAAATCTTGAGGGAGTTTATAAATTCAAATGCTAATAACTCAGAGATAAAAGCACGTATCAACATGAATGAAAAGCCAGTTTGCAGAAAAAACCCTGCTCTTATTGAAAACATTCATACAAATTTGGTTACTTTCACAAATTTTAAATGCAATCCAGTCAATCTTTTAAGTACTTAAAATAGAGGTTACTCGGCATTTGATCGCATTATTGTTCTATGGAAAAAAAAATAAAATCAGTCCTTGATGGAATATGGAAATTCGAGACCGAGGAAGACAGTGCATCAAAGGAAACTGTCCCGAAGTGTACCTGCTTTAAACTTATTGAGATTCTAAAACATGAAAAATGTCGGCTTGGGACCTTGTCAATGCGGCAGCTAGCGCGCCGCTGTGTAGTATACAGCGGCTCGGTTCCGTCAGTGCGCAGTGGGCAGCAGTCAACGTTGCTCTATGTAAACGTTAGATGATATATAAGTTCCTGTGCAGAAAACGCTGGATACTGGCATAACATCGATAGTCGGAGACGACAACACATCCCTTAGTGCTTTGTCACTTTTATTAATTAAAAATGGAGAGTTTGCCACCTATAGTTGATGCAGCGAGGCAACATTTTTATAGAGTGTACTTGCAAGTCCAGACATGGTTGTCACATGAGATACATCCTGAAAATAGGGGCTGGGAAAAGAGTACAACTTTGAAACCAATCGAAATGACAAGAAAAGCCGCATTCAATTTGAAAAATGTTTTTTTGTAACTGCACGACTGGCTGCATCAGAGACTCCTGCACGTGCAAAAAGAGTGGTCTTAAATGTACCAATGTTTGTAGTAAATGTACCACAGATATCTGTAGGAACTTGGCAGTGATTGTTCCGGTTTGTGAAGATGAAGACGAGGAGACTGAAGATGAAGTAGATGATGAGTTGTATGAGTGAATAATAGTTATTTTCCTAACAAGTGCGGAAAGTGATACTTTCCCGCACGCGACTGCCGTTGACCCGAAAGACGCGAAGCGGAGTACGGGCAAGCAGTCAAGGGCGGGAAAGACACTTTACGCATGAATTAGGAACATTATTTTTTCTACGACCGCATAAATATTCAAAAAGCACATTGAAAATATATATTTCATTTCAACATACAAAACATTCCATGAAAATCCACTAATTATTATTAATATTAATGTAGAAAACACAATTTGTTGCATTCTGCAAATGCGTCAGAATAGCCGGTCCAGAGTAGTTAGTTGGTGGTAACTGGCTGTAAAGAGTAACACTCGTAGATTGCAAAGTGCATGAAGATGACGGAGACGGCATTGGTTGCAAGTTGCCAGTACATGAAATAATTTTATTCGAGATGGTTTTCTTCTGTTCTACGGAGTCCTCCAAATAACTCTCAGCAACAATGAAATGTACATTTAATAACGATAAATTGACATATTTTACTTTCCCGCACTAGTGCGGGAAAGCAAGTTTTCCCGCACTAGTGCGGGAAAGTGACACTTTCTAAACTAAAATGAGTGCGGGAAGGTGGGTAAAAACGCACGGTCGTAAAATAATATATTTTCCTATACATTTCTTGATGGTGATTACTTGTGTATTCATTTCTCCATACCCTTTCTCGACATCATTGAAAAACACTGTCATATTTCGTTACTTCCAGTCCGCGTTTGATTTATAGAATAAGTTGATCTACTCTCGAATTTGCGAATAATTTTCATAACAATACTTCTAAATCTCAATAACGACAGTTCTCAACGGTTATTTACCACATTTATATCTAAAGAGTAGTAGTTTGAGAGTGTTTTCAAATATTCTTCCCCTTCCCTCTCACCCCAATGTTTCCGCGATGCGGGGGATATGCCTCGAATGCGGGAGAGGGAAATTCGTTTCCAATAATTTATACCAATAATTTTTACAAATTTTTGCTCAGTTTCATTACTCAGGACTAACAATTTTACATATTCATAGAAAATACCCCAAAAAACACGATTTCTGGAAGGGTTTGATGCCTCGGAAGGGGGTTACTAATACCGATTTCCACTCATATTTATTGCCCAGAGCTGACATGTCAAGAAAATACCTTCCAGAAAAAAAGTTTTTACGATTTTGGGGGGATTGCACCCCCCAGGAGTTGATAACTTTATTGCTAATTATTCAACCCTCCGTGACGACCAAATTGCATAAAAGAAATCGGCGGAGCAATTCAAGTCGAACTTTTATGAGAATAATTGCTCTGTTTATTGGCCTATTATACAATGAACCGCTCTTATAGATAGATTATAAAAATGTAATACCTACTAGTTTTTTCTTTCAAACACAAAACCATCATCAACATTTCCATCAATTCTTGCTTCTTTGTTCCCGAGTTATTATTATTATCGAAATATTCAGTACGAAAGTTTATAACGTTTGAGCCGTACACTCGAAATATTTGGCGATCGCGCGTACGTGAGTACAGTCTGGTACTCTAGTCTACAAAAACTACTTTGGTGAATTTCTCTTCAAGTGCACCGAAAATTATGATCCAGGGCTCATTCGATTCGGAATGACCTCTAGAAACTTTTTGAAAAAGTTGAAGGTGCGCCGGCAAAAACTGCAAAAGTTATAAACAATTAAGTAAAAAAAAGGTGGGGTTTGCTTTTTTGCAAATAGCATGCTTTTGTTAATTAACTAGTTTTCACAAGATTCATATTTACATATAAACCCTGATAATTGTTGAACTAAAAACCACAAATTTGATTCACTTCTTGGAGCTATTTTCTTGAAAGGCTTTAAAAAAGATCCCCATATTGGAGAAATAAAAAATGTTGATTTTCCACTTTGTTATTGACAATCTAAGGTGAGTGAATTCTGTTAATTCCTAATATTGATATTTAATGGGTTGAAATTATTTTTATTGTCCAATGGTCCATATCAGTCAGCGCACACGGGACTCGCATGAGCCGCTTTTAGCGCTACTTTCGCCTCTCAATTGAAATTCTAAATATTAACCGTTGCTAGGATGAGTGACAAGAAAAATCCGATTTACATTTTCCCGAAAAGGCCAGTTGCCAAATTATCAACTTGAAAATACATTTCTCAATAGAAAAAACATGTCGCCTATGGAAATGGAAACAACCTACGATAAAATCAAGCTATTTTTTTGTAATATCTAACAGAAAACATCTATTTCCCTGGCTGAGGACACGCTGGACATCGAACTAGATATTGTGAAAAGACCCTAACTTGAAAGAAAAAATGCGAAAGTGAAAATTCGGATTCAGATAGTTCAAATTTAATCTTATTTTTTGTAATATCTAAAATAAAACAACTACTTTTTCGGCTGAAGCCACGCTGGACATTTAACAATATTGAACTAAAGAAACTGAACCTCATTGTTTCGGAAGAGGCGAATAACCAATCACTCCTAATCTGTAACTTGTTCAACTTGGCAAACTCGCATTTCCGCAGGAATGGCGTTTTTGTTCACTCTTCACCATAACGACTATCGTGGCAATATTGTTTACATGACAAATTTGTGCTGATATAAAGTAGACAATTTGGCAACCATGCATTTCCGCACCGTGGAAATCAGGTTTCTGTTTACTTGTTATCATAGCAACAGTTTCTATGCCAGCAGTTTTTCCATAACAAATTTCATTTAAACTATAACTGGCCCAACTTGACAACCATGCAGTTCCGCAAAGCGGAAAGAGCATTTTTGTTTACTATTCACCCTAACAACGGTTACCATGGTAACCTTCTTTCCATTACTGATTTCTGCTAAACTAAAGTAAACATCTTGGCAACCACGCATTTCCGCACTATGGGAATCAGGTTTTTGTATTCTCGTTACCCTAGCAACGGTTGCTATGGCAACAGTATTTTTTAACTGATTTCAGCAAAACGAAAGTTGAGCCAATTTGGGTGCTACTATTGTCAGTAGAAAGCTTGGTTTATGAAACCAAAATAGCAAAGCGTTTATTGACCGAATTTGCAAATTGGCCTCTTGCTAACCAGTATTCAAACGAATCTATCTCCTACATAGTTGCTATAAAGTTCCCCACCCCACCAAGCTTGCGAAGAGTTGTATGAAGACACTACAACAAGAAATAAGGATATCACATATACCATGAGACTCCCATTCAAAATTACTGCAGAAAAACTAAAAGTTTCGAAATCAAGAGTTGTAGCACGATTCCAACAGCTAGTTATGAATGAAAGACACCTAAGACAACTCAATTATGATACAGTGATATCGATCAAGGAAGATAACATCAATCCCACAAAATGGCCATTAGCACGTTCATCCTCATCCTGAAAGCGTAGTTCGAGTAGTCACGTTATGCAAAAGAAATACGACTCTGAATAAGGATCACCAGTTTGATCCCATTACCTTCTGAAGAGCAAAACACTCTAGAAACATTTCGGTCAAACGGCCCTGACAGAAGCTCCACCCCTACAAGAAAGGTCAACTTTGGACTAGCTCAAGCGATGTTATAGTTTACCATAGTTATGTATATTCCAATCGGTTACGCCAACTATACAATCACCATACCAGAGAAAGGTTTATAAATTGAGCAGCTGGGTACCACCAAATCGAGAAAGGAATATTCAGGCTGCAAGTCAATGAAGAAAAAGCTATAATCACCAACAACACTTCGAAAGTGACACAGTCAGTTTCATAATTCGAGGCATTATGTAACCATGCCAAAAGTGTCTCTGTGGAAACTCAATGTTCTTCACTACTAATCCATCATCTGCGAAAAGAAAATAGCTGGCACTCATAGAAAATAGTCCACAAATCTTCAACGTCGGCGAAAAAAAGGAATGCTTGGCAAATTCATGACCGCAGTATTCGGAGTAAAACATGAAGTACATATACCAGGACATTGACAAACTGGAAGAAAATCAAGAGAAACTCGTAGAAGCATCAAATCGTTGAGCAAAATTCATGATTTCGACAATTTAATCAATCAATGATAAGGAGATTCGAATAGAAAAGCAGCTAGAACGGTTCTGAATGAAACTCAGTCAAGGAATTAAGGCATTACACCAAATGGATAAATAATTTCGTTCATAGGGTGTATCTGGAAGAATAGACTTATGGCAAGATTTGATACTTATATACCCATTACGATCAATTGTGAATCTCACACACTAATGCAACTTGCAAAATCCATGTTTCCCGGATTTCAACAAAGAACAAATTGGCCACTTTAGGCAAAAATTTGGAAAAAATAGCAAAACAATGCAAACTCTCACAAAAATTGTATTTTGGTACTCAATGCAAAAATAAAAATTTATACACTCGCACAAGGTCGGGAACAGTGTTAAACAATTCTGGTTACTTCGTAGAAAAAAATGCAAAAGAGTAGCAAAATGACAAAAACAAAGAAAATATCATTCTTTATCGTTTCTCAATTTTGCGACTATTTCCAAGTTTGGCATCAGAGTAAATAAATTTTTCATTCATACTGTTTGTCAATAACTTGAAAAGATCTAAAAGACTGGCGAACGCAAAGAAACGTTTCTCTTTATGTCATATCGCCGAAACTTTTCCACGTCCTTCGATGATGGCAACATACTTTTTTTGAAGTGAAAAATTTTGTCTGCAAGCTGAATTGATTAAGGAAATAATGCATACGTTTTTTGAGTTGGTCGGAAACATAGGTAATAATTTTCTAGAAAATGTAAAATTTGCTACCACCATAAATAAAAAAAAAAAAAATATTTTCATTATTTTCAAAGTTGACAAAGTTTCCGAAATCTGTGGTGGTGTCAAATTGATATATTTTTTGGAAACTTGCTTTCTACATTTCCGACCAACTGAAATATTTCCATAATCAATTCAGGTAGCAAAAAAAATCTGTTAAAAAAAAATATGTTGCCATTATCCTGACATGGAGGGAAACGTTCCTCTGCCACTCTTCCAAATTTTTCTCTTCTAAGTTATCAACAAAAGTGTGAATGAAAAATGTATCTATTCTGATTCTCTTTTGCAAATTTTTTCAACAAAATAACCATATTTGTTCATAATCAACATTTTCAATAATGTTGCCGACATTGTTAGAGGGCGTAAATTTTTATTGTTTCATTGAGCACTAAAATACAAATTTTGTGAAATTTTGAATTGTTTTGCTATATTTTCCATATTCTTGACTTTAAATGCTGAAATGATTGGCCTCACACGCCTACAAGAGTTAATTTAAGGAGATTCTCGTACATGATATGAATATAGTCTGTCCATTTCATATTTTTCTTATTCTTGAAAGTCAAACCTTTCCAGAATTATACATGATAACACCATCATTACATGTCTTGGCGATTATCATCTCACTCGAAGCAGTGGATATATGAAAAAATATTGGATCACCATGATAACGTCTCTTGTAGTCACGTCATAGTAAGAAGTATCGGATTTCATTTTATTATGACATATTCTTTGGCTCCTCTTCTTTTCGTTTCGAAACTCCTCTCTGCAAAATATTTATCTTTGGTTTCAGTTTTCAATGGAATGACAAACGCCCTATTTCTTTGTGTATCGCCATAGTAATAAATCATCTATTTTTCGTTTACATGAAGTACAGTATTTGTTTACCTAACTTGTCCCTGCTCCTGTCGTATTATTGCATGATTTGTCAATGATACAACAATAACAATGTTTGTTTGTTTCATGGAATTGTAATCAAATGCACTGGAACTAGTTGTTTACATCCCCTATTGCAGTCATGAATGGTGACATTTTGTAGTCGTGCTATTGAGCTCAATTTATAATCTCCGCAGCCGTAGCTACAGTTGACGCAACCGAAGATTATGTTAAGATGAGAATGACGTCACAAGATGACAGGTGCGGCGTTGCCAACATGTGCACTATTTCGAACTTTCAAATTTTTTTGTACTATTGATTTGTTTTTACTATCATAAAATGAGATATATTGACTGAATGTCCCAAATATCAGTGAAAGCTTACTATTAAACTAACTATCAATTTTCCTAGTTGAAAAACAATCAGAGTGGCACTTTTTATAAAATAGTTTTGAAAAATTAAATATTTTCTTCAAATTAGTTTGATATAACTTCATTCGAAATTAAATGTAACAATAACAAGAGTGAACGAGGGTAGCGGTAATTTTAAAAGACTGTGTTGTTGGGAAGGGTAATGGTAGTAGTAGTGGTAGTAGTAGTGGTAGTAGTAGTGGTAGTAGTAGTAGCAGTTCTTTGGGAGGCCGCAACCGCAGCCAGGCAAGTGGGCCCTCATGGACACTTCTTGCCATCCCCTGTTCTCCTCTCATCTACATTCATCCTCCTAGTCTTCTAATGGAGGTCAATATATTTGACCACTCCAAGTCAATTAGTTCCTTTTGCTGGAGTTTCTCAACTCCGAAGGTTCCAAATCTTATCCTCCCGTATGCCTCACACTCGCCGAGGAAGTGAGATGAAGTTTCTTCGTCTTCTTCACATTTGCAGCAATTGGGGTTGTCTTTTATACCTATAAGTGACAGGTGTCTGCCTAACTTGTTATGTTCTGTTAATATTCCTATAAAGAGGCGTAGTGCTTGGCGGTTTCTGCCTAAGAGCCATGTCGTCCTTAATTCATTGGAGCCGGCCACGAAGTCTTTCTACTGCCTGCAGCCGGTGTTATCCCTCAAAAGTTTATTCAGCTCTTCTTCCACCCACTCGTTGAGGACTGAAAATGTTTGGCTTCTTGCGATGGTACAGGCTCCGGCCCACAGAACGGCGTTGCTGATCCGAATCTGGCAAGTCCGTCTGCCACCTCGTTTCCGTGCACCCCTCTGTTACCCGGGACGCATGGAGGTAAGTTACACACGGCATCGCCATTCGGGAGCTGGTTCGTATTTTTCAAAGTAACACGCGGGCTGGCCAACAGACTGGCGATATCGAGTGCTACTTTGCACTCTACTCTTTCCGGTTGCAACACAAAAATGCAGTAATTTTGTCTTCGAAATTTGAATAGGTAGCATAATCATTTATTGTAGTATCTGATTATTTATTAATTATGGATTTGTCGTGCTTACCAGATGCGGCTATTAATATTTAAAAAAAAATATTTGTTGCGATGCAAGTTGAAGAATAAAAAGAAAGAGTAAGAAGCATGAAAGTTATGTTTATGATTGCTTAAGACTCTAAGAATTAAGCTCATAATTGCAACCAAACATATTTAAGTTGTTGACGCACCACCAAATTTTGTTATTCCTTTGTTAGAAGAAACTAGGTAAGATAATATTCCAAGGAGGTAAAGCTGAATAGAGGAAGGAAAAGCAAGTTACACTGCATTTGCTTGGCAAACGTGTGGGAAACAATGTTGGATTGGGTGACAGAAAAATAGCGGAATAACTATTTGCTGTATTATGCTACTCTCACTTTATTAAATTTTTTGTTTAATATACTTTTTTTCTAAATAGTTATCCTTTATTTTACTAACTTTTCGAAAAACGTTGAAGGAAACTAAATTTTATGTTGGTCCATTCGACAATCATACACAATAGGATAATTAGTTAGGAATTTACAGTACAGAGTTTTTCTTTCTATAAAATTCGTTTTTTGTTAAATATTCAGTGACAGTTCAAAATTGTGAGTTAAATTCTGGAAATAACGATTTTAAAAATATTTATTATAAACTGGTTAAACTGGTTTTTACATAAACTTTCTTTATTTACTATAAATAAGAGTGAAAATTTGATATTTTTCTAAAACCGTTCAAAAGATAGATAAACCTTCTTTTTACCCACTTAGGGGATGAACTGAACAAAAAATAATCAGAAAAAGCTATCTCCAAACAAGGGAGTAATCGCCGAAAATACCAAAAAAATACATTCATATAAATAGTGAACCTCCTCCTTTTTTGAAGTCAGTTAAAAAATGGTTTTATTTCTGTTCAATTACTTATATCTCATTTGTTTTAAGCGATTCTACGCATTAAAAATTAGGTAAGTGCAACTAGTAGGGTACATAAAATAGTATTATCATTAAAAAAAAATCAATTATTATGAAGTGAAAAAAAATTACATTAAATATTAAAAACCAATTTTCTAGGCTTATTGCTCGTATAATGTGTAGAATCGTCTAAAACTTTTTCGAATTATGCGATAAGTAGCACTCGATAGCGCCAGACGGACGACCAGCTCGCGTGCTACATTCAAGATTCAAAACTCGCGACGCCGAACGATACCGAATGGCAATACCGCGTGTTACTTACCTCCATGCACCCGGGACCCATACCAGCTGAACTTCCTTCGTTTCAGCTAGCTTCTCGAGCGCATCTCCGCATTCCTGTACAAGCGCTGAGCTGGCAGATTGGCAGATGGCTCTGAGCGCTGCCTAACTATCCGAACAGATATAGGGTAGGGTAAGTATTTGACTTGGTGAATCTTGCTTTATAGTCCAGTCTTATCAGGTTTTGAAGCAAAGATAGGTTGTAGCAGCACCAAAATTGGCATGCGAGTAGTTGGAATCATGACAAACAAGAAAAAAAAAATGGTTCACCAAAAATCTGAGTGTGGAACCCAATTACATTTTTATTTGAAGAAATAAAATGTTATGCGGTTATCTCGGAATGAGTGAGGTTTCTCAAAAAAGGTTTGAAAATGGTGGAAGATAATTCAATTCACTACAAGACGATTTTCAGTGATTTCTTACAAGATGCACTCGTTTTCTCAGAAAACGTGATTGAACGCCGACTTCATATTTATGTTAATATTTATTATATTTGCGGGTCAGACAAACAGATTCTAGGATAAACATAGACACAACCGTCAATATTATATGTTTTTGAAGTGTGTTTTGCATATATCCCGACATTTTAGTTGACATAGGCATATCAGCGCATGTTGCAGAAACACACTTTGTAAAGTGGAACCACTACCCAAAATGGAATACCACAGCGTAGTGAATCTATTAAGGAATAATAAACTGATTTTGCATCTGAGTATCCCAGCTTATTTGAAGCAACTCTGACTATATGGAAACTATGCACTTAAAGGAAACTTCATTGCTTTTCGTTAAGTTAGATGTGACAAGGTTCTCATTACACCAGTTTTTCACTCTTATATATCAGAATTGATGACCTGATTTGGATCAATTCCATTAGTGCTAAGTCATAAAATAGTGGTATCATCGGCAAAAAGAGTGAATGATCCTGATATATCAAGTTCTGATAGGTGATTTTCATAAAGCAAAGCAAAATTGAGCCTTGTGGTACGCCACAACGTTCATCGGCATTACTGGATATTGTTTTTGTTTTTACCACCTGTGTGCAGTAGTGTGAAGACGACCATACATTGATTTCCAAATTGCACTACTCGTCTAATATCATCGACAGTGCAATGAACTACCTCATAGTCGCACAGACCAGCAGACACTACAGAACATCTGATATTTTGGGACTCCAGATTACTGCGAAAATAGTCAATAGTAGAACCAAAATACTGAAAAATTCTGGTATCGGATTGCACATGCATGTTCAAATTGAATGCAGATAGAATATTCACAAGAAAATTGGTCATATGACTATCTGCATTATTGAAATTCATATTAAGATCTCCTGATAATGAAATTTTAACTTTTGTAGAGAGGCTATTAAACAGTGTTTCCTATTGAAAAGTTATGGCAATCTGTGTATGGAGCTCTGTATACCGGGTGGCTACGGAAGTATTGCCTACGGAATATCTCAGTTATTGTATGAAGTAGGTTTGTGAAATTTGGAGCGTCGATATAATGATATAAGAGCTAGAATTTGAGCAAATTGACATGTCGAAGTTAACTTCCGGTCTGACTGGAAGTAACATCAACTTTCTTATTTTAAATGGAAACCCTATTTTTTTTTCTCTTTATTCAGCATTCAATTTCCTTTCTAATGATATATCACAAGTTGGTATCTAACCAGAAACTAGATCAGAAAAAAATTATTATTGAAATTCACGGAGTAGGCCGTGGAAGCAAAATGAAAGCCAAAAATTGAAAAGTTGGCTATGGAAACCATACGTCACTTGATAAGAGTTGTGATATTTTATTTTCATTCGTCGGCGTTATAAAAAGCCGCCAAAAAAATATTGGAAAAATTGGGAAAAAAACAATACTCTGTAGGTCCATACAACATACAACTTTTTCTTGCCTGTACTATTCAGCATAACCATTCCTTTCTAATGATATAATAGAAGATAATTTTTTGAACTGAGATACAGAAAAATCCAATTATTATTCTTCAAATAACAAAACAGATTATCGCCATACGCAAAAATAAAATTAAAAATAATGTGGAATGATAAATTATATCCTGTAGGTTCTAGGTTAAATAGGAACATAAACGTACTTGGTCTTTGCCATCGTCCATAGATGTTCTAATATCTACCTATGGACGATGTTTGTGCTATTCAGAATAATCATTCCATTGCAATAATCATTCGAACCAAAATATTAACAAGTAGGCTGATTAAGATGTATTTTGGAATGAAACAAAAAAGAAATGAGAGCTGTCACGAACGCTGCTATCCATATTATTTTGACGTTTGAAGTAGTGTTTTTGATTCTGCCATTTTAAAAGGGTTTGGAAATCGAAATCAGTTAGTGGAATATTAAAAAAATGCCCCGTTATTCACGAACCGAACAAATTGACATGCTTCTCATTTATGGTGAATGTTTAAAAAATTCTTATGCCGCTGAACGATTGTATTTAGAGCGATATCCAGGGAGGCAGCAACCGTCAAAAAGGTTTTTCCAGTGGCTTGAAGAAAAATTAAGAACTGAGCCTGATGTTCACGAAGACCAAGAAGCATTTGTTATTAATGAGGAAACTGAAATTAATGTATTAGCTTTAGTACAATATGATAGCACAATTTCCTCAAGGCAGATTGGCGCCGATTTAGCTATAAGTAAGGACTCTGCTAGGAAAATTTTGAAAAAACATCGATTGAAATCCTTCAAGTATCAGTTGCATCAACATTTGTATGAAAATGACGGTGAAAGGCGCCTGGAATATTGTAATTGGTTTCTTCGACAAAATGCTGAGAATCACCTATTTAACTATTATATCTTGTTTACGGACGAGTCAAGATTTACCAACAATGGATTATTTAACAGGAATAATACAAGGCAGGTACTGTACTTTAATTGGATTATTGTCGATAGTCGAAGTGTAAAGTGCTAAAATTGTGAACGGTCTTTTGTTCCAGGTACTGGGCGATAGCAAACGAGCACCGGTTTCGACAAGGCGGCTTCCAGGAGAGATTTGGTGTGAATGTTTGGGCAGGAATAGTTGGAACTCATATTGTTGGCCCCCTTCTTTTTCAAGGCCAACTAACCGGAGAGAGATACTTTAATTTTTTAACGAATGAAATTTCGGAATTCATTAACAACCTACCAGCGGAAATAACTGAGAGAATGTACTTCCAGCAAGATGGCGCCCCTCCGCATAATTCAAGAATGGCGAAAAATTATCTTCAAAATCGCTTTCAAGAGAGACTTATAACAACCCATGGTCCAGTCAGGTGGCCACCAAGGTCACCTGATCTTACTCCGTGCGACTTTTTCCTATGGGGGCATCTTAAAAATAAGGTGTATTCCACACAGCCTACAACTCTACATGAGCTAGAAGTAAAAATTCGTAGAGCTTTCCAAGATATCACGCCCCAAATGTTGAGAAACGTTTAACATGAAAATATCACCAGAGTCAATAAATGTATTGACGCTGAGGGAATGCATTTCGAACAATTGTTTTGAATTTATTTTATCTTTAATTTGAATTTTTTTTTCGATAAATCTGTTTTTTCGTTATTTGAAGAATAATAATTGGATTTTTTGGTATTTCATTTCAAAAAATTATTTTCTATTATATCATTAGAAAGGAATGGTTATGCTGAATAGTACAGGCAAGAAAAAGTTGTATGTTCCTATTTAAGTTATGGACCTACAGAGTATTGTTTTTTTCCCAATTTTTCCAATATTTTTTTTTGCGGCTTTTTATAACGCCGACGAATGAAAATAAAATATCACAGTGGTAGCAACTGTTATCAAGTGACGTATGGTTTCCATAGCCAACTTTTCAATTTTTGGCTTTCGTTTTGCTTCCACGGCCTACTCGGTGAATTTCAATAATAATTTTTTTCTGATCTAGTTTCTGGTTAGATACCAACTTGTGATATGTCATTAGGAAGGGAATTGAATGCTGAATAAAGCGAAAAGAAAAAAAAAATAGGGTTTCCATTTAAAATAAGAAAGTTGATGTTACTTCCGGAAGTTAACTTCGACATGTCAATATGCTCAAATTCTAGCTCTTATGTCATCATATCGACGCTCCAAATTTCACAAACCTACTTCATACAATAACTGAGATATTCCGTAGGCAATACTTCCGTAGCCACCCGGTATACTGTGACAAAATGTAAAACATTGCGTTCCTTTTTGTAATTTCCATCTGGAATTATATCATGATTGATTAAATTTCACATTTGATTGAGATAGTTTATTCCGAACATCTCATTTAGATAGTTTGTTCCCAGTAGTTTTTTCCGATGTATGTACCTATTGTTCTGTTATGTGAAATTCAACATTACTGCATTGCTGACACTGCAGATAGACAGGGCGAGAGGGAAGGCGATTTCCTTTCTTTTGAGCCCTTCATCTTCCCTTTCTGAAGCGAGCATTCAAAGTTTTTGGTTGTTTTGAGTTTCTTTTCGGGAAATTTATTGATTTTCCACAACGAAGGACTGAAAGGTCGTATACTTCATAACGATTGATTCGAATTCGATTCTTCGATCGAATCGATCGACATATCTACTCTCTATTCGGCAGATTTATCTTTAAATGTTTTAAATCAATGTTGGTGGCTTGGCTCCACCTACAGGTGAAACAAAAATGGCCACATGAGTGTCACTTATAATTTATTCAAAATTTTCAATCTAAAGTGATTTAACCTGATATCTTTTTAACATTTCAATAACGTTTCGTATCGTCTTTTGACGAGTCGGTCCGAAAATGTCAAAATTTAACTAGTCTATAACATAACCTCTACAAGTGATGACTCACATGTTAAGATGATGATAATTTTGGTTACTTCTATTATTTTTGGACTTTAAATATCAATTAGACCTCTTTCTTTTCCTGCTTTATGATTTTCAGTGATACAAGTTTTTCCACAAGTTTTCCTGGAACGTTCAGAAAATATCAACCTGCTTAGAAGTGTGAACAGTGAATAGGAGCTAAAGGCACTCCTCCTGAACCTGGTTGGTGATTTGTGCCGAGGACTGGTGGTAGTTAGGAGTACGGAATTCGTGGTGAGTCATTGCTTTCATTTCATTTAATTATACAATCTGTAGAAGCTAGACTCACTCATGATTCTCCGAACTCTAGGTTCGATCTATTCTGGATCACTCACTAGCCACGTTTAGATTGAAAGGCCTAGCCAAAGAAAAAATATAATGCCTTAACAACCTTTCATTTGCTTTGTGAAACTTGATATCGAAGTACTCTTCCAATACTCTCTCTCTTCCTCGTAAGTCAGGAGATAAACTCAAAACAACCAGCTGCTTGCTTTGTAAACTTGTTAACAAGGAACTTTCTCAGTACATTCTTTCTCTTTCTCCTCAGTCTGAAGACAAATCTTTTATTCATCTTTGTCGAGGGAATTTCTCGTTACGCTTTCTCGTTACAATTTCCTATCTCCTGGTCTGGAGGTTATCCACGATTATTTATTTTGTCGATAGGAAAGATCAATGATTTTTTTAATTTTTTTGCAGTCTGAATGACTATTCAAATTTTAATATTTTATTCTTTAGTTTCATGAAATCAATATTTTTATGATGATTGCACATTTTTGACAGACTTTTTTATTTGTTCACATAATATTGAGTTTTGATGCATTTCAATGACAAAGCTTAGATATTTTCTATATTCTTCGGACACCTCCTCTCTTCTTAATGGTGAAAATGCAGGGCTTTGAATGTTTTCAATTAAGTGTCTATGTCTGATAAAACAGATATAATACTTAGACACTAATTTATTTACACTTTTTCCATTCAGTACTTTCAATTTTGCGTAGTTTAGATGCAAATGTTCTTGGACAATTCGGAACAAATTATCTTTCTTCAAGTTGGAGCCACAATCCTCTATTAATGCGAATAAATGAGTCATGGTACGATGATTGATCATAACATCCGACAATTTCACGCATATTTTGCATATAGTATGATTTTCAAATCCATTCATTTTTTAAACAATAGTATATTGTGTATCTAGTAGCAAAAGCAATACATTCCCGGATGACAATGTAAATTGTTGGCCGAAGCGTTAAGCCGAGGCCAACAAGCATTGAAGTCTGGGAATGTGCTTTTACTACGAGGTACACATACTATTTTTGCTGAAATCGCAATCAGCATTATCAAAAACTAAGGAATTCTACATATTGTATGCGTGAATTCAATAACTGTCTAAAATGTAACCAAGCCGGCAAAAATTTTTCCGTATCGTTTTTGATACGGGAAAGTACTTTTTCGGCAACCATCCGGGAAGTGTTCACTTCCCGGACACTTTTTCTCTGGGAAAGTAGCACTTCCCGGCCTAGTCCGGGAAGTACGTACTTCCCGGACTAGGCCGGGAAGTGCTCGAAATTTAAAATCAATAAGAATTAGAATGTTTCTGTTGATACTTATCTTCTGTTCGAATTTCAATATATAATACAAATAAGAACTAAAATGTTCGAAATATTCAAATTTGGAATCACAGCCAGGGTAGTTTACTCTTGGTCATAATTCTATTTTTTGTTCCCCCTGTACACCGTTGGGAAATTCAGAAGTTTGATAACTTAAGTATAAGTATTTCGTAATGCACCAATCTTTATTAAGAATAAAATTTTCTGACAAATCGATAATAAAAAAGTTTCTATACTCACTGTATATAGTCATGACCACCTTTTCATAGGCAACCCATTTTAGGCGTTTTCGTCTATTTATGTAACTGAAAAAAAAGTATGTGTCATCCGGTTAACAGATGGGTGAAGGTCGACCTCTCTTCGTCTCTTAGACTAAATGCGTTTCATTGATTTGTTATTCTGCATGGTTGCCGAAAAAATAGTGTACGCAACACGTCCGAAAACAGTTTTTTTGGACTCGTAGACTTCCAGGACTCGCTAACGCTCGTCCTAGAATTTGGTCTACTCGTCCAAAAAAAAAACAGTATATTCTGGACTTGTTACGTAAATTACTATTCCCGTACCGTTTAGGTCTGAAAACGGTCCGGGAAAGTTCGTTGCTTAGCAACGGAATAAAATACTAGATTGGCGTATTTTGAGGCCCGAAGTTGCTCCGAGAAAGTGGGCATTCTTGAACGATTTCATAAAAAGAATTTTATTGTTTTTACTGGTTGTGCAATATTCTTTATTGCAACAAAACGCGAGTTTTTTTGATGTTTTGGAGTGTCAGTAAAATGATCACATGACTGATGCTTGCTTACGCTGGTTATGAATTCTATACCATTAAAGCGTGCAAAACGCACGTTAATAAAAACGCAAAAAAAAACAATTTTCTACCACTTCCAGTTACTCAAAACTTATGTGAAATTGAAGAATATACTATGGTATTCCCATGCAACTACAATGAGTGGAAATTACCAATTTGAAGGCCTAAATAATTGCTGACAAAGCTATGACGCGCTATGAATATGTTCATGCATTTTCCCGAACAACCTCTAAAATTATAATTTTCTACCACCTGTAGTAAACTCAAGTAACTATAAAATGAAAGAATATTATATTTTTTGTCCCCAAATGGCACTTTTGAGCTACTACAATCAATAGTAATCAACAGTTTATAGGCTAAAAGTCCATTGGTGTGAAGACAAACTGAATATTATTATGTAACCTGTTTCTGTAGGTATGCATCTATAAAACTAATATTTTTTAAATTGCCTACCACTTGGAGTAGCCCGAAGTAAATAAAAAAATCAAAGAATGTGATATATTTCATTATGAAACTGCATTACCTTGTAACTTCAATAAGTAGAAAATATTAATCTAAAGGGCAGGCTGAGAAACCATTACATGGCCATTACCAAACTTTCTGCCACTTGTAGTAATCAAAAATTGATATAAAATAGAAGAATATATTATGTTACGCTTTAGGTTGCCATATCCATGCAACTACAATGAGTGAAAATTTCAGAATTATCGCAGGCTTGTAACTCATACCTAGAGGATGGTATCGAAACTTCGACGCAATGTAAATTTGTTATATTTGCCTAGCTAGGTTTCTAGCAGTTGAAAAATAACATGAAAAAATAGATGAGTTTTCAGTTTTTCAGTTTAGATGAATGGTTACAAGTGATAATGAATCTAATTATTTATATTATTTTGACTATTGTAATAATTGTTTATATGGAAAACGAAATCATTATGAACTATGGCAGGTTGATTGGAATTAGTTGATTGTTCTTGATTCAGAGATTCTAAATCGTCTTTGCCGAAGTTGAAGCAGACCTCATTGCGTCAATTATTTCCTGATGATGGCCCGAGTCTATTTGCAGATATGGTTTTATTGAGTGGCTGCTACCTTGACCGGTTATTTCAATCAATTGCTGTTCTCCAATTCCCGTTTTGGCTAAAGTTAAAACAGCAGTGGCCCTTGCAGAATGGTTTTTTATTTTAATTTTTTTGAGATCAATTCCAATCAATGATGCAGCAGATTTGAACCAGGAAGATATTGTATTCTGTCCAACTGGACTGTTCTTGTTCCAGCCTTTGGAACTGGGATCCTTCCAGTTTGGATTTGGCGTCAAAAATAAACGTTACGTTTTGATGGGGCCTCGCTTGCTTGTTAGTTTTTTGAACAGTTTCACTGGGCATATTTCTTCGTTGAGTGTATTTGGTACTAGCCACTTACTGTCAGCCATTTTTTTGAACCGTCTTGGGTGGTCTTGGAAAAAGCCGGGTTATAATGCGGCCTGTTGGGTCCCCTCTATTGTCAATTTCCTCCACACTCCACACTTTGGGAAAAACTTCAATATACCAGATAAGTTACTACAAACTTTATCCTGCTAGTAGACAACAACAAGGCAACAACAAGGCTCCTACATCCTACGTTGAAGTAGAGCTCTGGAATAAGTCTTCCTACACCATCGCAAACACTGATCATGAAAAGTAAACAAACCAGTCATTTGTAAGCAATTATACTCTTTCCAAAATTATAAATTCAAATCATTTCAAATGTAATAATTTTTAGAAAATTTTAAATTCAAACCAATTCAATTATATAACTATTTTTCATTGTAACTTCAAATTTATAAACATAAACAACTCAACTTGTAAATAATTATTGTGACTATAGTGTTTTTTAGAATTTTTTTGTTTTACTGTTACTTTGACAAAATCCGTGTTTTTGGTATTTTCATAAAAAAGAACCTGGTACCCAAATAGTTACCATGTATCTTTATTTTCTTTAATTTCGAGTATCTAATTTTTGTCAAAGGAAATATCTATCAAACTGTCAGATAACGAAACCCACGACTTTTCGTACCAATCTGAGCAGCTCACAGACACTGCTGTATAAAATGAGCAAGTAAGTATTCAAAAAGTGTTTTTGTAGTTACAATACATAGTAAGTATATATGAAGAAATTCAATCTCTGCAGTATCAGTCATCATACCTTTCACCACACCAACAGACCCATGAAACACTATGTAACACCTGAACTTCTCAGTATTCACTCAAAGATGATTGTGGATGCAAGTAATTGAAACGTGAGAAAATGAAAGAATGAAAAATCTTTCAACCCATCGAGCCGATGGGCATTCAAAACGTAAGTAATCAACATCCTGACCTCAGATATTTTCATCAAATTGCAACACAAATGAGTAGTTCACCGAAGAATCACTCTGAAATAAATTTGGTAGCATTTTTCAAATCGTCTCCACATTCCAACAATGAAAAAACAATGTCACAACTGAATTCCAATTATTTCTATAGCAACAATTGTCCAGAACCACAACTCCTCTGTCTCTTCTGGGAATTCCACATATTTCTCCACTCTAATGATATCATTATTTCCGCCCCAAGCGTATATTTCATTTTTCCATTAATGAAACATGAGCAGAAGTATGCAACAGAAATACTGCTCAGCTTTTTTACGATCCCACAATATCTTATTTCCAACAATAAATATTTCGTGAAAACAGAGCTAAAGAGACCAACTGAGTCTGTTCCCATGGATACAAATACACCCGGGTATAATGCATGATTACTGTAGCGTGCGGCAACCATGGCTTCCCTTTGTTGCCAGATATACTTGTTCTTTTGTACCCACTATGATTGAATACGCCCCTGATAATTAATAGTACAGCCACCAGGCATTTTGTTTGTCATTAGTCAGAGGGCAAGAAACATTCCATCAGTGCCAGTGTTCGTACATCTAATCAGAATGAACCAATGATGTTGTTTCACTAATTTAGATATTTATTCCAACAAAATATCCGACATGTGAGGCATTATTAAAGTTTTAGAACTATTCCTTTGACATCATATTATCGCTCAGAAGTTCAAAATCAAATGAATTTACATCCATGAAACACGTTGGAGTTTTCACATAATAATTTCAAACTTGAAATTGAGGGGCGGAGAAAATGAATAAAAAATTAACTTCATCAAGAATTACATTAAAAATTCTGTAGCTATTATGAATGAATAATGATAATTATGTATTGATTATTACACAAAAGAACAGGAGTTACATGGAATTTATACAGTGTGTTATATAAAAAATTTGCCAGTGGTGATATTTCGAAAATAATAATAATAAGTTTATTTGCAATAATATTTAAATAAGTACAGTATAATTTTCACAATCAATTGTCTGTTCGACGCAAATTACCCGAAAAAAGCCGTGCGAAGTTTCACTTGTTGTAAGGACTTAATTAAAATGAGAAAATGAATAGTTTTATTTTATTTAATGATAATATATCATAATGTCAAAAACAAACATGGAAAGTTTGTGATTTCTATTTTGTCAATAAAAATTGTGGAAAAATTATCCTTGTTTACTTAATGTATTTTTTGTTTTTTTCTCTCTGTATTTCATTTGTCGTACAAATGAGAAATGGTATAAGTTAATATTTTTTGACACATTGTTTTGTGAACTTGATTTTATTAAGTAGTCATATTTTTGTTTCGTGTATTATACATATGTGAGTTGAAATGAAAACCTTCTTTCTTTTTATATACAGGGTGTTTACTAAATGATGTCATTAATTTCAGGTGGTTATTCCTTGTCATATTTTATGAAGAAAATTTCATATAAACGTGTGTCCTAACTTGCTTCCTTTCCGAGATACGGGGTGTCAAAATTTCATTTAAAAATCGGCAGTTCATCAATTACTCAAAATTATTTTTGAAGATTTTTATGAAAACTGGTGTGTTCATACCTGACTGATATTTATAGTAAAAATCATTGTACGCCACTGTTTTTCCCTAAGTTTCATATTAATTCAGAATGAATAATTAAAAATACAACTTTCCTATAATGCTGTGAATTTGAATTAGCTGAACTTTGTCAAATCAAAGTCGTTGGCGTAGAAATGGTGGTTACGCACCATAAAAATTCAGAAAGTTATGTGATTAATCGTTTTGTCAGTTACTTCATATTTCCTTGATATTCTATTTAATTTTATGCACAAATGTATTGTTAAGTTTTGATACAAACAGTTGACAATAATAGGCCCAGGAACACAACAAACAACCAGTCCATCAACAACAAACCAATAAAAGAGTTCAGGTAGAAATAAATTAATTAAGGAAATCTATCGATTGATAAAATGTTGCTGATATAGCAACATTTTATTCATGGCATTATAAACGACTTATATTTTTAAATGTTTAATTTGACAAAAACCTGAAACTTAGCGATAAACAGTGGCGTACAATGATTTTTACCATATTTATCAATCAGGTGACCCTTCGCAGCTTATAATTTGAGATCTAACCTCATGAAAACAAGCCGCTTGTAACTGCCAATAAAAACATCAGGTTTCATGACAATCGTCGAAGAGACTTTCGAGTAATTGATGAATAACCAATTTTTTTTCAAAACTTTGACACTTCGTCACTTGAAAACAAAGCTAGTTAGGACATACGTTTAAATCGCGGAAGAACAGCACAGGTTCGTTACCAATAAATCAATCAATACATATCTATTCATTTTCACCAATTATGCAAATAATGAACTGGAATCAAGGAGCCAACTTGATACCATATTCACGGACTTCAGGAAAACCTTTGATAAAGTTGGCCATGATATTCTGCTATACAAACTGAATAAAGTTGGACCTTCAGAGAATATGCTAAAATTAATGAGAAGCTACTTACAAAATAGATATTTCTGTGCTAAACACAATGGTAACACATCAGGTAAATTTCATGCTAGCTCTGGTGTTCCTCAAGGATCTAACCTAGGGCCACTTTTTGAAAGTTTGCTTTTTGCTGATGATTTGAAATTATATAAACAGATACAAACAGTTAGAGATTGTGTTAATATGCAAAAGGACATCGATAATATTTATGAATGGAGCATCACAAACAAATTAAAATTCAATATAAACAAATGTTGCATTATCACTATAACTCGTTTGAAGGATCCTGTTATTTTTGATTATATGATGGATGAGGAAGTCCTCCAAAGATGTTCTGACGTGAGAGATATTGGGGTAGCTTACAATTGTACCTTATCATTTGCTAAAGATATTCAAAACATTGTTAAATCCTCAAATCGAATGTTAGGATTCATTATCAGACAAACTTGAGATTTTACAAATATCAATACTATTAAACTATTATACTATTCACTTGTGAGGCCTAAACTATAATTTGCGAGTATAATCTGGTCTGGTGAATACCGGTCTATAATCAATGCAGTCCAGAAAATACAAAATAAATTGCTCCGGTACTTATATCACAGTATCATATTCGGCCTGACCATGGAGTGATTAGATCCAATCAACTTAGAAATAACTACAAAGTTCTCTCTTTAGAAACTAGACGATCACTCAATATGATGTATTTTTTGTACAATTTAATAAACAATAAGATAAATGCACCCGGAATCTTATCACTACTGAGATTCAATGTCCCTTTCCTTAGAACTCGAAGAACATATCCATTCAATATTCCTTTGGTGATTAAAAAGAACAGATCTTCTCTCGTGACCATGCTGCGACTAGCCGATACATGTAGGATGTTAGTAGATTTAGACTGGACTCTACCTCAGGGGCAATATTAGAGTATTTCTTGAATATATCTATTTGAAACGGTATATATGTTTTAACCACAATTTTATTAACTATTGAATAACATTGTCTGTCCGCTGAAGCATAGTCTTCACTCAGTAACTATCTTGTATCATCATGAAATATATTGCACAACCAAATTTAAATTCAGAGAACAGTTCATTGCTACTCAACCTCAAAGTTTTTGAATAGGTACACAACTCACTTTATGATTGAGCACTGAAATGATAAGATTTCTGTATATTTTTTATCCATGTAATTAGACCTTTGGTCTGTTTGGATACAAATAAATGAATAAATAAATAAATATGAACTTTTTTTCATAAAATATGACAAGGAATCACCACCTGAAATTAATGGCATCATTTATATACACCCTGTATATATGTTAAATAATATTATAAGCATGAGACCAATTACCATGCTGCCTGTTCATTTCTCTGTCTGTCTAGTTTTTTTGAAAAAAAAAAACGTAAGAAAAACTGCTACAGTTTGAGTCAGTTCTCAAATTTTTTTTTTTTTTTATCAAACTCCTTCTCTTGTTACTTGTATCTATATTTGTCACACTTGTTACTTTTTTCACATGTGTTGATAATATTCGTGAAACACCTATACTTGTACAATTGTTGTTACAAGTACTTGTACAAGTTACATTGTGACTTAGTAACTTGTGACTTTCGTGAAACAGGCCCCCGGTGAAATCAAAATTATTGGTATATTGATTGGTGTTCGAAGAATGATCACTAAAGTCTTTGTTAACTTTGCAAAAAAGTTCAATCTTTCTAAGAAAATTGTTAAATCTATAACACTTGAAGTACTAAAATTCTCTATGAGAATAATGAGAGCTCATATTTATTGTCAATGACAGGAAACATTATTTTTTGATATACTTGAAATCTTTTGAATCAGTTTTTTCATTGTATTCTTATACATTTTTTTACAGTATTCCTCATTTCTATATAGGCAACATATGTTGGTTGGATGTTGTTGTTAATATTTTTCACCATAAATGGATTTAGTGTGAATTTCAAGTTCACCGGAGAAAGAAAATATACTTGAAAAATGTGTCACCTGTATTTTTTGAGATTTTTAGGGGTCTACCCCGGTAAACCCCTTAAAATTACAAAGATTCCAAGATCGTTGGATTTCCTTGAAATTTGCACTATTTACGTGATTCCAAAACATATGATTTGTATAGGGTTAGATATGAAAGTAATCCAGAAAAAAGGGAAAAAAATCGTAAATTCGAAATTGCAGAGGATCTGTAAAAATCCTATGGAATCTTTAATTTAATCGTAGTAGATTTGAAATTTGGTAAACATATAGAAAAAAGATGAATTTCACGAAACTTAACCCAAAAATCAGAAGAAAAGAAGATTGGAGAAAAAAAAAAACCTTTCTATTCGATTTGAACTTTTCAATTCCAGAACGGTTAGATATGGCAAACGCCAATCTGTTCAGAATATTCGGATTAATTTAAACTGTGAATTTCAAGCCAATCGAAGCAAAAGAAAATTACTCGAAAAATTTTGTAAGGGCTTGACCCCTAAAAATGTAGAAAAATACAAAGCCGTTGAATCCGCTTTGAAATTTACGTAAAATTTCTTGCTGATTCTAAAGGAATTTGATTTGTGAATGCTCACATATGAGATTTAGCTGAAAAAGAAAATAAATAGGAATAAAAAGTCAACAATTCGAATTTCCAGAGGTTCTGTAAAAAGCCTTTATGAAATATTCAATAGATTTGAAATTCGGTTCGCATATACAACCAATATTGAATTTCACGAAACTGATTCCGAAGATATAAAAAAAAATTATTGTATGGAAAAAACCTTTTTCAATTCAATTTAAACTTTTCAAATCCAGAATGGTTAGATATTCGGTGGAAGAACAGACATTCTGCACTCTTTTCAGGAATCCAGAATGAATTGAACCTCTCCCCATTTGTATAATCTTTAGATAATTCTGTTTATTTTTCTGATTAATAAAGACCTTTATTATTATTATTATATAGAGCAATTCTGCGAAAGCCATTCGATTCAGAATGGTGGAATTATTATACATATACTGTGAATTTCAAGACAATCGAAGCAAAAAAAGTACTAGAAGTTTTTTGTAAAATTTGCTCTAGTTATATAAATGTTTGAATAAAATCGAAGAAGTTGAAGTACGATTCTCTCCAAATGTTACCACCAAGTAGAAAATATGAGGAAGAAATCTGACAGAGATCAACTACTTCCCTGACTGATACCATGATGGATATTGAACTACATCTGATATTTGTGCAACACAGTTGCAAGTGCTTATTTTAAACAAACAAAAGATTATCTTCCATTGTGCTGGGGATGCCTACCTACAGACATGTTTCGAGGTTCGAGGTTCTTGCTCCTCATCAGTGGAAGGGTAGGTCCGTTAACTATAGAGTCGTCTTGTCGAGTTGTCTTGTCTTGTATGAATACACCAAATTTTAGTTCATTTTATGACTTGTATGCCTTTTTTATACTCATTTATTTTTGTACCCTTATTTATACATAGAGTTATATATTATATTTTCAAAGACTTCGTCAATAAGATCTAGTATTTTTTAGAAAATAAAGCATTTTTTTTATTGATTGTTCCTGTCCAATGAGTTATAATACACTGCTCATCTAATAATTCCCTATGGATGACGCACAGACTCTAGGAAGAGTGAATACAGTTAGATGTATGAATAAAATCGACAAAGTCGAAGAATCCTTCTCTCCAAATGTTTCCACCAAGTGGAAAATATGAGGCAAAAATTTAGTTATAAAGTGAAATTTCACGCTGATTCCACAATTAAATGACTTTCATATGCTTGTTGTGCTGTATTTTTTTACAAAAAATCAAGGAAAAAAGATCGAAAATTCGAAGTTGCGGAGGTTCTGTGAAAAGCTTATAAAATCACTAATTGAATCGGAGTCGACTCAAGGTACGCATATACGAGAAATATTGAATGTTACGAAACTGAACATGCAAGTAAGAGATATTGACGTATGGGTATCGAAAAAGCGAAGTCGATCAAAAATTTAATAATGAAATGCATTGCAATATGTACAATCTTTGCCCCTTTTGTACAAAATCTGAGTCTAGTCTATCATAAAAATGAGAAGTACTTGAAGTATTTAATGACCAACTCTTGCCTAAATCTTGAACAAGACGTATGGAATTATTTCCGCTTTTCAATCTCAGAGCTAGGTGCTAATGGGTAGAGTGATTTCATGAAAAATGTGGATTTTTGGCAAAGCAACATGTCAGAATGCAAGTCTCTGATTGGATAAAATTAACAGGTATAAAATTTTCACTTATAATTTCCCAATTACTGGAATTATTGCCAGAAATTTGTCGAGTTCATGAAGTTTTTGAAAATTATCCTGAATCGCGCTGCTACGAGAGTTATTCTCTTCAAAAGTCGTATCAAACTAAATTTTGCTGCAATTTGCCTACCTTATAGAAAAAGACCAAGCTGTAGATGAAACTAAGAGGCTCTTTTCACAGAAAATAAAAGACGCAAACGGCCTATACTACTTTTTACAAGATAGTTCGTGGATGAAAACCCCGGTTTTCGCCCCAGCAAAATCCCTTCGTGAAATTTATTAAACAAGAAATACTGAAAAATATTACATTTTTGGTTTTTTTGAACTAACTCAAAGACTGAACTGAAAAAAAGTTTCGACTCCCGAAACTGTCCCTCCAATAATTATAATATTTTCAGAAATTATTTTAAAATATTTAATATGTACAGTGCATCCCATTTTGGGTGAGACAGCCAGGTTTATCGCTTGTTATTTAAGATAGAGCCTTGCGGTTTTCACGTTCCTGTCCTTTTTTTTTGTGAAACTCAAGTTGGCCTAATCAGATTTTGCGTAACTGTTTCCGTTTATGAGATACAGGGCGATTTTGGAAATTGATACTTTTCGGACCCCTTCTTTATCTCCGAAGTTATTAGAAATAATGCTGAGCTAAAAACTACATCTGATACAGAATTCTGCGTAGAATCCAGTGGCGTACTTATTTTTTTTTTTCGGGGTATGGTTTTGAAGATACGACGCAAACCTATATTTTTTTCAATGGAACACCCTTTATTTTATTACTTCGTTGAATTCGCTATTTTTTTCCCTTCAAAATTATGTATAACACTATATAGGTAGGATGTTCAGAAATGCTAAAAAACACTAAAACATCACATAATGATAATTTTTCGTTAGTAAGCCATGGATTTTCCAAGTTTCAATAAGAGGATTATTACTTTTGATTATTAACATTAGTAGGTCATGGATGATACGAACATCCTTGTTGTTATTAGGGCTACTATGCATTTGGAAGCATTGTTTTATCAAATAGGCATTGAAGAGAAAAAAAAACAAATCTGATCTAGCTGTCATCGCTACGAATTATTATTGTGTTTCATCGTGTTTGGGTTTGAAGGAATATTGAGTATTGTAGAAATAATTGTTTGTGAATTTGTTGATTGAGAACTGATAATGGCTGGAAGAGATTTGGTTTTTCAAAACAATGAAATATGTGACATTATACAATGTTTGAATCAATCCAATGAAAACGTTGGCGAAGCTTTGGAACTTTATTTGAACAGATATGACGTCGAGAATTTTACCACAAGACATTTCCTTACATCGTGATTTAAAAACTTTCAGATATCCTGAGAGGCATCAACCTAGTCGAGCAACTATATTCAGACTAAAGTATAATTTACTGAATTATGGTGCATATTCTAAACCTCGACCCAAGGTATATAATAAAGAGAATCAAGAAGTAGATGAAATAAATGTGTTAGCTAGCGTTCATGCCTATCATCAGACTTCTTGTGCAAAATTAGAGAATGATACTGCTATTTCCAGATCACGGGTACACAGAATTTAAAAAAAGTATAAGTTAAAACCCTACAAAGTCAATATTGTCCAACACTTATATCCTGGTGATGCAGCAAGACGTGTGAATTTCTGCAATTGGTTTTTGAACCATGCTCGGAGAGACGTTGATTTCGCAAAAAAAGTTATTTGGTCAGAAGAATCACATATAAGCAGTGCTGGTATATTTAACAGGCAAAATACAAGGCATTGGTATGATGAAAACCAGCACTTGATTTTTTAACGACAACAACAGGGTAGATTTGGTTTTAATGTGGCATGTTTCATATTGGGGACAAAAATCATATACCGCATTTTTGAAGGATCTCTTACCGCAACTAGGTACTTGACAATTTTAGAAGACGTGTTACCGGAACTACTGGAAGATGTTCCCCTCGCCTTTCTTCATTCCATACATTTCCAACAGGACGGCGCCTCTGCCCATAATTCAAGATTGATCGGGCGGTTTTTAGAAAATAAATTTCAGGGTTGTTGGATTGGAACTCATGGACCCATCAGGTGGCCTACAAGGTCACCTGATCTGTCTATATTAGACTTTTTCTTGTGGGGCTATTTGAAAAATAAAATATACAGTAACAGACACAACAGTCCCGAAGAACTTCGTGCATCAACAGCGGCAGCTTTCCGAAATTTACAAAACCGCCCTTTTATAATATTAAATGCACTCAGGCGAATTGAAAAAGTTTGTCAATTATGTATTAGGGAAAATGGACAGCAATTTGAACAGTTTAATCAGTAAGATATTATGTAATGTTGAAAATTTTTATTAATGATAAATATTTTATTGGGTATTTCTTTTGTATCTAATTTGTATTATGAATTGTTATATTATTTATTTTTTGCTATTAGGTAGGTACCTACGTTTTGTTTTTCGTGTTAGTGTATTATCTTTATTTGCTTACTCTCTTATAAAAAAAACACAAATGAAAATTATTCAATTAATTCTTCTTTTATATGGGAAATCCATGGCCGACTAACAAAACATTATCATTAAGTGATGTTTTAGTGTTTTATAGCATTTCTGAACATCCTACCTATATAGTGTTATACATAATTTTGAAGGGAAAAAAATAGCGAATTCAACGAAGTAATAAAATACAGGGTGTTCCATTGAAAAAAATATAGGTTTGCGTCGTATCTTCAAAACCATACCTCGAAAAAAAAACTAAGTACGCCACTGGATTCTACGCAGAATTCTGTATCAGATGTAGTTTTTAGCTCAGCATTATTTCTAATAACTTCGGAGATAAAGAAGGGGTCCGAAAAGTATCAATTTCCAAAATCGCCCTGTATCTTATAAACGGAAACAGTTATGCAATATCTGATTAAGCCAACTTGAGTTTCACAAAAAAAAAGGACAGGAACGTGAAAACCGCAAGGCTCTATCTTAAATAACAAGCGAGGAACCTGGCTGTCTCACCCAAAATGGGATGCACTGTACATTATTAAATAAAAAAAAACATGTACTATTGGGATACATCAATCAACAATAATTGGCAGTTGAAAAATTGTTATCCCACTTTGCATAAAAATTATGCATTCTAAACTGAGTGTTAACATAAAAACCCTGATAATTATTGAACTAAAACCCTATGATTTTTTCCACTCAGTGAAGTTATTCTTGTTAAGCCGGTCCCAGACACATCGCGAGTAATAAGGAGTACAAACATTTCCGAGTACGTCCAAGTACGAGCAACGAGCCATCGGAGCTCCCACACGACTTGCACTTTGTATTCGCAAATAATCGTGAGTGGCACTCACTAGCCCCTTCCCGAGTAGGTTGGTCAGTTGTTCACTATCGACGAGACTTGAACGATAACAATATTAAAACGCCAAAATCATGGATGAAAATTCTCTTTTCGCAAACTGTGCTGCGTACGTTGTGCTATGTGCCAGTTATGTACCATTTCGAAAAGCTAAAAGACGCAAGAGAATTCAAATATTTGGTCGGACGAGTAACGAGCACTCCATTTTTACAAATTACAAATTAAAAATAGATTCGCGATTGAACACGATGCGTGTGGGAGCCATTAGAAATCCAAGAAATCACGAGCATGAATTCCCTTCGACTTGGTACAAATATACCGACAGTCCGCGGGTTTGAGCAAGTGTAGGCAAGTGCGAGTGCGATTAGCAAATATTCGTGAGTATCTCCTCCCACACACATCGGAAGTGCACGTATTTGCGAATATTCGCGATGTGTCTGGGACCGGCTTTAGGCATCCAAACAGACAACTGATGAAAAAATTGTATGATTTTGATTTTCCACTTTTTAATATAGGTACAAAAATTAAGAAAATAATAAAAGTTATTAATTTTTTTTCTAATTAAATATCTTGAATGTTTTGATTTGTACGAAAGCGTAGAAGGGCCACATAAAATAAAAAATTATAATTCTGACTTCACAACTCGGAATTATACTAATTCCGACTTTACAACTCGGAATTAGTATAATTCTGACTTTACAACTCGGAATTAGTATAATTCTGACTTTACAACTCGGAATTAGTATAATTCTGACTTCACAACTCGGAATTAGTATAATACCGACTTCACAACTCGGAATTATACTAATTCCAACTTTACAACTCGGAATTAGTATAATTCTAACTTCACAATTCGGAATTAGTATAATTCCGACTTTAGAACTCAGAATTAGTGTAATCATTGCGATTCCATTGAAATTATAGTGAAAGTTTAAACATTGATCCCTAATGTCCATACTCGTCAATTCATGTGCATTTGTGTATATAGTTATTACTCAATATTATTAGAACGTATCTTTCGCGCACGCCACCTCAGCAGGAGCGCGCGGGAAAGTATAATTTTCCGCACTTGTTAAGCATTTTTAATGGAAAAGAGTATACTTTATTTAGAGAAAATCGTGAGAAAAGTACTAGTTTTATGCTTAGCAACTTTTCTACTTAGCAACACGTTTATTATTGATCATTACATTATTTCCTCTTGTTAATCTGACATATTTTTCTTTTATAAATTGATGCGTTTCCATTAAAAAAAAAGAAAAAAACATGTTGGATCCACATCAAACCAAAATAACAGAAACAAAACATCATCTCAATGTTTTTCAACAATTTAACAACAAATCTGAAACTTTTCTTCAACAAAACGTGTTGTGTTTTTGAATGCAACAAACTTTTCGCGTTCCCGTTTCCATTAAAAAAAGGACAAAAACACGTTTTCAACTTTTAAAGAGAAACACTCTCGATTGAAAATTTAATCAATACATGACTCCTCTGGAAATGGAAAAACCCTACGATAAAATTGAAGTAACTTTTTTGTAATATCTAACAGAAAACAACTACTTCCCCGGCTAAAGCCACGCTGGACATTGAACTACATCTGATGGATATTGAGAAAGACCCTATATAACTTGAGAGAAAAAATCTGAAAGTGAAAATTTGCATTTTCATTCAGATAGTTGATATCTATGAATGAGATAAGGGATAATGATATTCAGAAGTATCACTCACAGAAAATCGCTCATTCCATTGATGCGTGAACTGCATCTCTTTCGCTAGGCCTCCAACACATTTTGGTCGACAAAAATCTATTTCACTCTTCTAAGATCATCAGGGAGGTCGGAAGAATTGGAAAACATACTCTTCAAGAGCAATTTCACACTGTAATGAGGAATTGTTGGACTATTTCTGGTGCGGTGAAACTTTCAATATATTTTTCTGACATAAAACCTGACATGTTGATATCATTGAAAATTCAAGTCAGTTGTGGAATCATCGACGACTGAAAGTTGGAATTTAGTCGCTATTTTCCATCTTACAATTCCTCATTACAGAGTGAAATTGCTTCTGAAGAGTATGTTTTCCAATTCTTCCGACCTCCCTGATGATCTTAGAAGAGTGAAATAGATTTTTATCGACCAAAATGTATTGGAGGCCTAGCGAAAGAGATGCAATTCACGCATCAATGTAATGAGCGATTTTCTGTGAGTGATACTTCTGAATAACATTCTCCCTTATATCATTCATAGATAAGAATCTCCAATGCAAACTGGACATTTAATAAATAATCAACTATCCGAATGAAAATGCAAATTTTCACTTTTAGATGTTTTCTCTCAAGTTATATAGGGTCTTTCTCAATATCTATCAGGTGTAGTTCAATGTCCAGCGTTGCTTTAACCGGGGAAGTAGTTGTTTTATGTTAGAAATTACAAAAAAGTCACTTCAATTTTATCGTAGGGTTTTTCCATTTCCAGAGGAGTCATGTATTGATTCAATTCTTAATCGAGAATGTTTCTCTTTAAAACATGAATCCCTTCCAAGAGAGGTTATCTTGTACGATGGAAAATAGAGACTAAATTCCAACTTTCAGTCGTAGATGATTCCACAACTGACTTTATGAACATCCTGTTCATATTTTCAATGAAATCAACGTTTTCAACTCTTATGCCGTGTCCACATCAACCCAAAAAAACACAAACAAAATATTAACTCAATCTTTTTCAACAATTTAACAACAAATCTGAAAATTTTCTTCAAAAAAACCGGTCTGTTGTGTTTCTGGTTGCAACAAACTTTTCGCGTTCCCGTTTCCAAAAAAAAAAAAGGAAAAAATACGATTTCAACCATTATGCAGTGTCCACATCAAACCAACAAAACAGAAACAAAACATGTTTTTAACAATTTAACAACAAATCTGAAACTTTTTATCAACCAAATGTGTTGTTTTGCAGTAACTTTTCGCGGTCCTGTTGGAAAGCGGTAAACATCAAAGGTTTTCTGCTTTGTTGTCATTGCTGGCAACATTTTCGGTGCTGTGCGTACTTAATTAAAAAACAAAGAAAAACAGGAACCCCTCCTGTATGGCTTTGCGAACTCCTAGGTGTTGTGGATGATGTCAGAAAATAAATATGCAGTATGTCGGGTGAACTGGTACATCAAGCTATTTTAAAAATCTACAATTTCCAAAAATCTTAGTGGTACCGCCAAGCATTCAACCACATTGCATATCTAAAATTGCTATATTCTTTAATAGATCTTAGGGCCAACCATCAGCTGTATTAAATCTTCAAAGTTCTCGCTGGACGGTTCAAGTTTACATTTTCACATACCTAACTCCAGCCAACTCGTGGATTCGTAATGATTACACTAATTCCGAGTTGTGAAGTCGAAATTATACTAATTCCGAGTTGCGAAGTCAGAATTAGGATAATTTCGAGTTGTGAAGTCGGAATTATACTAATTCCGAGTTGTAAAGTCAGAATTATACTAATTCCGAGTTGCAAAGTCAGAATTAGACTAATTCTGACTTGTGACTTGTGAGTCGTGAAGTCGGATTTATACTAATTCTGAGTTGTGAAGTCGGAATTATACTAATTTCGAGTTGCGAAGTCTGAATTAGACGAATTTTTTTTTTTTATTCATTGTTGTCCTTCTACGCTTTCGTGGATTTGTAAGGCTACGTAAAAACAATTTTTGAAATTTCTACCACCAATGTTCAAAAAATCGTTATAATCAAATAAGTACATTGTTTATAAGCAAATCAATTTTTTTTGTAGTATATTCATTGATGAAAATTATGATTTTCGAAGAGAACCCAATTCCTTTGAAAAATGTATTTGTTGCTAAAAAGTTTTTGTTACCTTTTTTTATTTTCAATCGTCAATAAAAAAGTGGAAAATCAAAATTTTACAATTTTTGCAACGGTTGTATTTTTGTAAGCCTATCAAGAATAACTTCATAAAATGAAAAAAATCCTAGGGTTTCAGTTCAATAATAATCGGGGTTTTTATGTCAACATTCAGTTTAGAAGAATTTGTTAATTACAAAATGCATAATTTATGGAGAAATTAGGACAGTTTTTGACCGCAGATTATTGTTGATAATTGATGTATCCAAATAGAACATGAATTCTTTCATTCCTTGATATTCATATTTGATACGTTGAGATATTTTTTTGTTGTTGTGTCAGAGTTACGCAACGCGCGCGGAAGCCGGACTACCCATTTTTGGCTCTACTTTCAGGGCTCTGTAAAAATTATAAATATTGAAGGTAAAGTTTTCAGCTAATTTGTCGATCTTTTTTACCATCTCGAAAATGTTTGAAAGCCCCACTTTTTTTTCACTTATTAGTTTATAACTTTTGCAATTTTTTTCGGCGTCTTTTGGGACCTTTCCTCAAACTTTCTACATGACATTACGAATCGAATCGAATCGAAAAAATTTACGAGTTGACTAGACTACTGTCCATAACTGATGTTCATGATTTTATCTCCCTTTGTCTAGAATATAAATATTTCCAATTTAAAAAATCAAATGAATAACTGGGTTGTGTTATTTTGTCGACATTTCGCGATCACGAAACTGGAGAAGACGTAAATAATAAAAGGACAGAATGAATTATTGATTACGAAAGCATACTCACTATGCGTGGGAGACATTTCGTTATATTTCCACATCGTTTTTTCAGGTATTGTTCCCATTGTTTTCATTGTTCGGTTTTTATTCTAATTGCTTGCGTATCGACTGCTTTTTTCGGGTATTTGATTTTTTTCAGTGGGTTGTGAAATTGGATGATGACGATCGAGCATGAAAATACGACTTTTTAATGCTATTGTTATTCGTAAAGGGATTCATTCGGAATGTTCGAGAAGCTCCGCTGAATTTTGTGGAATGGATTGCAATTGATCGCTACTGAATTTAAAAAAACAAAATCATATCGTACTTTATCTGTGATGTCCAAATATTTGAAAAAGAGTACAAAATCAGATATCTTTACTAACATTATAAAGGGGAACCATTTGTTTACCTACAGCCCTTGGTAGAATACAGAGGCTTGCCTGTCTGTGTATCACGAGTGGTATGAATAGCACTCCAACCGCTGCTATGGAAATTATCCTAAACCTCCCACCTTCAGATATCACAGTCATGGGGGAGGCGAGGATGAGTGCATACAGACTTAAGCAAACAGGTATTTGAATAACCCAACCACAAACTGAGCACACCAAAATCATCCATGAAGTCAACATTACCGAACTGGAAATGATAATAGACTACATGCTACCTCAATACTCGTACGAAAAACCATTCAAAACGCAGCTCAAGTGGAACAAATGGGACTCGGGAGTAGAATCACTATCATCTGGAAACATAATCTGGTACACAGATGGTTCAAAAACAGATGAAGGAATAGAAGCAGGAATATACGGGTTGAAGCCAAAGAGGAACGTGATAGTCCCACTTGGCAACAACACCACAGTATTCCAAGCAGAGACACATGCCAAAAGGACATGCATAGAGATGAATCTAGACCGTTGGTATGAAAGAAAATACATCTACATTCTATCTGACAGCCAGAGCGCTATAAAAGCTCTGAACTCAACACAGATGAAGTCAAAGCAAGTTTGGGAATGTCTTCAGAGCCTCAGTGAACTGTGAAAACGCAACAAGGTTATACTTGTGTGAATGCCCGGACAAAGGGAAATTGAAGGCAATGAAAAAGCAGACCATCTTGCAAAGAAAGCATCTGAATCACCATTCACAGGTCCAGAATCCAACATATTGGGACCAAATCGAAGGGCATCGACACAGCTTAGCAAAACACTGACAGCTGTCACACTCAACCTAAACAGATCTAAGATGCGCATGATCACCGGCTCACTAACCGGACACTGTGGCCTTAGCATACACCTTTACAACATGGGAATAAATAAAGAAACCGTATACTGTAGAATCTGTGGTGACGAGGAGGAAACAGCCTCTCACATCATCTTCGAATGCGACGCGCTGCTCAACAATCGCAAAATAATACTCGGACAGATCATCCTAGAAACAGACATGAATCCGAAATACCCAGTAAATAGATTACTAAACCTGGTGAAAAACACAGGCCAATTTAACTAGAAACCACTGACGACAGAACAATACAATAGATCCCGCCTGGGAAGACCCCGCCAGTGTTACGGGAAACCTCGAAGATAAACCCGGTATCTCGCTCGTCAGTCTTTAACCAACCAACCAACCAACAGCCCTTTATGAAAAGACGTCATTTTGTACTAAAATACCTCCAGCAAAACCATGATTTCCATCGCAAGTGAGAGAAATTCTCATTACGTTTACTTTCAGTTCTAGTGACGGAAGTTAATTTTAGATTTTCAACTGTTTCCCTCCCTTGTGTATAATGTTTTGACGACTTAGAATTATTAATAAATAAAGACAGGAATAATTTCTATAATAAGAATGCATTTTATTTCTTGAATATTTCGTTTTTGTAAATCACGAAACGAACTGGTCCTAGCACTGTCCCTTGAGGGACGCCATGGTTTTTGTCCATTTCATTGCTTACATCGTTTCCTATTCAATCACTTTGTTTGCAGATGTGTAAAATCAACAACAATCTGTGACAAACAGTATCAAATGCCATCGCTAATTCGATAAAAATTCCTAACCACGTTCATCTCTTATCCATTGCTTGGTAATAGCAGCAATGGCGTCCAAAGTGGAGAGAATATTTCGGAAACCAAAATGAGTTTGCGCAATCAGTTTGTATTCATGTATAGTGTACCATCCGCAATTTTGGGATTTTCTTAAAGATTTTAGAAACCGTAACAGTGACGTAGGTCTGTAATTGGTAACTTTTCTCTTACCGCCATTTGTGCATTTGGTATGATAATCGCATTTTCATGGCAGATAGGTACGTAGGGATAAAAGAAGGAGGTCGTGCTATAGGTATGGAATTCAAAAAACGTAAGTGAAATTAACTGGGCAAGGTGCCTTTTTAAATTTGAGTTCTGTGATTTTTTTCATCACTTCGAGAGAGTTTGTTTCAGCTAGAAACATAAATTGAGGCTGTCTACGGGTAGTGGGTTCTTCTATTACATAATTTTTCTGTTAAATTGACAAGTTCTACGTTATATCAATCAATCAAATTCACTCCACATAATTCTCCAGATCTGAATTATGCTAATTATATAAGGACTTTTCCAACAGCCCTCGTAAATGTTAACAACATTATATTTCCTACTCTGTGACCATGTCAGCAAACTCGACGTCTCCCAAGAAATCTCGCTGTTGCTCGGAAATGCGTCAGCAGTTTTAATCTTCGACGCTGCCATATTATTTTATATTTTTATACTCTTCAGTATTGATTTTGAACTCATTATTTACATACATATTTGTTTCGGCAACCATCCGGGAAGTGTTCACTTCCCGGACACTTTTTCTTTGGGAAAGTAGCACTTCCCGGTCTAGTCCGGGAAGTACTTACTTCCCGGACTAAATGCGTCTCATTGATTTGTAATTCTACATGATTGCCGAAAAAATAGTGTACGCAACACGTCCGAAAACAGTTTTTTTGGACTAGTAGACTTCCAGGACTCGCTAACGCTAACGAATTTGGTCTACTCGTCCAAAAAAACAGTATTTTCCGGACTTGTTAAATTACTATTATTGTGTAATTTTTTTTAAAAAAAGTATATAATTTTGGTTCAACTCAACCTGAGTTATAAGATTTGCTTCTAAAACGATACACAACCCTCAAATCTACTATTTCTTTACCACGTCAATTATAGAATCGCCAATTATAGAATCGCCAATTATTTATACTATGCATCAAGCCTCGCCCTCTGACGTCATCAGTCCCTTTTAGGTATTCCACGTAATGAAAACTGCACTGCGATGACGTCACAAACGCCAATCTCTTGACTAGTTGCCGTGACAACGTTGCGCCAGTGAATGCATTTCCATGGATTCTGGGGGATCGACTGGGGAATGCTGACCCGTTTCCCACAAAGCATTCCGGGGCCCTTTGTTTTTTCGACATGGGCCATTAACGGGAATCGGAGGTGATGACTCAATGATTGGTGGTATGTGTTAGGATCGGCTGTGATTTGCATTCCCACAAGTTCAGATTTTCCAATTATTATACGTGCATCATAATGCTTTTAAAATGTACTGAGAAGCGTGCGAAAAATTTAACTAATATTGACCCAATATGAGTTATTATAATTTGTTCCATATAGTTGAAATGACATTCAACCAATGTGCTATCAAACTTTAAAATACAATATAGTTTTTTATCCCTAGTATCGATATAACTGGAATATTGGGATTGCGATATATGATGATATATCGGGTGTCCCAGATTTTTTCATACAGGTTATAGCTCAGTTATGCTGATTAGAAAAAAATTGAAAAATACGCACTCATATCAAACCCGTATGACTCTGAAGCTATTGTGTTAATCAACTTCTGTCAAACTACTCCTGAGAAACTACCCCTAACCTCAAATTTTCGAGAGGTACCCTACACATTTTTTTTTTGAGTTGTGATCTTACTTCAATGGTGTATCAAACTTGGTATTTTGACGGATGTCAAACTGACAGAATATGTCAACGTTGTTGATAATTTCTTTTGTTATGTTCGTTTTTTGACACTTGTTCTTGCACGCGACTTTCAGTCAGTTTGATAATCCAGTCATGAAAATGCCTTTCAAATTCAATCCAAATGAGTAAGTATGTTGATATGTTATTAATTTTTGGTGAATGCCGGAATTAATCCCCTGCTGCCGGTTAAAATAAGAAATGTGTTAAATATAAAGATCATTATTTTAAAATTACAAAAGAATCGACATAAAACTCTGCTGAACTAAAATATGCCTTATCACAAAGTAGCTTTTTTGTCAGGTTTCTGAAAATATTGTACTTACCTTTTTTCCTCAATTTCACAAGGTAATTTGTTATACATCTTCACCCCATTATAGATCAGAGAGTCATTTATTAGATTTGTCATGGAAATGGGGAGCTTTAAACTATTTTCGTTTTGACGAGTATAATAGGGGATATCATTTACTTCGTAATCTAATCTATTTTTGTAGATTAATGAAACCGATTCTAGTATAAAAATTGAAACAAGGGTCAGGATCCCATGTTCAATAAAGAGTGGTTTACATGAGTCCCTAAATTTTATTTTACACAGGTATCTAATAGCTCGCTTCTATAGTATAAACACTGACTGAAACAGTTGGCAAGAAATGGCACTTGTTTTTTGGTATTTAGTGAAAGTAAATTAGAATCACACCAGTCTTTGATTAAGACCATGTCATCACACATTTCGTGGAGTATTTCTTTATATTTTTATTTCCTCTTTATTTATCATTCATGATGAATTTACACATATTAAATGCCACCACGATAGAATAATGCTTTTTATAAGAGAGATCTGAACCAGTTCTGAGTAACACCCCCGCAGCAAAAGGTCATGATCTACACAATCGAATGCTTTCGAAAGATCACACAGCACCGCCGCGACAGCTTCTTTACCATTTATACTTATATAAATCATTGGCATCAGTCTGTGGATGCCATGATTTGTGCTTTTTGAATTCTGAAAATCAAACTGCTCTGCATTCTAATCGTCAAAAATTCCATAATTCTTTTCTTCACTAGTTTTTCGATAATTGTGGGAATTAAAGATCGGTCTGAAATTGGAGGGATCTTCTTTGTCACCTCTTTTATGAAGAGGAATTATAACAGAGGTTTTCAGGAATGTCGGAAAGATTCCAGTTTCAAATATGTCATTTATGACTTCTGCAAGTGCGCCGAGCGCACCATTAGGATGACTTTCAATTATCCTTATAGAGATATCATCTAAACCAGCCGCGTTCTTATTTTTTTTTTAGAAGAAATTACTTCTTTCAATTCAGATGCATTAGTAGCACAAAGTATTGGATTTTCATAAACGTGGATGTCCCTCAGGTAGTCTAATGGATCGTATCTTGGAAATATATTTTCTGTAAGCTTTTCAGCAACTGTACTGTAATAATTATTGATAATATTAGGTTCAAGGAGGGGATCTATAGTTTTCGAGGTTCGTGGTCTACCCCTGAGCTCATTCACTATGGTCCAGCTTTCTTTCACTTTGTTTTCTGCCTTTGCAATTCTATTATTGTAATCATATCCTTCGCGGCACTGATTACTTATCTATATGTTCTTCTGTACAAGTTGTAATGATTGTAAAAAAAATGTTTGTTGTAAATTTCCTAATATAATGAAGAGATCGTATATTTTTGGAGGATATTGGTAGAAATTATTATTTTTTTACTTACAACATATCTATATTGGGCCAATATGAACCCAAGATTCAATTGATATGATGTGCTACCGGGAATCAATACCATGTTCTCAGTTTCATCATATCGTGGCATCACACGTTGAAAGGTAAGGGGTGCGTCTCCCCTAGCTCGTGCAAGTCTCTCGGATACTTCTTAGGGTTGCGCGTAGAGGTGAAATCAGATGACGGGAATAACAGTTTCAACAATGTACATACAATTTGTCACATAAGCTTCCATGTCAACAGTACGTCACATAAGATGTCCATTACCAACTTGATTACACTGATAAAAAGGATTTTTTGCATCAACGCATAATTGCATTGATTCAAAGAATAGGTCCAACAAAATATTAGTTTGATTTTTTAACGGATTCCTCTTGTATACTTACAAGGAAAATATTTTGAAACAAGTGAACACTTGCTTCATAAGTGGGTCGTGGCAAGAATATTTTAGCTTCAATAATGGGCACTTTTTCTGTTGAATCATGGGAGTAGGTTGAGACAAGAATATTGCAATTTCAATAATGAATACTATTCTTCTATCAACTTGGAGGTTGAGTTCCAATCTACACTTTGCACTTGGTTATAAAATATAGAACGGAAGCCATTTTCATTTTGGCAACATTGAATAGATTGAACAAAGCATAGATTCACAACTACTAACAATTTAGGTATAAATAATGGTTTTATATGAGACAAGGTTTTAACTTTGGTAACTGTATTCTCAATAAAACCAGTTAGTAGTGAAGCATATTGCAGTTTGATTGAATACTTAAACAACGCCACTCGCTTTCAGACACAAAACTGTAGAAGACCAAAATATAGTTCTCTCATTTTCACAACTGAGCAAAATTCAATTTTCGATATTCCACTTTTTTGTATAGAAACAGTTTCCACCAGGCACAATACCAACATTCATATGGGTACGCATAGCCTCATAACCTCCAACCCAAATGGTCAAACTAGATGAAATGGTCGAAATGGAAGTCGTATTCACAGGTCGCGGTGCCGCCACCTGCTTTGAATGCTCATTGGTCACGTGGCACGGGTAGTGATATCTACCAAGGAATTATATATATAAGTTTCACAATGAGTTAATGTGAGTGTTTCCTAGGATGAAGAGTAGAATGTTTTCACTGCAAGCAAATACATTTCAAGAGAATTTATGTAAAGAAGCAAACATCTCAATCAGTTTGAAATGGAAGTATATTCAACAATTAGAAATAATCATTCTTTTCAGAAGATTATTCTTTTCAAGAGTATGTATAATTTTGATTGAAGAAATCGTTTTTATCTGTGTAGATGAAATAAAATAGGGACTTATGTCAGACCTTCAACTCGAAACTATAATTTCATGATTCTGTCATTTACTGTGATTGAAATCACAGCTCGCATTCCATTGATTCCGTTTTATGCCACAGATGTCATTTGTCATTGTCACAATGTCAAATTTCAATTTTCACTTATTTTTTATGAGACTTTATTCATACTGACATCTTCTTGGGCCAGGATCATCATAGTCTAAGATTTCAATCGTTAAATGGTACAATATGTACTTGTTAAAAATATGAATTTGACTACTAACTTCTAGTTTTGTTTTACCTTAGCTTGAGTTTATGCATATACTTGGTCAATTTCTCTATAAACTTTCTCTCGGTTTGTCATATTTTCCTTGTTTGGGATCAACAGAACAACTACATAGATATTTCCATTTATTAATAATTTTAAAATAGCCAATAATTTTGTTGTAGTTGTTTTTCGTTTTGGTTTCTCCAGTTGATTCTTCCGGGACCGGAAACATTCTCATAAAAATCATTCTATGATTTTACCTTGAATTTGGGTTTATCAATAAGTAGAGCTAAAAACAGTAACAAAAAAATATGATTGTTACGTTGGTATACTTTGACGCATATCTGATGATAGTAAGTACTCATTAGACTGAAATTCTTTCTGGTCTCTGGTTTTGTCACCTACAGAAACTCGTTTCATGTCTCTATCAATATTCAATTTTTATTTAATTGTACTAATATATGATCATGTTAGGATCTTTTCATGTTACCTTGACATACTTCTGATCATTTGAAGTTCTCACTGGACTAATATTTTCAGAACTTTGGCTCGGTTTCCTCAAAACACTTTTCATGATCCTGTCATTTATTATTTATATAGTCTTATTTTGGCCCAGGAGTTTTAATGTCAAATGTTTTAACATGTCCAAATATTTATTCGTATCATCCATTTTTCTTGGGAACATGACGATTAAGTAGCTTAAATGTTCATAATATTTAGAAAACAAATACTAACTGTTCATTACTTCAATTCAATCAAACTGTTTCCAATCAAACCTTTCTTCAATCATCACTCACTTTGAGTTAAGCATTGATGATGATTGTTGTAGTCAAAAGCCTTAACGAAACAAAATTTTCTTCCGAGAATAATATAACTAGTAGTGTGATTATTATCGGTGACATTATGGGTCAAATTGAGCTAGATATTTTACAAGTCCGAAGGACGAGTGGAAAGTCCTGTTCCAATTTCATGAATTGAATATATTTGATGGTTAATGATACCACGTGTCAAAATTTCGAAATTATGATATTTAATGTCCGGTTCCTTTATAAAAAAAATCGGAATTTTTTTAGACAGGAGAAATTGAGGTATACTACTCAGATATACATTTCCGATTTACCCATGCAGAAACTTTCGACAAATTTCGACTAAACATATTTTATTTGTTCTAGCAAAGTGATCAAAAAGCATACCTCTGGACTGTCACTGTATAATAATAATGAATGCTTTTATTGCAATGATTAAAATAGATAACAATCATCTAACGATTAATAAATACATTTATCAAAGCTATAGTATAATGTAGCGTTTACTGTCCAGACATAATGATAATAATAATAATAATAATAATATTAATATTAATAATAATAATAATAATAATAATAATAATAATAATAATAATAATAATAATACTTTATTCATCTTTAGGATCACAATAGTGATATAAGACAAGTCAAAAGTACAGAGGCCATAAATGAGTGGGATATTTACATCACATCAACATGTTAAAATTATTTGGGGTATTATCGAGACATATATTCATCTAGATTATAGAAACAACCTTCAACAAGAAACATCCTCAGTTCTCTTTTGAACGTATTAACATTATTTTCATTTTTTATAATTATCGGTAGATTGTTATAAAACTTAATTCCCATATAAATCACTTGAATATGAAGCAAATAAACTTTGGAAATTATTTCACTGTTTCTTTTTTGTATTTTTAGTAAATTAAGTGAGAATCAATATACCCAGTTTTAAAGAGAAACATTCTCAATTGAATATTGAATCAATACATGACTCCGCTGGAAATGGAAAAACCCTACGATAAAATTGAAGTTACTTTTTTGTAATATCGAACAGAAAACAACAACTTCCCCGGCTAAAACCACGCTGGACATTGTACTACATCTGATAGATATTGAGAAAGACCCTATATAACTTGAAGAAAAAATCTAAAAGTGAAAATTTGCATTTTCATTCAGATAGTTGATTATTTATTAAATGTCCAGTATCCATTGTATATTCTTATCTATGAATGAGATAAGGGAGAATGTTATTCAGAAGTATCACTCACAGAAAATCGCTCATTCCATTGACACGTGGATTGCATCACTTTCGCAAGGCCTCCAATACATTTTGGTCGACAAAAATCTATTTCACTCTTCTAAGATCATCAGGGAGGTCGGAAGAATTGGAAAACATACTCTTCAGAAGCAATTTCACACTGTAATGAGGAATTGTTGGACTATTTCTTGTGCGGTGAAACTTTGAAAATATTTTTCTGACATAAAACCTGTCATGGGTATGGCATGTTGATTTCATTGAAAATATGAACAGGAGTTCATAAAGTCAGTTGTGGAACCATCTGTGACTGAAAGTTGGAATTTAGTCGCTATTTTCCAACGTACAAGATAACCTCTCTTGGAAGGGATTCATGTTTTAAAAATAGGGTTGCTGATAAAAGGAATTGTCGTGGTTGTTTGTTACTGGTGGATTTAGAAGGAAATCGTCACTCTCAAAAATATCATTCCTCTAATAGTTATTTCAGGAACATTAATTATATAGTTTCCGTTCAAACATTATAGAGAGTTCCATATTATTCTCGTGTATTTCCTTATGCAAAATGTGAGATTATGGAATTAGGGAGTGGTGAATTAATTCACGGAAATATTGAGAATCGTCATTTCTCTGGCGTGATTCCTCTGGTTCCTTGTCAGAATGATGTAACTAAGACCTAGGTTTTTTTTTGTAGTAAATATTGAGGATTGTTTGAAGCTCAGAACGACAGTTCAACAGATCATGTTGCAACTGTGATAACCATATTGCTCTATTTTTGGCTAATTGGCCTTTAGTTCATACATTGGCAGTAGTAATTTCAACTTTGTCATCATAACTTGAAACCATTGATTGGATCCAATATTTTAACTGCTCATACCACTGAAAAAGTAATAGTTTCTTTGAAATTGGTGAATTCAGTTGGCAGTTTTACCATTCTAACAATTTGATTTTTCAAAAATAAAAGTTTTAAAAAATTTACTCATGAAGCTTTTTTCAAAACCACGCATCAAACTCGAAAAATCGAAGATTTAGAATGATCCGTATATGTGATTCCTATAATTCAATAATAAACAATTATAACAAATATGAAATTCAGCCGCCATGGCAATTAAATTTTTTTAAAGTTTTCATGATACAAAGAACATAGTTTCGGAATTTTTACCCAATTAGAAATGGTTTTTTATTTTTCGATGCTGACCAGCACCCGACTTTACCACTTGTTACTTTGTTCATTATTTACAATACACTGTTTTATATCAGTGACATAGTTCATTAATCGTTATCATTACTCATTTCTTGAATATATACCTTTTTTTTCTCATAACAAATAAACATTCGGTTCAGAGAATTCTGATAATTTGTTTCTCAATAAACCCTAGTTTATCTCCAACCTCCAACAAGAAAAAGATTATAATTGGAACTACTGATGGATTTATAAACTTCCCCAGCGGATCAAACCTATTTACTTCACTCGACATGGGTTTCATTCATTTTAAATTTTCAATCAGATTAGTCTGAAACTAGAGAAACCATAAGAGGATTATTGGCAAGGAAATAAAGCATAATAAACTAGAATTTGATGTAGCGTCGGTTTATAGAATGCCAGTTTCTTTGCAGGAACGATTGGAATTCATTATATAGTGCGGCTTTTCATAGTGTCCCCCCTTTGTTAATTTTTGAACAGTTCAACGTACAGAAATGGGATAAAACCGTTCTGTATCACGTTGCAATTTTTATCATTATATTCCATTTATGAGCCAAAAGATGTTTTTGATTCATTTGAGTGAAACACCGTTCCCTGATTATTGACAATCGCCACATGGAATTAGTATGTAGGTGTATTCAAATTCAAAGGACGGCAACCAAGAGTATGGATGTTTTTATACAGAGTTAATCAAGACGTTGAAGAAAAAGACATCCAGGAATACCTACATGAAAAGACTAATCAAAGCATACAGGATGTTACTGTCACTTTCCTAAAAGAACAAAATGGATTCAAGTGTTTCATGGTATCTGCAGATTTCAAATTTAAGGAAGATTTTTACAAACCATCCTTTTGGCCTCGAGGTGTAGGATATCGCAGATAAGACTTCAGAACAGACGGGCTTGCAGTGGGTCCAGCCTCTTTTTTAGAAGGGGGAAAGAAAGACTTCAACAAAATTATTGTTATGAGAAATCGTCCGTATCGGTAGACTCGGGAAAATATAAAAAAGTGTCAAACTATATAAAGGGGGAAACCCCACCAGTCTCATTGTCACATATAGAAGCAGATAATGCACCAAAAAACAATATCTTGTGAAAGGAATTGAAGAGGGTCGATGTGGTGAGTGTATTTCATATAAATATACAATGTCTATCAAATAAACTTGAAGAAATTGAACTGTTTCTGAAAAAATTCAATTTTGATATAGTATGTCTATCAGAACATTGGCAAGAAAAAAATAATCTTGAAAGCATTAACATTTCAGGATTCTCCTTGGCAGCAGAATTCTGCAGAAAACACAATAAACATAGGGGAGTGGCAATGTTTAAAAAAAATAATATAAGGTCCAATAAACAATTACAACTAGATGTTTTTAATGATGAGAAAAATTCTGAATTTTGTGGTTTAGAACTACCAAACCAAGTTTTAATAATTACACCCTATAGATCCTGCTTGGGAAACGCTGAAATTTTCTTGCTAAATTTTGAAAATTTATTAAATAAGTACCTAACAGGTAAAAAGAAAGTCATTATTCTAGGTGATTTTAATATTAATTTTAAATCGAACTCAACTGTATTATCAGAGATGAAAAGCTTACTAAATTCTTTTGGCCTAGCTATTATCATAACTGATTATACCAGGATAACAGCATATTTATCCAGCTGCATTGATAATGTACTGACAAATGTAGAGAATTAGAACATGACTGCAGATGTATTAGATCCATGTCTATCTGACCATAGTGGACAGTATATCATCATAAACAAAATCACTGAATGTAAACCAGACACGATTATAAGAAGGTCCATAACACACTCTACGATGGAATAATTTAGAGAATCCCTTGAAAGCATACACTGGAGTATTTTTGAAAATCCAAATTTAGGTACAAACTTTCTAGCAAACTTCTTAGTTGATATTTATGCCGATTATGTGACAGTCCACTTTCTATATAAAAAGTTTAAAATGGGAGAAAAACCACCAGTTGTATGGTACAATGATTCTCTAAAAGCAAAGCGGGATACACTTTCAACAGTTAAATGTATTTGTGAAACAAATAAAGATCCTACTGATAAGGTGGTACACAATTCACTTAAGAAAAGCTACCGAAAGGAATTGAAAGAAGCAAAAAGAAATAAATATGGACACTATATTAGTAAATCAGTAAACAAATCAAAAGCTAGTTGGCAAATTATAAACTACGAGTTAAATAGAAAAACCAGAAGTAATCCTGAAACTCCAATAAGTGAAACTATCTTTAATGCTCACTTCACTAGCGTTGCTGAAAATATAATAAAGCAGTTACCTAATATACCAGACAATGACTTGATCCAATACAAACATTTTCCTGCACCTTGCAATTCTTTTTTCTTACTGGGAGTCACAACCTATGAGGTTCTTGATGCAATTAATACATTAAAAAATTCCAAGTCTGTAGACACACATGATTTAAATTGCTTTATCATAAAACAAACTTCAGATATAATTCTCAAACCTTTAACATCACTGATCAATTTGATTTTCAGTGAAGGCGTTTTCCAAGATAGTTTCAATTTTACCAGAGTTGTTCCCATACATAAAAAGGGAGATGTTACAGAAATTGACAATTATAGGAGAACACCTCTTACCTGGATCTCGACTTTCCTCAAGAACAGAAATCAGTGTGTGTCTCTGAAATTCGAACACAATGGTGTAACATCGACCTCTACTTCAGAAACGAGTCAGGTTACGGTGTATATTCAATGCTCCAAAGCGATATTCATGCAGAACTCTTTTTACGACTTATAATATTTTAACGCTTGTTAGCCTATACATATATGAGTTAGCTATCTATATCTTTCTCAATAAAAGCGATTTCAAACTCAATAAAGATATTCACAATATTGATACCAGGAAAAAGGAATTTATACACACTTCTGCTGCCAAGTTCAAAACAACTCAAAATTCTCCAGATTTTATGGGCCCTAGAGTATTCAATAGATTGCCAAGTTATATAAAATCTGTCAATAAACTGACAGACTTCAAGAAGACTTTGAAATTGTTTTTATTGAATGAATGTTTTTATACACTAAATGAATATTTTAGCATAAAATGAGTAGTAATTTTAAAGTGTTTGTGAATTTTATTGTACTTTTTTTTGTGTTTTTAGTCTTTACATTGTTTCGTCCTTTGATTTAATTTTTATGACTATTCCTATACAAAACCTGTTTTTGTCATTTTAAGGAAAATAAAGAATTTGAATTTGAATATCCATTATTTCGATATTTGCTAAAATTATCGAAATCATTCTGAAAAATAGACTAATGAAATATTTTGAAGCGAACCAATTTTTGAATAATGCACAGTATGGCTTTCTAGAAAATCGCGCCACAACTCTTGCAATTCTCAATATAGTGGGAGGCATGGTTGAGGGTCTGGAACAAGGTTTACTCGCAGCTGTTACACTCTGTGACCTGTCAAAGGCCTTTGACTATGTTTCACATGAGATACTTATATGGAAGTTAAACTAATACGGTATTAGAGGGGTAGATTTGAAGTTAATTAGTTCATACTTAGAAAATAGAAACCAATGTGTCACTGTGAACCGAACCAACTCTAACTTTCTACCTATAAAACATGGTGTCCCGCAGGGATCTGTGCTCGGACCATTTTTGTTTGTCATTTACATAAACGATCTATGCAACTTCCTGTTACCCCATAAAAGCGTTCTATATGCCGACGACACAACGTTGATGACTACTGGTAAAAACCATGGGGAAGTGACTTCTTCGTCTAACAATATTGAAAAACGTTCTGAAAACTGGTTTACTGCAAACAAACTGAAGTTGAACGCAAGCAAATCACAAAAAATTACTTTCTCCTCTAATATAAACTCACAAATGGGAAACACTGTCAAGCTACTTGGAATAGTTATCGATGACAAACTCACATGGACCAATCACATAGAACAACAGCTCAGTAACAAATTATCAAGTACTCTATTTTTGTTGAGGCAGCTAAAGAAAACAATTCAACCCGATACTCTGAGAATGACATATTTTTCTCTATTTATGGGGAAATGCCTCCCATGCAATAACCATTTTTCGACAACAGAAAAAGGCACTTAGAATCTGTTGACGAAATCACTGAACCGTGAAAAGCGGACTGTACTTTTAATGTAAACAAATTAACATAAATGCCTAATCAGGCTAACAATATTTAAAAAATATTTGTAATGAAGTAAAGCGTATGGCTGACTTGGCTCTCAGTTCAAGACTCTGTCTCGTCTCACATCACCATTGTGTCCGTCTCTTTCTGTTCTTCATCGGACTCCAACACACCACGTGATACAGAAAAAATATAATTGTTTTGTAGACACATAGGCGTACTTATAGTATTTTAGATTGGGTCCTTAACAGAATCCTTGCTGGAGCTGGATATGAGGAGCATTGTCATCCACATTTTATAAAGTACGGCATCATGCCATTACCTTCAATGTATATCTACAATTATTTGTTAGAAATACATAGAAATTCCAACCAACTACAAACCCAATTAGATATACACGAGCATAGTAGAAGGTATTCTAAGTCGATAAAAACCCCAAGGTATAGATTAACCAAATCTCAGAAAATTTGAGTTCTACAACTGCCTGCCAGAGAGAATCAAAACACTAACCTTTTAACCTTTTATCAATTTAAAAAACGCATAAAAAATTATATTCTTGATCACTGCTTTTACTCCACTGACGAGTTCCTTCACACAACAAAGCAACTGAATCATACACTCAACACATTGCTTCTCTGAATTTCCCATTTTGTTATGTTAATTATGTTTGTTAATGGTTTACTCATGAATGTAACAGTTTTAAAAATTTTGCATGTTGTATTGTTTTATGCATTGTATACTTTTATTATTTATTGACATGCCATAATTGTATTGCCATGTGTAAAATGGTGAAGATGTATCTATCTATCTATCTATTGAATCTGATTGTAAGTTTGGTTTTGAGATTTATGGAGTGCTGCAAACTGGTTCTTGTAGAAAATCTGCCAAAAATCCATCAGATATACTTCAACAGTCGTAGGCGCTGAAATTGTTTTTTGTGGAAAACTTCCCTATTCTCCAGGTTTATGCGGAGGTCCAAATTGCCGTACCTCATCTACATGTTGAAAATTAAAATTTTCTTTCAGTGGTAGGAAAAATCTTTTACTTAATTGTCTCTTCACAGTAATTCTAGTTAATTATAATGTCTAAAGGACCACGCATACATCTTATGGGAAAAAGTCTTTTTGTGAAAATGGCTGGATTTTTGATATGTTGTAGCTGGAGTCTCCATTGACCCAACTCGATCGTATTACTAGATTCGGCGCTAGAGGGCGCCAAATCATGATTTTTGTGATTTTTGGAGAAATTCAGCTGAATACAGAAATATCAATATCTCATTTATGTACTGTGTGCTACTGGACATTCCTAGAATTCGTAAGAAATACGTTTCCATAATACGAAAAAAACGCCACTGTTTTGCTGCAGGGTATAGTCAACAACATACTCAACTTTTCAGTAAAGGAATTCGTCTACGAGGTTATAAGTTGATTGAGTTAATCATTGAGGATCAATCAGAGTGGTTTATTGTTCGAACAAAATATAATGAGGTTATGACTACAGAGTGTTTTAAATAAGAAGGGTCCATATTATGTACAGGGTGGCCCATTAGTGTGAGGAAGTACAGTATCTCTCTTATTATGGAAAGTATGAAAAATGTTTCAGATAAAAGTTGCTTGCTACAAAAATAATCCGGAGTATACAAAGTGTTCAATTTTTTGAATGGACAACCCTGTAAATGTTCCCACTATTGAACTGAGTAACACGTTTTACATACGGAGGTTTTTCTTCTTTTCGAAAATTTTGCGGCGTTATCAAGTTACTGCTGACAGAAAGAAAATATTCGGAATAACAGACAATCACAAATACCATCATGAATACTTTATGAATAGAATTAGGTCAAAAATATTTGTGTCATGTAAAAATTATGAACAATAAACGTTTCTCTAAGGTTTTAAATCGAGGGCTAGTTTGATAACTTCGTGCCTATGATTGAATTCCTCTTGATTCAGATGGGTAAATATCAGACATATTTCTTTGAGTGACTCACAAAATGTATTCATATTTTATAGCTTGCTAAATACTACAAAAACACAAAATTATATATACATTTGGAGCCCTCTATCGCCGAATCTTCAGGTATTACGATGTAGTTAGATTAAAGTCTTTAATATGCTGTACCCTCAGATTTAAAAACGATCAATTCAATATCATTATTTAAAACGAAAATCAAGAAATGGATACTTAGCAATACTCGTACATTTTCTCACAGAATGATAGACATCAAAAACACGTACTACAACTGAAATTGGAAAGAATTTCAAATCAACTGATACTGGACATTGCTTCCACATGATACCTCAAATAGCAATATTGCATAGCTTTAACTCGAATTGAGAGATTGTCGGCACAAGTTTTACTTTTCAGACACTCCCAGTAACGATTACAAGACTATGTGATTGAAAGGAGTAAAAGAAAATGCGGCTGATCAAGGTACCAACCAAATTGAATCAGAATCATCTATCACAAACAAGCTCTTCAAAGAGCTTTAGTGATTACCCCGTTTATTTTACCATGTTCTGTATATTCTATTTTATATTTATATATATATTTATTTCATGTATGCACATATACTTTATGTACTATTGTACAACTTTATTTTCGGTGAATAAACTTATTATTATTATTATTATAATAGGAGATGACTTCAGCTCTCTGATGAGGATGAAGTCATGATTGAATCTTCGAGAAGAGTAATTACATATTCAAATTGAATGGAGCCTCCCTTGTATGAAACACAATAAACTTTCATTTGCATTTTGTTTTGAAAGATCAACCTTCATTCTGATCGATCATCAATAATAATCGACTTGATAAACTCATAGTCTAGGAGGTGAATTCTTTTGCATAAATATTTATCATATTGATCATATTGAAATTTGTCTTATAGAAGAATCATTCACGATCTTAGTAACGATCAGTTGAATAACATCTAACTATTGATTACAAATAATATGTAAATATTTTTCATTTACCTGAATTCACTCAAAAATAAAAAAAATCGTTATTTAGATTACAGGTATATATTATTTACCATTCCTTATTCCAAACACTCTGTATTCATACCTTCATTATATTTTGGTCGATCAGCAAACCATTGTAATTGATCCTTAATGATGAACTCAATCAACTTATAACCTTCATTCACTGAATAATTAAGTATATTGTTGACAACCTTATAGGAAAACAGAGGCGTTTTTTTATTCTGTATTATGGAAAAATATTTCTCAAGAAATTTAAGGGATTCTCAATCGCACAAAATGTTGGATAAAAATGAGATATTGATATTTTTTTATTCAGCTGAATTTCTCCAAAAATCACAAAATTCATGATTCGGCGTTCTCCAGCGCCGCTTCTAGTTATACGATCGAGTTGGGCCAATAGAGACTTTTACTAAGAATGGCCCCAGCTATATCATATCAAAAATTCAGCCATTTTTACCAGAAGACTTTTTTCCAATCAAAACTATAAAAGTTGATTATATTGGAAAATACGATGGCTTCTGCTCAATAATTTTCATTTCGAAACTTTTTGATATTGAAATGATGAAAAACAAATGAAACAGCTTGAGGGCAACACATTCAATTTATGTTAGTCTTTTTTTGAACATACACTCTCTTTTGTTGATCATCAATGCGGTGAATGTACCAAACATGGTGAAAGCCATTATTGAAATGAAATATACACATCACACAGTTCACTGAAATACAGGCTCGGGTGGGGCATAGCATTTAGTAACAACTGCATAATTAATTTACCGAATTAAAGGCCAATGGTTGATCAAACGGAAATGCAGTGACGTAGATGTTGAATTTACCGAGAAAAAAGGGGTTAAATGGAGCCACAAATTGTTTTTTTAGTGGGATTTTATTCATATTTCTAACAAAATAGCAGGAATGCTTATAGTACACAGTACTCCTCGAAAACAACTCCCACCAAGTAGAGAGTATGCGGCAAACATCACAGAAAACAATTACTTCCCTGGCTAATACTACGACGGACATTGAACTACATCTGGTAGATACTAGTGCAATGTTTCTCCAAATGGGCCTTATTTCGAAATGCAAGATACGACAGTGAAGGGCCTGAGTGGGGTTTTCAAAAGGATGAAGTTTTCATTTTACTGTTCTGTTTTTTAGGAATTTAGAAAGTAGAAAAATTTGATTCGGTAAAAAGGAATCGATAAGGTGAATCATTCGAATATCGATGTTAATGGAGCCAGTAGAGTTGTTTTTGATGCGTTGAAGTCAGATTTTCGAATTAAAAGTTTACAAAAACAGATTTTATTACTACGTCAGTTCTTATATTTCAACAAAAACATTTTTAACCAACATGTAGTTCAAATTCCTTCTCTCTTTAATGGAGAAAAAGAAGCACACATTCACTAAAATTTATAAATTGCCTGTTTCATAAAATATATGTAGTACTTCAAAACGATCTTATCTTCCTGTGATCCCCGAATAGCTCCATATTTCTTAAACGCCAAAAGCAAATGATGAAAAACCAATTATAGTTTTATTATTTGTAATACCTAATTCACCTTTTTCTGCCAACTTCATCAGTGAAATAAACTCGTATAAAACTGAGAGATTGAGCTAATGTTGACTAATTTTTTATCATTTCGTTTAACTAAACTCTGTTAATTGTATTTTATTTAACCTAATTGTAAAGTTCACTTTTTGCTCGTTGGGAAATAGAAATAAAACACTTTATTTAACTGCACACTTTAGTCTCGACTCCACAAACGTCTCGCATCCACTGACTCCCTAGTCATCGATGATAGCTATCGCTTATGTAATCGACCACCAATTCTTTATTAGTAATCAGTATACGGGGCCATACACTACACTAATAATGTATTGTTGTTGTTTTGTTAAAATTGTTTTTTTCGTTAACCAGCTGTCGTCCCCTTACTAACGGCAGACCTCAAAAGTCGAAACTTGTGCGAGCCAAGGATTAACGAGGTCTTACCTTTTTACGTGCGATTCCTAGCACTTTCTCGGGCAATCAGAAAAATTTCTGCAGTCGCTGTGGTTTGAACCATCGCCGACTGGCATCCAAAGTATTAAACCATGTCGCTTTAACCACTCGGCTACCTGGCCCCGTATGCATGTGGATATCATTGATACTAGATACTGCCACGAGTTCTTTATAAAAAAATATTTTTCCACCAACGTTAGTTCAGTGACATTGATCAAGAATAATGACCTCGCTTTTCCACCATCTTCCACAAAAGTCAAACAGGATATATGGTTGGATTGATTATGTTTGTGATTAGCCACTTGCTATCAGCTATAACTGTCTTCGAAAAAATGGGATTAAACTGTTTGCGTCAAGTAGAATTTTTTAAGATGTCAATTTCATCGACAAAGTAATCAATACTTACTACTGCAGCTTCTCCGCCCCTCTAGGCTAACTTGTGAGGAATGTCGGGGCGTGGCGCAGTGTTTAAAGCATCATACTCTGAGTCGAAAGGTCCGGAGTTCGAGCCCCAGTTGCGGCTGGTATTTTTAATTTAATTTGACCGGTTAAAATATCTAAATTTCGTGGCTGGACTGGGGTGAGTCCTGCACGATTCACTGTTGCGTTCCAATCAACAGTGATGCTCCTAAGGTGGCGCATGGAGTTAGTAACAAGGCCTATCCAGAACACGTGGCTAATGACCATAGCAGTCGATGCCAAAACACCAAAGAAAGAAAGAAAGAAAGAAAGAAAGAAAGAAAAAAACTTACAATAAACAATATAAAAGCAATATAAAAAATATGTAAATATATAAATATAAAAGCAATATAAAAAACTCACGCTGAAGACCTTCTGGACAATCTTTCATTCCAAAGTTCTATACAATCTCCATATATTCTGCGTCACTTGAGACCGAAGCACTGAGCTCTCGTTATGTTGCATCTTTTTTTTAGTTTTTACGTTTGAGTCAACTGCTGCTCTGGCATTTATAAAGGTTGAGTCAGAAAACAAATTGAATTGAACTTGATATTGTTCGAAAAAAATGTACTGAAGCTGTAGTTGTCTTCATTTCCATGTATTTTATTTTGTGTTTTCATCGATGTACTTTCAGATTAGTAGCATATTTTTTATGCGTGTGTGTATTCTTGTGAAGACACTTATTTATGTTCATATTATAGACAAAGCTTTGTCAATAAGGTATTCCTAGATCTTAAAGCATAATATCATTTATCTATTTTTTCTGTCATATCTTTGTGACAGACTTCAAACTCAATGTATCCATAACAGTGACACGCCACTGGATGAGGTTATGGGAAATATTTTTAAAACAAAATCAATCTTTTCGTTAGATTGTACATATAACCAGAGGACTGATTTAGGTACAAACAATCTTAGCAACGAGTCGCGATAAGTTTCAGCTGTTATTATTCCTTCCTCTACATTTCTAGTATCTACATTCAAAGAGGTAACTTCCTGAGGGCAATGAAACGCTACTGAATCCAAAATGGCGTTCATATTACAATAGGAACCGCACACCCATTTGATTAATGTCAGCAGCTTTGCTGACCATAACTGCAGGTCATCCGTGTCTATTCTCTATTCCAAAACTTCACAAAATAACCGCAATTGTTGATAGATTTTTAGGAAGCTACCTGCAAATAGCGCGGTTTTGTGCTTCCAATTGTTTGGTATTCAGAAATGTGTGAATAGATTGATGTCGCATTCGAATGCGGTTTGTGTACGGTGGATGAGATGATTGAAATTCGTGTAGTTGGAAATGAATGGTACTATTACCCCTTTATTCTATCTGCCCAAACTAGTACAATGACCATTTTATTGCCAATTCATGAAAACTAATGGGAGGGAAATTTCATACCAGGCAAGAGCTAACGTCTGGCAGGAAAGTATCAGATGATGATGTGTCAATTCTTTCTGGAGAAACTACAAGATATGACTTAATTGATAAAATTATTGACGTCAAACTCAAAACAAAACAGTGTGTCAATCATTCTCACCACATTATACAGGGTGATTCAAAATTCGATGTAAATATTTCAAGAGCGTATTGTTAAGATCAAAACAAGACTTTTTCTTCAAATCAACACGTGTCCTAAAATGCACCCCCTCCGAGCTACAGCCCCTGTAAGTTGGGAAAAAAACAAGATCATGTAAAACTGTGTCTATAATAACGAATTGAATCTTCTGAAAATTCTTTTTTTTTTGCTTCAAAAATTATGTAAACCCAGTTTTGGGGGGAGTTGGAGGGTCCACACTTTTATTGGCCCAATTTTTATGTTCAAAAAGAGAAACTCCGAATTCGGATAGCATAATCTTATTGGCTTTTTGAACATAAAAATTGGGCCAATAAAAGTGTGGACCCCCCTCCAACTCCCCCAAAACTGGGTTAACATAATTTTTGAAGCAAAAAAAGAATACAGTGCCTAAAAAAATAGGGGTATGCCAATTTTCAGAAGATTCGATTTGTTATTATAGTCACAGTTTTAGATAATCTTGGTTTTTTTCCTAACTTACAGGGGCTGTAGCTCGGAAGGGGTGCATTTTAGGACACACGTTGAATTGAAGAAAAAGACTTAATTTGATCCCAACAATACGCCCTTGAAATATTTACATCGAATTTTGAATCACCCTGTATAGTTAGAGAGCTGCCTGTTTGATTTACTGACAGGTGAAGAAACCGTCTGCTGGGCATGAGATAGCAGTCTTGGTGTTATCCCAAGTCGCCTGGATGTAGTTTTATAATGTCTCCTGGTCAAGGAGGGTGGAGGGGCGTTTTTGAAAACCAGTCAGTTTGTGACCGTTTGCTGGTTCAACATTTCCATAGATATGGTGCTGAACATACCTTCTGCCAAGTTTGACCCGCGAACGAGGTCAAGATACAGAGTTATGCCGAAAAAACCGCGATTTTCAAAAATCACAGATTTTTCGAAATTATTATGGTCCTGTGACTGAAGAAGGGATAGGCTGTGCAACAACATCAGGGCATTCTTTAATATTGTTTGAATTATTTTCCTACCCACGAAGTATTATCAGCAGGTCTCCCAAAAATTCGGAACTGTCGAATTGCCCTGACTGAAAAGTGATTAGCACCAAAGACTTCAGGGGGAAGTGGGTATTATTTCTTGCAATGGAATTGTTCAGCTGTCCAATGTTTTTCACTACTTTCACTGATTTTTGCGGGTTTTTGCTACGTTTTCAAGAAACGGAAGATTCCGACCTCCATATTACCATGGAAGGTGTCTTTGGAAGGTGACTTGCCCATTTAACTTTCCTCTTATTGGAGAAAATGGAATTAGTTCAAAAAGATCCGTATACGACATAAAACTGCATTTTTTGACATGGGACTCAGCTTCATGCAATTTTCAGTTTCAGCGGAACTGACATAAACTTTCGATTTATATGGAACAACTGGTATATTTTCACTTCTGTTGCCTCCATTCACTGAAAAAACAGTTTATTCATTATTAACTTGATTAATTAAGACCCAATAAATTACTTATTCGAATATTGCGGAATGAACGTTTATTTATTAGAAACAAATAATGCATTCATATTATCTAAATATACCTCATTATTAGTTCATTGAAATTCATTTCCAATAAATATAGATTCACCAACTGCAAATAAAGCATAATTTTCAATAAATAAAGAGTGTTTATCAAAGTTACATATTTTATTATCTATAAAAAATAATATTTATCATTAATAAACCAATAAGGACGCAAGATGAGCATTATGAAATCAACAAGGAAGAAATCGGAATCAATTTACCTTAAAATTTACATGTATTTATGACATGTATTTATCAATTCCACAAAACTGTTGTCTTTCAAAACCTTTTCCAGCTCCTGATCCTGGTCTATTATGGTGCGAGATAGCCTTGATGAACTGAGTTACTTGTAACTTTTACAACAGAATCTATGATTGTATTATATTATAGAATAGATGCACAAACCAAGCATATAAGAGATACTTCAACATTTACAGAAACAAACTGAACGCATTAATAATGAAAACCAAAAATAATTACTATAAACAAAAAATTGTTTGTAACAAAAATAATTCAAATAATCTATGGAAAGTAATAGAAGAATATTTTTCTCTTTCGATCCCTACAATGGGGTGCGCGACTTCTGGGACACCCAGTATATTTGTGTCTTTTATCTGTTCTATTTTATATTAATACTGAGTGTGCTGTACCTGTTTACCTATTTTAGCCCCTGAGTGTTTTTGTTTTGTTATTTACTGATATTACTTACCTACTGTTTTATCCAATTGATATCTTGCCAGAAATTTGATTGTATTCACATCACATTTTATTTTTGTATTTATTTTATATTTCTTTCATCTATACCCATTGTTTTTTACCGATTTCGTATTTAAGCTACACAACATTCTATTCATATTTATCATAATCACTTACACCCAATGCATTTAATTGATTTTAAACGTAACTAGTGCAATAGCACTTTTAGTTCACTTACTTTATTCTTATTACATTTTTCTTAATTGTTAGGTTTCATGTTTTTTTATGAAAAATTATGGAATAAGTGTTATTGTGTCTTCTATAACTATGGCTTGATTGTTTGATTTTGAGTTACACTTCAAACACAAAAAAAAATTACTACATGCGACCAGTGGCACTGTCCATACAGCCACCAGGGGTTACAGAAATGTAACTGTAGACTGGCGATTCAACTATAGTAAGTAATGTTTTAACGTGCCTTGATACCCTACTATGTGAAGAATGGTCATCTGGAAATGCTAGCAGGTAGGCATGCGAACACAGTATATATAAATATAAATATATATATATATATATATATACTAGTCAATCGTACACATTTCGTTCGTTTAAAAATAAGTAACGTCTGACGGCCCCCTGGGATCTTGCTCTAACATACAGACACAGTAAGTTAAACAAAAGTTTGACAGAAGTAAGCGTATAATTTTGGGTATTCCTGATGAAGATATCTCGATCTTATATATGATTTGGATTTCAAATTGGATGTCAGTAAAACACTGGTTAAAATATCAAGCTTCGGTTTTCATACGCGAAATGAAGAACCAAAATTACAATACGCGTTAGCAATATGTATTTTCAGAAAAACAATATAAGAATAATAGAAAAATGATTTTTGCATAAGAATATGATTTGCTATAACACACTTCTTGAAAATCTGTGTTGTGCTCAAAAAGTTATTGTTTCTATTATCTAACTCAAAAACTCCATTTTCGACCCCTTAGTAAGGGAGGAAATAGTATATTGTACAATAGGTAGCCGAGTGGTTAAAGCGACATTGTTTCAATCACTTTTGGCTTCCAGTCAAAGGTTCAAACCCTAGCGACTGCAGAACTTTTTCTGATGGCCCGAGAAAGTGCTAGGAATCGCACGTAAAAAGTTAAGACCTCGTTATTCCTTAGCTCGCACAAGTTTCGACTTCTGAGATCTGCCGTTCGTAAGGGGATGACAGCTGGTTAACGGAAAAAACAATTTAACAATGAGCATGAATGACATACATTTCCCTCGAGTAGGTATATGAAATTTTGTAGATTAGACAAAATTTCATATACCTACGAGTGGGAAATGGGTCATTTCATGCTCATTGTACACTATACTTTTTCTACGACCATTTGAATCATTAACAAATCTGTAATATTTTTAATGATCCTTTTTATCATAAACTCTCCTGTCGTCATTTTTACATGGTTTAGATAATTTTTTCTTTTTTCACCCGTTGAATTTTTTCTTTTTGTACACGTACCTACGCCGTGAATATTATTATAAAAATCAAACACTAATCGATTTCATGAAATGAAAAAAAAAAAATTGTGGCTGCGTGGATTTGAACCCTCGCTCCCACCATCCAAAGTCCACGTGTCATCTGAATCAAAACTCGTCCTTACTAGAGCACATAATAATTTGTTCAAATTAACTGCTATATAGAAAGTATCTGTCAACTAATCAAAATTATAGAATCCGATTGTAATCAATCTTTTTCAATCGAATTTTGTAATTATCTACTGATGTGAAATGTCAAATTATTAGACAGATGTAAACAAACTTGATTCGATATTTATTATTTATGTTCATAAAATTCGTTAATACAAACCTATAATGACAGTTTAGTAGTTCATGAAAGTCGTAGGAAATGAAATATTTCGATACAGCTAGCCCGTGGGAAATGAAAATTGGTGTTACAACGTGGTAGGTTTCTTAATCGAAGACGCAATTGAAATGTTCATTTTTCCTAATGGTTGTAGAAAAATGTTTCTTTCCACACGGGGAAGTAACAACATTTTTCTTCCTGAGAATAGAAGATGTTCCTGCCTCGCTATTTCTTAATACTTTTATATGCAAGTGTTTCTGTTTGATTTTGGGTAAAAAAGCACTTTTTTCATCCCTTGAGATGTAAATATCTATTGGTCGCTCAAACCAGATGAATATACCCCTATGTGCGTTGCGGAGGAAAACGATAAAGACCTTAAAAATAAATTGTTGAAAATTGTTGTTGTTGTTGTTAACCCATTAGGGACCACGGATACCATATGTTATCGGAAAACATATGGAGCAATATTCCTTCTCTGTCGACACCCTATGAATTCAACAGCCACATAGTCTTGGCATTTCATTCGTTATAAATCCACATTGGATATTTAGTTGCGATCGATGTAGTTTATAAGGTTTTTAGTGTCATAATGGTGTTATTTTGGAGGACTAAGTTGTACTCGTCTGAAACAATGGATATTCGATGGCCGTAAGTATATTTTTGTCGTATTGGTAATATTTTATGTTAAGTTTTATTTACTAATATATTCTTATATGCCCATTCAATTTTTTTTACAATTGTGATTATTATTCATTTTCAATAGTTCACATTATAATGCCCAAAAGGCAGGTGATACCAAATGGTATCCGTGGTCTTTTGGGCACAAAATTATTAAGCCTAGTAAATTGTTGAAATACTATCTAAATATATAATCTTTGGTCAGGTTTCTGCTTTCTCAAGCATTGAATATGTTATAGGACGATGGAGAAATGCAAGAACGTGTCGATCAAATTTTCATCACACGGAAGAAGTCGCAGCTGATTCAGATGAGGATTTTATAGATGGTGATGACGGGGGGATGGTTTATAATCTTACAGATATAATACAATTCATTCCATTTTAAGGAATTTCAACGGTGAAATTCTTATAGGTGTTGCATAGTACAACCTTAGCTATACTCTACCACAGACAAGTGTGACTCCGACACCAGAGGAAGAAACCAGTTTTGCGTTACGCCACAGGGAATGAATCCACAATCATCTCGTATGATTTGCTACATTCATGGCAGGCCCCTTCGCTTCAGTGACAAAATCTGTCTCAACAGAAATGACGGTTACATCAATTTTGATTTATATCAATGAAAAGATACATTGATAAATTGTTTCCATATTGTTGTTTTCTTTCAAGGGCGGCATTATGCCGGACAAGGAAGTGAGTCATTTGGTAGGACCATGTGCAAAAATGCAGTGTTGTACTTTGTGTTGATTGTTTTTCTTCTTATCATACCAAATAACTCGTTATAATGCTAACCGCATAATTGAGACATTTTTTCGAAGTTACTAAAAAGCAGCCTTCAAGGACCACGGATACCATATGGTATCAGTGTTTTTTGTCCAACCCTGTATACTGAATTTGAAAAAAATGGTATTTTGGGTCATTTCACTACCCAGGTATTGAAAACTAATGAAAATAACAACAAAATATAAAAATATTTGAATTCGGTCCTTAACCCTTTCACTGCTCAGCATAAAGTAAGCTCTTCGCCCATACCCTAAACAAATATTAATTTTCAATCAACTAAAGACAAGTGTAGATTGCTGTTGGAGTATAATTTTTTTGTTTCTCATTATTTTTTTATTAAAAATGTAAGAACGTTTATACACGTCTCGAGCATCCAATTTTTGGCTTGGTACTCAGAATCGTGTTCACACGTCTCGTGGTCTTTGTGGAATAATGCAGAAGACGTGTATACACGTCTGGCGCACTGGGTATGACATGCGCAAAGGCGTGTAAACACGTCCTGAGCAATGAATGGGTGAATGGCTTAAAATTGTTATTTCCGTCAACCTGTTACACTTCTACGCGAAACCCTCAGAAGTTTTCGAGAGACTTGTGCGACCTAGGGAAGACTCAGCCTTTTCAACGTACATATTCGCCATATTGAACTTCAATTGTAGGTGATTGAATGCATTTTGTTCCACTCATTGTAATATAGGATCTGTTATCAAATCCATACAAGCGACATGCCATGCATCATCCCGTTTTTGTTTGTCCATTCACTAACTCTTCCCCGAGTTATATCTCTTTATAACTTCGCAAGTTTGTCTGGGCGGAACTGTTGTCCGCTGACAGACCACTTGGGTTGATAAAAGGCCTTCTATAACTTTGGAGTGTGCAGGTCCAGACGCAAACTTCCAGCAATGTCCCATAAGGGTTGTTCGCTAATTTAATGCCGTTTTTTACATTTTATAGACGGTTTAAAGTTGTATAGAAAGAGCAGGCTGAAGCGTACGTTGAGTGATCATCTGGAATATTATTTGACCACAGTATTTCTCATTACAGAGTACATCTGCTGCAATTTTAACAGATTTCGCTACCAATGTACAGTGTCTAGACAAAAACAGTGAATTTGATATATTTTTGCAATACTTTGTACAGTACAAAATACATTCAAAAGTAACTTCGTGAAATTCAATGACTTTCATTTTCAATTAATTGAATCTGTTTTCTTACTGTCTTCATAATTCAGGGTTAGCATAACTCTGCCTCAAAGGACTGCTATGATAGACTTCTGTTGTTCAGTGGCATAGTGCATACAAAATTTGTTTCCTAAATTTTAATGGCAAGTCCCAATGCACCCATGGTTTATGGTTTTATTAAAAAATACTATATTGAATGAGGTATCGCCTGTAATTTGCAATATGAAAAAAGCGTTCAACCGGAATAGATGGTATTCCTGCATTACTACTGAAAGAATGCGTAGATGAACTCAGCCCTTATCTTTCTGATCGTATCAACCTCTCGGTGACTTCAGGTCAATTCCCAAAGACTTAAAATTTCGAAAGCTGTACCAGTCCTGGATCCACTTTTTATAGAAAATTTTAGATATACAGGGTGTTAATTAAGTACGTTGACAAACTTCGGGAGGTGATTCTTTGAAGGTTTTCAGGACGAAAAGTTCATTTAAAAATATGCCCCAAACGGCTTGGTTTTCGAGATACAGGGCGATAAAAATACATTTTTTTCAAGATTTTTTAGAGTTAACTTCGACATTTTCGACAATAATCAGTTCAAATTAGGCAAGTACAATCCATTCAATAGGGCGCACGATACAAAATAATGCATTTCTTAAATAATTCACAGGGTCCTCCTTTTTTCAGAGTCAAGCTTTGTTCAACCCTTCAGAATTTTTTTTCCGCCGCCACTGACATATTATGAGAAAGGAATAATGAATGTTGTTTCATTTAACATCTTTTTGATATCTTGCATTTTTTCATTTACTTGTACGGTTCAGGGGCTATAATGAAAATATTAATTTAAACATTTTCCAGTGTGGCATAACATTAGAAAATTTGAAAATTAAACATTTTCAATTATTGTTAATTGAAGGAAATATTTTTTCAGAATTAGAAAAATCTACGATGAATAAAAATTATACAATAAAAAATATAAAGACCAGCTTTTATACAAATGCACTGAAAATGAAAAAATAATTTGTTTCATCTTTTGTAGGTTATTCTGTGAGTATCAAAATCTTTATGTACATGATTACCTAGATCAAACAATGAAATGAATTATTTTTTCCTTTTCAGTGTATTGTATAAAAACTTTAAAATGTTTTCTTTTTATAATTTTCATTTTTAACATTTTAGTTTATTTTTTATGTGAAACTGAAAATCTCCAACCCAAAAACCATCACATACCAATTTTGAACAGATTTCCAAATTTCAAATTAATCGGAGTATTAGAAGTGGGTCCAATTCAACTTTTATTAAATTGTTTGTTAGTTAGTTACAAGTGAAGCTAAATAAAAGCTTGTTATTGTAAAGATGTGATTTCTTTTTGTGATATCTAACAGAAAACTACTATCTCCCCGTCACTGCGGTACGCTGGATATTAAACTAGATCTGACAGATATTGGGAAAACCTTAACTTTCAACCTGAAGATTCTGATGGTAAAAATGTGCATTTTCATTGAGATATTTGATTAAAAATGTTTTTACCCATCAGTCTTGATAGAGAACTCATACAAATTTTTTGTTATTTTCAAAAAAGATATTTTTTAGTTTTCAATTGAACGTTTCCTTTTCAACATAAAAAACTTCCGAAAGGTAATCCTGTAATGGAAGATAGTTAATAGGGTTTATCTAATAGTCGCAGATCATTACACATTTGATTTTCATTTATGAATCTCTGGTCATAACTCCGAAAAACTAAATCAAAAAAAGTTTTGTTTCCATACGGAGTACATTATTTTATCAGAAATTTCGGTTTGTTTTTTCTTCTGCAGTAACGCAGAAATTTTGTAATCAATTTGAATTCATAAAAATAGCAATGTGGGCTTTGATATTAATTCATTTATTTAAATATCAACAACTTGACAGTTATCGAAAGTTGAGAAACTGTCTCATTGTTAATTCTTCATTAGTGCAAGCTATAAAGCAGACTCATTCAATATTCCTTTGGATAAAATGGTTGAATATACAAATTCAGAAATGGCAGACATGCACTTAATGTATGGAATGGCTGATGGTAACGCTCGCGCCGCCAGACGAATGTATCTAGAAAGATTTCCACAACGTCATATTCCCAGCACACAAATGTTCATCAATATTCACTCCCGTCTTCGTGAAACGGGTACTTTCAAGAGGTCTGCTGTTCTCATAGGAAGACCCAGGAGAGTTAGAACAGTTCAGATAGAAGAAGCTGTACTTAACGAAATTGAGCAGCATCCAGACACCAGTACAAGACAAATTGCGGCACAGTTTAACGTAACCCATGTATTGGTATGGCAAATTTTAAAAGAGCAACAACTTTATCCCTATCACATACAGCGTGTTCAAGCTCTTTACTTTTGCACTTGGATTCGAAATAAATTGTTCGAAAATCCATGGTTTTTATCTCAAGTGTTATTCACCGATGAGGCATGCTTTTCCCGTAAAGCCATTATTAATTTTCACAACAATCATATGTGGGCTGATGAAAACCCACACGCCGTGATTGAAAACCATTTTCAAGAGACGTTTTCTGTGAATGTTTGGGTTGGAATTGTAGGGAATTTCCTTATCGGGCCACATTTTCTGCCTCATAGACTCAATGGTGACCATTATCGACATTTTCTTGAATTCATCCTACCTGGACTCCTAGAAGAGATCCCACTGAGGGAAATAATTGGAATTTGGTTTATGCATGATGGTGCTCCAGTACACTTCAGATTGGTTGCACGCCAATATTTAGAAGAGAATTATTCTGATCGCTGGATTGGGCGTGGTGGGCCACAACTTTGGCCACCAAGGTCACCCGATATGAATCCACTTGATTTTTTCCTCTGGGGGCAACTTAAATCATTAGTGTACCGAACTCTAGTTCAAAGTGAAGAAGACCTGAGGAATCGCATACAGGAGTCATGCGGAATTATAAGAAACACTCCTGGTATTTTTGAGCGTGTCCGCCAGTCTATGGTTAGGCGCATAAACGCATGCATTGAAGTTGGCGGTGGCCATTTCCAGCAGCTGCTCTGACATATCAATTTCAATAATGGTCCTTTTCTGAACTTAATTTTATTCCTAGGGAATTTATGTTACTTTGCTCTAGTATTTGATAATAAAGTTATTCACTATTGAAAATGTCCAAAATTATTTTGCCATAATTAACTTTGTGCAATACATATTCAACCTGAGTTATGGTAAAAAATGTATGGGAGCTCCATAACATTACATTTTCTCTACACGAGCAGAAAATAGCTATTTGTGTAATGAGAACAAAATGACGTATTGCGTCACGCGCTAATCTTTGGAGAGTGGCAATGACACTTCGAGAAATGAATTATTTTATATCATGCGCACTATTGAATGGATTGTACTTGTCCAATTTGAACTAATTTGGATCGATTATTGTCGAAAATTTCGAAGTAAACTCCAAAAACTCCTAAAAAATGTACTTCGAAAACCAAGCCACTTGGGACATGTTTATATGAACTTTTCATCTTGAAACCTTTCAAAGAATCACCCTTCAAGTTTGTTAGACTATTTGCTTCTCAAATTTCTTTATGTTATGCGTTACTGGAAAATGTTTGCGTTAATATTTTCATTGTAACTCCTGAACCGTACAAGTAAATGAAAAACATCAAGAGAGCAAAAAGATGTTAAATGAAACAACATTCATTATTCCTTTCTCATAATATGTCAGTGGCGGCGGAAAAAAAAATTCTGAAGGGTTGAACAAAGCTTGACTCTGAAAAAAGGAGGACCCTGTGAATTATTTGAGAAATGCATTATTTTGTATCGTGCGTACTATTGAATGGATTGTACTTGCCTAATTTGAACTGATTATTGTAGAAAATGTCGAAGTTAACTCTAAAAAATCTTGAAAAAAATGTATTTTTATCACCCTGTATCTCGAAAACCAAGCCGTTTGGGACATATGTTTATATGACCATTTCGTCCTGAAAACCTTCAAAGAATCACCTCCCGAAGTTTGTCAACGTACTTAATTAACACCCTGTATTTGTCTCCTTAGCTGTTTCTCTGAAGTTATTGAAATTGCCATATACAGGGTGTTCCTAAAAGACATGCTAATATTTGATAAGGAGATTCTTTGACTCATTTTAAGAAAAAAACTTCCTATGAATGTATGTCCTAAAAGTCTTAACTCTTCAGATACAGGGTGATGAACTTTTTTAAAACAATCAGTTTTTTAATAACAACTGAGATAATATTGCAGACATCGTTTTAAAATTTGGTACATAATATCTTCTATGCGCCGAGGTGCATTTTGTAATGTACAAAAATTTTCATTTCGTCTACCAGTGGCGTTCGTACGGGTTTTACATTGAATATTTGTGGAGAAAAAAATACTACGCCACTGCTTTCTCTCAAAATAAAAATTATTTTAAAGATCCTCATTAATTTTTGATCAAATTTGGTATCAAAGATTTTCTTTGTCTGACGCATGGTTTTTGCCTAAAAAAATAAAAATCGTTTCACTTCATCAGGATCAATTTCTCAAAAATCTGATGCGGTGTGGAAATGTTTGTGCATCTACTGAAATCAAATCAAGAGATCAGATTTCAAAATACGAAGGCGTAGAAGGTCTACTATTATTCAAATTTTCATTTATCTCAATTCCGAGATACCAATTCAGAATTCCGACTTATTAACTCATAATTCCGAGATACCAAGTCAGAATTCAGAATTGGTATCGCAGAATTAGCTAATTCCGAAATACCAAGTCAGAATTCCGAATTTTTATCGCAGAATTAGCTAATTCTGAGACACTGAGTTGGAATTCTGACTTAGTATTTCGGAATTAGCTAATTCTGAAATACTATAGTATTTTTCGATAATAGAGGCCCTTCTACGTCTTCATACCAAAATGAATGAGAATCTAAAAAATATGGATTTCAGCTTGTTCAAAAACGAGTTTTATTTAATAAACAACCCTTAGCAACCTCTTCAATGTTTCCATGGCAATTGCATAGAAGCTCACTTGTGCTCAGTTGCCGACCAGAGCGCAGTAAATACTATGAGAAGAAATTTATGAAGTAAACAAAGTCGTTTAGGATAATTTTTTTGTGAAAAATAAAATCTTGTATGCACCACGAGAGTTACTAGATCCTAACGCCCATCGGGTAACATTCATCTCTCGGGCCAAAGGCCCTCGGGTGAATGTTACCCTCCGGGCGTTAGGATCTATATAACGCACTTGGTAAATAAATAGCTATTATGCCCAGGAAGTAGGGATCGATGGTGTGGAAAGTCCTAGATAAGTCGAAAAATAAACCTATAACTACAACATATTTATTTTGATCAATATTTTCGTGTGTGTTTTATTAGATCTATCGATGTAGTTTCAATTGATGAATTCTGACGGAATACGTGAAGACAAGGTGTGATTAGTATTCCAATCCTATGAGATTTGAACGGAATCCTCTGAACAGAAAAACAGATTTCACTGTGAATTCCACAAATCACCCTCAAAGGATCCGACGTGATATCAGGATGTCATCAGTTTCAAAATCACTCATTCCAAACAACGATGCAATGCATATTTTCTCTGTTTGTATTTTACACAATTACATCATCCATCGGAATCCATTAGTCAGCACTTTACCGCCCCGTCCAATTATCCCGACAGCTAACAACGCTAGCTAGCAATTTAGCAAAATTGATATCCAGTTTCTCCGATAAATCAAATTACGGTAAGTCTTGATGAGTTTTGGACAGGGGATGTATAAGATGAAGGAGTAATCCCGAAGACACAATTGTCTTTAGATTCGCCAATTCAATGATACATATTATAAATTCGGATTGGATGGATATGGCGAAAAGGCCTCTCGCTCGTGTTCTGAAGCAGGGCTTAGCAGGGTTGTTCGTTCGGTATTATGGCTACATGCGAACAAAGCTGTTACTAATGTTATCCGGAATTATTATTGATAGGTCTTAGCCGCTGCGGAGATCTGTGGGTTTGAATTATTGCAGGTAATTGTGGGAAACAGTTGGAAATCTTGAATTATTGCTACGTCTTGATTCGAAGCGACTAATGGACTGAACTGTTCGTAGGAATTTATCTTTCTTCCTTTGTTAGTTAAGGTTCAGATTCTGTTAAGACGTAAATCTTTTCCAAGGTTGAAAACCAACTCAAAATCATAGTTTTGGAGTTGAATGATCATTCTTGGTGAAACAGAGTTTTTTTTTGAAAACACCCAACAGAGGCTCATGATCTGTTTCTACGATGAATTTTCGTCCAAATATATATATGAAAACGCTCGCATACAATTCTATCTCAATCTGTGTCCATCTCTTCTGAAGATCAGTTAGAGATTTGGATCCACTGGATCCACTGGATCCACTGGATCCACTGAATCCACTGGATTTATTGGAATCACAGCAGGTTTTCTTACATCATAAAATTGTAAAACCGGTGCATTCAGCAACAATTCATTGAATGTTTATATGTGTCTTTTCATTTAAATATCACATCTTTCTTCAATCCAAAATAATCAAAACAGAAAGTGCGGTTTTTAGTATGGTTTTTAAAAAAATCTATCTTTCGTGCATTTTTTATCAGCAAGTTTCTGGAACAAGTAAAGTACTAATGCTGCTCAGTTGCAAAGTTCTGTTTATTCTTATATACGTAGATGCAAAGTTCGTAAATATGAATGACAGCAACAGAAAATATTTTCGATTCTTTAAATTAATTTCTACATTCCATCTAATTTGTCCAACGATTCTGAATCCATACTTTTTCAAAATAAAAATTCTTTCCACAGAATACCCTGTATCACAACTCACATTTCGATAGCGTATATGACAATGTATGCTCACAAAGTACAAATTCAAAAACCCTTTTTCACTACAGTAAGGTGACCTCAATGAAAAACAATTTTTATGCATTATATTGCAGAGGGTTCTAATATGTTCAGTCCGTGTGAGGTTGTGATCTTATGTAAGACTAAGTATATTTGGTTTTGTGTGAGATTCCAAAGTCGTTCGTGATTTTTATGGATTTGGAAATTTTCTGGGGCATTAGTCAGAGTGAATTCCATCAACGCTGTTTTGGATATATTGAGTGTCAATTCATTTCTGTTTGCCCCTAATATCACTTGATCAAAGACTGTTTGTGTCAGATCTATAAGGGCTGCCACATTCAGCCGCAGTACTTTCTCGGGCCATCAGAAAAATTCCTGCAGTCGCAGGGATTTGAACTTTCGACTGGCAGCCAAAGTGATGGAACATCGGCGCCTAAGCCACTCGGCTACCTGACCCCGTTGAAAATACCAAAAAATTTTTGCAATTTTTATTTTCAATAGTTTCATTCTCTACAAGCATATAATCAAGGGTGCATTTGAATGCTACTATATTTGTTTTTATTATATTAAAGAAAAGAAGGTTCGGGTCGCATCAAGATTTATTGAAATTTATATCTCTGAAATTATTATCATTCAGATCGTTCGAGTTTAAGTATGCCATAAAACTGTTGTGGCATCTAAAGATAGAGTGATTTCTTCAGATGTGTATTATATCAATAAATCATTTGAATAAACAAGAAAAATATTCGGTCCTGAAACCGATACTACTAGCACTCCTGAATCGTTGTTAATGTATTTTGAATTTTTTTACGACTTGAGCGCCGCCAGTTAGACGGGACTCAAACCATTCCAACGTAACCCCTTCGCAGCTGTATTGATGCAGTCCAAGCAAAACAGTATTTTATTTACGACTGCCTAATTTTGATACCATTACGCCACTCATTTAGGCCCATTGGCGTTGCGTAAAGAAACTCATTACAAAACTCAAATTCTGCAGCATATTTATTGAAGATGAATTCAGAAACAAGAACTTATAAACGTTTTAGAAAATTTCATAGAAGGCGTTGTTAAGAAACCAACTGGTTGGTCGTCAAGTGGTTCTCAAGGTAATTAACATATTCCGTGGATATCAAGGAAATTGATTTTTACTAGGATATTTCCAGTTTGATTTCACAAAATTTAATCAAAACATTGCCGTTATTATTATTGTTTTTCTCCATTAGAGTCAGTCGTAGATGAAACGTTGTACTATACATGTGTGATAATGCATTATAAATATATTCGTGCGTATACATAATTCGTGCTACGCACTCGTTTGAAACTTACATACTTATATATTAATGCTGACTTTATCCCACTAGCTTAGTAAAGAAATATTGTGGTCAATGCAGTCAAAATCTTATTTTAGGTCAGAAAACACTTCTCTGCTACATCTTCGACATTGCACGATCTGGCCATAGTTGTACAACAGCTCTTTTGAAATTGATAGACGATATACATATATCTATCGATAACAATAAAGTGTGTCTACTAGTATTGCTTCACTATTTCAAGGCTTTTGACCGAATCAACCACAAACTTCTTTTAGCTATTCTGAATTAACTGGGGTTGACCAAGAATGCAGTCTTCCTCTTCAAAAATTACCTTTTTAACCGCTCTTAGAGCGATATTATACAATGAAAAATTCAAATCTCATGAAATGAAAGATGGTGTTCCGCAGCTATCAATTTTGGGCCCACTTCTATTTGTTCTCCACACTCCTCAGTTCTCAAAGTCCTTCGATGAACTCCTTCAAATGTATTTGAATTTCGAGGAAAACACCTTCAACTTAGCACTCTACCAAATGAATAATGATTTGAATACTCTCATAACCGTATCAAATAAATATTGACACACTGTAAATAAAGCTAAATCGTACCTTATGCTATTTGTAAGGACAGCAGCAAGAAATCGTGGAAAAAATTTATTAAAATACTTGTTAATAATGTTAACGGAGTCTTCCTACACACTGCAGAAACAACAAAAAATCTGGGATTGTATCTTGATAATGCATTACGCTTTCCAATACATGAAGGTATCTCATATTTTGAAACAGAATGATCTATTCAAACAGAAATATTTTGAACAAAAAAAGTTAAATCAAACTTTGTGATGCCTTAGAATTATCACATGCTAACTATGCAGACGTGGTTTACGGACCAGGACTGATGGAATCTGACAGAATGAGACTTCAAAAATTGCAAAACTCACGTGTGAGACTCTTCACATGCACAAAAAAACGGTAACAATACGTTACACAACATTTGGGAAATCTTGGTTGGCTGAACATGGAAGCTAGGCACACACTGCATTCAACCACGATCTTTTATAAAATAGTAACAAATTATCTATTCAAGAAATTGACTTTCAGAACTGACATTCATAATGTCAACTTGAGATATCAAAAAGTATGGTAGCAATAAAATGCCTCAAGAAAAAAATTAGGCAATATTTATTTTATCTAAGTTTTTCAAATTCATTAGTATGATCTGAACAATTATAATAACAAACTTGTATCGTCACATCACTTTTTCTTCTCCTATTTGTGTTAAATCACATGCATTTTGATTATTTTTTCTCTAAGATACATCTTTTGTCGATTTTTTTTTTGTATTTATATCGCAAATTTTTTTATTCTGTCGTTCTGTCTTATGTCGTTGCGATAAGGTAACACTGAAGAACTCGCATCTAGTCGACTTAGTTTTGAACGGAATAAGCCAAGTCCAGAAAATTGCTGTAGTATACCCAAAAATACAATTTTACGAGAGTTGACGAATTGTTTATTTCGAGTCACAACTCATCACAATAGAAAATAATGTTAGGAACGATACTTTTGTTATTGCAGGAATAAACTCATTCTTTCTCTGAAGAGAGATTTCTACTTTTTATCATCCTTTTGAAACCACGGATAAAGGAGTAAAAATAGCACAGATTGACACAGTTTCTCCGAACTCAAAATGCGGAAATACGTTATCGATCAAACAACGGAATCGAATCGATATGTCATATGTAGACATATTTTTGATACAAGAGTTAGGGGCGATGAGAGTATTTGAGTCATTCGAAAGAATATGGAAGTTGTTTGGACATTTTTCTTCCAAGCTAAATATTCAAGAATAATATAGTATGTTAATGAATATGTGCGGAGTTGTCCACCCAAGCTATCATTTGGGAAAGTGTAGTTATTAGAGTTGTCACACAAAACGATTCATCCGTAACCAAAATTCCTTCAAGTCGACTATGTCGAAGGGCGTAGCTGAAAACTGAGTAACCATTAACACCATGAGCTACGATACTTTCCTGTGGTGCCATAGCGGTCATAATGACCGCCGATTTTGCACCTTTACTACGGCTGATTTCAACACTTTTTCTACAAGGAGATCGTGGTAATTTATATGTAAACATTTAATCTCAAATTGTTATTTCTTAAAACTCTGTCATTGTACTGGGTGATACAGAATATAGGTCATATTGAACTCGTAATTTTTTTGTAAGTGATGAATCAGGATAAAAGAACACATCAGTCGTTTGTGAATATGGTTGAAAAGAGAACGGTATCGATCTTTTATATGCTCCGAATGGAAAATTATCGACTAAGAAAGCTTAAATTGGAAGTTGGTTACGTTGCACGCAAATTTGTCCACTTTTAAAATTTCAAGTTATTGTGAAAATCCATTTCCATTTCAAATCCATTTGATTCAATTCTCTATCTTTCTGGTTCAAATATTACGAAATGGGGAGGGTTCTGTCGAACACTGTATAAATGACTGTGAACTTCACGACACAATTGATAGTAGAAATGGGGAGGTATTGGTATTGAATCACCCCAAAACACGTAAGAATGTTTTACCACACCGAAAGCAGACTAGGACAAGACTGTAAATGTAAGGATTGTGAGGTAGGCCTACAGTCTATTTCTAGGGCTTATGTTCAAAATAATATTAATTTTTCAGAAAAATATATAAGTAGGTTCATTTTACTACTGAAAAATTGGGTCATAATGTTTTTTGTCTCTTACGGAATTGCGTTCTGTTAGAGCAGACGAAGGACTTTATTCAAAGATCTTTTATAACTGAGAAAGTTGTATCGTGTCCTTGGGTCACACGTAGGAGTTGTTATTTTTCGATGGGCTCTTTAATTTTAGAATGAATCTATTGTGGTGAACTAGCGTTATATCGAAAATGAGTAGTTCTAATGTTAATTTTTTTTCCAAATTCTGTGCTACTATCCAGATACATCAGAAACAAGTACAGAAGCTTTTCTTTCATTATACTATATAATATTGCTTCTGGTTCATCAAATGCACATTTAAATTTTTCAATCTATTTGATTTTCATATCGCTTTCATCAAGTTGGGAATATCTGACTCATTGATACCGTGTTTGACGGTGATTGGTATTGAGACCGAATATATCCTATTCAACCTTCCACTAAATGACACAAATTACGAGATCATTCTGTATTAAACAAATATCTTTTCGCAAGCTTTTGTTTTTTATTTTATCAGTACTCTTTCTAAGTACCTGAAAAATTATGATATAGTGAGTTCTTTTACTAACAAGTTAGGAAGCCAGCAATACACTACTATCAGAATTGTCAGACAAAAACAACACAATGTTTGTTGAGACTGATGTATCAGAAACACGTTCTTTCACAAAATTTATTTTCAAATTTCATGTAGGTAGGTATAATAATTTCCACAACACAGTTTAAATAGTTTTATTCCATACCTGATGAGTTTTCTGGGAAATATTGCTTTGTAATCAACCGTCCTCTGAATGGAACTGGCGATATTTTCATATCCACATGATTTCATAATTTTTCTCATTTTATGGAAAGTGCCAGTAAAATGGAAAATAACAAACTCTCAAGAAGAATTGAAATCATTTCATTGTCATGATTTGTGGAGCGAACAGGTTTCGAAAAGACATATCGGTTGGCCAATAGTAGGCAACATGTATCTTATGATCTAAACCCTTCATATACCCTGTGAGCCTGATAAATCCCAGGATTTCATTTCTATCGGTTGAGGTCCATTCTTGAAGCCTTGATTGAGTAGAAGTACCATTGTTATTCAACCAAATTTGATTGATATATAGATACAATCATAAGGGTGTTTTTTTACTGCAACCAAACAGAATTCAGTTATTCAGATTTTTCGTTTTTGAACTGCAAAATTTCAACATTTTCATTACCGGCAATGGCTTCAGATTCGTCCGTTATTCCATTTTAAAAATTGAACATATCTTTCTACTTTTCTGGTTCATCATTCATCATCATTTTGTATCTCTTTTGGATAATTAATTTTTTCAGATATTTTTTTGCGTTCATTGAATATTTTTAGATATTTATTGGGCATACCAGAACGTCTTTCTTTCAGATGACGAATAAACTAAGTATGTTCACAGAAATATTCATATCATACAAAATCACTACTTCTTCGTAATATGAACATGTTTTAATAATATTATGAATAAGCTGTAAGTCAGTGAATTCACTTTCTGGAATAATAACAACATTCTACTAAAAATCAGTTGTAACCGATGACTTGATCACTACCGCCACATGAAGAGCCACTGTGAAAAGCCAATTTGGATATAATATTTCATAAACTCTCAGTTGGTAAAGTTTACTTCAGTGTAGGATATCTTCCTGTTGCACAGTATACAATTTACTCATTTGCCCTATTATTAACTTTTATAGATTATCTTGATCTCACATTAATTCATTTTCAGACTGTGGAAGGTTACAAACCCACAAAATTCATATCAGGAGCCGATTGTCCTCCATAAAATCAAACTTTTAATCAATATATTGACGGTGTTCATGTGGTTTGGTCTATTCAACCATAAAATTCACCAGAATTCATAATTCTATCATCAGAAGTCCGTTCTGAATTACCTGTCGGTTAATAATTCATTTACGTTTCGAATTTTATTCTTTTTTGTAATTATTATTATTATTATTATTATTATTATTTTGGACTTGAAAGACAGCAATATGTTTATGAATCCGTCCCTACACCATACTCACTACATTCCAATTGTTCGAATCAAATATTAAACTCTTTCGATTTCAGCTCCATCTAGTGGACGAATATCAACAGACCATACATTTTTGTGATGAGTATTCTAAGAAAATTGTCAGGCTGATGAAAATAGACAAGGTTCAATTTTCTATAAAAAAGTTGTCAGCACTTCTGACTCGTCCTGTAAGATTATGTCGGGAACGTTTCAATAAAATTTCGTATATTTCAATCCTAAACCTACACTTCAAATTTGAAATTTCCATGTGAAGCGATAACTGAATGGTTGGCTTATCTCATATATCATTGTTACACAGTACCCGTTCTTTGTGGCACCATGGGAAAGTCAGTATGAATTTCTCGGCAGTCAAGGTGTTAAGGGAGGGGATGTGAGTCGAAATCATTTTTGAGAATTCACAAAAAGTTTGTTGCAATGTAGTTTCCGAACCAGTAAGTTGAATTTCAATAATTTTTCGTTGCGTTTTTATCATTATTCAAGTAAATTGTAGTTTTTACATAGTTATTCGGGCCTCGGATCCCGAACCAAGCAATTTCGTAATTGAAGTCATTAATGTCAAGTCACTAGTTCGCCACCGTGTAGAAACGTGTTTTGATATCCATGTTGTATTCTGGAAAGGAATTTGCTACAGATGAATACGTAGGATTGCATTCTAAGTTAGTTTTGTCAATTTCGAGTTTGAATAACCTATTTGCAAATTTAATTTTATTGTTTTTGTAATTAGAAAGATTTCAGAAAGCATATAGTGAATGTTGAAGTATCATTTTCTGTTCTCAGTTCAAGTATTTCAATTCACACATAACTTCCCAGCCAATAAATTTGAAAACAACAAAACCATTTGAGTTTCCTTATAATTTAGTACAATTTGAATCAACACAAAGCAATCAATATTATCATAGTCATTGAGAATATTTAAGAATCAGCACATATGGGTTTCTTCGCGAATGTGTAAACATCGAACCAATCCCGGTATCCACCAATAAGACGACGAGGAGACAAAGTATTTTGGTAAGTAAAATTATTGTTATGATTGAGATTACATATGAGGGTTTTATGCTGAATTGATCTCCACAAAAGTGTTATTCTGTGAAGTTGTTTGTTAAATGAGAGTATTTTGTACAGAATAGAACAAAACTTATTATTTCACTAGCTTAAAAAATTCATACGCTAACGGCCAACCAGCGCTCTGAATTATATACTGGGTGGTCCACTTAAGACGATCCACCCTCAATAACTCCCAGAAAAATATTTTTTTGTTTGGAGGAGGACATCATTTGACGAGAAGAACATCTTTTATACTACAACCTCCTACTTCCCAGAGCAACCTTCTCTATAATTTTAATAGGGAATGAGCTGTTTAAAATTTTCTGAATTTGAAAAAGGCATTCTCGTGATATTCGAGTTCAAATGGCACATTGTTGAATTGTGAGTAAATAAACTATACGAAATAGATTATAAAAAATGTATTCACAAAAAATGTTCAAAATGAGTTCCATTAACTCCCAGACAGTGGTAGAGTTTATTTTCAAATTCCTCCTGCACCTTTGAAAATGTTTCACCGGTAATTGCCTGGCATTCAGTTATAACTCTTTTTTCCAAATCGTTCAGGTCAGTAGGTTGAGTTTTATAAATAACGGATTTCAAATGACCCCAGAGAAAAAAATCATTGGGTGCCAAGTCCGGCGAGCGTGCTGGCCATTCTATTGGACAAAGACGACCTATCCACTTGTTTGGAAAAGTTTGGGATAGCCATTCTCTCACCTGTAATACGAAATGAGGTGGTGCCCCATCTTGCTGAAAATAAATGTTTTCTGCCAATAGATTTGGATTGCCATCATCACCAAGGTCCGTGTTAACAGCATCCAAAATGAGTGGTTCAATCAGATTATGCAGCATATCCAAATAAACCGCACCATTTAAATCACCTTGGATAAATAATGGGCCAATGATTTTATTACCCAGAATCCCTGCCCACACATTCAACTTTTGGGGCCATTGTGTGTGCTCTTCTCTAAGTAGGTGGGGGTTGGTCTGACTCCAATAGCGAGAGTTGTGTCTTTTCGCAAAATTTTCGCAAAATTCCGATCGTCTGTCGTAGTCATCCTCATTCAGTTCATGGTGAAGATGCAACTTATACGGATGGAATTTGTGCAATTTTAGCACCCTCATCATGGAAGTTCTTGATATGCCTGTTATGCTACTTAGTTGCCGTGTAGACAAAGTTGGGTCAACTTGTCCTAAAACTTCTATTTGGTTCCTCTCGTTTGTAACAGAAGCCATCCTATTCTTTTTTTATTGGCGACTGATCCAGTCTCACGGAATTTTACCACAAGATCCAAGATATATCTAGAATGATCAAAAAATACCAAAACATTTTCCTATAACCATTTGTCCTAAATACTCACTTGTGAGTTACATTTCTTTTTTCGTGTCTCCCATTGAAGATCCGAGCTGTTGCTCGTGCACACTCATTTTGAGCAGCAAAAATAAAAATCATTTCAACTTTCTCGTCGCTTATGTAAACCATCGCGATACAAGTAGAATTGTTGAAATACGTGGTCACTTTTCGATGCTACACTATCACCATTTCACAAAAAAGTGGTTCTCAGAGATTAGTATTTCTTCTTTGACAATCATGTTGACAACAAAAAACTAAAATGTGTACTCGGTGAGCAAATAAAATAAGACAATCGGTGGATAATTACGACTGAACTCTACTAGTATCTGGAAGACAATAATGGAGATCATTTTGAACAATGAACTTGAATATCTCGAGAACGCCTCATTCAAATTCAGGAAATTTAGCACTGTTAGAGTCAGAATTGAATTACATTCACAATGATGTATGACACGACCCTCATTCTCTATTAAAATTAAAGAGGGGGTTGCTCTGGGGAGTAGGGGGTTGAAGTATAAAATATCTTCTTCTCGTCAAATGGTGTCCCCCTCCAAACCAAAATCGACGTGTCTCGGCGATTTTTTGTAAAATCAATTTTTGGGGAGTTATTGAGGGTGGATAGTCTTAAGTGGACCACCCGATATAAATAAGTCGTGGGAGGGGAGAGTCATTCTAATCTGATACTCAATTAATCAAATGTTCAATCCACCTGATTAGGACTTGCTAGTAGAAAAGCTAGTACACTTAACATATTCAATCATGTATTGCATGTATGTATCTCTGTATCATATGTTATTATTCAAAAACTAATTAGAACGAGGCAACTTTACTGGTTGTATGAAAGAGCAGTTCCTACCATGAGTAATTATGAACAGGAATAAAATCCTGCTTTTTGTTAGGATATAAGCTCATTGCCGTATCTTTTAATAAAAGCATTTATCATTACTATTATTATTTATGTCAGAATATGCGTCATCTAGAAAAGAAAATTGCATCTTTGGTGTTCTTCTGAGTTTAAATTCGGAATTGAATTTATTTGATGATGTCATGGGAAATGAGGAATTGAATGGGTATTTTTTCTCTAGATGCGTTGAAGTCTTGCTGTCTAACCTGAAGTGTGCGTACGTATAGATGAACGAAGCGAATCAACAGAATAATGCTAATGACTTCCTGGTTTCACTGTCATTTCGTTTTAAACGGGTCCCGCTAACAATTTTTAATAGCCATTTTCCAACAATTATTTTTTCCAATGCATTCAATCAAAACTAACATTTCTCTTACAGTCATGAAATCTACTCGGCAAGTGCTCTCTCAGATTTGGGAGTACATTTGCTCCTGTTTGGCGAATTCAACTCCGACAACTACGTTTTTCCCTTCTATTTATAACGCCCGACAGCACTCTGGTTTCCCTCTCAAGACCAAGAAATATTTCAGGATATATTTCACAGTTGAAGGTACAGCAGGCGTCGAGATTTCACACCTTTTTCCTTTTCCTTCCATTAGGCAAGTGATACTGCGGGCTCTGTATATTTTATTGTGAATTTACTCATTTCTTCCTCTCAGGAAAACGAGCCCGCTAGCAGACATCACAATGTAAGCGGTTTCTTACAGTTACAGCCAGACAGAGCTGCTTGAATGACTCTCAACTTATACAGGGGGTCCCTCCGGGAACTGCATCGATCAATATAATATAGAAAACAATTGGTGAGTCGAATTTGAAAATTTCGAAGTTCGCTATTGTTGATAAGGGCTATCCGTCTAAAATATTTTTAAGAATGTGGCACTTCCAGTTGTACTGGAAGTGGACCCAAACTTCGTTTTTTTTAAATGGAACACACTGTATATTATCAAATATTTAGATTTTACTAATAATTTTGAACATATATCATGTATAATCAATGTCCTATACCTAACCAACCGTTTCCGAAATATTTCGAAATATTGGCGAATTAACATGTCTCAGTTCCAGAAAATCACGTATTCTTGAGTTTACTTATTCTTAGTTCAATCGAGAAATTCCAGATTCTGTAGAACGTGCTTCTGATGATAATCGAGACATTCCAGGTTCTGTAGATCTTCTAGATTTTCCTTCAGCCTGATCGATTACTCGATTAAGTAATATATGTTCCTTTGTTTTTTGGTAAGGAATATTTGGTGTAACGTCAACAATTGGGTTTGAAGATTCTACAGGTTTTAGCATTTTTTCGAATTCTCTAGGTGGTACATTTCCTGGAAATTCTTTCATTTACAGTGCCAGAATAAAATGAAAACGGTTCCTTCTTACTGTTCTCTTGGCAGTTTGTACTATGTACGATCTTGGATTGAGCTTCCTCAGTATCTTTCCGTGGCGTTTCAAATCAGTTATCCACACAAACTCACCACATTGGAGACTACTCCATGTTTAGCGTCATAGTTCCTCTTTTATCTTGATCGATACCTTTCCTCGGTCTTAGCTACATGTTGGGGTGGTTTGAGTGAAACATTGCCATGAAATGGTAGATTGTCTCTCAACTTCCTGCCATACAGCAACTCTGCTGTACTGCAGCCATTTTCCAATGGTGTATTTCGGTAAACGAAAAGGGACAATTCGATATTTTTCTTCATAATATTATTGCGACCTTAACAGCTGCTTCTGCCGCTCCATTCGCTAGTTGGAAATGAGGACTACTCATTGATGTTGAGAATCCCCATTCTTTGGCAAAAAATTGAAATTCTGATGATTTTGTGCTGTAGAATTGGGTACCACTATCGGAACAGACAAGTTGTGAAGTCTTGGGATTCTTCAGCCAAATTTAGTTGCCAGAATCCATAGTAGCGTCCAGTTTCACGCTTTTATTCAGACTGAATAGGTCCACACAAATGCGCGTACATCACCACCATTTTTTTATCCTGACAACCATAGGGGCACACCAATCTGTCGAATGGTCTACTGAAACGATGACTCCTTTTTTTTGCATATCATCCAAAGCTTCCTTCACTTGGGCTTTGAGGGGAACAGGAACAGCTCTTATTGCAGAAATGGCATACGGATTGGCATTTTCTTTTATTTCTATTTTGTATTCCCCATTCATATTACCCAATCCTTTAAAAAGGGTAGAATATTCCTCATGCCAATTAATATCCGTATTGATAGCATAAATACGTTTCACTAGGTTCTCAAATTTGACATGCCTTTCTACTCACCAATGGCACATCAATATATTCCGAAACGAATGCATCATCTCTTTGTTTTTGTATTTCAAATTCAGAGTCAGATTTCACACAATGTTGAAACACTTTATTTTTGGATGTACCTAGAGGCAATTCTGCTATAACATATTTCAGTACATTCAAAGATAACATTGTGACGTCAGCTGCTGTATCTAGCTTAAATGTAATGGATTCAAGAGATTTTCCTTTACAGATCACTCGCAACTTCTGTGTCCATGCGTTCAAATCATCCTTTGCTTTAATCTCATGTACATGTGCATTTGTCGTCGTCATCTCCGGTTGATGATTCTTGCTCGACAGCTCGCACATTTCTTTCTTCGGATTTCTTAGAACCGCATTTAGCATAACCACATTTGGAACATTTCTTCTGATTTGCCGCACTTTTCTTGGAATTATCGTTCTGGGATTTTATTCTGTTCTTGAATGACTGTTTTTTATCCACAGCAGAAACACTAGGTTCACTAAGATCTTGTTTCTGACGTATCAATTCTTCATATTGTCTCGAACATGTAACAGCTTTTTCAAGGGATAACGTAGGATGAAGTTGTAGTTTATCACTTATATGCGTTTCTCTCATGCCTACGATAAGTACTAATAAAACCATATCATCATTCAAAGTTCCCCAGTTACACGTTTTCGAAAGACTATAAAGATCAGTTATGAACTTTTCTGCAGAATTATTTCCCTGCTTATGTTTCAAGAATGTTGCTCTTTCATAAATTATGTTTCTTCGAGGTACAAAATACTCTTCAAACTTCTGTAGTGCATCATTATATATTTTCGAAAATGGAGTAAATGAGTTGAAAATTTCCTCAGCTCGTTTTCCCATATTAAAGATCGTCTATTTGTCGTTCCTGAGACGCTGTGTCGAAGCCACTTTCTCGCAGAAATCGTTGAAATCGATTTTTCCATTGCTTCCATTCACCCGGTTGGAAACAAGGTTCTGGATTTTGCAAAGGTTTACCGCAGGTACAACTTGATATCTTGCAGGATCAACTTGAACAGTTCTATCATTCGGCATTTTTGGTTGATCAATGTAATGCTTTTCAACTTATTTGCTCTCGTACTTTCTGTGTACACCGCAATATCATAAACTCGAAACATAGCTGCCACCATGTTTCATACTTCCTACGTTATATTTGCAGAGCTGGGTTCGATGAATTGTGGAAGCAATTACTTTAAACGATACAAAACTTTCTTGTAAATATTTTTACAAGTCTATCTTTTATATGACAATTTAATGACTGTTCTTGTAAGGTACGTTTTGTATGATAGTTGTATGATCTCATAACAAAAACTATATTGTATATCCAAGTGTGATTGCTCATTGGTTGAATATTATTTCGCCAATATTTAACAAATCCTAATAACTTTGAGTCAATATTGGTTCAATAATAGTTACTGATATCGATAAAACAATATTGTCTCCATATTGTTTTCAACATCTAAAATAAGATGAATTTAAAATATTGGCCGTATATTCAAGGAACCACATTGATATTATACTTTGATCAAACTTGATTAAGAATCCACTAGGTGGCTCTTTATATAGAACGTCTTTTAGCACCTAGAAATATTAAACACTTCAAAAACTCATTTTGAATGCGACCAAAAGGCTCTGGTGTCACCAATCACCATGATCAAGTGAAAGACATTTAATAATTCACCAATGCCTATTCACTTCCACCAATATTTCTAAATGATATTGTACCAATATTGATTAATGTTTTGAGGCAATTTTATTTCTTTAAGTATATTTCACCAATACTATTTTTGAAATGTTTGACCAATATCGCAAAATGTTCACATTTTACTTCTCGACAATATAACTTTTGAATATTTTGCCAATATTTTCAGAATATTGTACCAGCGATATTGTACCAATATCGCCGAATATTTTGAGGCCAATATTACTCCGAGAATATTTCGCTAATTTCGCCAATATTCTTCAAGTAATATTGGACCGATGTCGCCGAATGATCACATTTTTTTTTTAGCCAATATTTCATTTCAAATATTTTGCCAATATGTTCACAATATTGTACCAATATTCTACCAATATAGGTGTGCTACTTGGGATAGCTTTTTATATATTGATTGATGCAGTTCCCGAGAGGGACCTGTATAAGTCACCACATAAAATATCCCTTCGGCATGGAATTATTTCATAACATCACCATTGATTGGAGACTGGAATTTAAGTCAAAGTGTCGAACTGAAATTATTGTTTATGCAAGAATTTATGCAAAATACATCAATAGGAAGCAGGAAAGTTGAGTGAAATGTGGAATAACATATCAATAGTTGAAGATAGGTGAATTTAAAAATATAATGAGTAAAACAAGAAAAAAGTAAACATATATAGGTACAGTGTCAAAAAATGTACACTATATTACTAACACCATCATTGTGCTTATGCCAGAAAAATGTTCCCTCTTGTTGGATGAGTAAAACGACTCATTTTTATTCATCCATTTCAGTCTATATCTGTGAAAACATAATCATGAATCCAAAAATTATAAAGTTCGAATATTTTACCAGAGAGTACAAATAAATGATAAGAATAAAATCGACAGTAAAGTCAGTAGAAGCGCCACCCGCCAGGAAAATCAATAAGCACTCCTTGAGACAGCAGAAGACTCCAGGAAGAGTGAATGCAAAAATTCGAACAAGTTCGAATGTTATGTCGGAGAGTACAAATGAATGATAAGAATAAAATCAACAAAGTCAAAGTACACTTCTCTCTAAAAATATTTCCACAAAGTGGAAAATATGAGGCAAAAATACGACAGAGAACAACTACTTCCCTGGCTAATGCCACGACGGATATTGAACTACATCTGACAGATAGAAGAGCAACGTTCTAACGAGAAGATTCAATTACAAGTGCTCATTGTAGACAAACGAAAAATCATCCTCAATTTGGCAGGGATGACCACAAAGTGGAAAATATGAAGCAAAAATCTGACAGAAAACAACTACTTTCCTTTTTTTATGTTTATGCCACGACGGATATTGAACTACATCTGACAGATGTCTGTGCAACGTCCTTCCGAGAAGACTCATCATTGCAAGTGCTTATTGTAGACAAACAAAAGATTATCCCTAATTTGGCTGGGGATGACCACCTGCAGATATGTTTCGAGGTTGTTGTTTCTCATCAGTGCAAGGGTAGGTCGGACAACTTTGAGTTGTCTTGACCCTGCCAAATGAATTATTATTTATTGTTTATCTTATAATTCCCTACGGATGAAGAAGCGACTTACAATAAAGTCAGTCACAGCGACAATTTGTTATTATGGTTCGATGTTACCATACGAAGGTCAGTTATTGTACAAATCACATAAATAATAATATTGAACGGGATATGAAATGTCAATGAAGTGATTGTTCAGCGTTCAAGTCATGAATATCAAGAAAAATTGTGTTTTTCATAAAAAATTCGCTGGTTACATGTATGAGGATATATTGAAAGATTCTTGGCTAACAAAACTTCAATATCGAAATATTTTATTACTCAGCATATTCTCCTCTTAATTGAATACATTTATTACAGCGAATCTGCAATGTCTCTAGACCTTTCAAAAAAAAATGTTTCTTTTTGCACTGCAAACCAGACCTCCACAGCTTTCATTATCTCCGCGTTGGAAGAAAATTTACGACCTTTTAAACTTTTTTTCAGTTGAGGAAAGATATGATAGTCGGAAGAAGCCAAATCTGGTGAATAAGGAGGGTGTTCTAGTAATTCAAACCCTAAATCACGAATTTTTTGCATGGCAACCTGAGATTTGTGTACAGGGGCGTTGTCCTGCAAAAACAAAACGCCTTTGGATAGCTTTCCGCGTCTTTTCTTTTTAATTTTTTCCGTAGAGTGGTCACTAATGTCGAATAGTAATTTCCAGTTACTGTTCTACCCTTATCTAAAAAATCAATCATGGTTACTCCATGGCAATCCCAAAAAACTGAAGCAAGAACTTTTCCAGCAGATTTTTGGACACGAAACTTCTTAGGTCTTGGGGAACCGGAGTGTCGCCATTCCATCAATTGTTGCTTTGTTTCTGGGTCGTAGAAATGTAGAAATGTCTCATCCATAGTAACAATTCGGATTTTAAATCGAGCACAGATCGAACGCGATGCTACTACCCTTGCACGCTTTTGGTCAACATTCAAACATTTGGGGATCCATTTTGCAGCAATTTTTCTCATGTCCAAATTGACGTGAACTATATAATGAACGCGTTCGTATGAAATATTCAGTGCTTCAGATATCCGAAATCCAATTCGACGGTCTGTCAAAATCATGTCATGAACTGCATCATTATTTTCGGGGACTGACACAGAAACTGGCCTTCCCGATCGGTCATCACCTTCAATGGAAAATTTACCTCTTTTAAAGCTTGCAGTCCAATTTTTCACAGTCGCATACGAAGGACATTGATCACCATGGGTATCAAGCATATCTTCGTAAATCTGCTTACCTCTTAACCCTTTTAAATACAGGTACTTGATAATGGCTCGATACTCCAATTTTTCGATTATAACAATTTCGGTGGACATATTTTTTCTTTTAATTTATTGTGTAACTCTGGTTTACTTTTTTGACGTCAAACTTTACACTGACACTTCTAATAAGTTATTGTTCGTTGCTATGGTAACGCAATATTTTGTTTATGCAGGGCACTGGTCTAGGCTAACTAGATATCAATACATCCTCGTATATTCTATTGAATTCTAGGGCATTATTTCATTTGTGTCTCTATTTCATTCATATTCGTACTCGCCTTTATTCATTTTCACACTGACTTATTCTCATACAATGTATATTGTCCAAAAATAAATGAAACACTTTCGAACTTCTGAACTTCATCTTTATATCAATCTCAATCCAATCTTCAGTTACCAATCTATCCCAACCTCCTCAGTACCCTGTTCCTGTTCAGAAAATTCATCGCTTCGGAAGTTTTCAGCATTCATTAACTACGGTATAATTCATGAAAACCACCTCATAGCATACAAAAAACAAGAATATCATCCACGTAAAGTTTGTTTTGCTCGAAAGTTTCGCAGCAACCTTAAACGTAAATAGACGGTGAGAAGTTTAACTTTAAGTTCGCTGATACAAAATTCACTTTGGTGTACTTTTATTCCTGTAAAGTTTATTTACGTATACCTAGTTACTAAGGATATTAAGTAAGCGCTTCAGTGACGTAGGAGGAAACGGTTGGGTAAGTGATTGAAAATTGATAAGAAAGACAAAGGCTGTGGGCGGATTTTCAGATTTTTATTCCGTTTCTTCTTGTTTAAGCCACTAGATGATGTATACGAACCCCATCACACCACCAGTAATGTTTGTATAAAAACTTGGATTTACAGAACAAAAAACATAACAACTTTTATATTGAAGCTATAACTTTAATTGTTTTCACAAAATATGTATTTACATCAAATATCTCATGCTTTATGTTCAATTAACCCAATTCTTACTTCAATAATTGGCAGGTATCCAGATAAATATGAAAATTTTACATGTTTTCAAATATAATCGTGAATAAATCTATGTCAATATAATCAACGCAAAACTTCGAACGAGTTCGAAGGTTTTGGCGGAGAGTACAAACGATTTTGATGAATAAAATCGACAAAGTCGAAATATCCGTTCTCTCCAAATATTTCCACCAAGTAGAAAATATAAGACAAACAATTTACAGAAAACAACTAGGTACTTCTCTTACTAATGCCACGATAGATATTTTACTACATCTGACATATATTTGTACAACGTTCTTCCAAGAAGACTCAAGTGCTTATTGTAAATAAACAAAAGATTATTCTTTATTCAGCTGGGGATGACCACCTACAGACATGTTTTGAGGTTCTTGCCTCTCCTAATCAGTGCCAGGGTAGGTCCGTCAACACTACTGTAGTATTTTCCCTGCCTCGAAGCCTGTCTGCAGCTGGTCATCACCATCCGTATGAAGAATAATCCCAAGACCATGACAAATAACCGACTATTATTTTCTCTATAATTCTATCGAGAGTACCTTGTATTTTGACTATTTGATGAGACCATAATATTCACAATTTCAATGTTTAATTTTTCAAGTTCATAGACATCAAAATTCATACAATCACAGGATGAAGAAATACCAAACGGCTAAAAAATCACAAATTTGCACGGATATGAATTGAGCATTTTCAGGTGGTACAGCGACCGAAGAAAATTGCAAGATGAACATGAGATTCTATATAAATATAAGGATAGTTCATGATCGATATTCATTATTCAGAGTTTTTTAGAACATTAGTAGTCAAAATCAGAATGTTTTTAATCATTCATCTGTTTGCTAGCAGTTTGTTGTAATTAGGTCTTTAATATTTCAGTATATTCATTTAATTATCCAGTAATCAGTCATTCATTCAACTGATTTTGTGGCAACCTCGTTCGTTTTTGAGTTATTTCGATTCAATGAATATTCATGTAGTTCCAAAATTAGTTCTTCCATTAGTAGGATGAAGGTTGGGTGAATAAAGAATAAAACTTTTGCAAAAAAGCCAAGCGATCAACGTGTTGCGATAATATATCTGAGTTTTGAAAGAAAAGGAAGTCAAAAGAAAACAAGAGCTATTCCAATAATTCTGAATGGGGATAAAACAACGGGAGAAACATAAGACTGAACGAAAATAAAACAAGAGTCCAAGAAGGAACAAGATAAATAGGAGCAAGAGGTGCGGTTGGTAACAACAAAATGAAGACGTTCACAATGAATATGTCAAAGTTACCAGTGCTTCCATTATTCAATTACAGAAATAGTACAGAGAGACAGATGAGTCCAGGATATCAAAGATAGAGTCCAGGAGGTCAAAGTAATAGTCCAAGAAGTCAGAGGCAAAGTCCTGGGAGTCAGAAGGTTCCAAGACACCAAAAATGTACTTTCTATAATAGATGAACTGGTGTCACGGTGGGTGGACAGAAAATTCAATGAAAAAGAGGATAAGTTCAAGGTCAATATGGAGGTTTGCACAGACCTCTTTCAAAATTACAAAAAATCCAATACTAGGTTCCATTGTTTTGAAAATGACTAACGCACACACCGAACCAATCATTGGGGTAACATTGAAATGGGTCCTGTTAATATGGGACATTCTATGTTGGATGCGAAAATAATGCTCTTTATATCATCGTGATAAATGAGTTCATTATTAATATCTGAAGAAAAGTTGCGGACCGTCAATGAAGAATTTTTTTGAGCAGATGTTATGGGGATATCCAGACAATGAAGATTCATGTCCAGGAATACATCCATATTCTGAAAAATTCTGAAACCACCCAAGTACCTATATTGGTAAAATATTGGTAATTTTTTTTTTAATATTGTGAACATATTGGCGAAATATTTGAAATGCAGTATTGGCGAGAAAAAAAATGTGACCATCGGCGATATTGGTCCAATATTACTTGAATAATATTGGCGAAATATTCTTGAAGTAATATTGGCAATAAAATATTCGGCGATATTGGTACAATATCGCTAATACAATATTCTGACAATATTGGCACAATATTCAAAAGTTATATTGTCGAGAAGTAAAATGTGAACATTTTGCGATATTGGTCGAATATTGTTTGAATATTTTTAAAATGGTTTTGGTGAAATATTCTTGAAGTAATAATGGCCTCAAAATATTTATCGATATTGGTACAATATCATTTGGATATATTGGTGGATGTCAATATACCTTGGTAAAGTATTAAATATCTTTTAGTTGATGAAGGTGACACCAGAGACTGCCTTTTGATCGCCATAACCACTGAGTGAGCTGTCTTGAAAACAAGTTATGAGAAGTATTTAATATACTTTCGTAGGTTTTAGAAGACGTTCTATATGTAGAGCCACCTAGCGGATATTTATCCAGGTTTGATCCTGATATAATTTCAATATGTTTCATTGAATATTCGGCCAATATTCAAATATTATCTCAATCTAGATGTAGGAAACAATATGAAGACAATATTGTTTCAACGATACGATAAATATTATTGAACCAATATTGACCCAATATAAATTAATAAGATTTGTTGAATATTGGCGAAATGATATTCAACCAATGTGTAATCACACTTGGAGATACAATATAGTTTTTATTGCTAGAATCGATATGAGGGGAATATTGGGATTGCAATATTTATTTTAGATGTTAAAAACGATGTGAAGACAATATTGTTTTATCGATATTGGTAAATATCATTCAAGCAATATCGACTCAGTATGAGTTATTACGATTTGTCAAATGAAGTGGAAAGATATTCAACCAATATGCTATCAAACTTGGGAATACAATATAGTTTTTTCCCCTATAATCGTTATGACTGGAATATTTGGATTGCAATATTTAGTCTAGATGTGGAAAACAATATATAACCAATATTGTATTATCGATATTGGTAGAAATTATTCAAAACTAGTTCAACCAATATTCCAGCAATATTATTAATGCACTGCACCGCAAAATTAACGCATAATCATAAAAATCGAAAAATTGACGTTATACATTTTTTTAAGCCTCACGTTAATGGATTAAAATTTATATTTGGAATATCTTGAATATGTTGTTACAGATTGTGAGATTCAGAAAGCACAAGAAATAAAAGTACGGCACATAGAAAAAATAGCCAAAATTTAATTTTTTGAAATGGAAATATAACAAAAAATTACGATACCTAATAACGTGTATTGCCTCCCCTTGCCCTGATTACTGCTGAACATCTTCTAGGCCTACTCAAAATTAGGTTTCTGATTGCATCTTGGTCCGTCTGCTTCCATATGTCCATCAGCCTTAATGAAAGTTCATTTAAGTTCCTAGGTGAAGGCATTAATGCTCTAACCCAGGACCCATATTGTCCCACAAATGTTCAATCGGGTTAAGGTCAGGACTTCTCGCTGGCCAACGTAAAGTTGCAATTTCAACTTCCTGGAGGTAATTTTGTACTACTCTGGCCACATGCGGGCGTGCATTATCATGCATTAATAAAAAGTCTTCTCCTACAAAGGGGGCATAATGGTATCACGTGCGGTTGTAAAATGTCTGTGATGTATCGGTCAGCTGTCAGACGACCTCCCTGAATTACAACCAACTCCGTGCCAGCCCATGCCATAACTGATCCTCCACCATAGCTTACTGTTCCGACAATGTTACACTGGGCGTATCGCTTACCAGGACGTCGATACACTCTCCTACGGCGGTCATCACTAGAAAGACAAAATCTTGATTCGTCGCTGAACATGACATTGCCCCCTTCACGTTCACACCAGTTTTGGTGTTCTTGTGTAAACTGAAGTCGCTGCCTTCGAAGGTCTGCGGTTAGAAGGGGGCCGGTTGCGGCTCGATAGGGATTAAGATTGGCTTCTGCCAACCGTCTTCGAACTGTATCTTGACTAATACGGTAATTATACCTATGGGAAAAATCTTGCTGCAGTGCAGTGCTGGTAACAAATCGACTTCGTGAAGCAGTCAATCGCAAAAATCGATCTTGGTTCGCCGTTGTCACCCTTGGTCGTCCTTATCCAGGTCTTCTTTGGTTACTGCCGGTCTCCCGAAATCGTACCAGTGCTCTGGATACAGTGGATTGTGTCACCCCAAGTCGACGTGCCACTTCAACTTGTGGCAATCCTTCTTCCACCAGTGCTATGACAGCAGCACATTCCTCCGGCGATAAATTCCTGCTCGCACGTACGTTCTGGGCCATTTCACCATACTAAACCTACACGTTGCCAATACAAGAGTAGAAAGCTAAGTAAACCACATAAATGATGGAATTTCACTTGTTCAGATTTCTGGTTACTTATCATTTTCTCAATATTGTAAAGAAATACTGTTTTTAAAGTACCCAACACAAAAAGAGTACCTGAAAACATTGAAAAGAAATACTTCTGATCCATTAGCGTCGGTTTAAAAAGTTTTACCAAGTCGATTTTTCGATTTGGATTATTATGCGTTAATTTTGCGGCGCAGTGTATAATATTGTTTTTTGAATATTCACCCATATTGGACCAATATTGATTTTTCATTTACAATTTATCTATATTGGCCCAATATGGAACCAAAATTCAGCCGATATGATGTGCTACCTGGGCATCAGTACGGCCAAAATGGAAATAAATCCTGGAGATCTGAGCATTGAGATAATTGAAAATAATGAATACCGTCAGAGTTGCCAATACTACAGATAGCAAATTCTGTTTGAAGAGAAACGGTCACTTGGGCTTTTGATGACGCGTAGGTATAATCGGGGCATGTACGTTCTGATGAAAAAGTAAGAATCGGATGAAATTTGAATCAGTAAACTGCGCATCTGCTGCAGTCTTATTCTGCTATGAAACGATTTAGATATACTAGCATTCTGTTATTTTCCTGATCCTCTGCATTCCTGATAACGAACTCAACCAGTAGAAATTTTCATTGTTTTTGCAGAATGTAGTCTGCATTCTGATATTGTAGAAGTGTAATATCTGAAAGGATCCAATCACTCTATTTTCAGTTGACAATTGTATTGCCGCAAAGGACTGTTCTAGCATAATTCTAGTCTATTCGTTTATGTTTCTTTGTTTGCTCAATATTTCAAATTTCCTGTTTGATATTTTGCTTTTCTGCTATGAACCCTATGGCAGACTTTCTTCACAATGACTGATCTTAGCGCTTTGCAGTAGATAATGAACTTCATTGAGTTTCTTAGGTTAGAGTTAAACTACAGAACTGATACTTTAGATGGTGAATGATCTTGGAAGGATCACATTCTAACCATCAGTTAATCAATCTGGAGTTTAACTGGAACCTAAAAAACTGGCCCTGATCCCGACGGTCAGGTTTCCAAAGGGTTAGGGAGCCTCCAATATAATGACTTCAAAAAACATAATGAGCAAACAAAAAACAGCGATGCAGACATAATGTTCGAGATGTCATTGCATAGAGCAGCTATGCTAATGTTGTAGAATACTTGAAAACAACGAAGTCAACTCATGCATTTTTTTGCATGTTTTTTGCAGTTGCCAAGGGGTACTGGGCTCAGTGGGATTCCCTATGTCTTCGTGGTGGTCTATTACATTGCAAATGGGTAATCATGGATGGAGCAATTTCAGAACGCCAACTGGTCGTGTCAAAGAAACGTGTTGAAGACGTGCTCAACTACTTCAGCATCCAGGGGTCACTAGTTTGAATCCAAGAACGAATCTATCGGGCAAATTGCCGTTGAGATCGAGGTCATATTATCTGAGATGTATTCGAGTCTCCACACGACGAGAGTTTATTCATAATTTCTGTTATTCAGTCGACCTTATTTGAATGTTTCAAAAATAAATGAGGTTTACAATATACCCGGTGGCTACGGAAGTATTGCCTACGGAATATCTCAGTTATCGTATGAAGTAGGTTTGTGAAATTTGGAGCGTCGATATAATGACATAAGAGCTAGAATTTGAGCATATTGACATGTCGAAGTTAACTTCCGGTCTGACCGGAAGTAACATCAACTTTCTTATTTTAAATGGAAACCCTATTTTTTTTTCTTTTCGCTTTATTCAGCATTCAATTCCCTTTCTAATGACATATTACAAGTTGGTATCTAACCAGAAACTAGATCAGAAAAAAATTATTATTGAAATTCACCGAGTAGGCCGTGGAAGCAAAATGAAAGCCAAAAATTGAAAAGTTGGCTATGGAAACCATACGTCACTTGATAACAGTAGCTACTACTGTGATATTTTATTTTCATTCGCCGGCGTTATAAAAAGCCGCCAAAAAAATATTGGAAAAATTGGGAAAAAAACAATACTCTGTAGGTCCATAACTTAAATAGGAACATACAACTTTTTCTTGCCTGTACTATTCAGCATAACCATTCCTTTCTAATGATATAATAGAAAGTAATTTTTTGAAATGAAATACGAAAAAATCCAATTAGTATTCTTCAAATAACGAAAAAACAGATTTATCGAAAAACAAATTCAAATTGATAGGATTAAAGATAAAATGAATTCAAAACAAATGTTCGAAATGCATTCCCTCAGCGTCAATACATTTATTGACTCTGGTGATATTTTCATGTAAAACGTTTCTCAACATTTGGGGCGTGATATCTTGGAAAGCTCTACGAATTTCCACTTCTAGCTCATGTAGAGTTGTAGGCTGAGTGGAATACACCCTATTTTTAAGATGCCCCCATAGAAAAAAGTCGCACGGAGTAAGATCAGGTGACCTTGGTGGCCACCTGACTGGACCATGGGTTGTTATAAGTCTCTCTTGAAAGCGATTTTGAAGATAATTTCTCGCTATTCTTGAATTATGCGGAGGGGCGTCAACTTGCTGGAAGTACATTCTCTCAGTTATTTCCGCTGGTAGGTTGTTAATGAATTCCGAAATTTCATTCGTTAAAAAATTAAAGTATCTCTCTCCGGTTAGTTGGCCTTGAAAAAGAATGGGGCCAACAATATGAGTTCCAACTATTCCTGCCCAAACATTCACACCAAATCTCTCCTGGAAGCCGCCTTGTCGAAACCGGTGCTCGTTTGCTATCGCCCAGTACCTGGAACAAAAGACCATTCACACTTTTAGCACTTTACACTTCGACTATCGACAATAATCCAAATAAAGTACAGTACCTACCTTGTATTATTCCTGTTAAATAATCCATTGTTGGTAAATCTTGACTCGTCCGTAAACAAGATATAATAGTTAAATAGGTGATTCTCAGCATTTTGTCGAAGAAATCAATTACAATATTCCAGGCGCCTTTCACCGTCATTTTCATACAAATGTTGATGCAACTGATACTTGAAGGATTTCAATCGATGTTTTTTTTAAATTTTCCTAGCAGAGTCCTTACTTATAGCTAATTCTGCGCAAATCTGCCTTGAGGAAATTGTGCTATCATATTGTACTAAAGCTAATACATTAATTTCAGCTTCCTCATTAATAACAAATGCTTCTTGGTCTTCGTGAACATCAGGCTCAGTTCTTAATTTTTCGTCAAGCCACTGGAAATACCTTCTTGACAGTTGCTGCCTCCCTGGATATCGCTCTAAATACAATCGTTCAGCGGCATAAGAATTTTTTAAACATTCACCATAAATGAGAAGCATGTCAATTTGTTCGGTTCGTGAATAACGGGACATTTTTTGAATATTCCACTAACTGATTTCGATTTCCAAACCCTTTTAAAATGGCAGAATCAAAAACACTACTTCGAACGTCAAAATAATATGGATAGCAGCGTTCGTGACAGCTCTCATTTCTTTTTTGTTTCATTCCAAAATTCATCGCCTATTTGTTAATATTTTTGTTCGAATGATTATTGCAATGGAATGATTATTCTGAATAGCACAAACATCGTCCATAGGTAGATATTAGAATATCTATGGACGATGACACAGACCAAGTACGTTTATGTTCCTATTTAACCTAGAACCTACAGGATATAATTTATCATTCCACATTATTTTTAATTTTATTTTTGCGTATGGCGAAAATCTGTTTTGTTATTTGAAGAATAATAATTGGATTTTTCGGGATCTCAGTTCAAAAAATTATTTCCTATTATATCATTAGAAAGGAATGGTTATGCTGAATAGTACAGGCAAGAAAAAGTTGTATGTTCCTATTTAAGTTATGGACCTACAGAGTATTGTTTTTTTCCCAATTTTTCCAATATTTTTTTTGGCGGCTTTTTATAACGCCGACGAATGAAAATAAAATATCACAGTAGTAGCAACTGTTATCAAGTGACGTATGGTTTCCATAGCCAACTTTTCAATTTTTGGTTTTCATTTTGCTTCCACGGCCTACTCGGTGAATTTCAATAATAATTTTTTTCTGATCTAGTTTCTGGTTAGATACCAACTTGCGATATGTCATTAAAAAGGGAACTGAATGTTGAATAAAGCAAAAAGAAAAAAAATAGGGTTTCCATTTAAAATAAGAAAGTTGATGTTACTTCCGGTCAGACCGGAAGTTAACTTCGACATGTCAATATGCTCAAATTCTAGCTCTTATGTCATTTTATCGACGCTCCAAATTTCAAATACCTACTTCATATAATAACTGAGATATTCCGTAGGCAATACTTCCGTAGCCACCCGGTATTGTATGGACCTTTGGAAAGTATACACATATTTCACTTTGGTGATGGATTCTAGACGATGTAAGTACATTTCAACTGAAAATTTCTCCTAAGCATGCCCGCCTAGTTTATATTCCACCCTTCGAATAAAAGAAAATATCACGTTGAACCACAAACGTAACGCAGCGATGCGATATTATTGCAACGCATACACGTTTGGAGGTTAAGCGACAATGAAACCTCGAACTGACTGACGGAAATACGTGACTGAACTGAAAATGTCACGACAACAGACGACGCCATTGTGGCTTTGATCTGTATGAATACGAGCCAGCCCAGAGATAATCGGAAATGGAAAAACGCGGACTAGGTTAGATAATTCGGTACAAGGGAGATTTCAATATTGAGGGATAGATGTGGACTTGCAATTTATTTGCTTATTCTTGAGAAGAGACAACATTTTGACAAGATGTAAATATGTAAATGAATCGAACAATATCGACAACGTCAAAATACGAGTCTCTCCACATATTCCCACAAAGTGACGGGCATAGATTGATTAATATTTATTTCCCAGCTAGATACAAAGTTATTTTCTTAAATTATTTCATTTAATTATTATATTATTATAATTAGCACATCATATTGGCTGAATATTGGTATCATATTGGGCCAATATATTGTGATTGAAAAAATGTTATTCATCCAATTCGACCTATTCAATAATAATAATAATGTTTATTCATGAAAGTAAATAATTTTATAATAAATGAAATACATATATATATATATATACGTTTATATATATATATATATATATATATATATATATAAAAATATAAATAGAAAAGTTATTGGGTATAGCCCTCAAATTGTTGTGCAACAAAACAAAAAATAATCTAACAATAAAAGAAATACAGACAGAGGAAGGTAATATTACGAAAAATACAGTAGATATTGCAAATTCACTCAATAAATTCTTTTGTAATATCGGGGGAGATTTGGCGAGTAAAATTCTTGAAAAGAAAACAAAACACCGCTTTCCTAAAATGAATTCTATGAAATCAATTTTCATAGAAGAAGTTTCAGACATTGAAATGATAACTCTAATAAACGAACTAAAAAATAAAAAATCTCCCGGGCTGGACAATATCAGATCTGAGCATCTTAAAGATATTGCATATGAGATTGCTAAACCATTGTCATATGTTATCAACATGTCAATAAATAGTGGATTATATCCAGAAGCCTTCAAAACTGCAGTGGTGACTCCTATCTTCAAAAGCGGAAAAAAAACTGATACAAATAATTACCGTCCTATATCACTTATATCGAACTTTGCCAAAATTTTGAGAAAAGAGTCTTGTCCTATCTAGCAAAAAATAAAATAATGTCCAAAAACCAATTTGGTTTTACGGAAGGAAAATCTACCCAGGATGCAATAATTTCATTAGTTGGCAGAATTAGCAGTAGCATTGGTGCAAGTATACCAACCCTGTGTATATTCGTAGATTTAAAGAAGGCCTTTGATACTGTGAGTCACAGTCAGCTACTGGAAGTATTGGAAGGAATTGGATTGAGAGGAATACCATATTCTCTAATAAAGAGCTACTTCACCAACCAAGGAAAAGAAACTAGTGAATATCGAATAGTTGAATATGGGAACGGTACTAGGGCCAATTCTTTTCAATCTATATTTGAATGATTTATTCTACATTGAAACAGAAGGTCACATAGTGAGTTTTGCTGATGACACTGCCGTAGTCTATCAAGCAAAAAACTGGACATCCCCCAAAGAAATAGCCGAAAGTGATTTTTCACACATAATGAAGTGGTTTGAGAGTAGACTACTGACAGTGAACATAGGTAAAACCAACTATGTAGCATTCACTACATATTCTAAATACCTAACGGGTTATAACAATCTCTCCATATCCGTAGATGGAAAATCCATAAACATACATTCAGTCTCAAATATAAAATATCTCGGACTCCAACTAGATTCTCATCTGAAATGGGATATCCATGTGAATTTTGTTGTCGAGAAACTACGAACCGTACTTTATAAAATAAAATATCTTGTTAAATATTTTAATACATATACCAACTAAAGACGATATACCACTCTCTTGTTGAAAGTCACTTGGTCTATGGAATTGCTGCGTGTGGTGGAACATATAAATGTCACATCACAAACATAGAAATAATTCAACGCTATATATTGAAGACGATATATCAAAAACCCGTACTATACTCAACAGACAAAATCTATGAGGAAACAAAAATTCTTGATATAAGACAGTTATAATTTTTGAGAACTATTATACAGCAACATAAAAATAAATCAGAGTTGAAAAAGATTGACCATGACCATAACACAAGATATAAATCCTATTCAAATTGTGTTACTATAAGACCCGAAAAGAGCATAATCCAAAGAACATATTCATATCTAGGCCCGAAAAGTTATAATTTTGTTCCAGTGGAACTGAAACAAGTTAGCTCCACATCTTTATTCAACAAACTCGCTAAGAAATGGATTGGTAGCATTCACAGATTAGAAATTCATGAATTTATTGATCAGTAAAAACAAACTCCTATGTAAATGTTGTATTGTAATGTGTTAGCAGTAAATATGTATACATATATATGTGTGCTTATGTGTGTGTATGTTTGTATATGTTGATTTAGTATATATGCTATTATTCTGAAATTGTTATATATTTATATATTTTATCTATGAAAAACAATAATTATACTGCCAATTCTTCTATTTTCTATAATACCTATGCACAGACTTGCTCTTCTATGGGCTTTCTCTATATTTGTTCATTAATGTCCTTGATTTTATCTGAATTGTATCACCATAAATTCTGATAGATGAATAAATATATTATTATTAACACGTGTTTCGAGCTTAAGCTCTCATCAGTACGGTAAAATCAAATGCGAAGATGTACAACACTTGGATGTAAAAATAGAAACAAAGGAAGTCAACAACAGGAAGACAGCCACACAACAATTTGAGGGCTATACCCAATAACTTTTCTATTTACATGTTTATATATTGCCCCTCGATAAATCCACCCTGATTTATATACATAACATTTTTACTGAATAAACAGGGAGGAATCACAAAGCTTTAGTACAAAACTATCGCTTGTATGTGATACTAAACTAAAAAGTATAGTGCATAAGGGACTTTACAATAATAAACTTAAAAGTAAAAGTAGTATAAGGGACTTTACAGTAGTAAACTTGAAAGTAAAAGTTGTATAAGGGACTCTACAATGATAAAAATACATATAACACATGAACTTGAATGAAAAATGTTCAATGAATTAATGCAAATGTAACTAAATATAAGAATGAATAAATATCCAAATACTTGGAGTATATGACATATTCAGGGTGAATATGTATAATAATTAAGGTGGAAGTCATATTCCGGGTGTGTGCCATATTCGGGCTTTATGTCTTATGAGCTTTGTATCATAAAAGGGCTTTGTGTCATAATCGGAAACAATGTCAGTTTTTGTTTGCTTTGTTTAACGCCATTGGTACTCACGATTGATGTTTTTACTATTTTTCTTCACTTTTTCAAAGTTTGGTCCTTTGGTCCTTTGGTCCTTTCAGAACGCAAAATCTAAGTTTTTATATACTTTCTGTACATTACTGAACTATCCATTTTTTTTATAAACTCTGCTAGCACGTTGTGAAAGCGAGGTGCGTGGAACATCGTTGTCCAACTGCTTTTTCTGATCTAGGTACTTTGTTTCGTTTGTTACTTGTACTATAATACTTATGATTGACAGATTCAAGTTGTATTTTATTTCTTTTTATAATGACTGATAAATTGATGCAATAAGCGACTACATTGTCCTCTATGAATAAATTATCACTGGGATATGTAGCTTTTTTCCAAGAATGATTTTCAGTGTCCATTTCTAAATAACATTCAGCGTTTCCAAATGACAGTCATTCACACCCCATCCTATCATACCGTAAAGTATTTTTGACTGCACTAGAGCATAAAATAAGATTTTCAGATAGTTTATGTACGAAAAGTTCTTCAAGTATTTCAATTTGAATAATGGATCTCTCAGTTTTCCTACTATATTCTTAATTTGAAGATCCCACCGAAAGTGTCTATCATAATGGCTAAGTAGTTGATGGAGTTTACTTCTGGAGTTTCTGACTTTTTCCAGAAATGCAATGATCCCATATTCGGTGAGTGATTGGTGTACGAAGTAAATGATAAGTACTTTATTTTATCTCAAGTCAGTGTTAACTTGTTATACCTGAACCACTTGCTTATTTTACTGAAATAATTTTCGGCTTCTGTTTTTAAATTCACTCAAGTATTAGATTCATAAATTATAGCAGTGTCGTCTGCAAAGCTTATAATCTTTCTCTTGGTATCGAGGTGTGAAATACTGTTCATATTAATTTTAAATGAAAGAGAGCCTAGTACTGTTCCTTGAGGAATACCATACGTAACAGTCATAGGATCAGTGATACTATCACCTATGTCAACTTTTTGTTTGCTGTCTGATAGGTAATTTTTCAAGTTTTTATGAACATTGCCTCTTATTCCAGAGCATTCTAGTTTGTTCAACAGCTTTTCATGAGATACAGTATTAAATGCTTTAGAAAAGTCAACAAAGATACACAAAGTTGGGTTTTTCTTATCCAATGCATTATAGATATTACTTGTGAGATGATAAATCGCATCTTCTGTTGACTTTTCTTCTCTGAATCCAAACTGGGAACAAGAAATGATTTTATGTTTGTTCAAGAAGCTCAGAAGTCTCACTTTCAGTGATTTTTCTATTATTTTCAACAAATTCGAAATAAGCGAAATCGGACTGTAGTTTATGTTAAACTTATCTCCTCTCTTGTAAAGTGGCTTGATAATGACAATTTTTGGAAAGCACCCTGTATCAAAGCATTTATTTATTGAATGAGCCAGAGGTTTTCTCATCTCATTAGATATAGCCTTCAGTGTTTCAGATCTAACTTTTTAAGTTTTAATTCCATGATTACTTTTTGAACTTCATTTTCATCCATCTTGCGAAGATACATGGTATCTTGCACAATATTTTCATTTTCTTAGAAATCAAGAGGTATTGAAAGTTGTCAGCTGATTTTTTCCAACCGTACTGTAATGGCGATTGAAACTATCCGCGATTTGTTTATTGTTCTGTAAAATTTGTCCATTTTCAAATAAATTTTTTTCCATTTCAGTTTAATTTCTGGTTTTATTACAAATATCATCAAAACATTCCCAAAGCGCTTTAGAGATATTTGCATTTTTTTCTATAATTATTTTCAACTACTTTCGTGTTCAACTTATTCCTGTATAAATTATATTCTTCTCTCTAGACATGATTTCCAGGGTTTTTCAATAATTTTGTGTGCATATCACTTTTTTCTTTGATGGATTCATACAAAGTAGGTGTAATCCAATTTTTTCGACAACTTACAACATTTTTCTTCAATTTGACCTCGCGTGTATTTTTTACTATTTTATATTTAATAAAATTTCTTGAAATTTTATCTGCATCTTTTCATCGTCAATACCAAATCAATGTTCACCCATCAGATTATATATTTTTTATATTTAGTATTTTTTGAGATGTGCGGTTACAACTGTAATCTAGAGTTAGTCCTATTGGTCTGTTACGGTTTTTTGAAATATAAATGAAAAGCCTTCGACAAAAAAGTGATAAATAAACGTTTTGCTTTCTGAAAGAGTAATAGTGTTAATATATGACACAAATCTTTGGCTGTTCAAAATATTTTTATATTACTCCACATAATCAGAGTCAGGCAATAAATTTATATTTATATCTCCAGTAATTACATGAATATCAGAATGGAACTCCATTGGAAAAGTATTTGTTGACCTGTATATTGCAGTTAAAATAATATTTCTTTCATTGATTCGAGTTTCAAGTTGCAGACCTTTGATTTTACCAAGGTTCTGGATGTTGTTAGAGTACTCGAGATCGTTTTTGACCTAAATTCTGAATGTAGATTGTGTTTTTCCATCAAACTGAGATGGTTTCATATATAGAGAGCTTTCCTGTTTCCGAACTGAGCTTTACGTCTTTCGTACCCTTTTGAACATCATCCAAGCTGAAACTTAGTCCAGTATTGAATTTTTTTGACAGATTCTGTGGAGTGGGTAGTGTCAATCTGGATTTTCAACTTACTGATTTTTTCTCTTATTTTGTCGATTTCCGCCTCGAGTCCGCCTTTGATTTTGTCACTGATTGTTTCCTTAAATTTTCCCATCTCTTCCACAATTTTATCTCTGATTTTCCCCATCTCTGTCTCGACAGTCCCCATTCTTCCTTCCAGTCGAAGTAATTTTTTTAACCTTCTGTATTTTCGAAGAGCGTGTCTTCCAGAATCTTTGAATTTTCTAGAATTTCTTCACTCAGATTCTTCGAATTTTCTTAAAGCTCTTCCCTGCCTTTCGAATTTTTCAGCAGCTTTTCGAGATTTTTCCAGCCGTATGCATAGTCAATTCCAGCGACTCGCCAGAGTTTCACCGCTTGCAACACAAGAACTATAATGGACAGTCGAGCTCCAAAAAAGTAGTACATCGCTAGAGTTTCGCTAAAGTTTAACTTATCGCGTAGTTGTCATTTCTTTGGAGCTCGACTGTGCATTATAATCCTTGTGTAGCGAACGGCGAAACTCAGGCGAGTCGCTGGCGATTGACTATGCATACGGCTGTTCGAGTTCTCTTGAAGTTCTTCCTTCAAACTCTTCGACAGCTTTTCTTCCAGATTTTTCGAGTTTTCTTGGAGTTCTTCTTTCAAAGTATTCAAATTTTCTAACAGCTTTTCTTCCAGATTTTTCAAGTTTTCTTGAAGTTCTTCCTTTGAAATCACCGAATTCTGTTGCATTTTGTCTCGCATTCCGTGGAGTTTACTCATTATGGAACTCGTATCCATTCCAGAAAGTTCGAATAAAGAGGTTTCGGGGTCTTCTCCTTCTAAAAGTTTCTTCTGGAGTACAGCCTTTATACCAGTTGTGTCAAGTTCCCTCTCTTCTGATTCATTTTTGAGTTCCACGACTTTGAGGTGGCGTCAACCGTTATTCGAATTATTTACAGTGATTGTTGTAACTATGGAAACATATTAATAAGGAATTGACAATTTCCCTCATATTGTATAAACCAACCAAATGCCATAATTTTTTGTATTCAACCCAATGACAAAAGGACTTTGAAAACACTGTCTCCAGCCCATGGTATTTTTAAATCGGTAGTTCGCTTATTCCTTACTTATACGTTTCCATAATTACAACAATTTCTGTGAATAGAGAAACGTCAGTTTGACGGTTCAACTCTTCAACTCTTCAACTGACATTAATGACATATGATGAACCGTTCCTGCAATACGCATTTAGTCCATAATAATTTAATGTATTCGTGAAATATCCCTTCAAAATGCAGAATTTTCACTTTGCCAGTGGCTCAAACTGTGTTGCTGTACAAAACTCCACTCGAACAAGCTTTCGTGGTGTTTCTAAGCAACACAGTTTTCGTGACAGCAATGTGAAAGTATTTTTTGAAAATTCAGCATTTTGTCGGGATATTACTCTACTGAAAATACCACGGGCTGGAGACAGTTTTTTCGAAAAGTCTTTTTCTCATTGGTTTAAATATAAAAAATGAAGGCATTTGAATGAATTATATAATATGGGGAAAATTTTCAGTGACACGTTAAAAAAGCTCAATGTACAATGAGCATGAAATGACATACATTTCCCACGAGTAGGTAAATGAAATTTTGTGGTACCAGTATTGTCGAGCAACAATCTTTCAATTTCAGCTCTGAATAAACAAAAAGCTCACTATTTTCGAAAGACGTATTAGGGGTAGTCGATTGAAATAAATTGCCAGTAGCTGATTACGAGAATCAAACTATTTCAAATACCTACCAAGAATTCCTTAGATTAAACATTATAAACCTAATTTCCATCCTTCGTTCGCTCCAATAAACTCTCCGAATATTCTGCAACAATATATGGAGAGTCAGCTTCAGCTTGTTTCTCTAATTACAACCCCAATTAAAGTTCACCTTGTTCAGGAAGATACTTATGTTAATTTCACCAGTGGTGTTTGGAACTCCTGGTAGTTTGTGGAAATAAGGGTTATTGAAATATGAGTGGAAACAGAAGCGTATCGTGGTTATCGTCCTGGAAATTGAGAAATACACGAACAGCATTCACAAGATTCTCATTATCCTATTTTGATACGGTAAAGCTTGGAAGTTTGCATTATACGAAATGGTATCTTGTGTTATGAGGAGTGTGTGAGCTGTAAAATTGATAGACCTAGGAAAGTCTGCCAGATAACACCATTTCCTTCTCTGGAATATCATTCAAGATCAGCAAAGGACAAATAAGACGTGCTGAGCTCTTGTGGTGTATACTGCATCATATGTCCCTGTGGCAGCGTATGTCGCAGAAAATTCGATTATCATTATATTATTGATCGGCGAGGCTGGCTCTCGACTGAAGTGCAGGTAGTTTTCTTAAGAATCTTTCTGCTTCCTGCTATCTCGTGAGTACTCCGGATCTTCTGACAAACTCCTGGATGTTTCCCCGTGGAATAATATCTTCTGCACTGCAGTGTCCGAAGATATTCATCCTCATGCGAGCCAGGGATTTGCATTCGAACACTATGTGGGAGGTTGTTTCTTTTTCCTCATCAACTCCTGCAAACTGAAATAGCCATAACTTCAGCTTGGAATGTAAAGGCTTGAGTATCGAGGTTGAGACTAATTTCTTGCCCTGGTATTTTTGCGTATTACTAGCCCCTATCACATTGCTTGCCTCAGAGCCCTCCGTGTACCAGTTTTAACCTATTGACAACATTAATATGGCCTATGATGTGACTTTCTCTTCTTGTGCGATTACAAATCATAACTGAAATCGTTATTCCTTTTATCTGTTCATGGTAAACCTATAATAATGATTACAAATCACAATTAAAATAGTTATTCCTTTTATTTGTTCAAGGCAAAATCGGAAAGTGTCAAGTTGATTTAAAAAATCATTTATGCAAATATGAACAATATTTTATGTATAGTCACATCGGTTTTAATCTTCACCCATCACCTTCGGAGTCATTTTCATCTTTCTATTACTACTGGTCTTCATCATTAACCTAGTTGGTTACTGTAAATATAAAATTTTCATTCGTAATTAGATCGTAACATGTTCAATAATGTATTATTATCAACTTACCAGGAACATTGTTGATCAAGTCGCATAAAAAATGCAAGTTGATCTCTCTCGAACCATTCCAACCATGCTCCAATTGGTTTAAAAGCATTTCTCCAGATACTCGAAATGTAATGAGCTCTTGGAAGTTGTTGATACAACTCACTCTTGCAAACTTTTGTACTTTTTTGCTTACGTTTTCATTGACCTCTGAAGCTTTGTAGCTGCTGACAAACAGTTGAAATCTTCCGTCATCTATTTCCTCAGATTTTTGGCATTATACATCTGGCAAGTAAACTTTTAAATAAAGTCAAGCAATTCTTGTAACTGGTCATCCGTTAAATCTGGTTCACCTAGAGCCGCAAAAGCTTGCCAGAATTCTTCAACAAGGTGGAAGTTTTTGTTTTCCTTTATTGAAGAAAGCCAGATTGAAATTTACCCTTTTCTTTTTTTTGGCACCTTCAAAACCGTCTGCCACGATGTTAGACGCGCGATAATGGTCTGACATTATTACTTTTCAATAATGATAATGATATGTTTCATAATTTTCAAACAGCACACGTGGTCAAATACATTTTCAATTAGTCAAATTTTGATACCTGTCCCATCTGAGCACCAGCCACGCCAGCCGCACTGAGCTCAGTGGACTCACTGTGCAATAATTCAGGCCAGTAATACCTTTCAAATGAGGTATTAATTCCCACATCATACTTTTCAAAAGGACCCCGCACAATAGCATAATTGGCCCACAGTGGGATTTGCCTGAAATTCACATATGTTATTGGTATTGAGTTTCTGATCAAATGTTCTCATGGGCCCAATCCCTTAAGACCAATGATTCAGCTCTAAGGGTCGTATTATTATGGATGCCAAATAAACAATCAGATTTTTTCTCTAGTCCATAATTTTTTCATTTCCTATGAGAATTTAATTAAAATAGAAATATTACAAAATCTCAGCATTTTTGTTTTAGCTCCAGTCCTCTGGGAAACTTGTTTTGTCCTACAGGACCGTATTTAGTAAAACTGTATTCGCCAAGTGATCCACAAAAAACTGCATTAAATTGATTTTGTTATAATTTTCTCATTACTTGATCTATGTCTGTGGTCGATGACAGCTTGGTTGATAGATGAATGTAGCTTTCTTTGTGCACATAACAAAAGTGGTCGCCATCTTAATGGCCGGTCTAACCTATAAACTTTATATAGGACTTATCTTGTAGCTTTTTAAGAAAGATAATAACAGGAAAAAATAAGAATCACAACATTTTGATTTCAGAAATCGGTCATTTACTTTCTGAATTATCTAAATCTATAATATAAATATAACTACTATCTAATTAAAACTATATCCAATAGTTGAAACCGATATTTCCAGGGTGGTGGAATAGAACAAAAAGTTAAGCACTCATCAATATAATACTCGAACACTTACAGCTGCTGGAGTATCGCATCTTGCACTGGACGATTTGCGGTATCTTTAATTTGCTGTAACACAGAAGTCAATGGATAATTCACATTTTAATTATGGCGGGCAAATCTCAAATAAGACAATATGCTACTAATATGAGCACTTGCCCCTGATTTGCAACTGAAGTAGTATTCTATCATCAATACATCTTTTTCACTATTCTTGTCAGGCTGGTTGTCATGCATAGTGTATTGAATACATACCTACTTGATATTTTTTTCTCCTTCTGAATCGAGAATACACTCTATGTCTAATAAATCCAGGTTCATTCATTTTTTTTTTGTTATTAAACCTCATGAAATTATTACTCTAAGATCAGATACTAGAGATATATTTATATTATAGAGTTAGATAATTCAAAGAGTAAATAAGCGAATTCAACTATCAAAACGTTGTAGTTCTTATTTTTTCCTGGTACTCTCTTTCTTAAAAAGCTACAAGATAAGTCCTACATAAAGTTTATAGGTTAGGCCGGCCATGTCGTTATGTATACTAAGAAAGCTACATTCATCTACCAAACGAGCTATCAACTAATGATATAGATCAAGAAATAAGAAAGTCTCAACAAAATCAATTTGAATCAGTTTTCTGTGGCAAATACTGTTTTACTAAATATGGTCCTGTAGAACAAAACATGTTTCACAGAGAACTTGTGCTAAAAGACATATGCTGAGATTTTGTAATATTTCTTATTCAACTAAATTCTAATAGGAAATAAGAAAATTATGGATTTGAGAAAAAAGTGTCATTGTTTATTTGGCACCTACACTAAATACGACCCTGAGAGCTAAATCATTGGTCTTGATTATTTGATCAGAAACTCAATGTCAATAACATATGTAAATTTCAGGCAAATCCCACTGTGGGCCAATTTCCTATGCTATTGTGCGGGGTCCTTTAAGGGTGGTGCTCACAGCACAGAGGAATGGAATTTATTTTTGGTGATTTTTATCGCGAACGGTGACCCTCTCGAAAATGAAGTTGATATGAATGAGCGTTTCTTTATAATCTGGTTTTGTCGACCTACAGAGCCGCTTTTTCGGTTTCAATGATCCCCTCAGTATATATTGAGAACGCATTGTAAACTCTAGCATTAATTATCTGATGATGGTATGAAAGCCGAAACCGGTCGTAACGAATAGATCAAAACTCAGTGGACATTGGACACAAGTTTTCTTCACACAGTAATCCAATTATTATTATCATTTTTATCTGCTATTGTAACTGATACAGTTGGATTTGGATATTTGCTGGATCAGCAAAACATTTCAAATCCCCCTCGTAACTGTCTTTCTTTCTACCGTCCAATATTGTGCGATGCCGTGTTACCAACGCCTGAGTGGAAGCCCGGGAAACGTTGCCAAGCAACGTGGTGCCTGCAGCTTTCGACATAATAGCGCGAGATCGGGCCGTACCCGCAGCTTTGCAACGCCGTCACATTCTCTACCGATGTAGAGCGATTAGTTCGAGCAACAGATGTCATTTTTGATGCCACGAACCATATCAATATGCTCAAATGCTGACTCGCTGTTTAGTATTGTCAAGGGGAGAACAAACGATACTTATAGAAGCATAAAAATTCTAATGATACAATGGAGTTGCACCAGACGGAGGAGAGAAAGTTCACGAGAGTGGAAAGAAATAAGCTGACTCTTTTCTCGAACATGCTTCCCATCCAAAATAAGTTTAGTCATCTGCCATGATAATATTCAGTTTAAGTTTATCATTGAAATGTATTCAAGGTTGAAGAATTCATCAAGGAGATTTTCGGGAATGAAATGAAAAATAACAGTAGAGAAATCACTCTTTGTCAATTTGGATCTTAATCATCCAGCAGAAAACACTACGTTGCGCGAGATTGTAATTATGTGACCTGACAATTGTTGTATATGGATGTTACGGTTCAATTTGTAGGGTCAAGAGATTGTAAAATATAACGCACCTCAGATCAAGTATTCTTCCTATTTTCTGATTTTAAATTATATTTTCCAATTGATTCATAGATCCGTTATCTTTCTCTATAAAATACAATTGGTAACTTTTCGATTCTAATATCCTTGGCACCCCAAAAGTGAACATGTCACCTGTCAGGTAAAATCAGTCAATCCATTATCTGTCAGAATGGTTCATAAGGAAGTTTTGATATAGGTTGATATTCTGTCTCTTGCCTTGGTCATTTTACCACCGATTTTCAGCTAAGAAGAATAAATCGAGGTCCATGTGCTTGCTCAAAATCGCAATTTTGCAAATTTTCCTTAGATGAAATAGATTTTTGGTAGTAGAAAGAGGGTAGTTCTTTGGAAAATGGTTTCACCTTGTTATGGATTCCATTTAGACTATTCTAAATGTCTCTTCACCACTACTCGTAGCCATACTCAATCCCAGGCATGTCTTCATTTCACCGTTCCGTTATTTGCTTTAACAAAATCATCTTCTTCATTCATCTCTTACTAATCTAGGATATTCATAGATGGAATCAGGCAATATTTTTATTTCATTGAAATATTTTGAGGCCTTATAGTCTCCCCTTGATACTTCATCATATCCACCATACCGTTTCTCCCACTAGTACCCCGATCAAAGTGAACCCCTCAGCCACCATTGTGTGGGGTCCCCTTCTAACTTGAACCTAGAGTAGAAGAACACACGGTCCTGACGATCGCTAAAATCCTGCCTGCCCACCAAGGATTCCAACCGAAGTTTGATAGTACAGCAGTGTTTAGATAAGCTGGAAAAACCGATTTTAACGAATTTTTCACAGATGCCTTAAAACAGAGAATAATTTATGCCGAGATAATTTTTTTTTGCGGAAATCATGTTTTTTTTGGATTTTTTCGATAAAATGTGTGGCAGTACATACCCTACAAATATATAAATTATAATCAGTTCAAATTGAACCAACTGACTGCTTCTGTGCTGTTTATTCACTTCCAACAAATGCCAATAACTTTAAAATGCTCATTCCAAGCCATACAAGAAATCATTCATATAGGAACGGTTTTAAATTATCATTAGTTTCAATTCATTTGAAACTGAAATGCATAACAAACAGTAATATTGATGCAAGTGTCAAATGGGATCAGTTTGCATGTGATTCTTTTTTGGAAATATGTTGAAAACATCTGAAAAATTGTTAAATTTGAGGCTGTATTTTGTGTTGATGAAGTGAAGGAGGAATCTTGAGCGGTTAGCGTGAGAACGTATGCGTAAACATCAGTTTTAATTTTTTTTTGCACTCAGATCAAATCTTTTGAGTTGAAAGAAGGTGGTGTTGGAGAAAGTTACTCCTGATTCTATCACTTTTAAGTGTTTAAAACGTCACTGCACTCATCGTCATTATGCTCGCTTCGCTAGCCCCTATTACGTCCCGACCTTACTGCAGACAGATCTAAACTTCTAACGTGAAAGAAGGGAAACCAACCTAACCTAACGTTGGCACTTTTATTACAGACGTTGCTTTCGATCTGTTCACTCTTCAGCTTTGAAACCGTTGAAATTGCTCGCTGCGCTCGCCGTCACTATGCTCGCTTCGCTCGTCCCTATTCCGCCCCGACAACTGCAGATTCAATCTTTTTACGTAAAAGAAGGGAAAACTACCTAACCTAACCTTTGCATTTTTGTTACAGAAGTTGCTTACGATCCGAACACTTTTTAGAGTTGAAAACGTTAACAAAAATAGTTGCTCGCTGCGCTCGCCGTCATATTATGCTCGCTTCGCTCGCCCCTATTCTGCCCGACAAATGCATAAATGTTCAATTTTCTGACGTAAAAAGAAGGGAAAACCACCTAACCTAACTTTGGCACTTTTGTTACGGAAGTTGCTGACTATTCGATCACTTTTCAGCGTTTAAATGTAAATAAAAATAGTTGCTTGCTGCGCTCGCCGTCATTATGCTCGCTTCGCTCGCTCCTGTTCCGCCCCGACAACTGCACACATATTCCATTTCCTAACGTAAAAGAAGTGAAAACCACCTAACCTAACTTTGGCACTTTTGTTACAGAACTTGCTTACGATCCGATCACTTTTTAGCGTTGAAACCGTAAATGAAAATAGATGCTCGCTGCGCTCGCCGTCATTATGCTCGCTTCACTCGCTCCTATTCTGCCTCGATAACTGCTCACAGATTCAATCTTTCAACGCAAAAGAAGGGAAAATCACCTAACCTAAATTGAAACCATTGGAAATATTCGCAATTTTATTGTGATTCGACTCATACGGCGAAAAAATTACTTTTCACTATTGCATGTTTAAAAAATTTCACAAAGCGATTTTTCTGAGCGGAAAACTGGGGTTTTCATCAACGAACTATATTATAAAAAATAATATGGGCCATTTGCGTCTTTTATTTTGTGGGGGAAAAATCTCTATAGCTTGATTTGTTTTGAAAGCGTTCTCTGTTTACACTTCAATACAGTTAAAACACTTGATGATTCTATCTCCGCGAGCCAATTCATACTTTTTTTAATGATACGAACAGTAATTCTTGACAAACAAAAGATTAAATCATTAGCAAAATGGCATGTTTTAGATGTATGAGGGTGGATACAGGATCACTTGAAATTTCAAATTATATCTGAAGTTTTCAATCAGGAAATGTGACGTTGAATCTGAACAACTTAACCCTTAACTACTGTGGTACAAGTTTGATGACGGTGCGCGTGTGGTGCGGTCATAGTGACCGAAATATATATATACCATAAAAAATTATTTAATTGAGTTTTTTCATATTATTTTATTCTAATAATATGAATTGAACATTTTTTGATGAAAATAAAATATATACAATTAAAAATCGGGCATCTTTTTCATAAAATTTTATTTTCTTGGTCTACTGCTTCTTTTTTAAGAAAATTAGATATTTTATTTATTAATAAGCATTTAAGAAAAAATAATAATTCTGAAATGAAACTAGCAATATTTTTCGTTGGACAGAGGTATAAACTTACAAAAAAATTAATAACATTGATAAAATAAAATTATTTTCACAAAAATCACACGATGTAAAAAATTACAAATTAGACTTGCAGTTTATACAGATATATGTTGAACATTCACCTCAAATAGGCTTGGTACACGTGTAACACAAGTGAAAAGTTTTTCCATTTAGTAATGAAGGACAAGCGTTGCAAATTTTTCTTTTTTCAAGTTTCTCCATGGGTACTTCCAGACGTTCTTCAGTAACAAACACGACAAGAATAAGTTATACTGTGCTGTGGTCACTATGACCGCAAAAAAATTTCAACTCGATGTAATTCAAAAACAAAAGCGCGTAACACGCGACTACCCTGGCCGCCTTCTTAAAATGCTCTAATTTGAAGGTACAGAGACGCTCAAGGCTATACAACTAGGGAGGAGCTCAATACTAGAGATGTTCAAATAGGCAGCGGTCACGGTGACCGCACCACAGTAGTTAAGGGTTAATATCTAGAAATTAACTAGGTATATACCTACTTCAACAATTTATGTCCAAATACATAAACCTAAAGATTATGCCACAAAACCACAACATATTGGATGTTTCTATAACCACACAAAATTATATTTTTCAAGTGAAAGGAACATTTCGACAGTTGAAGAGTATCCAAATTACCTATATCTGCTTTGTGGAATTTTTTAATAAAGCAATAGTGAAAAAAATTAGAACTTTTTTGGTTTTATCGAAATATCTCAAACATTATTCAAGGAATCGTTTTACAGTCAGTGGAACTTTTGCAGAGATTGATAAAATGGATTTTCATACGACCGGATCGGTGCATTTTCCAATGACAAAATCCGGAAAAACCTCGAAAAATAGACCATTTTTCCAAAATTTATAATTTTTATAAACATGAAGCTGGCGACAAACAGTATCGCGGAAACTGATAGATAATAATATGTGGTCCATGACACTTAGGTAAACACGATTAAATTTCCACAGATTTATTGTCTAGACAATAAATCTGTGGAAATTTAATCGTGTTTACCTTAGTATCATATACTATGAATTTCCATCAAGTAACGGCCACGTCAATCCAAAATATGTGTAGTAATATCTAACTCCAGACTGAAAAATTACATGTTATCATTCATCATTCAGCGCAATTTTTTCGCCGTGTAAGTAAAATCGGAAGAAAATTGCGAAAATTCGCAAGAATATGAACGAGCCTTTAGGAGGTGGACGCACGCTAAGGAAGTGAAAGTTGGCAACGTTGCATTTGAATGTATACACCCGATCCGATCATGTTCATGAGAGCTGTCATTGAATTTGTCAAACATTTTTGATATTCAAGTTTGAAATTTGGACTCCGTAATTTCTTGAGCTTCATTCAGTCAATTAATCTCCTTTATACTTCTGAGAGTTGATGTTTATAGTTAATGACCAGTTATTTGGATTGGAAATTACGTGAATTGTCTTGGACTGAGTATTTGTGAAGTGACCACTATGAAGGATTTTCGCCAAAAAAAGGTTCTCACAGACATTTCCGCGGAAAAATTTCGATTGGTAAAGTCATTTTATCATGTTTTACACAATCTGTGCAAGTTTCATGAAAATCGGGCACATGTCCACATTCGCAAGTTTTACTGATAAGCTATTTAAGTTGTTTGAGGTTTCCCCAAACCAACGTGGGAACGCGGGACGAGAGCGGGAACGGGATGAAAGCGAGACTAAATTCTGTAGCTGAATATATGAACATGTATACCAGTGGGATTATTCATGATCATACAACAAGTATCTTGATTTGGTCGATTCTTCAGAGGATATGTAAAATATTGCGCGGAATAATTATTGTTTTTCGGAACCATATGTCATTACCTTTCATTCGATTCATTTGTCAAGGCATTAAATTTCAAATGTCAATGTACCATACTCGATAAGAAATGAATTGGTGGCACATTCAATTTCTGACACAATCCGATAATCATAAAAATATTTGTTTGATGGAACTGTCACAGTCTTTCAAATTTGAATGTGGTTTCAAGATTACCGCCACAATGTTTTATGGGGCGCCATCTAATATCCAGTGATTGATTTGAAATAAATGACTTACACAGTGATGCCAACGCAAGAAACTTGAATGTGCCACCAAAATTATTCTTATCCGATATGGTCCATTGGATAGCGTTTGACTAAAAGGTATAACAAGCGACATCTCGTAAAATTTGAGATAATGTTCATCATACGCCTCCAAAGCTGGAACCTACTTTCTGTAAAAAGATTCAAGTGATTATTTCAAACATGATGAAATAGACCAATCAGACACCACCATTTTGCGAATATATTTTGTTTATATAAGTGATTATTTCACGACAGCTGTTTAATCGCGATTAAATTTTCGTCCTCCATATTGGTTTTCGTTCTGTCGTTTTTCAGGGATTCTTACAATTTTTGGCAACAGTTTATAAAAAACAATCGATTTTTATCAGTGAAAACTCCATTTTCGATAGGATTTCTAGACAAATATTTTGACATAAAGCAACGAAAATACGTCAGAATTTGAAATGTTCACATGCAAAATTCGCAACAAAGGCTTCTTCGATGCATTATTGGGATGCGTAACCAAAGTAATATACAGGGTGTCCGGTAAACCTTGTACAATATTGAAACTGGTGACAGACCAGGTCATGACTGTTCAGAATATCGGAATTTCACCTCAGTAAAAATGTCACCGTTTTTGAGATAATGGGCAGTTTAAGAATTTCTGGAAAATCGCTACCTCACCTTGGATTATTGAATGCCATGTATACAAATTGAGACAAATTCAAATATCTTTGCTGATGAAGATTACTGGTGGGTGATTCTTTCAGACGTACAGAACAGTTTTTCAGAAAGTGAAAAAAATTTCGAGAAATGAGGGTAAAACGACAGATTTGAGTTTCACCCATTTTTAAAAAAAAAGTTTGACATTATTGTCTGAAAGAAACATAACCAAGTGGGCATTCATTTCAAAAGAATGCTCATTTTGTCCAGACTCTACCGTGGTATAAAACAAACTATAATTATTTTTGGAGGAAGTGATTTCCATTGAATTGGGCATGGTTTTATTCTAGGCTTCCATCAACTTTTATACTTACGCCCAAAAATTATTTTATTCGGATTTTATCAAGATTTTAGTTAAATGCTATTCAATTGCTTTTCGTCTTCTTCTAAAATTTCTTCTTCTCTCGTCTCAACACTGAAGTGCAGTAATATATCATAATCTAGCATTAAATGATATAACCTTTGCTACCCACCTTCCTTTTTCAAAAAAGGTAGGTAGCATGGAGTTCTGCAAGGTTGAATTTTTGGCCATCTTATGTCTCTCATAGAAACATAAGGCAGCTATATCTTCAATGTTGAAATTACCCGGTCATACATTTTTATGTTTTTTAACTGCAATTGTCTTCATTATTTCAAATCCTGTAGACGTAAGGTGTACTTCGAGAGTATTTTCGAAAACTCATCACATTTCCATAATTTATCAATTCAATATCCGTACATTCTATTGAATTTTTATTTTTTGTATTTTCTGAATTGATGCTGATCCATACTATCAAAAGTATCAATTTTGCGGAAGCTTTGGATTTCATCGATATCCATTGGTTTATTATTTTTTCGACTTTCATCAATTATTTATTTATTAATAAATATCTTACCACTTCAGCAGTGCATGAGAGAGATTGTGACGTAACATACCTGGAACAAAATAAATCATTGTTATGATAATTTTAATAATAATAATAATAATACCATTAATGTAATACTTTTAATAATGTTGGCCTGATACAGAAAAAGTCAGTTTTAGATAAATTGTATTTAACTCAATACAATTTTCATGAATAAACCTATGAGAATAGGGAATATGCAAGTTATTTAAATTTACTTGATTATTTTACCTCATTTACTTTATTGTCTTGAAATTACACCTAAACCATTAGTTTATCATTTAGTTTGTATTTAACTCCATAAAACTTTAATCAAAAAGTGCATAATAACCGCGCGGAATTCAAATTTGCGAAACGCATCACCATAGGTCGAAACGAAGAATGACGTCACATGGCACGTTATGAAATTTATCTGTGTTGATATTCATACTGTGCTAGTTGTCTTTCATAGATAATTTGTTTTTATTTATATATTTGTAGTGTTTTCCATTACATAGTTAGATTTTGGTCTAGTGACAATTGTAAATTATCAAGAGCAATGACTGAAAGCGGTTTTGTCAAAGCACAATCCGACAATACCTGAACTGATAAGTAGTAATAGTTTATCAAATGATAGTTTTCCTTTTGTAGTTCAGGTGGGGCAGGTATATACAAAACATTTATGCTTACAAAACTTACATCTGATCAATTCACTTCATGTTAACTATCGAAATACAATGTTCTCAAATTGAAATGATCATCACAACAATGTGAATGTGATATTGGAGATACGAGGCTTGTTTGGTAAGTCCGTGACTTTTTAAATTTCCCGCGCAGTAACTTTAAATGCAACACTGCTGCTGTCAACCACCATCTTTCAATAGACTACTGTCAAATTTTGAGCAAGCTGCGACATTTGGTTTGTGTTTGACAGCAATTAGAAGCAGACAACCTCGTGAATTTTAACAAAAATGGAAAAAAGTGAATTTCGTGTGTTGATTAAGCATTATTTTTTGCGTAAAAAAACCATAACTGAAACCAAGGAAAGACTTGATAAATACTATGGGAACTCTGCACCATCAATTTCAATGGTTAAGAAGTGGTTTACTGAGTTCCGTTATGGTCGTACCAGCACAAGTGACGCCGTACGTTCAGGTCGCCCAAAAGAGGTCATCACGCCAGAAATCGTCGATAAAATCCATGGAATGATATTGGACGATCGGAGAATAAAAGTACGTGAGGTAGCTGAGGCTGTAGGCATCTCAACTGAGCGAGTACATCACATTTTACATGAATATTTGGACATGAAGAAGCTATCCGCGAGATGGGTGCCGCGATTGCTCACACTCGACCACAAGCGCAACCGTGTGACCACTTCAAAGGAGTTTTTACGCCGTTATATAACCGTAGACGAAACATGGATCCATCACAATACCCCAGAGACCAAGGAACAATCAAAACAGTGGGTGTCAACTGGTGAACGTGCACCAAAGAAGGCTAAGGTGCGTCTGTCAGCCAACAAGGTTATGGCCACAGTTTTTTGGGATGCACGCGGTGTCATTCATATAGATTACTTAGAGAAGGGTAGAACGATCAACGGCGAATATTATTCAGAGCTTTTAGACAGATTCGATATTGATTTGAGGCAAAAACGACCACATTTAGCGAAAAAAAAAGTGCTGCTTCATCAAGACAATGCACGAGTGCACACGTGTGTAGTCACTATGGCAAAAATTCATAAATTGGGCTACGAACTACTACCCCATCCAGCATATTCTCCAGATTTAGCCCCTTGCGACTATTTTCTTTTCCCAAACCTGAAGAAATGGCTGGGTGGTAAGAGATTTGGGTCGAATGAAGAGGTTATAACCGAAACAAACGCCTATTTTGAGGGCCTTGAGAAAACCTATTATTTGGAAGGAATAAAAAAACTGGAAAAACGCTGGACTAAATGTATTGATCTAAAAGGAGATTATGTTGAAAAATAAAACGCTTATTTGCCAATTTTTTTTTTCTTTATTCAAATAGTCACGGAGTTACCAAACAGCCCTCGTACTTTGCCTCTTCTCATAACCTTACACCATTGTTTACGTATTTTCGCATCTCTTGGAACAGAAAAAATACTTTACGTGGTGTACTTATAATTGTGTTTTGCCATTCCGATACTAGAAAATACCTATAAAATGTTTTTTTAGCATTTTCCATTATTGTAATAGCGATTAAAACTGCAAATCCCTAACCTAATTAATAACTGTTGATAGTGTCAATGACCATAACTATAGAAGGGCTTGTTCATTAAAGATTGCTCTGGTTGATCGAGATCACTTTCACATATGTTCATATCTCTCTAAAACTTGTACTGCATTTGTCTTACTCTCTTACAAAATGTCAACTTCAAGCAAGTAGAGCAATCAGAGTACGTCTCAACGAACGACACTGAAGAACAACACTGGAAAATGGAGGCGTTCAAATAGGTCAAATTCAATCGGTATTTAATATATTATTTTGAAAATTAACTCCAAGACTTTCAACCGTATTTATATTTTTTATATGTTGTAACGAAGTAAAAAATTGATAAAACAAATAAAAAAAATTATGCATATTCCCTATTTTTGAATTTATTGCTCTTGAAGTACTGAAAATTTCCATTAAAATAATGAGAGCGCATATTTATTGTCAATGACAGAAAATATCTAGTCAATGATTTTGAAATGTTTTTAATTTACTTTTTTATTGTATTGTTATACAGTTTTTTTTTATGGTATTCCTTGTTTCGTACAGACCACATTATGTTGGTAGGATGTTATTATTTTTATAATAAATATATACAGGGTGTCCCGAAACTCAACGTCATCCTTTGAAGAGCTGATAGTCCAGCTCATGGCTGACCAGAATATCACAATATGACCTCAGTTAAATATTGATAGTTTTGGAGATATTGGCAGTTTTATGAATTTTGTGAAAATCGAAACTTTGATCAGTATTTTGAGTGCCATAAGTAAAAAACTTCAAGGTTTCAGATTCTGATTTCTGGTATGCAACCTTTAATAACCCCTTTATTGATTTAAAACCAAACTTAAAATATTGGTGAAATACCTTTGGAGAAAAAAGAACATATATGCCCGATTCACGAATTAATTTGTATTTTCGGCTTACTTAGACTCTTCATATTGTAAACAAAATCACCACGCGAACTTGGCAAATTATTTAAAAAAATTGCTCATTCTGTGTAGTTTTTGACACGATACTACATTCACTATCTTCCACTTGAGGAAAAATATATTCCTAGTTTACTGCAATAGGAAATTATTTCAATAATTAGGAATTCGAATGTAAATTGAAGTGACAGGTATTAATTGACAGCTAAACAAAAGACAAAGAAAAAAAGAGAATGTGTACAAACTGTCTGCCACCAAGTCGAATGCAAGTGGGTCATCTTTTTAAAAACGATATTTTTATTCGTCGTGTACTTCCTTCGGCACTTATTCAGACAGATGCTTCATTAATACGACGTTTCAATTCATGTTCATCATTTACTGAGTGTGCATCTAGCGGGTTTAAATCTGGAGACTGAATAGGCCACAAAATTAGACCACGGCGGCCAATCCATCTCTGTGGAGAAGTTTGATCCAAATAATTTTTCACTGGTCGTGCGTAATGAGCTGGACAGCCGTCATTTTGGAACCTCATTGCCCTGCGTAATGCCAAAGATACTAAATTCTAAATAATCGCGATAAATTTCCCCTTTTAGAATGTCATGTAATTCAAAAGGGCCAATTATCATACCGTTCCAGGTGCCAGTCCATAAATAAATGAAAAGATCGTTTTTAAAAAGATGACACGCTTACATTCGACTTCTTGGCAGACAGTTTGTACACATTCTTCAACTTTTCTTTACCTTTTGTTTAGTTTTCTATGAATAACTGTCACTTCAATTTACCAAGTGTTTTCATTTGTAATCCTGATTTTTGAAATAATTTCACAATGCAGTAAACTAGGAATATCTGTTTTCCTCAAGTGAAAAATAGTGAATGTTGTATCATGTCAGAAACTACATTGAATGAGCAAATTTCTTGAAACTTGCCACGTTCGCGTGGTGATTTGGTTCACAGTGTGAAGGGTCTAAGTATATAAGCTGATAAAATGAATTATATCGTGAATCGGACATATATGTTTGTTTTCTCCAAAGTTATTGCACCAATTTTTTCATTTTTGATTTCAATCAATAGAAGGATTATAGGAGGTTGCATAACAAAAATAAGAATCTTAAACTATGAAGTTTTGTACTTACGGCAATCGAAATACTGTTCAAATGTTTCAAATTTCACGAAATCCAAAAAAGTGCCAATATCTCCAAAACCATCAATATTTTACTAAGGTATTATTGTGAAATTCTGGTTAGTCATGAGCTGGACTATGAGCCCTTCAAAGGATGTCGTTGAGTTTTGTATATGAAATTAAATGAAATCGCATGGAAAGATGAACGACAATCGGGAGACTTACTTCGTTATTGTAGGGATAGAGCATTTAAAAATTCTTCAACTATATAGTATGTTTTGGATATCAGTACATTGTAAAAGTGTATTTTGAAGGGTCTTATATCAAGATTGTTCAAACTCATTGGCAATCAACTATATAATTTAAAATACCCGTGTAATGTGGTTATTTTCATAATCCTATTTGTCTCTGTGTAGGTATCTCTTATCTATATTTATTTCTGGTATTGTTAGTTGCTGATACTGAGGGGCTTGAGATTGAAAATATTAGTTTGCATGGGTCAGAAACATTTGTATTTATGTGCACTCTAGATAGATTAGAGGCCGTTTGCACAAAGAAAAATCAATCACATGAATAACTATATAACGTCACATCAAATATCAGATTCGTTTCAAAAAAACATGTTTCAAGTTGGAAAGGGAAACATTCTCAATTGAAAATTGAATCAAACATGTCTCCTCTGGAAATGGAAAAAACCTACGACTAAAAAAAAATAACTACTTCCAGAGGAGGTATCCTGGTGAACATTCAACCTTACAATTATAAGTCATATAATGGTTATCATCAGATGTCTCATGCGTTATGTTGAATGAACTTAACCGATACGTACTTCAAAAATCGGTCATACTCATGACTATATGATATACCAGAATTAAACCATTTCACGTCAAACGTTTGCCTTAACACATTTCAATCATGATGGATTTTTGATCAAATTAAACGATCAATACTGCATAATCAAGGATATATCATTTGAATGATGATATCTTTGAAGATTGCTCATAAACATAATTTTTATATACTTTTTCAAATATCGGCTCTTCAATAATTTGCAGACATCGAGAAAATTTCTCATTTTTTAAAGATATAATCGAGAATACATCTTCGTCAATTTAATCGATATTATGACCAAATATCTGCGTATTTTTGCATATTTTGCCAGAAATAAGTTATATGCCCCAAAACATATTTGGAATTATTTATCAAAACGATCAATAAAAATTATTACATCATTAATATATCTCTTGCGTGATAACATTGAACACCGAAAATGAACGTATCATTTATATGTATTTCCGAAAATCGTCTCTCCAAAGTTTCCTGATGGCATCAGGCAAAATATGAATATTTTACATATTTCCTATAACATAGTGATGAAAATATTATATTGAATTCGATCCATTTAACGACCAAATAACTATGTATTTTTGCTTACTTCGCCTGACGAAAGTTGAATATCTAAAGAAATATATTCATTCATCAATCGATATAAACTATTCCATTATATATATCCTGGGTGATGATAATTTTAAAAATCAAATGTAAATGTATTATCTATATGTTTCCAAACTTTGTCTCTCCAAAGTTTTCCTGGTATCAGACAAGATGTGTGTACATTTCGTTTTCCATGATATAGTAATAAAAAAGTTTCATTCAGATTAGTAAATTTTCTGACCAAATAACCATGTATATTTGCATTCTTTTTCAAATGGAAGTTGAAAACATGGAAGAATATGTTCACTTATTGATGTAAATAATCTATAAAAATTATGATATATCTCTTGAGTGATGGTAATATTGAATATTCAATTTTTATATATTAATTTATTTAGAAAAATGATAGTCGTTGCTGAATAGTTAGAAATAAAACCAGTTGATATTACAGATTACAGAAAAGTCAAAAGTGTACTTTATGACTTTGCTTTGCTGCAATCCCCACTATCAACTGGTTTTATATATTTATTTATTTATTTATTTATTTATTTATTTATTTATTTATTTATTTATTTATTTATTTATTTATTTATTTATTTATTTATTTATTTATTTATTTATTTATTTATTTATTTATTTATTTATTTATTTATTTATTTATTTATTTATTTATTTATTTATTTATTTATTTATTTATTTATTTATTTATTTATTTATTTATTTATTTATTTATTTATTTATTTATTTATTTATTTATTTATTTATTTATTTATTTATTTATTTATTTATTTATTTATTTATTTATTTATTTATTTATTTATTTATTTATTTATTTATTTATTTATTTATTTATTTATTTATTTATTTATTTATTTATTTATTTATTTATTTATTTATTTATTTATTTATTTATTTATTTATTTATTTATTTATTGATTCATTCATTCATTCATTCATTCATTCATTCATTCATTCATTCATTCATTCATTCATTCATTCATTCATTCATTCATTCATTCATTCATTCATTCATTCATTCATTCATTCATTCATTCATTCATTCATTCATTCATTCATTCATTCATTCATTCATTCATTCATTCATTCATTCATTCATTCATTCATTCATTCATTCATTCATTCATTCATTCATTCATTCATTTATTTATTTATTTATTTATTTATTTATTTATTTATTTATTTATTTATTTATTTATTTATTTATGTTTCCAAACATTGCCTTTCCAAAGTTTTTGTGGCATCAGGCAAAATATGAATATTTTACATATTTCCTAATATAGTAATAAAAATAGTATGTTGGATTTGATCCATTTAACGACCAAATAATTATGTATTTTTGCATAATTTGCCTAACGTAAGTTCAATATCAAAAGAAATGTATTCATTTATTGATCAAAATGATCGATATAAATCTTTGTCTCTCCAAAGTTTTTCTGGTATCAGACAAAATTTGTGTATTTTTCGGTATACATGATGAAGTAATAAAAACGTTTAATTCATATAATCAAATTTCCTGACCAAATATAACCATGTATTTTTGCATACGTAAGTTGAATACCTGAAAAAATATTCATTTATTGATTGTAAATATGTATTGATGTAAATAATCCACAAAAATTATTATATCATCAATATATCTCTTGAGCGATGGTGATATTGAAAATCTGATGCTATCCACAGACTAATTTTCAGATTTTATAAAACTCTTTCAAAAACTCATTTTTTTTGACGGGTTTACCGGACCGCTGACGCGTCGTGTTCCAATATGGTGCTGACTGACTATGTCTACACAGTTTGTTAGTTGTCTTGCTATCCACAGACTAATTTTCAGATTTTATAAAACTCTTTCACGAACCCATTTTTTTTTGACGGTCCGGTAAACGGACTGACAATGTCCACACAGTTTGTTGGTTGCCTAGCTATCCACAGACAAATTTTCAGATTTTATAAAACAGTTGCTACATACGTGTTTTTTTTACAAGTTTGGTACCACCCCCACGCCAGCTGTCCCAAAAACTGGCTGACTGACGGCAGGCTCTTGATATTCAACCCATTCATGACCTAATATCAAAATATCAGCTTTTATAAAACTCTTGCAGTTTTGGTCCCTCATCTCTCGGTCTATTACACTATACCATGATAACCATTTTCAGTCTTTGGACATTGTGCATAATACGTCATTTTGATAATGAAAATATGATCAATAGAGTATGACGTTGATAAAACGCAGAAAGTTGGGACATATCGCATCAGAAAGGACCGTAGTATTGGGAACATGACTTTTGAATCACCTATTTGGCATTATTATGATATATAAAAATTCGTCACATTGATGATTAAAATAATATCAATGAAGTATGACGTTGATACAACGGTGAAAGTTGGGACTCATCACCTCAGAAAAGACTGTCTTATTGGAAACATAAGTTTTGAATTAGATACTCGACATATGTTATGATATGCTAGTTGGAAATTGAGCATGATACGTCATATTGATAATGAAAATATGATAATTGAAGTATGGCGTTGATACAACGCTGAAAATTGGAACTTATCGCCTCAGAAAATACGTATATGGATACGTATTGGATGTTGACCATCATTTATAAGACGTTAAGTTTATGTTCCACATATGTAATAATTTAAAAAATGTTCACCGGGATGTTTGGTTTAATTTTCAATATATTAGGAAGTCAAAAAACAAGAGCAATCAAGTTAACACATTGTCCTAATCCGCAAAACGAATGCGAAAATGCCATCTGATAATGATCATGAATAACTCGTTCAAGTCAGATAAGGGAAATAATTTTCCGCAGAACACCAAATGGGAGAGTGAGTTTCTCATTGTCAGTGCCTCGTGGCACCGTTTGTGTATCTAACGACCAAGAAGTTTCTTAAACAAGGCGTGAAGTGGCCAAGTCTTCATTACATATAACGAGATAGGTCGAAGTGGATAGGCAATAATTTCATTAACTTCTCGAATCTACAACAGAGAAAGACGAAATGCGAGGCAAAAGTGCTGCTCGTGTTTTGGATTGCAGAACTCAAAGGCCATGTCGTCTGAAAGTTATTACACGTTAGTTCTTGATGTTTGTTTTCAGACTTTATATACGAATTCTTCCAGTAGTTGCCGAATGAAAGACTGTTTTATTGTTGGGAGACTGGAAAATTAATGGTATTTTGAACTAGTGGACCAAGCTATAGAGGTTTTTTCCTCCACAAAATAAAAGACGTAAATGGCCTATACTAATTTTAGATAATTTAAGATAGTTCGTTGATGGGAACCCCAGTTTTCGCCCCAACAAAAGCGCTCTGTGGATTTTTTTTAAACAAGCAATAGTGAAAAGAATTACAACTTGTTGTTTTGAAAATATCTCAAAGATTATTCAAGGAATCATTTTACAGTTGATTGAACGTTTGTAGAGATTTATAAAACCTTCAAAATGTATTTTTATACGACCGGATCGGTGTATTTTCCACTGAGAAATCCGGAAAAACCTCGAAAAAAGACAATTTTTCAAAAATTTATAATTTTTATAAATCTGAAGCTGGGCGGGAACTGATAGATATTAGTATGTGTAGCTTTTGCACAATAGCATCATAAACAATTTAAGGGCACATCTTGCAAGATGCGCCGATTTAATGGAAATCGTCGTATTTAAATTCTGTAAAGGGCATCAAGAAGTAGAGATCAATATCTGCAATTTGTATTTTTTTAATTTTCACCTGAGATGTGGGAAATGTGTTGAAAATTTCACTGAAAGTTTAACAAAATGCTTCAAATTTCGTCCGAACTAAGCCGAAGTCGCACTGAAGTTAACTCGAGTTGAGTTAAACCCTTTCAACTCGATTCGAACTTTCGAATTCGAGTACGGTTGGAGACAAAGCAATTCAGCGAACGCCAATCAGAATGGTCGAATTGATATTTACTATGAGTTTGAATGGAAAATATCAATGGACCAGAATTTCGAAATAACAACAAAAAATTTCCGAATTTTTTATTTCATTTCCTTTCATTTAGAAAAAACTTGAAGTTATTTCAATCGTATTTCGACTAGCTGATTCGAAATCGTGAAACAAATATTTGAAAAAAGAATGGCATGAAAACCACTTTTTGAATCGATTCGAACATTTCAACTTGATTTGAACATTTCAACTCAAAAACTGAGATAAAACCAATCTTCAAACGTCTATTCAGAATGGTCGAATTAGTGATTACTTTGAAATTAGAGTCAATTGAAAAAAAAAATTCGAAAAAGTTTGAAAAATCAGGAATAATACAAAATCGTCAGATCCACTTGAAATTCGCACCATTCACGTCAAATTTCTTGCTGAAAAGGTAGGTAGTTAAAAGTCGAAAATTCAAAACTGGAGATGTTTCGTAAAAAGCCCCTATGAAATCTTTGATTGAATCGAAATTGAGTTGAAGTTCAATATACGCAAACAGTATATTCAGTGAATTTCGAGTCAATCAGAAGGAAAAAAAAGTTGTAAGCATCACACAAAATCTACATATCCACTTGAAATTCGCACTATACAGGGCAATTCAAATTCGACCCCCACCATTGGGATCTCCTAAACTACAGGAGATACGTCGAAGCTTAAATTGGGGCAAAGTTGCGTATTCTGGTGCTTAACAAAATACTGTTCGGAAACTTGGAAAATTCCGAGTATTTCCGGAAATATCGGGAAAAAACTGAAAATCGGAACTTTCGTTTTTATTTTTTTCTATCGTTATTTGACAACATATAGCTCAAAACCAAGAGTACATTTTCATTGATACCTTTTTTCAGCTACACGTGTTCATGTTCAGATTTACTATCCGACGTTTCGTCTTCTGGCATTCATCATCAACTTTTTTTTTCTGTTATGGGCTCCATATTGTTTTTTTATACAGAAAAATAGTGATTCTCATTCAGATTTCATTGATATATAATTTGTTATGATTTGCACTTCTGAAACCACAGACATTAAAAAAAGAACAACTTCATCTGAGATGGTCATCGAAAAATTTTGTTTCATAAACACTAGTTGTCAGAACTCATTAAACATCATAAGTTTGCACAAATACTTCAGTCGAAATGTCCTTATTCTCAAATGAAGAAAAACGAGATATGTTGTAATTTTATTATAAATTTGGTAGGAATAGTATGAAAACAGTACAAATTTATTTTGAATTATATCCGGAAAGACAACAGCCGGATAGAACATTATTCGGAATTTTGGACAAACACTTGGCTGAGTACGGTGCGTTTCAAAAACCAAGAATGAAATATGGAAGCAGAATGGAACAAAATTTTTGACGTAACTTATTAGCCGAGGTAAAATAATTGTTCATTCCATATTCGAAGAAGTATAATTATTTTTGGTACTTTTTTAGATAAATGCAGATTCTTCCAAATCAACACATCATGTGCCACAGACGAGCGTTTGGAGGGAATTCAAAAAAAGTGGTTTGAAATGTTATAAGATACATATTTCACAGAAATTACATCCAGGTGATCCTGAGAGAAGGATGGAATTTTGTAGGTGGCTCATTCGAGAGCCAGACTACTAACAGCCCCTACAAACTTCTTGAAAAACATTATTTGGCCCGACGAAAGTATTTTTTCGAACTGTGGTGTTTTTAATAGAAATAATGAGCACATTTGGAGTGAAAATAATCCACGACACTTCAGAGAAGTGTGTGCTGGAATTTATGACGACCGAATACTTGGACCTCATTTCTTCTTTAATACTTTGAACGGGGAAACCTATCTTCGGTTCTTAAGAAACGAATTCGAAGAATATATGGATACGTTCCCCATTGTTAATTATAACAGCTGCTGGTTTCAGCATGACGGGGCTGCTCCACACAATAAAAGAGCAGTTTGCGAATATTTACACCAAAGATATCCTAATAGGTGGTTAGGAAATTCTGGAGCAGTGAGGTGGCCGGCAAGGTCACCTGACCATACAGTTTTGGATACTTTCTTGTGGGGCACTTTAAGAATCTATGGAGAGCAAGGATATGACACAGTAGATGAACTTAGAGACAGTATCATCACGCAATTTAGAATATTGTTAGGGCTGTTCTTAATTATAGACGACGAGCTCGGTTATGTATTCAAGAGGAAGGCCATCATTTCGAACAGTTTTTGTAATACTATTTGTTCATTTTTTACAAGCTCATGATTTCATTTTTGTTTTTTGAAACGCACCGTATTGAGCCAAGTGTTTGCCCAACATTCCGAATAATGTTCTATCCGGCTGTTGTCTTTCCGGATATAATTCAAAATAAATTTGTGTTGTTTTCGTACTATTCCTTTCAAATTTATAATAAAGTTTCAACACATCTCGTTTTTCTTCATTTGAGAATGAGGACATACTGAAGTATTTGTGCCAACTTATGATGGAGTCATGACCATCTCAGATGAAGTAGTTTTTTATTAATATCTGAGGTTTCAGAAGTGCAAATCATAACAAATTATACATCAAAGGAATAAGAATGAGAATCATAATTTTTCTGTTTAAAAAAACAATATGGCGCCCATAACTGAAAAAAAAAGTTGATGATGAATGCCAGAAGACGAAACGTCGGATAGTAAATCCGAACATGAAAACGTGTAGCTGAAAAAAAGTATCAATTAAAATGTACTGTTGGTTTTGAGCTATGTTGTCAAATAACGATAGAAAAAAATAAAAACGAAAATTCCGATTTTCCAAGTTTCAAAACAGAATTTTGTTAAGCACTAGAATACGCAACTTTGCCCCAATTCAAGCTTCGACGTATCTCCTGTAGTTTAGGAGATCCCAATGGTGGGGGTCGAATTTGAATTGCACTATATACGTAAAATTGTATGCTGATTCAAAAACTTCAGAATTTATGCATCTAAAATGAAAGATTCAGCCGGAAAATGTAATAAAAGGTCAAAACTTCGAAATTAAAGAAGCCCATGAAAAAATTTATTGAATTGGTTTTCAAAAAACTAGGACTGGAAATCTGAAATTTTTTGAGAGAAAAAACGGCTTTCAACTCGTTTTGAACTTTTCAGTTCGAGAACTGTTGTAGACAGAGTTATCCTACGATCGTCATTCGAAAATATCAATAGACCAAATGTTCGAAATAACAACTTTCGAAAAAAATTTGAAACTTTTTATTCTGCAGTTTTCAAGAAATCTTGAAGATGTTTTGATCGTATCTCGACGAATTATCATTGTTCAATGTTATTTGTTAGGGGAGATTTCACGATTAAAAATTCCTGAAATTGATGCCCCAAAAAGAAAAAGTTACTCAGGAGAGAAAAATGGACTGAGACTAATTTGGAGATTGAAGTCGGCGCTTCCCACGAGGCCATTCTTTGGAAGCGAATTCCAGCTTCTGGTCCTAATTTCGGAGGTTTGTGGGAGGCGGGGATTAAATCTGTTAAAACCCACTTGGTCAGAATTGTTGGGGATCAGGTATTGACCTACGAGGAGCTCCTCACGGTACTCGTGCAAATTGAGGCCATACTAAACTCTCGTCTACTTACTCCGTTCAGTAATGACCCAAATGACATAAGTGCCCTTACGCCTGGCCATTTTTTAACATTGGAACCGCTAACCGCATCTCCCGAACCTGACTTACGGGACGTCGCGATCAATAGGCTCTCCAGATGGCAATTATTGGTTCGTATGCATCAGAACTTCTGGGACAGGTGGTCCAAAGAATATTTGCATACTCTCAATCAAAAGGTTAAGTGGACTGATAATAAATCACCACCCATAAAAAATGGTGCTTTGGTGTTGATTAAATGTGACAATGCGCCCCCCATGATATGGCAATTGGGTCGGATTCACGAAGTCTTTCCTGGCACAGACGGACATATTCGTGTGGCTTCGGTGAAAACGGCGAACAAAATTCTCCGCAGACCTGTGTCTAAGCTTTGTCCGTTACCCCTTGAATCTTAAAATCCGTTCGCATTTTAGGTGGGCGGTATGTTGCGTCCACACGCAATTGTGTGTATTTCTTTTATGTTTTAATTTAAATAATTTCTTATTTTTTCATTTTTTCTAAATTTAGTCTCGATTTTTTCTATACTGTAATATTATTAATTATTAATTATCATTTTTGAATGCACTCTGATATTATTAATTATTTGGTATCATTTTTAAATGCTCAATCCAAGATTGGTTTATCGTGGTTCACCGTGTATATTTTTTATCGCGATCAGCCTTTCAGATTTCAATTTAACACCTAGCGGAGAAGAAGTAAAACGTACTTCTCTGTCTGTACTTGACAAATATTCGTTGAGTGCGAGCCTTATGGCTTTTCCGTACAATTTTCGTTAAACTACAAAATTTCCGTTACTACCGTCAAATCGTCGACGTAAAACACGAATTCGAATTTGTTGGGGCGAAACTGCGAACTTTTATCAGTGAAAAGAGGTTCCGTGGGTGCCAAGGACTTTCGACCCAGATCCCAAAGTTGCCGGCCGGCCAAACTTCAGCCCTTCAGGATCATTCCGATAAGGTAAGAAATTTGAAAGGCATGCCAAGTGGGTTTTAACAGATTTAATCCCCGCCTCCCACAAACCTCCGAAATTAGGACCAGAAGCTGGAATTTGCTTCCAAAGAATGGCCTCGTGGGAAGCGCCGACTTCAATCTCCAAATTAGTCTCAGTCCATTTTTCTCTCCTGAGTAACTTTTTCTTTTTGGGGCATCAATTTCAGGAATTTTTAATAGTGAAATCTCCCCTAACAAATAACAATTGGTCCTTCGAGCCGGATGATGAAACGAAAATCTGAAGTAAAAAAGAGAACGGTTAAAGATAGGATGTAGGTATATACTGTAAATTTCGAGAAAATCAAATGGAAACATTTTTTATTAACCAAAATGTAATCCTTGAACATCACGCATTTTCAGTGCGGGGAAAACTGGAAAAATCCTACGATAGTTCGTTAATATTTCGTCCCTGAATGTCTCTGTCATAAATAGCGCTTCTGAAAGTCTATTCATATAACAGGTGTGTCCCAAATTAATCAAATCAAGTTCATTCGCAAGATTTTCGAAGTAACTTGACTCTACTGGCACAAAATAAGCAGCAGTATGCTGAACCAAACCAAACAACTTTGCATGCGATAATCAGTCCTCCTAGTGAAGTGGAATCTTGATTGGAGTATGTCTTTTCACTATTATTACATTCAAACTCTCATAGATGATGAATCTGCCTCATATTTCCCACTTCATAGGAAGGTTATATTGTACAAACTAAATATTTTTTATACATCAGAATGATTAACAGTAGGAAAAAAAAAGTTCAAATATATACTGAAACATATGTTAATGTGCTTCAAACAAGGGTGTGAAAATTTTTGAAAAGGAAAAATAGTTTTTGGAAACATTCGAGAAATTTTGACAAATGTAGCTATGTAGGTAATCATTATTACAAAATAGTTTGCTTAACATTTGCATTATTCATTGGAGTCGCAGGAGGATGTAGACAGATGAGTTATGTAAAATATTGTTGGACGATATTGAGAATAGAGGAAATTCGTGTCATTTCACTTTACAATATACAAAGACAAAATGTCAACGAGAAATTGTCGTTACCTGTGGAAATATGGCAGGTTTAAACTTGGTAGAAATAATACGCAAATCCATTCGTAAACGTTCCCAAAATACATAGACGGGGGATAGTGACAGATTTTGGGACACGATTTTAATCAGTATGCTTTTTTGAGGGCAGTACTGAACGTATATCCTCGTTATAATAATGCATGAATCAAAGAGTTGTCGTAGGTTCTTCATATTGAAAAATAATAATAATATTTTCGAAAAATTATGTGTTTCGAGACGATTCCAATCAGGTTGCCATGTGTTTTGTAATAAAGTAATAGACGTAAAATATTCGAAAAACCATTGACATACCATCAGGATGGGCGGAGAATTCCTTTTTCCAAATAAAATTTCACGTGACCATACCAGCCATTCGGACCCAACCTAACGGCCTGCCAATCGTTTTTCGAGTATTTTAGTTTTATTATTTCATCACGAAACACATGGCAGTCTGATTAAAATCGTACCCGAATAATAATAATTAAAATTATTATTATTATATTTTAATATGAAGAACCTACGACGACTCTTTGATTCATGCATTATTATCATGAGGATATACGGACAATACTGTCGTACAGAAGGCATACTAAGTAAAATCGTGTCCCAAAATCTGTCACTATCCCCCGGTCTAACAGACCACTAATGTCTTTTATCTTTTTATTACTCATAGAAACACCGATGAAGAAATAGTTGGTATCAACACCTTTGGAGCTTTACCTGAAAATTTAGCAACATTTCTCAAATTGCCTAATCCCTCTGTATAAACTAGACACTTTTTCTGAAAAGTCACGTTGGTTGGAAATTGAGAAGCGTAACCGAGGAATATATAGGAAATTTTCTGGAAAATAAATGGATAACAGCCGAAAAAATACTACGTGAGAATGAAATAACCATTAGATAACCTCTTCAAGACAAAGCTGAACCTTAGATCATGGAATTGCAACAGGATCCAATAAAAATTCAACATCCAATTTTTAGCTAAGATGTCATCAGGGATCAGTATCAGTAACTGTTCCAACTGTGTTTAACACATAAATGATGAGAGATGATGAGATGTTAAGTGAATGTGATTTAATATTGAATTAACGTGACCTTGTAGATTTTGATTTTTTAATTTTTATTGATACTTACCAATTTGCCTTACATTTCGAACACCGGGGCTAAAGGAGACACATTAAAAATTTTGAAAATATTTGAAAAACTCATTCATTCCGTTGGGCTTTGGACATCTTGTGGCTTTCTAAAATTGATTTTGATTTCATATCAACTTTGTAAAATAATTTCTTATCTTCAAGAATATTTTTGTCCATAAACTGGTCCAATTAAAATAGTAATAATATCAAGACTCTATGGTTTTGGCTTACGTCACTTATCATTATTTATAGCGTTTACAGTTCATTGTTGATACTTGTTCTGAAGAACTATTTACTCGTTTATAGTATCTAAATAAAAACGTATCATCAATTTCTCCTCATTTGTACAATTAATGATATTTTTTAATGTCCGTCACATTTTAGTAACAAAAAAATGTTACTGAACATCGAAATAAAATTCTCTAGTTAAAATACAATAGGTATATCATATTTTTCTAAAATCATCGGAAATGTATTTTTTAAATGCTTCAGTTGAAACTACGTAGACATAATTTCAGGTGTTATGGTTGAAAACAAATTAATGTTTTTAATGTTCCTGAAATTTTAGTAATAAACCTTAGTTAATAATAAGTAAAAACAGTTAACTTAAATCATCACTTGAAGTTTAATTTGACTATAAAACTATTAAGATATTGGATTTCAGACGGAAAATTTGTCATTCAATGTTTCTCACATTCAAGTAATAAAAACGAGTTACTAACGGCTAAAATGAACTTCATTTCTAGAACTCTAATTGGTTACAATTAACTAAAGCCACCGGAAACATGTTTTTGTAGCATTTTATCAAAAACAATACAATAAAAAAAAATTATCTTTTATGTCCAAGAAAGCAGGAAAGAAAAGCTAAAACATTCATAATAGATTAACTTTTTATTGCCTACTTAGGGCCAGTCATTTCAGTTCCGGTGAAACTCCAAGTAACTAACCCATAGTTTAGATGGTGACTGACATTCTTTGAATGATGTTTGAAGGATCACATTCTAACCATTAGTTAATTAATATGGAGTTTAACTGGAACTGAAAAGACTGGCCCTTAGTATAACACCACCTATTGAAGTGATATAACGAAAAACTTCAAAATTATGACTAATTTTTTGTAATGATATCTAACAGGCTGTTGTAAACAACTCTGGAAGAAGTGTCGAAAATACTGGATTTATTCGATTGCTCTACAAAGGTAGACGTTGTGGTTTCAGTTGCCTGATTTTGCCTCATAATCATTTTGCGGTGAGAACAATTCATTTGTAGGTAAGGCTTGATAGATTGACTACTACATGGCCCGTTATTTTGATGAGTTGTTGTTCTTCAACTCCAGACTGTGCTAGGTTAGTGACTGTTATGGCTCTGGCTGAATGATTTGCCACTTTTGTTCTTTCAGTGTCGATCCCAATCTTTGCTGTTGACTGTTTGAACCATGTTGATATTGTGTTTTTGCTTACTGGAGAATTTTTGTACCAATTGATGGACACCTTCCATTTTAAATTTGGTGTTGAAAAGAGACGGTCAGATTTTATTAAACAAATACTACGTTTTTCCATCAATTTCTTGAATAATCTTGCGGGGCACATTTCAGGATGAGCAACATTTTCCATGAGTAACTTGCAATCTGCAAGTTTTTTAGACCCTCCTTGAGTGGTTTTTGAAAAATCAGGGTTATATTCAGTCCAGCCAGTGGAGTATCCTTCATCCATTTGTTCAAAAAAGTATTGAATGCAGCAGTTTAATCCTTCACCGCCTCTCCATGCGAGCTCATGAGAAACAATAAAGAAATACTTTTTTTGAAGACCTTCAGGTATATCTTCATCACAGAAATGCACTATTTTACTATAATCAGCAGTTGATTTTTTTTTCCTTTGGAAACTTCCATCTGCAATTTACGTCGTTTTGTATCTCTTGCCGCTCTAGCTTCCAAAATCTCTATATATCTTTAAATGGATCAAACTTAATTTTATATGTAGTAAAACAGTATTCTTGAAGCTGTTTCGCTGTGGAATTCCACATTAGTTTGATAACGTTTTCTTTAGAAGCGTTTTATTGTAGGCAGGAATGTTCTACTCGTAGAAGTAGAATTTGACTCAGCTGTTTTTTCGACACCAAATATATCTACTTCCTCTACTTTTGCTACGATCGAATTTGATGGTAGCAAAAGTAGATAATTAAACTCCCTAAATCATAGCAGAAATTGACACTAATAACATTACATTAAACTAAGAACCAAATCGGTTCATTTCAGTTTGGTTGTATTTTGAAGTTCAAAGTTACTCGCATTAAAATGATTTTGGTAGTGAAGTATGAGCTTCTAGTTGAGATAAATATGAGTGTTATGGACGTAATTGGAGTTCGACATGGAAATGTTTAACGAATAGGTTGTACAACGAGTTTTATTTGTATAATATAGAAGGTGGATTCATATTGATTCTCAATTCATTGAGAACCTCTGTTGAACTTCCTTTTAAAATTATATTCTATAAAAAAGGAAACCAGAAAATAAGATGATGTAGGGTTCATATTGATTTGAAATTCATTTAGTATCTCTGTTGAACCTTCCTTTTATACCTACTAGTAAAGTGGCGAAAGTTCAAAGAAGTCAGTGGGATAATATAGATTCTATTCTATATGTCTATTCGATTTATGTGTGATGATTAGAGAAAAATTAACCAGAGACATATCAAAACAATATTTTTCAGTTTCTACTTGTTCCCAATCTTTAATTTATAATTCTGGTTTATTATTTAGTTCGTTCACTCAAAGCTGCTTCAAAAGTAGGTGTTAGGTTTTGGAATCAATTCTTCATAAAAAGTTTTCTGAGACAAAATTATTCAAGGAATTCACATATATGATAACTTCATTATTCCATTTGAAATATTCTCCTGCCTAAATAATCTTCCAATAAGATATAATATTGCTCGCGCCTTCTTTTATTGTCTGTTTGGGCTGTGGAAGTTGTTAATTCGTAATGACCATAATTTTTAATAATGAAACATAATAAGTTATAAAATTTTTACAGAGATTTTAAGAATCATTTGACTTCTAATGGAAACCCTGAAATTACGTTTTTATGATACTCTTCTTTTTCTTCAAGTAGATATAAACTCTGGTGGTCAATAAAACGTGGCTTTTGTAATCTTCAGAATTTTGTTTTTCCATGTTGAATGCCCAATCTTTTAACATTGCTAAATTTGCTATGGATGTTGGAGGATCGCCCACGTTTTAAGATTTTTCACCACAGAATTGCATACATTGTTTCCACACACTAACTTTTGATCTCTGTTTATTATTGGGTACTAACTGCTCAATTCCTTCAGCAATCGGACGTGCTGATTCATTACCAAAACGAATAGGTTTTAGTGTTCATCTTCTCATCATAAAGAAACTCCAATTCATGAAATTTTCTTACCGAATCTCCCACGCAGCAGAATTAGTTCCTGATAATTTTTTTTTCGGCCTCACTCATGTTTTTGTTAATAAAAGATTTCCCTTGTCTTCGACACGTGATCATTTTCTATCAAACACAAACATTCGTGACCTTGAAAAAAATTATCGATATCTAATACTTCTGCTGCTAGGGAGATTATAAGTGACTATTAATTATTTTGTTCCATTCTATAATTTTTCAGACGTCATTACCCCTTGATCAGTAATACATATTTCAGTTTATGTATGAAAGAGAACCACACATAACCTCTCCCAATTTGGGATAACAAAATTATAAATTCATCATGACTGTTTCCTTCCAAATCGAAATTTCCCTCAAGATGTACACGAATGAATCTGCGAGTAAATCGTAGAAAACTTCTTTCCTCGCAATTACGAAACGGTAACGGCACTTTCTTCACCTAACAAGGCCCTTTTAAACTTTTCATAATTGCGGTGAATTATTCTCAAATTGAGTTTCAGCTGTTCTGTCAGCAGCTTTTGCCACCGCGTCGAATTCTCGCTCTGCTCTTTGAAGCCACTCGAATCGTCATTATGAGGTACGTGGAAATTCAGAATGAACTAATAATAATAAAGTTCTGGATGATTTTCGAAAAGATGATTGATGTGAGGAATTCTCGGAGGAAAGTTTCGACGAATGATGGATTGGGGCATTGTTATGTATGAGAATGAAGATGAATTGTATTCTTTGGAGTACATCCAAGTAAAAATTACATTATCGTTAAGAGAGATTATTTCGACGGTGCCCGATTGACAGTTGGAAAACGCAAGCACTTTTATCAAGTTTGTGCGCTTGATGAATGATTCATTTTGTGAAAATTCATGTTGAATTAAAAGATAAAGACAAAAAAAATTGGTTATTTCAAGTGAGTTTTGGTTTATTTGTTACGACCGGTTTTGGCTCTTCCACTTTTTCAAGTAACTCATATTGGGATAATAATGGTACAATATTACGAAAATAATGGCAAAATTTATATATATTTTATTAATTAGTTCATTCACTCTCAAAATACAGTGTGTCCCACTTTGAGCAGCCACACCCTCATATTTCGTTGAGCATGAAATAATTCGAAATTTTCTTTGACTCGAGTTGTAGTACTCGGAAATACCTACCTTTATGTTTACGGAACCTTTGTATATCCATTTTCCACGGTTAACTACGACCAAATGAAAAGTGAAAAATTGGGAAAAACAAACTAGGCATTTTTTTATCCCAAAAATAACACCAGATTCTGTTTCAAAACACCTTAAAACCCCCAAATCAATGCTTGAATCATTTGAATATATAGGGTATCATCTGTAGCTGGTAGCATTATCAACTCTAATCCATAAATAATGCTTGGAAAATTTCCAAAATGCCTTCTCCTGTCACAGAATTTCCAAAAATTTATAATTAATACTTTGAAAAAAGCCAAATATCACTTTTCCAAGGCTAACTCTGATCAGAATGAATGATACCCTGTATATTCAAATGATTCCAAGCACTGAGATTTGGGGGTTTTAAGATGTTCTGAAACAGAATCTGGTGTTATTTTTGCGATAAAAAAATGCCTAGTATGTTTTTCCCAATTTTTCACTTTTCATTTGGTCGTAGTTAGCCGTGGAAAATGGATATACAAAGGTTACGTAAACATAAAGGTAGGTATTTCCGAGTACTACAACTTGAGTCAAAGAAAATTTCGAATTATTTCATGCTCAACGAAATATGAGGGTGTGGCTGCTCAAAGTGGGACACACTAATGCTATTTACCATTTATATGAACAGCTTATTCAAAATAAATAGTAGTGGACAGATAAGAAGTATTGCTGACGATACAGCCATCTTTATCAAGCTAATAGTTGGAAGGAACTCAAACATTCAGCGAAACTGACCTAAAAATCATAAAGAATTGGATGGACAATATTAAATATTTGGGCATAACCATAGACAAACACTTGAGATGGGATAAACATATAGAAAATATTACCAGAAATCTCAGATACTTAATTTGTGAATTTAAACTTTTGAGAGACATTTTGGGTAGAGATGAACTCGAAATGGTCTATCATGCACTAGTTGGTTCTCGACTGAATTATGGAATCTTAGGGTGGGGTGTGTCAATATACATCTGAGAATAATTGAGATAACCCCAAAAAAAATCCTTAAAATGGTAATGTGGAAACCATATACATATCCATCTAATGATCTCTACAAGGAAGCACAGGTTTTCGATATAAAACAATTATTTTACCACTCCATCTTTATAAATCAATCCAAGAATAAATCAGAACTACAAACATTCACGCATGAATATAACACGCGGAAAATAAACACACGGTAACAAACTCCATTCTCTTCGAAAAGAATTGGTCAACGCAGTTTGCATATCTTGCGCCAAGATTGTTCCAAATTCTATCAGACTGTGTGAGAGAAGCAGATAATCTTTTTCAATTCAATAAAAAATTAAACAAATTCATTGCCGAATATCCAAGAGATAAACCCATCAAAATGCAGTCCTAAATATTAATGAAGTTTATATTTTCTACATTTCATCCAAAATATTATCCATACTTCTGATTTTAACCTATGTTCAAATGAAATGATTTTATTTTAACAAATTATTCACAATTTTATAATATATAACTGTAATGTATAAATATGTTCTTCTATATTTTATCTATAATTTCATTTATTCTCACTATCAAGGTGACTCTGTGTTCTATATGTATGAATCTGTCTGAATTTTATCCATATTTTTATCTACATTTGTGATTTTAACACATATTATCAACAATTCTCTTTATTCTTTTCATTCTACTATCTACATTACTTTTAGAATTTTTTGTTTTGTTGTTACTTTATATTAATTGTAAAAATCTATCTTTCACACATAGTTTCATCTATATTTTATTTATTTTTTTTACATTTATTCATAATTTTATCTATAAGATAGTTCAACTAATAATATACAAAAAATTAAATTGAATAAATCAAAAATCTCACGCACATGCTAATTGCCATAGTCAGACTCTCCGTTTATTGAAGGTTCAAAATTCGAATATACCGTTATATGTATATGATTATTATACTCAATAAACTATATATTGAGCAGTCGTTGCCGACCGATGATGAACCCTTTACTCCCATATACACCTACTAAGTAGGCTTATTAAGGCAAGTACCTGACAAAATATCAGAGGACGCAATTGCAAGTGCCCTCTGTGACCAAACAGCAATTATGTTTTGATTTGGACAGGGTCACCACCTGAAGACTAGTTTCGAGGTTGTTGCCTCTCATCAGTGCAAAGGGTAGGTCAACACAGACAGCACTGAAGCCATCTGTTCCCCGTCCAAACCATTACACACTTCGTTGCTTGGACAACTCTGGTTCACGCGATAAAGCGGTTTCTAGGCCGCTCCACCTAGCAAGCAGAGGAAGAACACTCCGAATCTCCGGGTTGAGAGATTTATGTGAAGAAAACAGAAATCTTTGGAAGATCGTATAATAACGAGCAGTCGTTGCCGACCGATGATGAACCCTTTACTCCCATATACACCTACTAAGTAGGCTTATTAAGACAAGTACCTGACAGAAAACAACTACTCCCCTGGCTAAGACCACGACGGTTATTGAATTAAATCTTTCAGATACTTGTGCAACGTTCCTCAAAATATCAGAGGACGCAATTGCAAGTGCCCTCTGTGACCAAACAGCAGAATTATGTTTTGATTTGGACAGGGTGACCACCTGCAGACTATTTTCGAGGTTATTGCCATATTATCAGTGCAAAGCCATCTGTTCCCCGTCGAAATAAAGCGGCTAGAGATACGCCTGCAACTTTGGACTGAGCATGCGCCAAACTCGAGCATGCTCCGTAGACTCCAAAAATGGACAAATATGGCTGCCATGGCAGCTACATCACTACTCTCTCTCTCTGAATTTTGGATAAATAGTCGTTATATGGTAACAATTTTAACAATTTTCAATTCGCAAGGTAGGTTTAGTCAGGTCAGGTTAGGTTTGGCTAATAATTCACGCATTTTCGACTCGCAAGCTAGGTTAGTTTGCTCAGGTTAGGTTTGTGTGTAAATTGCGAGCGAAAAACTAATTCAACGAATTTTCGAATCGCAAGCTAGGTTAGCTTGCTCAGGTTAGGATTCTGTGTAAATTGCGAGCGAAAAAACAAATTCACGCATTTTCAACACGGTTTGCAATCTTGTTTTTCCTTCCTCTTCTTGCTTCTTCGCCATTAAATGACCCTCTTGTACATCACTTAAATTCAAGTTTGGCGCATGCTCAGTCCAAAGTTGCAGGCGTATCGCTAGCCGTCTGTCCGTCCAAACCATTACACACTTTGTCAACCTCGGCCAGAAATACTAAAATAAAATTTTACTCCGAGAGTATATCTGGGAGCGGAGCTCCGATAGGCTCCGCCCACCAGTGACTTTGCTTCGGCATTGGCCGAAGTAAATGAGCTAGTTTTCTATTTAAGAGCTCCTTTTTGGCTGTTTTAGGCAGTCATCCGGGAGACACAGACCATTGTGTAGTTGTCCTACCGAGTGGTAACCCGGGTGGCTCTGGTGTTATTAGTATTTCTAGCCAGGTCATAGCTTCCTCTAGAAATCTACGGCCTGGCCTAGATAAATGAAACGTCGTTGGTTAACACCAACGACATTAAGAAAGAATTCGTACTGTTCCTGACTGATCCTGTAAGAAGAGTTCCGGAGTTGCTGGATAATTGCGACGATGCTGCACTTGGAGACGCTTGAGCTAGCTGGATGAGGCAAGTTGTCCTCCAATTTCTGATCCAAGTGCACGCATTTGTTGACATGGCGCCACACGTTGGGCGCCATAACTAAAGGCAGGAACAGCACGAATTCTTTTTTAATGTGGTTGGTGTTACCAACGGCGTCTCATACGCCTATGCCAGGCTGTAGATTGCTCACGAAGCTACACCCTGGCCACAAATACTTTTGATTACATCGTAAGTTCATCGCGAATTGACATAGCTAAAATAGCCAAAAAGCTCGGGTGAGCCATCCGAGTACAACTACCCAGCAGAACACTGTCCGGACTCTCTCGTGGCACCCGGACAACTGAAGATTTGAATCATCTGTCGTCTTTAAATAGAAAAGGCTGGCATTTGCTCCGGCCAATGCCAGAGCAAAGCCGCTGGTGAGTGCTGGTGGGCGGAGCCTATTGGGCCTCCGCTCCCAGATATACTCTCGAGTATAACATTTTTATTTTTGTATTTCTGGCCGAGGATCACAACTTCGTTGCTTGGTCAACTCTGGTTCACGCGATAAAGCGGTTTCTAGGCCGCTCCACCCAGCGAGCAGAGGAAGAACACTCCGAATATCCGACAGACGAGCATACACGCTTGCAAGTAGTAAACACCATTAATAAAGTAACTACTATTTGATTCAACCCAGTATGAGGAAAATGAGTTAGGACACATTTTCAGAAGAACATTCTTCAAGAGCTTATTCCATCATAACTTATTCAAGCGTATTGGGAGAAGCCCGTCAAAGAGAAAATAGAAACAAAACACGCGAAGTAGCACATTCGGAATTTGTAGGCAGGCACCACTTAAAATATTGATGATCAAACGTGCAATATCTATCTTTTGGGCTTCTGCCTTCACTTTGTTGGGGAATAGCGTCGTGGAATCCTCGTGGGATTTTCCAGTTCTCCGGTTACATAAATCAAAGCGATGCCGCATATTACTGTATTACGAGAAAGGAGACACCGTCCCGCTAATGACTGTCTTTCTAAAAGAAAGGAAAACCTGGAAAAATTCGACGGAATGGGAATATTTCGTGGATGTACATGAATGGGATTCACTCTCTCTGAAAGACTTTTACTCAATAGACCCAGGGGAGTATTCGTCGGAAGAAAAATATCAATGGCGAATATAAAAGAATTCTTCACTATGAGTCTTGATACCTATATAAAAAAAAATCATAAATGGAAAACTGAGTTAGACGATTCTAGAATCGGCATGTTATGATGAAACTCTTTCAAGAGTGGACAGATTTTCATTTTATCGGTTTGGGTATGTCTTTGAGATGTACTTTGATCAGAAATAGCGACATATAATAATACTCATCTGAGGGTAAATGTACTTTTATGCTACATGGAAACTACTTCATCTCATCGACTGGAAATATAAACGAGGATGTATTGATATCTAGTTAGCCTAGACCAGTTCCCTGCATAAACAAAATGTTGCGTTACCATAGCAACGAACAATAACTTATTAGAAGTGTCAGTGTAAAGTTTGACGTCAAAAAAGTAAACCAGAGTTACGCAATAAATTAAAAGAAAAAATATGTCCACCGAAATTGTGAAAATCGAAAAATTGGAGTATCGAGCCATCATCAAGTACCTGTATTTAAAAGGTTTAAGAGGTAAGCAGATTTACGAAGATATGCCTTATACACTTGGTAATCAATGTCCTTCGTATGCGACCGTAAAAAATTGAACTACAAGCATCAATGTCAGTTTCTGCGTCAGTCCCCGAAAACATCGATGCAGTTCATGACATGATTTTAACAGAACGTCGAATTGTGCTAAAACGGATATCTGAAGCACTGGATATTTCATACGAACGCGTTCATCATGTAGTTCACGTCAATTTGGACATGAGAAAAATTGCTGCAAAATGGATCCCCAAATGTTTGAATGTTGACCGAAAGCGTGCAAGGGTAGTAGCATCGCGTTCGATCTGTGCTCGATTTGAAATCGAAGTAGACTTCTTAAACCGAATTGTTACTATGGATGAGACTTGGGTACATTTCTACGATCCAGAAACAAAGCAACAATCGATGGAATGGCGACACTCCGGTTCTCCAAGACCTAATAAGTTTCGTGTCCAAAAATCTGCTGGAAAAGTTCTTACTTCAGTTTTTTGGAAATGCCATGGAGTAATCATTATTGATTTTTTTGGATAAGGGTAGAACAATAACTGGAGATTACTATTCGACATTAATAACCACTCTACGGGAAAAAATTAAAGAGAAAAGACGCGGAAAGCTATCCAAAGGTGTTTTGTTTTTTCAACACAACGCCCCTGCACATAAATCTCATGTTGCCATGCAAAAAATTCGTGAATCAGGGTTTGAATTACTAGAACATCCCCCTTATTCACCAGATTTGGCTCCGTCCGAGTATCATCTCTTTCCTCAACTGAAAGAAAGTTTGAAAGGTCGTAAATTTTCTTCCAACGAGGAGGTTATAAAAGCTGTGTAGGTCTGGTTTGCAGAGCAAGAAGAATAATTTTTTATGAAAGGTTTAGAGACGTTGCAGGTTCGCTGTAATAAATGTATCCAATGAAGAGGAGAATATATTGACTAATAAAATATTTTGAAATTGAAATTTTGTTTGGTTCTATAGTAGGTTAAGAATTTTTCAATATATCCTCGTACGTATAATGGATACGTATACTTGATGCTGTCCATCATTTTCATAACGTTGAGTTTAATTTTTACATATGTAGATGGGTGATGATAATCTTGAAAATCGAATATAAACCTATTATTTATTCATAACCTATTATTGAAAGTTACTTATGACATCCACAGTACTAATTTTTGAGTCGATTCGTTTTGATTTCGAGAGCTCCATAAATCCTTTCTGATGAGTGGGTGACCACGAAACAGCTGTCAAAGGTTGGAACTCTGGGAATCAAATCGAAAAATACTCTATTTTCACTAACTTATTATTTATTTATATATGTTTCCAAATATTGTCTCTCAAAAGTTTTCCTGGCATCAGGCAGGATATGAATATTTTACATTTTATTTCGTATAATATTCAAATCAATTCATTTTGTGTTCAGTAATTGATCCAAATAATCAATAATAACTATTTCATCGTGAATATATCTCCCGAATGATGATAATTGCGGGAATCGAATGTAAATGTATTGTTTATATAGTTTCCAAAAATTGTTTCTCCAAAGTTTTCCAGGTATCAGAAAAAATTTATATATTTTTCATTTATCATATAAAAGCAATGACAATGTTTTATTCACATAGATCGGTTTAGATAGCTTGTACCACTCCCCCATAATCTATGATCTACCAAGATAATATTTTTTTTTGTCATGTGGACGATTATTTTGATGATGAAAATATGATCATTTGAAGTATAACGTTGAACGCTGAAAGTTGGGACCTCAGAAAAGACCGTTTTGCTGGGAACATAAGTTTTGAATCAGTTACTTGACACTTTTTAATGTTCCTTGGACATTGTGCATAATAGGTACGTCATTTTGAAAATGAAAATATGATCATTGAAAAATCACGTTGGAAGTTGGGACTTATGGCCTCAGAAAAGACCGTCGTATTGGAAACATAAGTTTTGAATTAGTTAGTCGGCATATTATGATATGCTCCATAGACAATTAACAGAATACGTCATTTTGATAATAAAGTAATGATCATTGAAGTATGACGTTGAAACAACGCTGAGAATTGTGACCTATCGCCTCACAAAATACGTGTAATGGATACGTATACTTGATGCTGTCCATCATTTTCATAACGTTGAGTTTATTTTCTACATATGTAACAATTAAAATTATGTTTACCAGGTTATTTCAAAAGTAAGAAAAAAGGGAGAGAAACTCTCGCAGTTCCTACTAGAATAACACACTTGACTGATAAGTAAATTCAATAAGGGTCGTTTTGTTGCAATAAAATGTGTTCCAACACAAAGAGCTCTGAACTGTAATGAAGCTTTCGACTATTGAAACTATGAAAAAGGTTTATCAGATGTATTCCCCTATTGAACTTCAAACAGAAGAGATTTTAGACCAAAGGCAGATGTTCTTCATCAGTTCAATCACAGAACAATAATATGAGGATACGCATGAACTGATCATTTCAGACAATAAATACAGCACCCGCCATTAGAGAAATATAGGAATAACAGTCATGCAAATGTCAGTAGGTTAAAAAAATATCAATTCCTAGGCCCAAAACCTTTTAGCTGAGTACCTATCGACCTGAGGTGTGAGTCAAATCCAAAAATCTTTATAAAAAATCTCTAACTATATGTCAGAAAAAATGAAAAAATCAAGAACCAAATTCTAATTCACAGTTTTTATATACCTACTGAATTACCTTACTTACCATTCTGTACTTTATATGTCTTATACCATGTACCTGTGCCTACCAAATGAATTTAACATGTTAATATTTTAAACTATTGTAACCCTAACTAAAATGTTTTTCAATCAACTGTAACCGTTCCTTATAGAATACAAGCCCATATAACGATTTTGGGGTGTCATTTTCTACAGCATGAAACATATTCAGAACGATGCTGCTATATGAAAAAATAACTTCAGGCACTATGCCGTCAATTCTTGGTGGGACAAATGACTGTAATATTAATAATAGTAATTTTTCATCGGAAGATGTGCTCTTCCGACAATATATACTTGTACGGCATTCCTCACGTTGGTGGTTTATGAAATAATAATCTCCTAGAACCTACTGCCGTATAAAAATAATGGAACCGAAAGCCAGGAAAATTTTTCAATTTCCGAAAAATAAAAAATAAATCCTGGATTTTGGTTTCATTATTTTTGTACGGCAGTAGGTTCTATGAGATTATTATTTCATAATCCACCAACGTGAGGAATGCCCTACAAGAATATTTTGTCGGTAGAGCACATCTTCAGATGAAAAATTACTATTATTATTATTACAGTCATTTGTCCCACCAAGAATTGACATAGTGCCTAAAGTTATTTTCTTATATAGCAGCATCGTTCTGAATATGTTTCATGCTGTATAAAATGACCCCCCAAAATCGTTGTATGGGTTTGTAGTCTATTATACAAACTATTTTCATCCGTGTGTTCTTCATTAGTGTGCTCATATGTCTTGATGATCGGCTGGTGGAGCGTTCACCTCTCAAGCGTAGGGTTGTGGGTTCGTTTCACCAGCATGGTCACCGGTCTCGTGCATGGCATCACACGTTGAAAGGTAGGGGTTGTGTCTTTCCTAGCTCGCACAAGTCCTTCGAAGACTTCTGATGGTTGCGTAAACTAGTTTTATTTAATCTTATAATTATTTTTGTATTAATATTACTACATCATTTTAAAATTACTCTTTTCCTCACAAGCAGATATCTGCTTCGTGAGTATTTGTCCAATTTAATCACCCACCAATTATAGATTAAAATGACTTTGATCGGAAACGTGAAAGAATTATCATTATTGTTATACCACATCGTCTGGAATAGAAGAAAGGTCAGGGTGTCACCTCTTACATTCCATATACCGGCAACCGAATTCAGTCCACAACTCCAGTTGTTCAATGATTAATGACACTATATTTCGAAGAATTCTGCCATGAAAACATTCAAATCAGGTCTTGAAAAAGTAGACGCAGTTTATTTGACGACAACTAACTTTCCCAAACTCACCCCGGAACGCACCGAATGGAAAAAACTTCAAAGCGTCGCCATTTGAACTCAGGTCGAATAATATTTCACGGTTTCCATTTCCCAGCGACATTCGCCCTAGTTTTTCTCTTCAACCCATTCTCATCCGTCCGTATCTTGCCAATAAATTATCAGCCGGGCGAACAGCTGAAATCTCTTATCGCCTAATTAAAACGACCTCTGGCTTCAAACAACAAAAACTGCTAATAAAATAAGGGTTGCCTCAGTAAATGGGTTTGATAACCCTTCTGGTGGATGTGACCAAGGATTTGAAAGAAATAGAGTGTTGAAAGTACTGTTTCTTCCTAAACCATTCAACTGGACTCATTAAAGTACGCTGTTTAGGGAAAGTTTAAGCGCATGCAGGAACAAACCTGAATTAATTTTTTTTTGGATGGGAAGAAGGTAATAAGTGAATTCTGCCAACTCATTTTGAAAATTTTCAATTTTCGTTTGAAACAAAAAATGCATATTACGAATTGATCACCATAGATAGGTTATTATAAATAATAAACTTAAAAAAAAAACTTTTCAGAGAATAGCATTTATTTAAATGCATTAAAAAAAAGAAAATAAATTACAAAGTGTATTAAACAATCATTTTGATACATTATAATATTATGAATGATATAAAAGCTTCTCGCGAGAAGTATTTATTCATTTCTTATTGTGAATTGAATTTAAAATTACCTCAAGTTTTATTTGCGTTAAACTTTCAAAATTTTATAAAATAACAAAATGATGGGTTTAATTCACTTTAAAATTTAATTTCTTCTTTTTAGTGCATTTAAGTAAAAGCTTTTCTCTCAAAGGATTCTTCTAAGTTGATTATTTATTTATTCCTTTTTTAGTTTTCTTAAGAAATATTTCGTAGTCTGTTCATTTGGATTAAGGCGTCATTGTTGCACGGTGCTTGTCTGTGAATTAACCGTGGAATATTTTTCCGAACTTCTACGCGTTCTCTATCTGGCTTTCGAGGGGGAAGGACGGGTAATTTTTTTTGAATCCGTATTATTCAATGGTCAGAAATTTTTTACTAATTCCTCGGATTTTTTCTTTTTCTATTCTGCTGGTTTTCCTAATTTTTTCATGACAGGAAAGGGGGTCGAGCCCACCTATCGATTTTTTTCATCATTATTTTCCATGTCCAAAACTGTTGAAGTATTTTCCATATTCCTTTGCATTCTCTATCTACCTTTTGATGGATGACAGGGGGAGATGAAATTTTTTCAAACTATAATATTCGGTGGTCAGATATTTTTCACTATTTTTACTGATTTTTTCGATTTTAATTTCGCGAGTTTTCGAACTTTTTTTGAAAAAAGGAGGGGGCTACCTACCAAATTTCCTTTTTGGTTGTAATTTTTGACGTCCTAATCCGTCAAAAAAACTTCCAAAACACTATGTGCTCTCTATTTAGCTTTCGGTGGCCAGGAGGAAACAATTCCTCCTACATTAATGTATTTTCATCGGAAATGAACCAACACATGAAATTTCAATTCCATAGGATAAGAGGAAGTGGTTTTAATAATTAAGCTTGCAAGATTTGTTTGTACCCATCTAACAAATACACACATAGAGCAAGTTAAATAATAGCTTTTATCCACAATCACCTTATAATTGAAGTTTTATCCATACTTATGAACCGTATAAAGTACCACTTTATCCACTAGTGGAATAATGAAAAATACAATCTTGAATATCAATCACATTTAACTTATTTTCACCAACTTCACAAATTTTTACAAATGGAGTCGATAAACAATCGAAAATACATAGCAACCATTCAACACCTCCCGAAATTTTTGTATGTTATTTCAATGATTTTTGAGGAGGTGACAGCCGCTGTCAGAGCAAAACATCAAATCATTTTGTGATGAAAAATTTCCGCGATTCTGATTCTAAATGAATGTGATTTTGAATAAAACGTTGTATTGCATGCGTGTTTTAGATACATTTCATTTGCTTAAGAAATTTAACATTCTTGCGCAAATAAAATGATATCTAAAACACAATAAATAACTATTAATTAAAAAAAAAACAACAGTTTTTGTAGTCATCTTAAGTTTAGGCCTTGGAAAATAGTTATTGATGATGCAATTGTTGAAAATGGCATTTTATTTAGTTGAGTGTGGAATATTGCGAAACAATTAGCGTCAGCGAATGTAGCAACCTCACTAGCAAAATAAATTCACTTTTAACAAATAATGTATCATTCTCTCTTACTATGCCAGTGAGAAAGAAGTTCATAAGATCCAAGTTCTCTGTATTACAAGGCAGAGGCTCCAGCTACATGCGCAAATGCACTTTATTACTGACTATGATATTCTGTATTTCAAATCTAATAGTAGGCATGACAGTGAGGCAGGTAAAAACCAATTAATAATTGTTTATCAGTTACCACAAATTAATAAAAGTTCCTAGCACCTTTGTTTTCATAGCTATTACTGCTGCAGATATATATACAATGGAAGTTGAAACAAATGATTTAGATTCTTCTCTTCCACCAGAAATTCAAGAAGCTTAAGAGTAACTTCAGAACCGTTGCCTGAAAAATCACGGAAACAATATGAAATTGCTTAGAATGGATTCATTGAATGGAGTCAAATGAAGAAAGTTGAAGTTCACTAAAAGCGTACTTGGAGTTTATATCGAAGAGTCAACGAAGTTATGGAAGTCATCAATGATGTGGTCTAAATTCTCTATGATAAAAGCTGAATTGAAAATCAAGGAAAACTTGGATATAAGTAAATGGTCACCCTGATACCAAATATCTTATGATTAAAAGGTCAACCATTTTTGGATTATTTGGAGCGTTCCGTCTTGAAGAACTCTGCAAATTGAGCGTAGACGAATCGAAGAAACAATACAGATCAACCAGTTGGAATAAATACGTTCGGGAAGGTGCTTCCCACTATGATAAATTTCCGATTTCACCAGATCCTCAGCAGTTCACCAGCCATCGTATTCTAAGATCATTAGCATCTCTGTTAGCAAATTCAGGAGCAAGTTTGTCTACAATAAAACGACATGGTGGGTGGAAGTCCTCATGCTGAGGGTTACATCGGAGATTCCATTGAAAATAAAATTGCATATAAAATATTTCCTGGTATAAGTTTTAGTTCTGCATCAGCATTATTTGATCATCGACTCGATTGTGTATAATGGTCTCAATATGTATAATCATCTACCAGATTACTTGAAAACTTTGGATAACATTCGTTTCAGAAAAGCACTAAAAAACCTTCTCAATGTTAGACTCTATTATAGTCTGCAAGAGTTTTACAACGACAGTTTTTGAAAATAATTTTATAGTTTTATACCTTCATACTCTTATCTTTTATCATATTTTTTATTGACATTATTGTTATTGCAGTGTACCTATAGTTTTTTATTTAATGTGTTGTTCTATGCCCTACAATGTTAATTTTATCGGTATAATGTTTTAAAATATTTTTTAATGACATCATTGTTATTGATTTTGCAGTGTACCTAAAGTTTTTAATGTGTTCTTCCATTCCCTATAATTTTAATTTTATCGAATAACCTTTCTTCAATCATAAAACTACTTTGTCAATAAGATTGGACAATAAAGCATATATTATTATATATATTATATCCCACTTTAATATCACCACCATTGGTTAGCGATGAAGGACCTTCTGCAGTTGGACTGAATACTTTGTCATTACCTTCTCACAAGGAATTAGTATTACCAATTGTACAAACTGCCAAATACATGTGAACGTTCATGAATAATTTCTTCTATGTAGGTGTTCTCATTATTATAATATCTGCTTAAAGTGATTCTATTGGAGATATTTATATTACTTAGTATCCATCATCTCAGCTGTCATTTTACTTTCAAAACTACTGTAAAAAGTGATTTTGACACATAATGTGAAAACGTCAGTTTTTTATTCACATGACTATGGATTAATAACGTAATTTTCAATAACTGTTGTACAAAAAATATAAAACTTAACGTGATATGAAAAATACTTTAGTTGCATTATGTTCATCTTTGCCTCTGATTTTATTTACAATTACCCAACTCTCTTTACTTCTGTTTCTTGCTTCCTCTATTCTTTCTGCATTATGACTGCTTTTGGAGATTTTGAGTATTGTTCTATATATGCTTCTGTATTTGTTAAAATAAATTGAAAATGGTTCACCAGTATTATATTTCCTGATTGTGCGCAACGATCTTATATTTTTTGCAGGAGTTCTAATACCTATGTTACCCACGGCTTTCATGTTCTAGATTTCCATTTTCTCAGAGAGAAGCATTTCCCAAAGATAGTGGTTATTTTTTTTTTAAATAACCGTGGAACGGACAACTCAGACTGAAAGCTTTTTAAAGATGCATTATTTTGTGCGTTTAAACGTCGAATTGTCGCAGCTGTTTTAGAGTTCATTTACCCATTCCAAAGAAAAAGCGTAGAATTGGAACGGCAAGTATATCAGTTGCAGCAACTTTGTTCTTCCTCCGCAGTTCTGATGACCAGATATGTCGGAGTTCATGCTGAAACTTGACGCGGAGAAAGTTTTAGACTGTGGTAACCTCTTGGGAATGGTGGTGCTCCACGCCTAGGTAAGCATACGTCTCTCCGGCATCAGGTATATAGAGGATATTTTTGTCTGCGAGCAGAATATCAGTATTCCTCACATCTGTTCCCTTTTGAGATGAATCTTCGCACATTACTCTTACATTACCATAAGGCACTGATGTAGGTCCCTTTCTCCCGAGTCATATAGTTTGAGGTCCTTGTAAAAAAAGATAAGTGAACTTATGCCTCCGGTTGCTTGGGTTGCCGCAGTTTTGTCCAAGGGTTTTTCTGAGTGCAACGGACAATAGGCTGGTGCCAAAACGAATCCTAAACGATTGGAATAAGAAAAAAAGTAACAGGCAAGGACCAGGTGGAAAATGTTGGTGAGGTTCAAATTTTAAGGAAAATTTCACACCTCACTTTTAGAGAGAACCAAAACATTCGTTCTTGTTTAGATGCCATGGCAACCCAAAAAATTTCCGGAAATTTTTATCCTCCTGGGTACCCTGGCCGAAATTAATAAGTGGAAATTTTTCTGTCAAATACTTGACAGGGGATAGTTTATATTTTGCTTTGATGTACAAATGGATTTGTATTTTTCATTTGAAATGAGATGATATTTCATATTTATGTATTTATTAAATATTTCGAATGTGTCTGAATATTTTCTTCACGATAATCGCAGAATTTGCAAATTCTGAAATCAAATTTCAGAAACACTTCAATACACCAGTTGTCTACATGTAAATGAAAGGCCCCGTGGCGAGTCGGTAAAGTGTCCGCCTCGTGGTCGCGTGGTCACTAGTTCAATTCCCCGTGGAGCAAAAACACTTTTTTTTTATTAAAAAAATCAAATTGAAATTTTGTTAAGTGTGTTTTACATATCTATATTTTCATGCATCTTTTTTGTACTATGCATATAAATAGTTCAGGTGAAACCATCGTTAGTTATTTCTTATGAATTGTTGGATGATTTTCATTTCTCGGTGTGAAATTTTCTTACCGAATCTCCCTCGTGCTTGAATTAATTGCCGTAAATTCATCTCGTACATGAATTTTCGAAGAAAATTACCCTCGTCGCTTCGCGACTCGGGTAATTTTCAAAAAATTCATGTACTCGAAAATTTCCCGGCAATAATTCAAGCACTTGGGAGATTACAAGTGAAAATAAATTAAACACGAAATGGTGAAAATGGGATGCAGTTTAAGGTTTGAAAATGGTTTTTTGCGATTTGCGGCGAAACGTTACCTCTTAGCGGAAAACGCACAATAAAAAAGTTTTATAACTGGGTGTCTCAGAACTCGCGCACCCCATTGTAGGGATCGAAAGAGAAAAATATTTTGAGAGGAAAAGTCTTTAGCCATTTTTCGATCAGATGCATAGATAATTAATTATTGATTGATGAAAGTGACCAATCAGGAGCGCCCCACTCTCGGTCTACTGCGTGAGAAGCCAGCAGCAGCTCTGGCGTCTCACTCTCGTGTCTTTTACTGCTTTTCCACTCACTTTTTATTCTTCTGTCGCGCGCTCCTGATTGGTCACATTCATTAATTAATAATTAATTTTCTAGGAATTTTAGTCTCAGATAATTTTTCTCTTTCGATCCCCACAATGGGGTGCGCGACCTCTGGGACACCCAATATAATAAAGTGATTTTTGACATAACCTCAAATTACCCGTCAAAATGTCAAATAACCGATTTTCCAGTTTTTTTTTTCGCGTACAAATGATTCAGTTCAGGAAAATTGGTAGATATATGGCTTCCAGTTTTCGAGTTATTTGAGTTTTTCGAAAAAAATACCCGTATCTTCCACGAACAATTGTCTAGATATATTTTTTGTATTTCGAAGGTCTATAAGTGACGATTTTAATTGTTGAAATGTGCTTTGGAATGGTCTATGTAACTAGGTAGTTTATTGATCGTTAAACAGCCTAAAATTGAGAAAATCTCTCTGAATAATGAATTTCACAATATTTTCAATTAATTTCGACTTAATAATAGAGGTTTGCGGCATTCAGACAGATTTTGAAAATTCCAGAAAAAAGATTCTCCTCGAGCAGGATTCGAACCCACGAACTCCAGATTTCCGGTTTGGTGCTCTATCAACTGAGCTACCGAGAAGACATGTGTTCCATCTGCAAATCGGGATACCGCTTTTTTCTAGAATTTTTGATGTTAGTAATACCTACAAACTACGGCGTTTGCAGGTGTTGGGAAAGTTAGTTGTTAGTGGGGAACTCATTCGCTTCCAATGATCATGAAGATCCTATTTACCCTTCACACCTAGCATCGTCGACATATAGCGATATTCAGCAGAGATCGGGTTTGGATCTCAGACCACTGAACCAGATTAATAGCCGAATATGAAAAATGAATGGGGAGTTTATGTCTGTGATATAAATATAATAGAGGTTTGCGGCAGTCAGACAGATTTTTAAAATTCCAGAAAAAAGATTCTCCTCGAGCAGGATTCGAACCCACGACCTCCAGATTGCCGGTTTGGTGCTCTACCAACTGAGTTACCGAGAAGGCATGAGTAACATCAAAAATTATAGTAAAAAGCGGTATCCCGATTTGCAGATGGAACACATGTCTTACGGTAGCTCAGTTGGTAGAGCACCAAACCGGCAATCTGGAGGTCGTGGGTTCGAATCCTGCTCGAGGAGAATCTTTTTTCTGGAATTTTAAAAATCTGTCTGAATGCCGCAAACGTCTATTATATTTATATCACAGACATAAACTCCGCATTAATTTCGACTTCCTTCATTATTTTTATAACAAAAGTAAATTATTCATAATGATATATTGATATACATAACAACACAACAAAATCAATTTGATAATATTAGTTTTATTCTTCTCCATGACTAATGAAAATCATTGAAAATATTGAGAAAATCATGATTCAGAGAAACTTGTCGGTTTTTCTCAATTTTAAGGGGTTTAACGATGAATAAACCACCAAGTTACGACAATTTGAAAGAAGACATTTTGACAATTGGAATGATCACTCATATACCTTCGAAATACAAAAAAAAACACCAGAACAATTGTTATTGTGTATTTTTTTCGAAAAATGTACTTCACTCAAAAACTAGTCGCCTTCTGAATTGCAAAGAAATCCTGCTCATTCGACACCAAAAAATAAATATTTCTACGAATTTTCATCTGTATAAAATCAATTATTACGCGAGAAATAAATTAAATACTGAAAAGTCAGTTTTTCGCCATTTTGACAGTTAATTTAAGGTTATGTCAAGAAGTGTTTAATACAAAAGTTTTTAATTTTTCTATGATCTACAACTTTTCGATTTCCGCTAAGAGGTTACGTTTCGCTACAAATCGTAAAAAATAGTTTTCAACCCCTAAACTGCATCCCATTTCACCATTTTGAGTATTTTCGTGTATTAATATTTGTTTCCTTAAAGTTAGAACCTCAACATCATTGTCCATCTGGTCCTAGCCTATAAGTTCTTTCTTTTTCACAAAAATTATGTGCACCAGTCTACAATGATGGCAATTGAGAATAACAGACAATGACAGAAGAGAAAAGGGCCGAGGGAGTTTTCCTGAAACGCGCCAATTCTAAAGATAACCTGCTCTGTTTGTTCTCTGACTTGACCAAATTTTATGGTGAAGCGAGTCTTCCAATGCATCCCACTATTTCAGCGAGTACCTCAAGGTATCTGAGCATATGCATGATCAGCTCATGCGATGTTGTATCAAATGCTTTGCAGTAATCGATCCAGGCCATTGAAAAGTTACGCTTATACTGCACGGAGCTCTGCTTGATACATCTGAGCAGGTTCCGCTTGCAGCCAGCGACCCCTTTCTTTGACCCTCTTTGCTCATATATCCGTTCATAAACCGGATCAACTGCATAGAAGATGCTTGTACACAAGATGCACGTAAACACTTTATAACACGCATTCAAGCATGTTATCGGCCTGTAATTCTTTGGATCTGACAAATCTCCGAGTTTAGGAATATAATCATCATTTACATGGTGGTTCTTCGGGTTGTAAGGCCGACGTATGTTGTTTACAGAAGTTCTCGACGTGTCGCCAACACGAGTGGTTAGCATTTTCAAGAGATATTTTTTCAAATTTTCTTGTTTCTTAATTCGCTGTCAAATGCTTGACATTTGTTATACGTTGTCTCAATAAATACCTGTGATTTGACGTTCTTACATCTGATTGGTCCGTAGCGTTAGCTGACATCATAGAATCGTTCGTACCGTTATTTTGTGGGTAGGGGCTAATTGAGAATTTTCTTCGGTTCTGTTGAAGTTGTTGTTGTGTTTCTTTCAATTGCTTCCAACGTATAACTAATGTCAAGCATTTGACAGCGAATTAAGAAACAAGAAACTTTGAAAAAATATCTCTTGAAAATGCTAACCACTCGTGTTGGCGAAACGTCAAGAACTTCTGTAAGTGACGATGGCCGCGAAAGCCTTTCACAATTTATCAGTATCATCATTGCCTATTTCCTATTTTCACGCCACATACCTCAGTCACTTAGACCCAATTCGAGCTTGATGAGAACACTCACCTTTCCGTAAATATCAAATTCCCAGAGGCGGGCTACGTGAAACCACTTTTCATGGGCAATTTCGGAGAATTGTCCGCAATACCACGGAACCGGAAGGTATTTGACCGCAACAACTTCAGTAGCCGCGAAACTGCATTGTTTATGAAGGCACTGATAATTTTCACCTGTTTCAACTTTGGCTTCGGCTCGCAAATTCAACCCTGCGGTTTGTCAGGAATAGCGGTGGCAAAACTGCGTAGGGAGGCCGTTTCAAGGGCCGTGGAGTTCAAGTATTGACGTTGTTGTTTTCGCACTTTCTATGCTTAGACAAGCATTATTAGTAACTCGAAATACAATGCCAATAATAATAGTGATTGTAATAGTAATAATAATAAAAACTTGAACAACGCCTTCCACAGGTCAAGTGGGCTGAAGTCGGAGACCGAGGGATTCATAATGGTCTGCCAAGATGGTGTTTCCAACACCTTGGTCTACCGAAGCCACGTGATGGGTATAGAGGTCTCTGGATACTAGATGCAGGGCCTGCCGCCAGGCGCCTGAGACCATTATGCATTTGCTGTCAGTATGTCCGGCATACTTTATTAACCACTCTAATGAAGTCCACCATGAAGTCCGATGGTAATCCATAAGAGATCCTCTCAGGACGTTGGGGACGTCCTTAGGACGTGCAGAATTGGTACCGCAGACGTCCATTGGACATCCGTGGGAAGCACCAATGTCTTGACTTCTCACCAAAATTGGATGTTCTATAAAGATATGCAGTGGACATCCACCTGGGATGTATATTGGACGTCCCCGAATTACACCAATCAAAAGTACATCTGGGACGTCCTTAGGACGTGCAATATTGGTACGTCCTTAGGACGTGCAGAATTGGTACCGCAGACTTCCATTGGACATCCGTGGGAAGTACCAATGTTTCGACTTCTCACCAAAATTGGACGTTCTATAAGGATATTCATACGACATCCACCTGGGATGTTCATTGAACGTCCCCGAATTACATCAATCGAAAGTACATCTCGGACGTCCTTAGGATGTGCAGAATTATCAGATATGTTTGTTCGTACATCTCTTTCAGGATTGAGATTTGGATGGAACCAGATGTACTTACTAGGTGAGCTCACCATTCTCTCAGAGTCATTCAATTCAGTAGAGACTTCTCTATTTGAAGTTTCTGACAATCGTTTAGCGATTCTATTGCGCTGGCGTTTTGATATATTTCGTTTTAGTTTGTACATGTTTGAAGGATACACACAACTCTACTAACGGAAACACCTTTTACAAGAAAGTGTTGAATAGGTTAGTAATAACTATTGAATAGTAGAACAAAACTTTTATTTTCATTTATAGATATAACTATACTGAATGAACACAAAATAACTTCCACAACAGTCACTAAACTAACTAATCACAAAAGATGATAGAAAAGCCGCCATAGATGGTGAATACTCAACAATTGTCTGTCGATTCGTCTACACTTCACTTGAACACAGAACACAGAACACAGAAAACAACTTATTCACGGAATCCATACATATAGAAATTGTTCAGTTTCAATTCGTAAACGAACAAGAGAGACAAACATACATTTTTCATTTTCATTGTTGTGAAACAGTGAATCGTATTGGCATAGGCACAAACTCGAGAATATGGCCCCTGATAACCTTATTGATAGTGAGAAATGAAAAGGGTTTTATTTCAGATGGGTTGCTTTCGCTATAATGTTTAGCCCTATTGTAAAATATGCGATCCATTTCATACCACTTCTGTAAAACTACTAGCTGGGATGTATACACGGGTACTGGGTACACATGGAGGCCTGATTATTGTTACTGTTTTCGAATTTTGTTTAATTTTTATGATCATCCATCCTTCATCTTTGGATGGATGCACCTAGGAAACATTCCAAAAAAATGTTCAATCCAGGACATCCCAAGAAAGTCCTCACAGGGACATTTTCTAAAATTCACTAATTTGGTCGTCCAACGTACATCCATCAAGGACGTTCCAGAATGTCCCCGTACCAGGACAACCATAGGAAGTCCTTTCGAAGACATGCCAAAAACTTACCAACCAGAACATCCAATGGATATCCTAGAAATTTCTTCAAAATATATCCGAACCAGGACATCCTAAGGAAGTCCTCGCAGGGAGATATTCTAAGATTAACCAATTGGGACGTCCAATATTCATTCATGCGGGATGTTCCTGAATGTCCCGTACCAGGACAACCATGGGACGTCCTTTCACAGACATGCCAGAATACTTACTAACAAGGACGTCCTAGGAAATATTACAAAATCTATCCGACCCAGGACATCCCAAAGACGTCCTCGCAGAGACGTTTTATACGATGTACCGATTGTGACATCATTAGGACATCCATAGGAATTCCTTTGGGGAAATTCATGGGAATGCACTGAATCGGACGTCCCAATGATAATGATTTTGAGTCCCAGACATTCGGACATGATTTGTACCAAATAGGGACGTCCCTGAGACATGGACATGGACATTACGGACGTTATGTAGAAAAATACATTTGTAGCAGGTCAAGACAAAAATGTTTGAGCTATATAAATAGATGAATAACAAACATTTCAAGTGAACAAAAATTTAAAAAAATGTGAACAGTTTAAATAGAAGAGTAACAGAGTATGTATATAACAAACATTGCATTTACATGAACGCAACTATCAACAGAGATAACACAAATGTATAAGAAAAACGAAAACATGTAACTAACCAAAGAATTAAAGTCCATAATTAGAGTGATTTAGATTCAAACATGTGAGTAGTTGGTGTGGCCAGATACTCGTTGACACTATAAAAACAATGTGTTGTTAAGATATTTTTGGTTAACCTCTTGAGACTACATATAGGTAGATCTTTAACCGTGGGTGGAAATATATTATAAATATTAACATTGAGTGAATTGATCGAGGATTTGTGTAATTTTAACCTGGGTGGTCTTAGAAGATTTGCACATATGCGGTCTCCCTATATCCACAGACATAACGTGGCTCTACGAATGTTACATTACCATCTACGACACTCGTACGGTATAGACGTGACATCGGTGTTGCATTACGCTCCGGGGGATATTAAGTCCTTGGTGGAGAATGAGAATTGACGAATCTACTGCATTGAATCATTCTCCAACCTCATGCAAATACAAGCCAATAAGCCTGATGTAGATGATTATGGAAGTAAGGCGATTTTCGTCATTGAGTTTTTGGCTCCTATCGAAACGAACATCGTCCGAAAAGAGGAGGAGAAACGGACGAAATATCGAGAGTTACTCTTCGAACTCCGCAGGCTCTACTCATACCATTCTGATAATAGGGTCCCTTTGCGGTGTGATGAATTCGTTACTTTCGGACCTGAAAATCATACCGGCATGTCGCAAGATGCCAGAAATCATAGCCGGGCGAATACAGAAGGTTCATTATGTTTACTCAGGGCACACGATTCCTGGACCCAACAACTGCTCACCCCATAGTTTGGGTAGTGGTTATTGGGGTAATGATGTGGCCAGCGCGCCCTCCAATGTATCGGAGCATCGGAGACAGGGCCCGACTGAATAATTTTACCAAGTAAACCAAGTAATAATACTATATAATAATATATAGTATATTGAATAATAATCATATACATAAATGGTATATTCAAATTTCTCAACCTCCAATAAACCGAGGGTCTTTCCAAGGCCTGTGCGTGAGACTTTTTATTCATTTTATTAAAATAAATTGTATACTCTTATTCAGACCATCTCAGAGATAAAATTATGAATAAATTTAGAAAAATTCATATTTAAGATATTCGTATATGGAAATATAAAGTTATGTGTGAAAAATAGATTTTTGCAGTTAATATGGAGTACAAACAAAAGTATACATAAGCGAAGAAAATTATAAATATTAAGTAGATGAAATGAAAAGTATAAAGAGAATTGTGGATATAATGTGGATAAAATTAAGACAGAATTATACATAGAACACAGAGTCGATAGCAATAAATTTGATTTTTCCTGAATTGATAAAGAATAACCGTTTCTGTCAGACAACCTGGTAGAATTTCAAACATTCTTGGTGCAAAATATGGAAAGCTACGTTGACCGATTCCTTTAGAAGGAAATGAAGTAACGTAACGTGTATTTTGTTTCCTCGTGTTATATGTATGTGCGAATGTTTGTAGTTTCGATTCATTCTTGAATTAAATAATCACGATGGAGCGGTGAAATAATTCGGTAAAATAATTGTTTTATATCAAAAACCTTTGCTTCCAATCAAATAAATATGTACCTATATAGTTTCCACATTTTCATTTTCAGGTAAGTGTTCCACCATGTTGGGTGTGAAATAATTTCGCGTTGAGATTGGGAGAACATTGAGCTGAACAAAATATATCTAATGGTAGTTATTCATTTCAACTATTGAGCAATGTATTTCTATCCCGTATAAATTCAGTTGTTGAATACTTAATGCAAGCATATTAGCAACATGATGTGGCGATTTTTTCTATGAACCTCGAAAATGGAAATAAATTATTTGTCTGATTCAGTCTCCAATTTCTGAGTGCATTCCATCTACTTCCAGAAGTAGGCTTTCTTAGATAAATATGAGCCATTTCCTCTGAGATGAAACTGGTATTACGGGTAATACATAACCGATTCAATATGCAGATGTAAAACTGATAGGATAATTTTTCACGCTCTAATGGAAAACCCAATCTTGTAAAAAAACTGTGGGGATCGATGATTTGAACAGCGCCAAGACATATCTTTATTAATGGATACATCTGTTACACGAATGAATCCAGGAAAATAAAATTGGCCGTGATTACCATAACGACTGTCAATTTGGAAACCAAGGCTGTTAAGAATATCCTGAGAGGTTGTTTGACAGTAGGCGTTGGACGTTGAGAGTGAGGCATTATGGAAGCGGATGTGCTGTATCTTATTTTTAAATGAATGAAGCGAATATTTTTGTATATGAGTGTATAAAATATATTTATTGCAAAGCGTTCTCGACTCGCGTCATCTTCAGTGCTTACCTGGAAGTAAATACTCTGAAAAAAATTACAGTGAATTGAAATATTGAAAGTGATAATTTGAGGTTATGAAATCCAGAGAATTGATAATGAATACTTACTAGTCAGGCAACAGAAAGTATTGAAATTTGTAAAAACATTGTTTGATTACATAAACTAATTAAGCGTAACGAAAAGACATGTCGAATTATGTGTAATTACAGATACTTATGTAAATTAGGGAATATTCTAATACAAATAATCTTTTTCTAATCAATTACCTAGTCTGGGTTTGAGAAGGGCCATGGTTATACTACAGCCCTGGCGAAAGTTACAGATGATATAAACAAGACTATTTGTAATAATATATTATGTGTACTTGTCCTTCTTGATTCAATCAATCAATCAATCAGTTTATTCAATGCAGATACATATTATTATACAAGATGATGTGGCTTATCTTAAATAGCAATTACAGTAAGAAATGTATAAAAATAAATTACAAATGAGAAATAAAACTTGTTTTTATACCACTTCTATAGAAGTGGTATAAAAACATAAAAAATTTTATTTCTCATTTGTAATGATTTCCTACCACGTAGTAACGGCTACATCCATCAATTTATTAAAAATAAATTAGTGGATGTGTTCAGTTCTTGGGAAACGCCTAAGCAGAGCTTGTGTTGCGTGTTTTCCTAGATCTGGACACAACCGTAAATGGAAGTAAGAATTAACTTTTCATTACGATCAGTGAAAAATTAAAACAAAAGTCAATGATCAACTAACAAGAGACTGGAAGCGAAAGGGATACAGGTTTAAATTAAATTATAAATTTATTCAGGCATGTTTCGGTATATTCATTCAAATGTTTCTTTCAATCTATCAAAATTTTGATCAACGAAGTATCTAATTTTTTCTAGCGTTTTTTAATATTTTTTATATTCCTAAGTTCAGTGGGAACTTGATTGAGCAGTTTTGGTCCGAAATAAGTGATAAACCTTGGGTATATACATTTTTACAAAAAAGGAACACTAAATTGTTCTCTCGGACTTGTCTCGGGTGTCGTATGAGTGTGTCAGATATGTAAGAGGTGAATTCATCATCGATAGTATACAATGATAGGTGTATAATTTTCTGATATTGAACAAACTAGCCTCCTTATATAAGCTTTCAGTTGAATATCTTCTATCTTTTTTTAGTACTATATTTTAGCAAGGTGTTCTGTAATCAAGGGCTTTTGGAAAATCGTCTGGGACTTTTGGCGGATTCATGTGAGCTGATACAGAATTATTTCTCAGGTAGATTTGTCTGTTATTGTTGTGAGAAAATCTTCGAACTTTACCGACGTGACATGTGGAGTTCTGCAGGGATCCGTACTCTTACCATTACTTTTCACGCTATACCTCCCAATACCACAAAACATCAAAACATTCACACCACTGGAGATTTTTTAGTACACAGCAATCTTATTTCTGTTGACAGAATTGACAGATTCTTTTCAGAGTATTATAATTTAAAACTAGCAGACCCTACGAATCCAATATCAACAAAAATCTCATAAGAAATACGATGTGTTCCATTCGAAATCGTCAAGTTATTACTATTTCTAATTTTTCATTGAGTAAAAATTGTAGTAGGCGATGGAACATCGACTTCAAGTTCACCTGCATTTTAAAAGATGTACTGAAGCTGAAGAATTGAAAGTAATTGGTAGAAATATCTGGAATGGTTCTGAACTTAAAATTTTTCTGTTGGTTTCCTTACGCAATTTTGACACATAAATTGGCATACGCCAAAAACAGTTGCAATATATGACATCAATCAATATATACTGCATTATCTGAAGAAACAATTATTGTTGACGAAGCATGGATACCACATATGAAAACTGTTTCAAGTTTATTCAATAGATAAATTAATATAAAAAGATAAAAATGGTATGTATAAAAACATATTATCGAAATACAAAAATAACAAACGGTACGCAAGGATATAAATATAAAAATAGATACTAGTAAATAATATTTATGAATAAAAGCAACGTCAAACTACAAAAAAAAAAAAACATGAGGAATAGAACAAACGCAATAAGCTTACACAAGAGTGGACGAGGTTAGTGGTAATTTTAATAGATTGTTTTGTCGGGTAGGGTAAGTATTTGACCTGGTAAATCTGGCCTTGGCTTGTTTGTGGATCAGACAATTCGTTTCCAATATGAATATAGACACAACTGTCCATATTTTATGTTTAATAAGTCTGGGAAATGCGGTAGCGTTATATTGACAATTTAGTAGCGAATAAATAATTAAAAAGACTAGGGGTTGCTATCTAAAAAATACTGGGTCACCATGTATGTTCTTCATGTCGAGTTTGGACAACTTGCTATTTGCGAAAATTATTTCATGACGACTTTGGACAACATGCTATTTGCGAAAATTCTATATAGCAGAGCCTTGTAAATTAATTTGCTGCAGAATAATCAACAAAGCTTTAACCTCATCGGATATGTTGTACTACGAAGTGACATTTCATTGGTTTTTTGACAGTTATGTGAAATTTTCAAGGGGTAATACCACGAGTGCTCGCAATACTATCGATATTGATTCTGTCAGAAATCAACGAGATCGAATTGCTTGGTAACACCACGAGTCCTTTAGGACGAGTGGTGACAGAATTATCGATGGTATTGTGAGCACAATTATAGTATTTATTGCGATAACTTCACGAACCAACAAAGTAAAAAAGTTCCATTGTCGTGAATTTTTCAATAGTTATAGATAATGCCTACTAGACATGAAGTCTGTCAGACTGACATTCATATTAGCAGCAAGATGAAATTATATTCTCCGTTGTTCTTTGGATACGTGATGGCCATGACAAAGTGGTATTACCGGCTCACAAGGAAGGAACTGCGTATTATCGAGAGATACGTCCCTTATTGGTCCTAATATTGCAGGAAATGAGGGTTTCATACGGCGAGTGAAATTATCACCAGTAATACCTCAAGTAATTGAATTTTCGCGATAAGTCTGTCGATTCATTTCTGAACGAAATTGAATTGCTTCGAGAAAACACTAGGACACCTCAGGACGAGTGTTGTTTCCACGATACAACTCAGTTGAGTTCAGAAATAAAAGACAGACTTATGAGTTGAATTCAATCACTAGTGGAATTTTATTAGACTATTTCACGAACAAAGTGAAAGGTAAGCAATCTGAAATTTGGCAGAATCAGACGAAATTCGCAGAAAAGTTATTCTGAGAAATTATTAAAGTTCAATGAAGATGAAATATTGATCAATTCGATAGAATTTATCCCAAATCTGCTCGTTTGTAAATGCGTACATAGCGTCATTACTCACATTTGACGTTTAATTGTCACATATACGATATTGAAAACAACGAACTTCCAATCAGAGGCAAGAGTCAAGTTCGGTATTATCGATAATCCGAGCTTGACTACCCAAGTAACACTTGAGGAGCTCTTAATTGCGCCTAAAGCTCTATAAATGATTTATTCTGGCAACCAATGAAGCTAATAGGCTACATTAAAGCTTTGTTCTGTACTAAATTGCTTATAAAGAGATTCGGTGGAATAAAATTGCTGATAAAACGTTTTCAGCGCTTAAATACGAGTCTGCTTTATTAAGGCATCTAATATATCGTTTTATTACTTTATAAAAGGTTTAGTGAGATCTTTCTCACAGAAGCAAGTTATGCACATTTATAAGTGTCGTTTAAGCCTGTATATTACAGTTACGCAACTGTTTCACAGCTTTGCTGCTTATCTATAGAGGCTATATATTACTGAGTTTTAAATAATTTCTTAGCCAAATGTCTTGTAAGCCAGACCTTATACAGTATATTTATGAATGATGTATGCTTGTAGAACTGGCGTGTTTTATAAAGCATTCATACAGCATAAATTCTGTTTTGGAGCTATGTATAGATCGAGCCTTCTACATCAATAGAACTCCTTTTCAAACGACGAAACATCAGAGTTCCCTAACCTCTAAAATCGTGTGATATCAATAAGATTTTTCCTGGAGCTGAGTATCTGTATGTAATCAGTTATCTGCTTTCATTTGGGGCCAGAATAATTTTCTGCTTTTTTCCCATTTGTGAAGGACCACACACAGTTGGGGTTCTCCTCTTTCATTTGTTTGGACTATTTTGAACATTTTGAAAAATAATTATATACTATAGGTAATTGAACTTGTAACACCCTCCTGTTTGGTGGGTTTAATTTTTCACAAAATTAAAAAAATAGCTCTTCACTTTCTGGATGAAAAATACAGGTTTTTAAAATATTTATAGGTTATGTTCTATCTAACGGCAAGGCAACCTTGGCTACCTACTTATAAAGCAATAACACCACTAGGAACATCAAGTTAACTCTTTTAAATAGCTACTTATACAGTACTTATACAGCACCGAAAGAGTCGCAGGTTCTTTTTGACGAAATTAATTTTTTATCGGACGGCGACTCGGACGGCAGATATGCAAATCAGCAAGTTTGACAATTCGATGGGCTACAGCAATCCACTATAAAAATAGAAACGCACAAATATTAACTGTAAAAATGTGGGTGGTGGAAGAAGTGAACTCAACCAGAAAGATCCGCTAAAGGTCAGCAATTTTTACTCTTTTCAAAGATTGCTCTTTTAATACTTTATGCTCGCTTCTTAACTGAGCTTGCTCGAGAACTATCTCTTAAAAAGTAGGCAGTGCTTATATACAGCCAAAAGACTCTTTGGAAGGTTCATCACTGCTTTTATGGACACCTTCTTTGAATTCATTCAGGAAACCATGTTGAAAACTCGAAAAAAAATCTGTGACAGCGCGGCCATTGTTTCCAGTTCAAGTATTCGAAGTGGATTTTATAACTCGTTATCTGAATACAAGATGATATTCCTGTAAAATATCAACCACGAGGCATTGTAATAACATGAATGCATTATTTCAAGACCAATTTATGAAAAAATATGATTATATATTTTTGAATTATAATTTCTTTATTATGAAATTGTAGTTATTTTGGAGAAGAGTTGAAATATTTCGAAGTGAAATAGCATATAAGTATCAACAGAAAAATTTTCTTCGCATGACTTACTTAAAACTTTCAAATAGTTTCATTTGTACGCCATAACAATACTATCTCTTCCCAAAATATCTTCAACAAAACCTTAATAGTGCAATCCGTATTGTCCCTGGATAACAGAAAATATGAAATTGATAATGAAACTCCGAGACAAAGCACATGATAAATTTAAGAGATCAGGAAGGGATGAGGACTGGAATCATTATAAGAATCTGAGAAACTTTTCAAAATCTTCAATGAACAGAGAATAAAAAGCTTATTTAGAATTTTCAACATCCACCACAAAGCGAAATAAACACTTATGGAATAAATTGAAGAGGCTGGATATCCATAACAATTCTAAGCCTATATCTATTCCTGATCACCTGAGCAACGTAGAGAATATTAATCAACATTTCGTTAGATCGATGGAGTTTTCCCAAGATATTGATGAAACTGTCAAAGAATACTATGAAGAGAATATCAAAGGAACTGTGACAGATACTTTTGAACTATATTTCCCAAATCAAAAGCAAAGCTAGGGGTATAGACATTCTGAATATCTCTCTCATCAATACATGCTGTCCATTTTTGTTACCTGTCATTTTACATTTAATCAATTTCTGTCTTGAACGTAAGGTTTTCCCTAAAAAGTGGAAACAATCACTCATAGTACCCATGCCAAAAATTAAGCAACCAATAGAATTAAATGATCTCAGACCCATAACTATTCTCCCGTTTTAATCAAAATTATTGGAAAAAGCCGTCGCTGTTCAACTCAAAACCCATCTTCAGACAAATGATATTTTACCACAGATGCAATCACTGTATCGAGAAAATTTTAGCTTTGCGACTGCGCTCCTTAATGTGGTAGACGATATCGTTAGAGGTATCGAAAGGGATGAAATAACTATACTTTCTGTGATTGATTTCAGTAAGGCATTCGATACCATCAACCATGAACTTCTTTTTGCCATAGTACATTTTGTGGGATTGGGGAATGATACTATAGCATTTTTCCGAAACTATTTATCGAACAGAACTCAGATAGTAGATCTTAACAAATCTAGATCTCTTCCTCGTCAAATAACATCTGGTGTTCCCCAGGGTTCTATACTCGGCCCCATGCTATATATCTTGTACACTGCTCAGTTGGCAGCTAATTTGAATCATATTAAATATCATATGTACGCTGATGATACGCAGCTGTACTTTTCTTTCAAATTTGATGATTTTACTCCTAGCATAAATAAAGTAAGCAGGGAAATAAACAATCTAGTTGATTTGTCAAAGAAACATATTCTACAAATCAATATTAGTAAATGTTCTGTTATGGTGTTTGGAAGGCCGCACACAAAATCCAAAGTTGGGGCGATACATATAAATATTGGGGGTTATTATCGATGACGAATTAAAATTTAGAAAACACATATCGAGTCTAATTCAAAAATCATTCGGGAAACTAAAAATTCTTTATCAGCATAGACATACCCTGAACACAAATACAAAATTGTTATTATGCGACGCTTTGATTCTCTCAAATTTCAATCATTGTGATACTGTTTACCACAATTTTCTGAATACCACTGAACAGCAACGAGTCCAGAGGGTACAGAATGCATGTATGAGGTTTTCATTTGAAATCATATTTCGCATAAATTAAAAACTGCTAATTGGTTGAATATGTACAATAGACGCATGCTTCATATTTCAGTATTATTTCACAAAATAATAATGTTGAAAACACCATCGTACCTACACGAAAAAATCAGATATCGAACGGACGTTAATAACGTGAATATCAGGAATAAGTCTATCCATATCACTAAACATAGCACACAACAATTCAAGAGGACATTCACATATAACGTAGCGCATCTTTATAATGATATCCCAAACAACTTTAAATGCTCCAGCATTGTATCTTTCAGATTTAAATTTAAAAAAATGCTATTTTCTAATCAATAACAAATTATCATCTTCTCTCATAACGCGTTGAATGATTGTTTGTTTAAAAGGTAGTAAGTATATAAAGTTTTGGTAGTTTTTAGATAGAAATGTAATTGTTAAAATTAGTTTAGCAATAGATCGTAAGGTAGTACTTATATAAAGGTTTTGGTAATACATATATATATAGAAATTTTGTATTTGCTAAAATTAGTTTGGTAAACAGGTACAAGAGGAAGAATGGATGATAAATCCAATCTTGTTACCTTTTGGCAGATAGCGATCTCTCTTTTTTCCCCATTTGTAATGAATTGTCAAATCTGTCAATAAATAAGTTTATTATTATTATTATTATAAGAATTCAAGAATATAACAGTTGGCAACTATCACCCAGTAATTTTCATATATCACAAAAATGCCATGCTTTTTAAATCTTCATATTGCTTTTCAAAATCATGTATAGCTCTGTTTTGAAACAACTAAACATTTACTACATTGACTCCGTAGCGAACGAACACTTCAATACGGCTGCTTTATAATTGCAAACACTATCTTGGTAAAACGGGAATCCGTTTTGAGACCACAGTTTTTGTTTGAGAATTTTTTAATTTTTTTGCATTACCCAATGTTTTTTTGTTAATTCCGGAACTTCAGTGATTTTTGGTTATGATAATTTTTAAGAAAAAAAAAAAAAAATTAAATGATGAATTAAAAAAATTGATAGGTTCCGGAATTCTTATCTTTAATGAAATCAATGAATTTTGCAAGAAACGGATTCTACGATCGGAAAATTTATTTCTGATTGGCGCTGTAATCAAGAATGGACAGGTGCTGTGTTGCCAGTGTTCATCGAGTTCATTATCTTCACCCCATTCTTGATAAGTATCCCAACAAACCTTAGCTGGAAGGGATGAGGAAGTAATTCGACTTTTTGGTGATGGTAGCTCTTAACTTTAACTAACAGATGGTACACGGCAGCTCCTCAGAAGCTCTATGACGTGGTTTATAAGAACTGATAAAACACAGCGGAGAGGTTGTCATATTAGTACATAAGCATTAATGTGCCTGTTACAGCTCTCATCGAGGCTGTATTATTTGTGCCTATTTTGGTCGGATAGATACTCCGTTGATGCTGAAATATTGTTGTCAACTCTAATTTATATAGCATTAAGTTACATAAGAATGCGGTAATACTATTGTTAGCGTTTTTAAAAAGTAATTTGTGCTACTTGGGTAGTGATTCTGATTAATTCATTTTAAAAGTGCGTGAAATAGTCCATATCATTTTGCTTGCAATGAAACCAGATTTTCATCATATTGTGAATAGTCGCAAGTATAAAAAATCAGCCATTAATTTGTTTTTCGAGATGTCTTAAAACGAACATGCCGTATTGATATTCCTAATTTCGAAATTAAGAAAACATATGGCATGTCCGTTCTACGCCTTCGCAGTTTCTCTATAGACAACTTTCACTTCATATTTCGGAAGCAAACTTCCTATCTCACTATACCGCTACTGAGAATATATAACCGAAAAAATCAGTCTTTATGACTTCCGATCCCATCATCCCTTCCCCACTTTATTAAAAATTTACATGAAGTGAGCTGCTACGCTGCAAAATTTGTGATTCAATGTATTAGGAAGCGGGTAAACAGTGTAAAGTATTCCCTCCATTCAGACTGAACGCTTTCTCCTGCAACTTTCAAAGAACATCATCACGACCCACCCTTATATGGAAAGTCGCTTCACAGTAGCGTAAAAATAATAACTGTCACTTCTCATGGAACATCCTCTTCTTCATTCCTTTCAACCTTCCGAATTTAATCCCGAAAATGAAATCTTTTCCCAATACACTTCGAAATAATTCACTCCGAATATTCCGGAAAAATTACTCGAGGAAGACAGTGCACGGGATATTCCAGAGTGGAGCATCCATCTCACAAATGAGAATATACTCGAAACATGGCAACTTCCTTTGAGAAAACGCGAAAGAACAAATTAAAATAACAGCGGTGATAATTTTTCCCAAGTTGACAGTTGAGAGTGAAATATCACCGAAGTATTTCACCCCTTTTACGTGCTCGACTTTTCTGAACAATGTTTTATTCTGATTTTCATCTAAGATTTCGAAGACCAGGTGGGCGCTGATGTTCGAAAAAAAAAAGTTTATATCCGTATTTATTACGAATTAGCGTGATGATAAATCTTAGTCAACGCGGAAAGATTTCAGATAGAGAAAAATTGCGAATCTTGGTGGATGACAGAATAGAGCAGCATCTGAAGATCCACTGTTTTCATTGGAAGTTTAATCATTACATCAAATCTAACAAGACATCTACAATATTTTCTGACCTATTATGGAACTGATGAGAGGTGATAACTTTGAAACATGCTGATGGTCACTTCCAAATGAAGGATAATAGTCATTACTTTATTATAAGTAGCGCTATCAATTTTGTCCATGAGGAACGTTGCTCAAATGGATTACTGATATGATTTAATGTCCGTAATGGGAAGTAGTTGTTTACTGTTCGTTATTTGCCTCATTTTTCCACTATCAGAATATTAAATTATTACGTGTCATTATCTATAGAAGTTTTTAGCGAATCTTTTTGTTGCTAGATGGGTAACTAGAGTCTGCTGGATTCCTTCAGAAGAAAGTAAATAATTTCTCATGCGCACATGAAAAAAACCTCTATTTCTATTCGGTGAGATAATTCAAAACTAGTAGGTTTTTTATTTTCAATTGAATCGATTACTTTCATTACAAATGATACTACATTCAGCAACAACAACGAATTGTAAAATTTGGTTCACCATGGGCAAAACTAGTAGAAAAGTATACAAATGCCTCACTGCACACAAGTAATGTTGATGAAATCAGTGACACAGAAGAGCCATTGCACTTGTGTCACGTATCTTCGTGAGGGTGTCTTCAGTAAGCCCTGTAGTGACCGCTATAGGTATTCCTGCTGTGATTGAATGAAGGATGTAGGTTACAAATCCAAGGGGTTGCATTTTCTGTTTTGCTCAAGTCTAATCCGTTTACAGGAAATTTAATAGTAAAATCAATTTTATATCTGGTTCTTTCTGCTGGAGAAAATCGTTTGTAATAAATCACCAGAATTTCTGATTTTTTTTCAAAACATATGGATTTCGTGCACTTTCTACTCTCGTGGCATTCCGAACAAGTTGGTTTCTCGTCACCGTCCACAATTTCTTCTTCAGTAAAAGAATACAAACAATGTGACAGACTTAGTTGCGTTATTTTTTGCTGAATCAGCAGAGAAAGATCCCTGAATGGGTCGAACGTGACTGAACACACCATAATGTGTACATTCTGATGTAGATTTCAGTTGGCCAACAAAATTACCTACAATCTTGGAGTTGTTCATCCTCAAGAATCCTGTCCAAGCTTCTTCAGTTTTCTCATTGTTACTTAATTTCTCATCGACCTCTGTCAGACTGTTCTCTTGAATTCTGTTTACATCTCCATGTAGTCCCTTCAGCATACCTGAGCATCTTGCATCCGATAAAGTGAGATGCAAATCTTTGAATTTGACTTTTCAATGCGACAGTGTTAAAACCTTGATCTGACGAATCTGCTGACCAATAGTTACTTTATGACTTCCGTGAAGAATTTCATTACAGCTCCTTTCTTACTGAATATATTTACGTTTATATCTCTCACGTAGGGATCATTTCTCTCATGTTCCACTAACCATCTAGTATTGGATAAAAACTTGATACTTGATAACACTGTTCATGCGTTAAGCCCAAGAGTAATAAATGAGTTGTGTACAACGGGTCTGATGTTGAAGCTGTTAGTGCTATGTTCTCCACTGGTGTCTTCCAAATATTCTCTGCTGCGTGATTCTCCTGGTTGTTGGAAAGGCTTGACGAAAAGCTAAAGTTCAAATTGCTGGATATTGAATAGGATGGAGGGAGATATGTCGACTATTTTCAATTTTGGAGAACTCGATAAATTTTCTTCGAAACATGGTAATCTTTCCTCAACTAAAACTAGAAAGAGACGTTTTCGGTTGAAAAATTTTGATTTATGGGGCGAATTATGAAGTCGAGTGAAACTTTCTTCAAGACTTTGGAAAGAAGGGATAGTGCCAATAATTGATGCACCATTTTCTGTTTGAATGGAAATATTTATTCCTTGTATTGAAAAAGATCTTGCTCTAGCATCACCTGTCACTGCAATTAGCTTTCAACCAATAATTTCATAAAACTCAGAGGAACCAAAGGTACCGAAACTTTTGACAGCGAAGTCATTTCAATAAATGTGTAAAATGGGCCGTAGTGGTCCTGATGGTAGAGTGTTCCCCTCTCTACCATAAGAGTGTTAGTTCAAATTTTTACACGGTCTAGCTTGAATATTATCATCCCAATATCTTATAGATTCTAGGGATATGAACAATATTGTAAATCTGAGAAGAAGCGAAGTATTCGTTGTGTTAGAGCGTTTGCCTCTCATCTAATTGTCTGCATTTTCTTTCCAATATCTAGAATGAACAATGCCGTCCCAATATTTTCCATATTTCAATTCTAGGAATAAAATTTAATGTTGTAGATCCAAGTTTGAGGGCACATCAGTTGAATAATAAATATATCACGCATATTCAAAAAATCACATTTACCTATGATATTGCAATATTGTTTCAATAATTTTTACTAATATCGATGAAACAATATTGTGTACATATTGTTTCCAATATCTAGGATGAATATTGCATTCTCCCATATTTCTATTCCCTATCGATTCTAGGGATATAAAACAACATTGTATATCTAAGTCTGATAGCACATTGGTTAAATCTTTTTTCGGCAACCATCCGAGAAGTGTTCACTTCCTGGACACTTTTTCTTTGGGAAAGAAGCACTTCCCGGCCTAGTCCGGGAAGTACGTACTTTTCGGACTAGGCCAAGAAGTGCTCGACTTTCAATATAAATATTAATATAAATAAGAATTAGAATATTTCTGTTGGTACCTATCTTCTGTCCGAATTTCAATATATAATACAAATAAGAACTAAAATGTTCAAAACATTTGGAATCACAGCCAGGGTAGTTCACTCTTGATCCAAATTCTATTTTGGGCGTATTCATCTATTTATGTTCTTTTATAGAAAGTGTGTTTCATCCGGTGAAAAGATGGGTGTAGGTCGACATCTCTTCGTCTCTTAGACTAAATGCGTCTCATTGATTTGTTATTCTACATGGTTGCCGAAAAACTAGTGCACGCAACACATCCGAAAACAGTTTTTTGGACTCGCAGACTTCGAGGACTCGCTAACCCTCGTCCTAGAATTTGGTCTACTCGTCCAAAAAACCTTTACTGATTAAAATTGTTAAATCGCTAGTATTGAAATAATTATATTGTTACAGTATTGTAAAGAAAACCAATTACCATACATTTTGAAAATAATATTGGCAATATTGGTACAATATTATGAAAATATTGGCAAAGTATTCGCACGGCATATTGGCGAAAAATGAAATATGGGCATCTCGCGATATTGGTCCAATGCTGGTACATTTTAAAATAATATTGGTTGAATATTCTTGAAACAGTATTGGCCCCAAAACATTTTGGAATATTGGGACAATATTATTTGGATTATTACATCTGTGCGAATTTCGAAAAAATCTGCAGGTTCTGTATTTTGATGATTTTCAATTTTTTCGAGTGAATTATTTATGTCTCTTCATCTTGAAATTTTTACTGTATACTAATTCGACCATTTCAAATCGATTGGTGATTGCAGAATTGCTCTATCTTCCGTTGTCGATTTGAAAAGTTCAAATCGCGTTAAGAGGGGATTTCGTCCGCCAATTTTCGACATTTATTCCCTTCTCCTGCTCAATCTTATATTAGAGCCAATATGAATCAAACTTTTTCAGAATCAGTGAATTTCAAATATATCTGCCGGTTTTGTATTTTTCATGATTTTTCGAGTGAATTATCTTTTATTGGCAACTTGAAATTTTCAGAATATACTAACTCGACCATTCTGAATCAGTTGGCGATCGCAGAATTGCTCTATCTTTGAACGTGGTCGACTTGAAAATTTCAAATCGATTTAAGATGGAATTTTCCCGCTAATTTTAGACCTTTCATTTCATTTTCCGGCCAAATCTTATACCAGAGAATACATAAATCGAAAATTTGCGGAATCAGCGTAAAATTCCACGTATGTAGAGCGAATTCCAAATAGATCTGCTGGTTTTTTATTTTTCATGATTTTTTTGGAGTGCATTATTTTTTTTTCGTCAACTTGAAATTTTCAGAATATACCAATTAGACCATTCTGAATCGATTGTTGATGGCAGAATTGCTCTATCTTTGACCGTTGTTGATTTGAAAAGTTCAAATCGAGTTGAGAGGGGATTTTTTCATCCAATTTTCGACATTTCATTTTCTTTTCCGGGTAAATCTTATACACGAGCATATATAAATCAAATATTCAGATGTTAGAAACAATAAGACGTAAACAATTAGTAGGTATCATTTTATCGAATATGGTGAAAAATTTTCAGCTAATATTGACCCAATACAAGTCAATGTGATTTGTTGAAAATTGTTGAAATAATATGCTATAAATGTGCTATCAAAATTGAATACACATTATGTGTTTTTAACCTTAGAATTTATATGATAGGCATATTGGGATTGCATCATTTATTCTAGAAATATTAATTTATCGATATTGATTAAAAATATTCAACCAATATTGTACCAATATCATATGTGACAATCTACAGTCAGAATAATTTCAGCAAGCATTTTTGCAATATTATTATTATTATATTGTTCTCCCAATATTCACCTATTTGAATCATTGATATTTTTACAATAACATTATATATTTATTCCACTGAACCAGCAGAGGGCCAGAGCCCAAAAAAAATGTATAACCTTAACAAACAAATTGGCTGACAAGAAGGTATAATTTATAAGCAAAGATGCAAAAAAATACAATAAAAATAAAGGTGGACACATAGATAATAATACAAATCACTTGATTCGTATGTTTTGGAATAATACAACGCAATAATTTTGCTGTTATTCAGTTCCTTGATATTCACACACGAATTATATAAATACAAATAAACTTCCACCTGTATGTGCATAAATGTGAAATTATCAGTATATGAAATGCATGGTATGATATGCGGACTGCAGAATTCAATGACTGATTACGATTATAACGTGTGATGCTTCAATTTATGCCAGAGGGACATAAAGGAGAACGCATAAAGTAGGGATTTGAAATTTTCAAGTCGACCACGTTCAAAGATAGAGCAATTCTGCGATCGCCAATTGATTCAGAATGGTCGAGTTAGTATATTCTGAAAATTTCAAGTTGACAAAAAAAGATTATTCACTCGAAAAATCATGAAAAATATAAAACCGGCAGATATATTTGAAATTCGCCCTATATACGTGAAATTGTACGCTGATTCTGAAAAAGTATGATTCATATTGGCTCTGATATAAGATTTGAAGATAAGAAGGGAATAAAAGGTCGAAATTTGGAGGAAGAAATCCTCTCTTAACGCGATTTGAACTTTTCAAATCGACAACGGAAGATAGAGCAATTCTGCGATCGCCAATCGATTTGAAATGGTCGAATCAGTATACACTATACATTTCAAGATGAAGAGACATAAATAATTCACTCGAAAAAAATTGTAAAGGGCAGACCCCTGAAAATCATGAAAATACAGAACCTGCAGATCTATTCGAAATTCGCACAGATGTAGTTCGAATATTCTAGCAATATATCCAAATAATATTGTCCCAATATTCCAGAATGTTTTGGGGCCAATACTGTTTCAAGAATATTCAACCAACATTATTTAAAAATGTACTAGCTTTGGACCAATATCGCGAGATGCCCATATTTCATTTTTCGCCAAAATAACGTGCGAATACTTTGCCAACATTTTCATAATATCGTACCAATATTGTCAATATTATTTTCAAAATGTATGGTAATTGGTTTTCTTTATAATACTGTAACAATATCATTATTTCAATACTAGCGATTCAACAATTTTAATCAGTAAAGGTTGATACGTTTTTTTGGACGAGTAGACCAAATTCAGGGACGAGCGTTAGCGAGTCCTCGAAGTCCAAAAAAACTGTTTTCGGACGTGTTGCGTACACTAGTTTTTCGGCAACCATGTAGAATAACAAATCAATGAGACGCATTTAGTCTAAGAGACGAAGAGAGGTCGAACTTCACCCATCTTTTAACCGGATGAAACACACCTTCTATAAAAGGACATAAATAGATGAATACGCCCAAAATAGAATTTGGATCAAGAGTAAACTACCCTAGCTATGATTCCAAATATTTTGAAAATTTTAGTTCTTATTTGTATTATATATTGAAATTCGGACAGAAGATAGGTACCAACAGAAATATTCTAATTCTTATTTATATTAATATTTATATTGAAATTCGAGCACTTCTTGGCCTAGTCCGGAAGGTACGTACTTCCCGGACTAGGCCGGGAAGTGCTACTTTCCCAAAGAGAAAGTGACTGGGAGGTGAACACTACTCGGATGGTTGCCGAAAAAATATTTAACCAATGTGCTATCAGACTTGGATATACAATGTTGTTTTATATCCCTAGAATCGATAGGGAATAGAAATATGGTAGAATACAATATTCATTCTAGATATTGGAAACAATATGCACAAAATATTGTTTCATCGATATTAGTAAAAATTATTGAAACAGTATTGCAATATCATAGGTTAATATGATTTATTGAATATGCGTGATAAATTATTCAACTAATGTGCTCTCAAACTTGGATCTACAACATTCTATTTTATTTCTAGAATCGAAATGAGGAAAATATTGGGACGGCATTGTTCATACTAGATATTGGAAAGAATATGCACACCATTAGATGAGAGGCAAACGCTCTAACACAACGAATACTTTGCTTCATCTCAGATTTACAATATTGTTCTCATCCCGATATCTTATAGATTCTATGGAAAGCAGTTTTTTATGATTATACCTCCTCCCCTCAAAGGGCACAAAACGAAAAAATTTCTGAATTTTTAATATGATGCAGTTCAAGTAATTTTGAATAGAAATTAATTTGGAGACAAACTCCAAAAATGAAGAGTTTTGATGCTAGGGGGCGTTGAAATAATACCTTGCTCAGATTGGACTATCCATTATTATAGGCCGACACAATATCTCTACATATATTATGTTGAACAATTGTGTACTTTTTTATAAAAAAATATATATGTAAAACCTCCCCCTTGCCCCAACTCATATTTTAAAACATGAAAAAAAAATTAATTCTCAGCTACCTTTGAACGATTTATCAAAATAAATGTTAATCAGCTCAAATTAAGGAAATCACACAGTTTTTTTATTTCATCATTCCCTCCCTTCATAAAAATGTTGGGGGATTTCGCTGACTTCTTAGTAGGGCGTAGTTCATGTTATTTGAATATCAATTAATTGGGAGAAAATCTTGAAAATATATAAAAATTAGACATCAACAACTTGAATTTGAGTTAGTGCCTGAATAATTTTTTTCGTGTTTTAAAATAGGGGTTGGCGGTAAGGGGAAGTTTTAAGATTTATTTTATAAAAAGTTACAGAATTTTTCGGCATTATCTAAACTAAAATACGTAGGATATTGTTCCGGACTATAATAATGAATAGTCTATTCTGAGCAAGGTGTGATTTCAACGCCCCCTAGCATCACAACTGTTAATTTTTGGGGTTTGTCACCTAATTAATTTCGATTCAAAATAACTTGAACTGCATCATATTAAAAATTCAAAAAAATCCACCAAAATTTTTTCGTTTTGTGCTCTTTGGGGAAAGGGGATATTCATAATAAACTCATATTACCCTTATTCAGGCATATTTAAACATTCGACGATACATTTGAAGGCACTCGAGAATTTTTTGCGTTTCGTACCTAATAGGAGTTGGGTGGAAGAAGGGGGGTAAGATTTTTTTTTATAAAACAGCACAATATTGTCCAACATTAGAAACAATGTGACAAGTGAAAATATTGTTACCGAATTAAAAAATAAATAGTCTAATCTGCGCAAGGGGTGATTTCAACGCCCCCTAGCAGCAAAACTGTTAATATTTTTGGAGGATTACATGGACTGCATTATACCGAAAATTCGAAAATAATCCACCGGGACACAAATTCCATAAGGAGTTTGCGGGGACCTTTTCTTCGCTGCTTTTTTCTTCAATCATATCAAGCAGAATCAATTATTTGAAGAACCTTTATACTATAACCTATCTTCAACACTTTGAAATCTATTCTTTTGACACATAAAAATATTCAGTATAGTCATATACCTAGTTCACAAATGAATCTGGCGGTAATTATCACTTCATTATGAAAGCGTGTCAGTCTCCAATGAATGAAGAAATAGAGGCCTCTCGCATGACTTAAACAACACTTACGCTTTTAGGACTCTCATTATATCATTTCACCGTGTTTTTACCTCAGACTCTCCAATTATCTCATCTTTGGTGTATAATTAACGAATGTGTCCTTTGTGAATGCAAAATTACGAATTAATAAAGAGCCTCTGGCTTGCAGAATATTCTTCGTTTGTGTTAGAATAACATAAACTGAGGTAAATCAGCTTTCCCGCAGTGAGTCCAATTAGGAAGTTTTGTAGAAGTTCTGCTGAATTTCATTAGAGCTCCTTGTATGTTGTAAACGGTTTGTATCAAATTGTAAGGAATTGGATTACTCGGAATACTTTTCAATTTCGATGATTTTGCATAATGCCAAGAGCAGTACAAACGAATACCAATGTAGTTTTGGACAAGCCTTTACCTCTGATCTGATTTAATTGACATTTTGCGCTATTTCTGGTGATGAAGACAAATAGCAGGACAGAATACATTTGAAAGAGCTGATTTCGTTCACAGAAAAGTACGGAATATTGGGTGGTATGATTAAAAAGAGTATTTGCTTTTACTTCAAGTTAATGCTCCATGTTGTAGTTTTCACTTCAAAAATTCAAAGCATTTACTCCACATAATTCTTGAAGTAAGACCTAGTAGCAATTACTCTATACTTTGCTTTATTTACTTCGATATATAGAAGTTGATACTGCAGTAATTACGAATGTTGTCAAGTATTTCTAGTAGTAGTAGTAGTAGTAGAGTAGTTTGGTGTAGTTTTTAAGAAGCTACTCATAGGCTAACTTCATATCTTCAATTGAAAAGGTGTTATGGCTTTTTTATGAATTATGGTAGGAAAAGGGGGAAAATGTGTGACGTAGAACGTATGGGGAGGAACAATATAGAAAATTATTTCGGTAGGTCAATTATTTTAGCTAGATTGCTAATATTAAGCTCTTAAAAACAATGTTGAATGGATAGCTAGAGAGTTCTTAGGAAATCATATTGAGACGAGGGGAGCAGCTTTGTCAAATTTAACGAAAATGGAGGTAGTTTTAAGAGCTCTAAGTTATCCGGGGTTTCAACAAGGAGTGGGTCTAGATGACGGGGTACATCAAACAACCGTGTCAAAAGTAATCAAAGAAGTTTCACAAAAAATTATGTCGAAGAAAAATGTTTGGATATCTTTTCCTCAAACTGCCCTCCGAATTGAATTGGCCAAAGATGGGTGGACGAGACCTGGAGTAATATGAGCGATAGATTGCACCCACATTAGAATAATGAAACCAAAAATTCACGGGGAAGAACATTTCAACCGTAAAGGTTATTGTAGTATTAATGTGCTGGCTACATGCAGTTCTAAATAAATTTTCAAGTCTGTGTGCTGGAGTTTGCCGTTTGTCAAAAAGTATTTTACAATCTTCTAACAGAATAACGAATGCCATCTTCCACTATGCCACTACTTCCACATTTTCAGCAACCTCGGCACTTGGTTCAACACTATAATTACTCTCACTCATGAATATTAAGTACCACAGAATAAACAACAACAATCGAACCAATTTGAGGTTAATCACATCCTAGTATTTACTACTAGTTTATACTCCTAACCTAAGTAAACACTTCCCATCGAAGAATTTACTTTATGTAAAAGATTATACTCCACAAAATACTAGGAAGTAAAAGCTCTTACTTGAAGTACAAGCAAATACTCTTTTTAATCATACTACCCATTGTATACATATTATTTTCAACATCTACACCTTTTCAAGTAGTTGATCAGAAACGGTAATGTTAATTTCGGAAAACATAAATTGTAATTCAGATTAGTGATTTGTATTTCAGAAAGTATTAATTGAAATTCAGAATAGTAAAGTGAATTTCAGAATGCGTGAATTGTAATTTAGAAAAGTTATTTGTATTTCAGAAAGTATAAGTTGAAATTTATAATAGTAAAGTGAATTTTAGAATGCGTGAATTGTAATTCAGAAAGGTGAATTGAATTTCAGAATGTATAAATTGAAATTCAGAATGGTGAATTGAATTTCAGAATGTGTAAATTCAAATTCAGAAAAGGTGATTTGTAATTCAGAAACAATCATTTGTGAATCAGAAAACATCATTTGGATTCCAAAATTATATAATTGGCTAATATTTTATACCTATGTATATACCTAGAGAGATAATTAAGATATAAAAAGTTATAATACATGACCATGTATTTGTATAACACATGACGAAGATATCTTTCAGTAGAAAGTTTTTCACAGCAGATTTTCCATAGGTACATAGAACCCTCCATCAAGTAATAAACTTTATTATATGGATATGGATATTTCGATTCGTTCGTCCTTACAGAAATCTAATATTGAAAAATTAGCGCCCTACTTCCATATCATGCAATAATACTATAATAGCAGCTGCATGAAATGTCGTATGCTGTGCAGCCTTTGCGCAATCTCCTCTAACTAATCTATTCTTTATCTCTTCAAGATATGCAAGCCTCTGTTAACCAACTCCAATAGATGAAAGTTAGGCATACGAAATAACATGACATTTGACCACAATTCAAAAGAATTCAACTGTAAATAAATGCATACATAGTTTAGTGTGCGGATAGGCATACTTCAATTAAAAATTTTTGGAATCATAATTACCCACTTTCATCTCAACTTATGGATTGGCAATATTCACCATGTCGATGAAGTTTTCGTGTAAATAATTATTCACAGATGGCCACCTCTGATTTACAAGTTACGCTTTTTGACTATCAATTCACTATTCTGAATTCCAATTTACACATTCTGAAATTCAAGTCACCTTTCTCAATTACAATGAACACATTCTAATTTACATCTTGAAAAGGTGTAGAATAGAGATTGCCGTGTGAAAAAAACAATATTGTATATCTGAGTTTGATAGCACATTGGTTGAATACTATCTCAACAATATTCGACAAATTATATTAACCTATCTTGTGTCAATATTGGTTGAATAAATTTCACTAATATCAATAAAACGATATTGTCCACATATTGTTCCCAACGTCTAGAATGAATATTGACAGCCTAATATTCATCTCAGATCGATTCTAGGGATAAAATAATATTGTATATCCGAATATGATGGCACATTCGTTGAACGATTTTAAGCAATAACGATAAAACGATATTGTCTCTAGGGATAAAAAACAATATTGTAAATTCAAGTTTGACGGTAGGTACATTAGTTGAATTTTATTTCACCATCATCAATACTCAATAAGTCATATTAACTTAAAGGACCAGGCAGCAGCCTTATGGAAAAATTGTCACCGGTTAATTTTTCTCAATTTTTGGTATGTTGTAGAATATGACCTCCTGAACAAGAGTGTCTATGGATCCAACTCAATCCTATAACTAGTTTTCGACATTCATGGTGTCGAAGTTGGAAAATTTCTTTGGAGTAACATTGCCCGTAGGAAAACATCTTGAATTAAAAAGTTATGCGCGACAAATATTGCTTACCCATACGGCAATAATTTCAGACTGGTTATTAATGGAAATTTTCGTTACATACGCGGGGTGAGTCAAGCATTATGCAAAATGAAATTCTCATTCGACCCTATAAAATGGAAATGTGATCAAACCAAGTAACACACTGGAATTTGTCAAAATAGACAAATTCAAATTTTTTACTGGGTGACTCAAACTGTCACAGTTTTTTAGTGACATTAAGTATATTTTCATTTCATATTTGGAGCTTTAGGGATACTAACTCCGAAAATGATATAGAGTATGACATAAACGCTAGGTGATGACAAAACTAGCGAAAAGGAGTTTAGTTCATAATTCCGTAGGTGAAAATTTTCAATTTTTGGTCATTAGTCTCAGTTTGAGTACACTATCATAATGTTAAACAGTTTTGGCTTTGCTATGACCAGTTTTTGAGACACATTTATAAGGTACTTCAACCTATTTCCAAAAATGTATTATTTTGAACCATGATGGTTAACGTTATTCAGGAAGACTTGATAGTGATCGAAGTAGTCCTTTGGAAGGAAAATGTAAAGAGTACACTGATAAAAATATTTGCGTGAATGTACATTTCATATACACATACAGTGTGTTTCAACTCTCATGTAAATATTCTCGTATCTTCCGTAATTTTCAACGTACAACCATTAAAATTCCAGAATCAATAGATACACTAGAAATCAATGTACTGCACAAAATGGGTCATCCTACGTCATATACACTGCACACCAGCAGCGAAGGAACCACCTATCTTTCCGGAAAGTTATACTAGGTGGCAAAATTGGCTCGAAATTCCTTCAGATTCGTGTTCAGGATCCCCAAAATACGACTAATACACCTGTCTCCTAGACAGAAAGATTATAATTTGTTTCACTTGTCATGGAAACGCCCCAGTATATTCATTAAAAACCAGCCTGAAATCATTACTTTATTTTTAAGCAATATTTGTCGTGCAAAACTCTCTCATTTTTTCCAACAAGCAACCTTACTTTGAAAAAATAGCTATTTTCCAACTTCGACACCCTGTATTTCTAAAACTAGTCATGGTTGGGCCCATAGACACTCTTGTTCAGGAGGTCAAAATAATGTCAGCTAATGTTTTGATCATTCCAGACATATCTTGGATCTTGTGGTGAAATTCTGTGAGACTGAATCAATCGCCAATAAAAAAAAAAGAATAGGATGGCTTCTGTTGCAAACAAGATCAATCAAATAGAAGCTTCAAGACAATTTGCAGTTGACCCAACTTTGTCTACAAGGCAACTCAGTAAGATGTACTTACTACAAGATGCGCCGATTTAAGGAAAATTGTACTCAAATTCTGTTGAGGGCGTCTGGAAGTAGAGATCAATATATACAATTTGTTTACTTGTATTTTTGCCGTAGAGGTGGGAAATGTGTTGAAAATTTAACTGAAAGTTGATCAAAACGCTTCAAAGTGCGACCGAAGTTGAGTTCGGGCGACTTCGGGTGCAATTTGAAGCAATTAGAGTATCTTCCAGTGACATTTTTAACACATTTCCCACCTCTTAGGTGAGAATCAAAAATAAACGAATTGTAGATATCGATCTCTACTTCCAAATGCCGTTTTCAGAATTTGAATGGGATTATTTCCCTTAAATCGGCGCATTTATAAAGATTTGCCCTTAAATGGTTTATAACGCGATTGTGCAAAAACTACACATCGGACAGAAAACATCTTGCGCAGAGTTGAACCACATGTTATTATACAGTGTGTCCACTTACCATGCTCACCATGGGTATCTTTTTAATGGTAAGACATACGAGGTCGGTTAAATTACACCAAATGTGGAGTTTATCAAGGCCAACTGTAATGTGAAAAAATATTTTGTTAAAATCTATTCGTTTTTGTTTTATACGCAAAGAACAGATTTTGATGATCATTTTCATGTCTCTCGCAAGTGAATTTTGACCCACTTTGGCGGTCCTGGTAACTTGAAATTTGGCAGATGTTCATAATTCTGGTGACGATGCACTATGGAATTTTTATTGAATAAAAAAATAAAAAATGGCGGCTCCTCCAATATGGCGGACGAGATTTGTGATTATGGTCCGATTCCATTCAAAATTGGTATGTGGGGGTTTTTGAGGTCGGAGATCATGATTTTTTTGTTAAAATTTATGAATTCGAAATGGCGACTTCAAAATTGTTCTTGTTTTTGTATAAATGACGATAACTCTGTTGTTATTAACAAAAAACTTTTACTGTGACATATCATCTGTAAGAGAAGAAAAAGTCATTCATAACTTAGTCATAGTGAGCTTTGACCTACATTAGAAAAATTAAAGTTGGTGTTGATATCTCAAATTCTAGAAGAGTTGGTATACATTTCATATTTTTTTCGAAATCTCAATGAAAAACTGCCATGAAATTCCTATTCGAATATTTTCATAAATAAAGAAGTTACGGAGGAGACATGAAAATGATCAAAATCTGTTTTTTGCGTTTAAAACAAAACCGAATGGATTTAATCAAAATATTTTTTCACGTTATAGTTGACCTTGATAAACTCCACATTTGGTGACATTTAACCAACCTCATATCTCTCACCATTAAAAAGATACCCATGGTGAGCATGGTAAGTGGGACACACTGTATATAATTTTTCCAGCTTCAGATTTATAAAAATTATGAATTTTTGTTAAATCGTCTCTTTTTGAGGTTTTCCCGGATTTTCCCAGTGGAAAATGAACCGATCTGGTTGTAGAAACATTCATTTTGTAGGTTTTACAATTCTTTACAATTTTTTTCCAAAAGCTGCATCTTTTTCTTGTTAGTAATATAGGCCGCTTGCGTCTTTTATTTTGTATGAAAAGAGCCACTTACTTTTATCTACAGTTTGGCCTATGGTTTCTGTTCTATCAACCAGTGTTCTGCTATAGGTATGTAGTGAATCAAATTAATTTATGCCTGAAAAATCACCCTGGAAACTTTCCCCATTTCACGTAACATGTAATCCCGAGTCAATTAGCATGAAGGAATTCCGCATGCTATTTTTGTACGAGAGAGTAGATCAACATCCGTCGCTCCAGCGGAGGGAGGAGGTTAATTAAAGCTTCCTGAACTTAGTTTATTAAAATGGAAGGTATGATTAATTTATCTGGATGCGCCACGTGCTACTGCAAATTCCTTCGCCGCGGTAATTGCAATTTCACTTGATAAAAGTCTGCTGAATTTAATTCATCGGGGGTAACCGGGAGTGTGAAGTTTTCTCACGTTGTACGTAAGAAAAGCTTACTTGAGGAAAATGAAGAGTTGATGGAGGAGACAGAACTGAAAACAAGCATTTTTAGAGTCTCAGATACCCACATTTTATATATGAATGAGAAGGTAGACGTTTTCAGGAACGAAATTCAGTTTTAATTTTCCTTCTCTGATAATTTTTAGCAAAGTTATAACAAAGGACCACGCACACATCTTATGGGAAAAAGTCTTTCGGTGAAAATGGCTGGATTTTTTATATGTTATAGCTGGAGCTATCATGAGTGCAAGTCTCCATTGGCTCAACTTGATCGTATTACTAGATTCGGCGCTAGAGGGCGCCAAATAATGAATTTTGTGATTTTTTTGAGAAATTCAGCTGAATAAAGAAATATCAATATCTCATTTATATTCAATATTGTGTGCGACGGAGCATTCCTAAAATTCGTGAGAAATGATTTTGCACGATACAGGGTAAAAAAACGCCACTGTTTTTCTAAAGGGTTGTCAAAAATATACTCAATTATTCAGTGAGTGAATTCGCCTACGAGGTTACAAGTTGATTGAGGTTATCATTGAGGATCAATCACAATGGTTTGTTGATCGACCAAAATACAATGAAGCTATTAATACAGAGTGTATGAAATAAGGAGGGTCCATATTATATATACATGTAATTAATCCACATCACGAGTTTTATTATTTTTGAGTGAATTCGGATAATTGGAAAACATTTGCATATTATTTGTAATCGATAGTCAACTGTTGTAACGCTCAGTACTAAAGTCGGATTTACCGGATTCATAATTCATTGCAAATGCGTAATTTTAATGCATACCTAATCCTCAACATTTCAATACAGGGACTCGATTGAAATGATTTACGCTTTTCACAATTTATGAAGATATTCCTGTGTTGAACTTTTATGGATTATGCAATAAAATTACGCATGATGAATCCGGTAAATCCACCTTAAAATTACGCGTATGCCTTGAGACCGTGAATGATTCTTATATAACACTATAAAAATTTTTTTACCGGGTATTTTTCGTAGGTAATACCACAAGTGTATCGGTGATTATCGAAATAGCAATTCCTTTGAATTTGAGAATCAAATTACGTTGCTTGGCAACCACACGAGCGCTTGCGCGAGTGTGGTTGCCTAAAGCAACATAATTTGATTCGAAACCGAGAAGGAATTAAGGATAATCGACGATAACACGAGTTGTATTTGTTAAGATTATTTCATGAATAAAATCGAAACCATTTTTATTTATTTACTATTCAATTTAACTAGGAACATTAATCCCGCATTTAGTTCTGAAATTATGCAACTAATTTTCAGTTACCAATGACAGAGCGCGTCATTCGTAGTTTCGTCATTGCATGTCTAGTCTACTGTTTCTCGCTCGAGGTTATGTTTTGATAACATTTTGTTTTAGTGATTTGATTAATCAACGAGTATGCAAAATTTGTCGAAAATTGTGAAGTTGATATGAATTAATAGTGAGTGCTTATTTAGTTTTGGTCAAAGTTTGGTGTTGTGTCATTATAGCAGCTTGCTAGTGGTGAGTTTGTGTTCTGATAATAACCAATCAGGAAACGAACTACAAAATCGAAAACATGATGTTTTCATTTATCAACACAAAAATTTCAACCAATCATAACACGCTATTTTAGCATAAGTGAAATAATCAGTATAATCAATTTTTAGGTAAAAGAATTCACCTTCGCTAACTCGCTAATTAAAATACATGGTGTTTCACACAAGGAAGGCTCCATTCAATTAGAATAAGAAATTACTTTTCTTGAGGATTCAATAATGACTTCGTCCTCAACAGAGATCTGAAGTCATCTCATATCAACCTAACTACGTCGTAATACCTAAAGGTTCGGCGATAGAGGGCGTCAAATAATTAATTTTGTATTTTTGTAGGATTTAGCAAGCTATAAAATATGAATATATTTTGTGAATCACTCAAAGAAATATTTCTGATGTTCTGTATATTTCCGTCGACTTTATATTTGAACTGAATGAACTGAGTTTACCCATCTGACTTCAAGGAGAATTCAGTCATAACCCGTCCTTGATTTAAAAACCTTGAAGAACGTAAATTGTTCATAATTTGTGCATGACACAAATATTTTTGCTTAAATTCTATTCATAAAGAATTTATGGTGGTATTTGTAAGGGTTTGTTTTTCCGAAGATTTCCTTTCTTTCAGCAGTAACTTGACAAAGCCTCAAAGTTTTTGAAAAAAAAGGAAATACCTCCGTATGTAAATTTTGCTCAGTTCAATGGTGAGAAAATTCACCGAGTGGTCTATTTGAAAAATTGATGCTTTGTGTTGCCCCGCTTTAAAGAAACACTCGTTTATTTCGAAATATTTTTATTTCAAGCACCAAAGTAAACCGTATAACTTTCATCTGAAACATTTTTTTATACTCCTCATGATAGACAAGATACTGTACTTCCTCACACTAATGAGCCACCCTGTATACAACGAACCCTTCCTTATTTCAAACACCTTGTATTGATAGCTTTATTATATTTTGGTCGATCAACGAACCGTTCTGATTGATACTCAATGATAAACTCAATCAACTTATAATCTCGTAGGCGAATTTATTCACTGAAGAGTTGAGTATGTTGTTGACTATACCCTGTAGAAAAACAGTGGCATATTTTTCCTCTGTATTATGGAAAGGCATTTCTCACAAATTTCAGGAGTGTCCAGTCTCACACAATATTGAATGTAAATGAGTTAGTGATATTTTTTTATTCAGCTGAATTTCTCCAAAAATCACAAATGTAATGATTTAGCGCCCTCTAGCGCCGAATCTGATCATAGAATCGAGTTGGGCCAATGGATACTTTTATTCAGGATGGATTCAGCTACAACATATCAAAAATCCAGCCATTTTCACCGAAAGACTTTTTTCCATAAGATGTGTGTGTGGTCCTTTGAGGTTTGGTCTCGCTAGAACTTGCAGCGGCGAATTAACGCGAGCCTAAAATTTGATGTCGGCGTACAATCACGTTTTCTGAGAAAACGGTTGGATTTTGTGACATATTACTGGGAATTATTCTTGTAGAGAATTGAATTTTCTTCCTCCACATTGAAACTGTTTTTTGAGAAATATAATTCTTTCCGAGGTAAAAGCAAAAAAATATTTATTATTTTTTTTCAAATAACAATTTTTTTGGTCCCACCCCTTTATTTTTGGTAAACTATTTTTTTCTTGTTTGTCATGATTACAACTACTAACATGCAAAATTTGGTGCTGCTATAACCGAGTTTTGCCTCAAAACCTAGCTGGACTGGATTAAATATTATGACAATATTGGCAAAAAGTTGGAATGTGATACTGGCGAGGAAGAATATGTGAACTTTTAGCGATATCAGTGAAATATTCTGAAAACAATCTTAACATAAAACAATTATTTTGGGATAACATTAGTACGATATTCCGAAAATGTTGATTTTTGGAAAATATGAACGAGATAATCTAGCAGGCGGTAAAAAACACTTCACCGCCTGGTATTACAGGCGAAAAATTACACTTAACGCCAGCGACCCATTATGTCCCGCGGGCCGTAATGTTCTCAAATTGCCTATATATACATATCAGTTCATGCAATACCTATCACGAAACAATCAACTCAGTTCAGTAAAAAAATGCTCATTCCGCAATATTTATTCATAATCTAAATTGTTCAGACCATAAGCCTGATAATTTTATAATACCATTGCAGTTTGTACAGTTACTGTATTGTTGAGGATGGGATATTTTCTTCTTTCTTAAATATAATTATCCCTTATTGAAAGCTGCTCTACAGCATCCTTATCGCTATGAGAATGAGTATGCATTTTAGAAGTATATGGTTGGTTCAAATAATTATCTGGGTATCGTTCCGACACCATCGCCGGCAACTTTTTTTAGCGTTAGCATAAATGGTTTATGCTGAAGTATTTAACGTATATTGATTGCCAAATAATCCAGATATTGAAACTTTATAACACACTTGTAGAAGAAGTAATGGAATAGACCAATTTTGTTAATAATATTCAATCAAAACAAGCAACAATGACGACAAAATGAAAGTTATTTGAGGCAACATAATAACAGTTCAGTACTTAGTGTTACCTCCCCAAGCTTTAACGATAGCCTGCATCCTCCTGGGCATATTCCGCAGAAGGTCTTTGATGGTTTCTTGTGGAATTCGATTCCATTCCACCTGTGCAGCAATTCTTAATTCTGCAGTTGAGTGAGGAGCTGGATTTCGTGCTCGTATGTTTTTTTTAGGATGTCCCAAATATGTTCTATGGGATCAGGACTGTTTAGTGGCCACTCCACTGCCTCAAGTCCAACAACTTCAATATACCGAGTGACTGTTCTTGCAGCATGTTCACGAGTTTTACTAAGCATTAGCACGACAATGTCGTAACCAGTGAAGCCGCCGTAAGGTAAAATATGCTCTTCGAGAATATTGCGTATGTACCAGTTAGCATTCATTCTTAAATTCACCTGCTCGATGCGACTGTACCAGCTAATGCCACCCCACAACATAATGGAACCAAAGCCAACGTTATGTACAAGATAACATTCTGCAAAACGTTCTCCAGATCTTCTGTATACTCGACCACGACCATCTGGTATCCATAACTGCATTCTCGTTTCATCTGTGAGAAGCATTTTTCTCCACTGATGTTCATTCCAGTTGACATGGTCTAAGGCAAATTGTAACTGTCTAGATTTGTGACGTGGGAGAAGCCTAGGAACTCTGACAGAGCATTTTGGATTCAAACCAACTTTTATGAGTCTTTATGTTACTATTTTGACACTTATGTTAACTTGTCTTGTGCTCAGTGAATCATTTCTGAGATGCGGAGCTGTAAGCGTGCGACTTCGCAAAGATTGAATTTTCAAATATTGGTCATCTCTTGGAGTTGTACATCTCTTACGTGCTTGACTAGGCCGCCTTTTTTACTCCCTAGTCTCATTTCATCGCTTCACGATACGAGAAACAGTCGATTGATGGATATTCAATCTCCGCGCAATATCTTCTTATCTGCATTCCTAATTGACTAAAGTAACAATTTTAACTCAAACTAATTCGCTCAAATGCGGCATCTCACTGAGAAAACTACAGAATCAAGACAAAAAGTACTCGAAATGTCATTCTGACAACAACAAAAAATAAACAGAACTATAGACACTGTGGTGGTGGTGTGGTGGTCGGCTGGTAGTGCGTTCGCCTCGCATGCGTGGGGTCGTAGGTTCGATCCACCGATTCACCGGTCTCGTGCATGGCATAATACGTTAAAAGGTAAGGGCTGCGTCTTCCCTAGCTCACACAAGTCTCTCGAAGACTTCTGAGGGTTGCACGTAGGGGTGTAATCGGTTGACGGAATTAACAACAATAATGACAAAGGCACTCACTTCAAAGTTCGTAATTTGTACCATTATTTTACTCATTCAGCTATAGCGATTATGTCCAAGTATTCTTTTTTCTATACTGAATGGAAATTTACGTAAAATACTTTGGTCTTTGAACATTTATCAATAAAAATATATAACGTGTTGAGGGAAAAGAAATTGACATGAAAAAAAAAAAGTCTTCACATAAAATAAGTATGCAATATTTTTGTCCAAGAGTGTATTTATATGAATTACACATTCCTCATTACTCTTGATTATTGAAGTTATACATAACGTGTGAAACGTGTAGCCCATTGAAATTTAAGTCAGTATTTGTGATTCGCGCATAACCACTAGTGCATGAAATTTTCTATATATCACGAGCGTAAAATGCGTTTATGGCCTTCAGCGTAGAATTGCCCCTAAGCAGACGCCATCAGGCTACCTCAGGCCATAAACTCCTACTTTACGCCCTTGATACATGAATAATTATTATGGCCTTCAGCATGTGATGGCTCCTGGCTGACGCCACCAGTCTTTTATTCACGCCTCAGGTCATAAACTTCTACTTCACGGCCTTGATACATATTTTGCATTGCCTAGCAACCCTTAGTAGTAAATAAATATAAATCCATCTACCTATAACATAGTCAGTTGATCTATATGGGCTGACTAAGTCAGTTTATCATCAATAACAACCCCTAGAAATTTGACACTGTTGCCATCACCTTCATTTCGTGAATTTTCGAGAGAATGTGTCGTGCTATTATGCATGGAAAGAATTTCAACGTCGGGAGTTCATCACAAGTTTCCACAATGGAGATGATAAAGCCATATATCTATAAGATAATTTTTCTTCAAGAATCCGGAACAAGAACGGCAGTATCTCGCCGTGGAAAGTGTTATGGAAATGAAGTTATAATTCTTCCAAATTCAAAAACATGAATGAGATTTCCTTGAACGCGAATTTACAAGGACTCCTATTTTATGTTCGCAATTACTCCTCCCTGGACCATAAAGTACGAGTTATCTCTCGAGTTATAAATACCCGATAAGCATTTTATCGGGAATACTGGAATAACAGCCGTGATATCCGCAGGAGAAAGTGTCTCGAAATTGTTTGGAAAAAGTTAATAAGGAACATTTGTTGCCCTGAGTCTTTTAATATTGATCTGTTTATGGTCGATCATTTTCCAGCCCCCTTTCACACGACAAAACTTCGTGAAGTTGGGTTGTAAGTATGTCTTTTATGATTCTACTGAATCTTTTGCCCAAAATACTTATATTCGAAAGATTCACTATCGGACGGTTTCTCATATGTTCTTTCTGGTTGTTATGAAGGATAATTTGAAAAATTTGATAGGTGATTCAGATTTCATAAACACATGTGAAATTGAAAATTCAACAACTTTTCTTCATCGAGTTTTTATAAATTCAAACAATTAGAGGACACCACCCACTTAGAGAGGGTATCATATGATGTTCTTCTTGTGTGTTCCATCAGGTAGCACCTCAAATTGGCTGAATCTTAGTTTCATATTGGGCCAATATGGATATATTGTGAATGTGAAAATAGTGTAGATCCAATATGAGTGAATATTGAAAAAACAATAGGGTAATAATGATATTGATGAAATACTGATTCGACCTATTCTGGATGTTGATTGTTACATATGATATTGAGTCAATATTGGTTGAATAATTTTGACCAATATCGATAAAACAATGTTGTCATCATATTAGTTCCAACACCTAGAAAAAATTTTGCAATCTCAATATTCCATTCATATTGATTCTAGGAATGAAAACACATCTTGTATATCCAAGTTCGATATTTTATTGGTTGAGTATGATTTCAGCTATATTTAACAAATCCTAATAAACTTATATTAGCTCAATACTGGTTTATTACCATTTACCAACATCGATAAAACGATATTTTCTCCATATTGGTTGCAAAATCGAGAATAAAAATTACAGTTCCAATATTCACCTCATATCGATTCAAGGAATGAAAAACTATAGTGTACATACAAGGTTAACAGCACAATATTCAACAAATCGTATCACACATTGGGTCAATATTGGTTTGATAGTATTTACCAATATCGACAAAACAATATTGTCTAGAGAGACAACACTGCTTTCACAATCATTATCAACATTCACCACATTTTCATTTTCTGAAGAGGACATCATATCATTTCCAGAAACAGTCAACATGATAGGTATTTCATTTTGTGAGATATTATCGTTCAGGTTATTACCGTTCGAAAAGTTTGTCCCAGTTGAGGTAGTTGTGAAATCATTTGAATTGTTTGAAACAATTCTTCGAAGATGATCAATATGCACATATCTAGGCTTGTCATCTACGAGTACAATATATGTAATAGGGCTCACTCTTATTTTCACTACTCCTCTGGACCATCTATCTTTTACCCCACGAACATTCTTCACATACACTTCAGCTTCCTCTTCAAATTCTGTGAACCTTTTGGTATGAACATTACTATTTCTTTTTTCTAATATGATCCTTTGTCTATCTTGAATATATTTATTTAAATTTGGCTTCAATAGAAATAACTTTGTTTTGGGTTTTTGTTTAAGTATCAATTCAGCAGGTGGAACTTGAGTTACACTATGTGGAATGTTTCTATAGAAGAAAAGAAAATTATCAAGCTTTTCTTGATTTGTGAGAATATTGGTTTTGTCATCATTTATCTGTTTCAAAAAATTATTTGTGAAAGTCTGAATGCATCTTTCAGTTATACCATTTGAAGATGGATGTAATGGCGGAGATTTCAAAACTTTAATTCCATTAGATGTGCAAAATACAACAAACTCTTCTGAATTGAAAGGAGGGCCATTATCTGAATGAATTTCGTCAGGTAAACCGAATATAGAAAACTATTTTCTCAAACATGATATAATATTATTTGCATTGGTGGATTTGAGAATCCAAGCATCTATCCATTTACTATGAGCATCAATCAAAATCAAAAAATTTGTGTCATTTGTCTTTGCTAAATCCAAATGTAATCTCTGCCATTTGCGAGTGCACCATGACCAAGAAGTCAGCGGAGCTTCAATACCATTTTTAGTATTCAACTGATAACATTCACACTGTTTTACTACATCTTCAATATCTTTATTTATATTGTTCCAATAAATGTAGTCTCGGGCTAACATTTTCATTTTAACAACTCCCGGATGTTGGTCATGGAGTAAACTCAAAACTTGACGTTGCAAATGTTATGGTATTACCACCCTATTATTGAAAGTTATACAACCTTGATCAATATTCAAATGCTCTCGGATTTTGTAATATGGAATAATATTGTTGTCAACATATTCATTTAATGTTGGCCAACCATGAGAAATATAATCTTTAACAATATTATTATAAATATTATCCTTCAGTGTTTCCCTAGCAATATCTCTGAACGATATTGGAAATTCTTTAACCACTGAAAAGTATTTGACAGATTCTCCAGTGCTCTCGGATTCAAGTGGAAGACGAGATAGAGCATCTGCAAGTTGTAGTTTCTTCCCTTCCTTATACTTAATAACATAATCGTAGCCTGATAGAAAAACTGCCCAATGCTGCACTCTAGCGGCAGCTAAAGGTGGTAATGCTTTAGAAGATGAAAGTAAAGACTGTAAAGGTTTATGATCGTTATAAAGCGTACATTTTCTGCCATATAGATAATTATGAAACTTCTTCACACCATAAATTATACTGAGCGATTCTTTTTCTAATAATAGTTTCGTTCAGCAGGTGAAAGAGTGGCAGAAGCATACATTACCGGTCTTTCAGTTCCATCAGGTAATTGATGGGCCAAAACAGAACCTATACCATAAGGAGACGCGTCACATGACAATATAATTGGATATTTTGGATCGAAAGCCATTAAAATGTTTGATCCTGACAACAATTTTTTACTATTTTCAAAACTGGAATTGATTTCTCTCGTCCAATTCCAGGGAACATCTTTCCTTAGTAACTTATACAAAGAACTAACTCTTTCGGATAACATCGGGATGAACTTGGAATAATAATGAAGTAAAACTAAATATGATTGTAGTTGTTGAATATTCTCTGGTTTAGGAGCCTTCAATATCGCACCTACTTTTTCATCGGTAGGTTCGATACCTTTTTCTCATAATATGTGTCCCAAAAACTTGACTTTTTTCAAATATAATTTACTTTTGTCTAAATTTATACGAACATTGTATACTTTGAATCGGTCGAAAACAAGTTTAAGTTTTTCTTTCATATCATCAAAATTATGAGCTGTTACGAGACAATCATCTAAATATCTGTATATCTTTTAGAATTTGTTCAATGACGTATTGAAAAATATGAGGTGCAGATTTAACACCGAATGCAAGTCTTTTATACGAAAATAATCCAAATGGAGTATTTACTGTTAATAAATTTTTGCTTTCTTCGCTAACCTTGATTTGAAAATACGCATTTTTTAAATCTTTCACTGAAAACAAGGTTCCACCACACAATGAAGCAAAAATTTCCTCCGTAGTCGGAAGAGGATAATATTGATTTTCGATAACAGAATTAATTGTAGATTTGAAATCCCCTAAATTTCTTATTTTTCCATTTGGTTTAGGAACCACAACTATGGGACTAGCCCACTCAGACATTTCAACTGCTTCTTGAATATTTTCTTCCACTAAATTTTCAATTTCCTCTCGTACTTTATCTTTCAAAGCAAAAGGTATTCTATAAGGTTTACAGAATTTCGGTGTGGCATCATCTCTGACCTTGATATTAGCTACAAAGTCTTCAATATATTAATTTTTACTAAAAACACTCTCATATTCATACTTTAATTTATTCACAACTTCTTGAACATTACTAAGACAATTTGTATTATGAACAAATATAATATTTGATGATTCAAACTTTTCTCTCCAATTAGGGATTAGAACATTCAACCAAGATCTAGAATAAATATTAAAATCCCGATATTTTTTATTCAATTTTGATAAAACATCAGTTGAATATTATTTCACGAATATGGAACAAATTATATTAGTCCATATTGGTTAAAATTATTCCGACAACCTCACGCTAATTGAAATAATAATATTGTTGCAGTATCACAAAGAATACCTATAACCATTATTGAATTTTGAATATTGGCCGAATATTCAATAAACCATTTGAAAATATATTATGATCAAACCTGGATGAAGAACCGCTAGGTGGCTCTACATATATAACGTCTTCTAAATTCTGAGTAAATATGTTGAATACTTCTCACATGCCATCATTGCTTCAGGACCATTTCATCAATACTACTTTTGAAATGTCTAAACAATATTGGACCAACATCGCAAAATGTTTTATTTTTCGCCAATACAGCGCTTGAATATTTTTCGAATATTTTCATAATATTGTAATATCAATATCGTCAAATATTTTGGGGCCAATATCGCTTCGTGAATATTTCGCCGAAATTATTTGACCAATATTGGACCAATATTGCCGAATGTTCACAATATTTCACCAATATAGGTGTGATACTTGAGTTTAGTATGGGTATTACAGACATTGAATTGAAAGGAAAGACACCAAAATAAGTGTTTATTACCGTTATCAGAGAGCTAAAGGCTTCGTCAAGTAGTTGTGACTGCCTTCAACGTGCACAAGCGAGAATGATAATATTTGGACCCAAAAACTGATAGCTTGGGCAAATCCTTTCTGGCGGGTAGGAAAATACGTTCGAGATTTCTTCAGTTCATAAACTGGAGCTCAACTCAGAACAATTCGAAGTAATGATATGTGGCTCTTATGACATTATTGAACTTACTTCAAATCCAAATTGTAAATTATATGGAACTTTTTGTCTCCAAAATAAAAATCCCGTTTTCTGACTTGGATCAAGCTTCGTACAAGGTCAATTTTACCAAAATCATCTAATTATTTTCATTGAAAACGAAAAACTCACCAATCCGCATTTTTAAAACTTTGTTCTTTCATTTTCGTTTTTGATTAAATAATCAAAATCTTTGTTCGCCACTAAAAATTCCTGAGAATATGTGAATAGAAAATTAAACAATTTTTACCAACGAAATATTTAGAAAATTCAAAAAGTAAATGATGCTTCACAATGGCAGCCCCCCACCACTCGACACTTCTTGATAGGCTTCACCAAATAGTGTCCGCCTAGAAATCGACCAACTTGGCGCAAAATTTAAAATGTTTCATGACTTGCAGAAACCCTAATAAAGATGCTTTCAGGGTCGAAGCCGGACAGACTGTCCACAAATGGATACGTTAATCGTGCAATCAATTGAACAATCAATATCATTATCAGTGCTCAAGAAAAAGTATTTTCAGTGACAACCGTAAAATAAACACACCGGGTGTTTCACAGTGGATGGAACATTAGAAGTATCTGAAGAACAGAAAGACAGATCATTTCGAAAATTTGTGTGCGTGGATAATCAAACTTGCTCTATCCGTCTAAAGTATTTTCATCGATACAGTGTTGCCGTTTGTATCAGAAAGTAGTAGCTACTTTGTTATTTCAAATGAAACACCTCGTATATTATATCATTTTTGGAATCCTTATAAGATTCCTCACAACTTTCCCACATAATTCTCTATTCCTATCTATGACGATTTGCGAGATAAAAATTATTTTGTCCAATTTTTGTGCAAAACCTGACCATTGAAAAATATCAATTTTTTCCCAATGCAAATTTACGAAATATAGCTGCATAAGACCATTAAGTATTCTGTCGATAAACTGGATCTCAGTTTCAGCATACAGGGAGGCTCCGAAGTGAGTTCCTTCCGGGGACTCATGAAAATTAATGAAACTCCGTTTTTTTAAATGAAACACCTTGCATATTATTACTTATTTGAAAAGCTGTAACACATTTCAATTTAATTGAGTATACTTTCCCTATACCTATCTCGTACAGTTTGTTAGTTATGATCACTTATGTTATGAATTCGTCTTCAATAAAATAAATATTGGATAGTGATTTAGATAGTAGGATATGAACTTCATTCTGACAGAGAACTAACATGTTATTCCTTCATTGTCATCATGTATTCAAGTTGCATGGGTGTGAAAGTACTATGGCAGAAAATAATCACTCAAATGTGGTTTTGATGGATTTATGGTTTTGATGGATTTATTCATCATTTATGGTCAATGTAACAAGAATGACAGCAGAACATACAGAGAGTTTAATGAAAAGTATGCTGATTTACCTCGAATGAATTCGAGAAAATTTATAAGATTGAGTAGAAATTTTAAAATGTTTGTATCATCATGAAAAGCTAAAAGTATCAAAGTCTAACATGTGTATTAATGAATCTAGAAAGATTTAGCGGTTCTGAATCATTTGAATAAATGTTCAAAATGTTTACCATTCGTTTCCAAACACTTTCATATGCGAACATCAACGGCATCTATTGTGGCTCTTTGAATTTCAATTGGATCTAATTCCTGAAACGCTAGGGTCACTCGATGTTCTAATTCTTCCCTTGTGTTGACCGGTGTTCTGTACACTCTTTGCTTGATAGTGCCTTACAAATAAAAGTCGTGGGGTGTAAGATCAGGGGATCTAGAGGGCCAGTTCCATGGACCCAAAAGTCTAATCCATCGATCGTGAAATATACGGTTCAATTTCAACCCGACTTCTGCAGTGCAATGAGCAGGAGCTCCATCAAGTTGATACCAACATGATCGATATTGTTCTAGTGTCAGTTCTTCAATGAAATCCCCAACCGTTGTCCTCAAGATATTCAAATATTTTCTAGAATCAAGGATTTCATCATAAATCAAAAAGCGCAGTTGATTGTCCATAATTAAACAGAAAACGTTGAAACTAAATTTTTCTTGAAATCCCATTTCCCTTGTGACATGCGGATTTTCGGTTGCCCAGTAATGAAGATTCCTCCTGTTGAAGATACCTTCCCTAGAAAATTTTGATTCATCAGTCCATATTATCTTCTTGAGAAAATCTTCGTCTACTTGTGTACGCACCATCAACATTTCACATAGTTCGATCCTTTGCTGAGCGACTTCGGTCTTGAGAGCTTGAACTTTATAAAATTTTTAGTCATGCATTCCGTGTTCCTTCAGAATCCTATGAACTGATGAAAGTTTCACACCTGAATCGTGAACCGCACTACGAATGGAAGCTTGAGGATTCCCGTGGAAGTATGCCAAAACAATTATTGCGTTGTCCTCATTACCTGTCACAAGTCTAGGCAAGTTTTTTGTTACTTTCAAAGAAGATCCAAATATTTCAAAATTTCTCTTCAATCTAATGAATTTTCTCAAATTCATTCGAGGTAATCTTTTCATTAAACTCTCCGCATGTTCTACTGATATTCTTGTTACATTGACCATAAATGATGAATAAATCCATCTAAACCACATTCGAGTAATTATTTTCTGCCATAGTACTTTCACACCTATGCAACTTGCATACAGGATGACAATGAAGGAATAACATGTTAGTTCTCTGTCAGAATGAAGTTCATATCCTACTATCTAAATCACTATCCAATATTTATTTTATTGAAGACGAATTCATATAAGTGGTCATAACTAACAAACTGTACGAGATAGGTATAGGAAAAGGAATTAAATTGAGAAATGTTACAGCTTTTCAAATAAGTAATAATATACAAGGTGTTTCATTAAAAAAACGGGGTTTCAGTCATTTTCATGAGTCCCCCGAAGGAACTCTGAGCATCCCTGTATGCTGAAACTTCGATCCAGTTCATCGACAGAATACTTAATGGTCTTATGCAGCTATAACCCAAATTGCAATATTTTGAAAAGAACCCCGCACCATTCTTATGGAAAATGGGTCCCGGTGAAATTCGATGAATTTTTGATATGATGTAGTTCAAGTCAAGCTGATCAAAAGTCTCCATGGGCCCAACTCAATCCTATGGCTAGTTTTCGAGATACAGGGCGTCAAAGTTGCTAAGTGGCCATTTCTTTAAAGTAGTATTGCTTTCAGGAAAACATATAAAATAAAAATGTATTTCGCGACAGATATTGCCCACCCATACAGCAATACTTCTAGACTGGTTTTTGATAAAAACTATTGTTGGATACAGGGTGAGTCCAGCATTATTCAAAATGAAATTCTCAATCAACCCTACGAAGTGAAGATGTGACCAAACCAAGTATCAAACTGATATGCTCATCATTTGAATTTGTCAAAATTGATAAATTCAACATTTTGTACAGGGTGAGTCAAGATTTTATGGTGACATTTTGTATATTTTTATTTTATATTTTGCGCTTTAGGGATACTTGACCGCCAACCATTCAACATATCTCTTGAACAAAATTGATATACAGTATGAGACAAACACTAGGTTATGACAAAAATTGCGAAAAGGAGATTTTTTTATAACTCATCCTGTATTTGATTTGCTGAATTTTTGATATGATGAAGTTCAATTCAAGCTGATCAATAGTGTTCATGGGCCCAACCTTGAAAAATAAACAGTTTTTTCTCTACTAGGTGTTGAAGGTTAATAGATGAGACTAACTCAGTTATCCACATATTCCACCGAGCTTATAATCATATTTTTTGTTTTCAATTCTCACTTCAAGAGTTTGGTAAAGGATGTTCATTATATACAGGGTGAATCATTTTCAATGACCAATGTTGAAGTAACGACGAAAACCAGACACCATTATTGAACTGATCCATCTGAAATAATATTGTGTGATAATTATACTTACTGACTGACTCTTCGATCATTACCAATTGAAAAAAAGTTGTAAAAAGAATATTAAAAAATCTGATATATTTCAAGCATTTATACTGATATTTCAATTCAGGAATATTTAAGAAAAAATATTGTCAGAAGTTATTCTCGTATTGTTGGTTTCCTCCTAATATTACTATTCTATGGGTATTTTCCCGGACGTTGCTAATATTATTATTAATAATAATACTCCCTCATGAACACTCGGGCAGAGGACGGTTATTATTATTATTTTAGCAGTGGCGCTCCGGGACAACTTACTGATTTTTTGGTGGCTTATTTACTTTTCAACTGAAGGAAAACCCGGAAAACCTACAGCTCCACCTGGGGTGGTCGCTGTGCACTCCAAGCTAGCACTACACGGAAATGACATCTAGACAACTCACAATACACTTGATTTCCAACGAGGTATGTGGTCGTCTATCGATAGTTTCGTTGCGATAACATGAAAAATACACTTTTTCCACCACTTTGTTGGAAGTCTGAAGACCCACAGTACCACCCCACCCTCTCAACCCTCTCTCTCTTTTTCTCTTCTCTTTTCCTCTCGCTCTCGCTCTCTCTTATATTTTATTTGTTTTTGAACTGACCAACCCAGCATTCGAATTCTTTACCGAGATATTTGTTCCCTGAGAATTGAAATGTTCAAAAATTAAAAATCAATAACATTTTTCTTTTATTCACACGATGTTCCCTGGACGTAACAGGAATTTTCCTTTTGTGAGAAGCTGGAGATGAAAAATGTAAAAATATTTTAATATAAATGAAACGAATCGACAAATATAGATCAAAGTGTTTGAAACGGTACCCTTCAACACCTTGTAGAGAAAAAACTGTTTATTTTTCGAGGTTGGGCCCATGAACACTATTGATCAGCTTGACTTGAACTTCATCATATCAAAAATTCAGCAAATCAAATACAGGATGAGTTATAAAAAAATCTCCTTTTCGCAATTTTTGTCATCACCTAGTGTTTGTCCCATACTGTATATCAATTTTTTTCAAGAAATATGTTGAATGGTTGGCGGTCAAGTATCCCTAAAGCTCAAAATATAAAATAAAAATATACGAAATGTCACCATGAAAACTGTCACATCTTGACTCACCCTGTACAAAATGTTGAATTTATCAATTTTGACAAATTCAAATGATGAGCATATCAGTGTGATACTTGGTTTGGTCACATCTTCACTTCGTAGGGTTGATTGAGAATTTCATTTAGAATAATGCTGGACTCACCCTGTATCCAACAATATTTTTTATCAAAAACCAGTCTAGAAGTATTGCTGTATGAGTGGGCAATATCTGTCGCGAAATACATTTTTATTTGATATGTTTTCCTGTAAGCAATACTATTTTAAAGAAATGGCCACTTACCAACTTTGCCGCCCTGTATCTCGAAAACTAGCCATAGGATTGAGTTGGGCCCATGGACACTTTTGATCAGCTTGACTTGAACTACATCATATCAAAAATTCATCGAATTTCACCGGGACCCATTTTCCATAAGAATGGTGCGGGGTTCTTTGCATTAGGAAAAAATTGATATTTTTCAATGGTCAGGTTTTGCACAAAAATTGGACAAAATAATTTTTATCTCAGAAATCGTCATAGATAGGTATAGAGAGTTATGTGGGAAAGTTGTGAGGAATCTTATAAGGATTCCAAATGATATAATATATGAGGTTCCATTTGAAATAACAAAGTAGCTACTACTTTCTGATACAAACGGCAACACTGTATCGATGAAAATATTTTAGACGGATAGAGCAAGTTTGATTATCCACGTCCACAAATTTCTGAAATGATCTGTCTTTCTGTTCTCCAGATACTTCTAATGTTCCATCCACTGTGAAACGCCCGGTATCTATATAAAGTTATGATAAATTAGGATGGATTATAATATTAATAACACCTGTACCTTAAAATATTGAAAACTTGAGGTAATTTATTGGAAAGTCTTTCCGAAGACGAGTGCTATATAGAAACAATATACTTGACTGTTCATCAGCAGTAATAAATGGAGATCAATGCCATTCAACTGTTTTTAATCTCTTATAGAGAGACGGTCGTATTATTTCAACTATTTTCTCAAAGTCCCCTGCAGAAATAAAGTAAAGAACTGGTCAATGGATCAGAGATTATTGAACAAAAACCAATTCGAATCATCCCTGAGGCTCTACAAACATATATCTGCATCTCCTCTGTTATGAGAACGGAAAGCAAATAAAATATATATTTGTACTAATACAATCCAATGCTAATATTATTCTGGACGTTATGATTCCGGAAATGTAGAAAATCGTTGGTCAGGCCACGAATCAATGCCTCTGAAAAGTATCTGTCGTTTTGTAACCTACAGCTCCTGATGATGCCTAATTTATTTTGAAACACACATTAAACCAAAAACAAAAGTTGGGGTTGGTATTTTTCTGACATATAAGTGTTTGTATTGAAATTGAGAAAGATATTATTTCATCTTTGCATTATGTGAATCGTACTTAAATGTAATCGTCTGATTTAAATTAATCGTCTCAAGCAAAATTTCTTTTTGCCAAATATAACTTTTGGATATAATAATAGAATGTCCCTCAAAAACTAACCATATTCGAATTATCTGGGTGTGAACAACAATTCTCTTTCTTGTGTTCTTCTTGTTGCTTTCGTTTATGATAAGACTCCAATGTTGATATACTGAATTTTTGGTTTATAAAACCGCGACAGTTGTTTCGAAATGGAATGAATTCTTCGGTCAGAAGCATACTGAATTACATCATGCGACATTATCCTTGAAAATTATACTTCTAACTATATTTCTTAGGGGCAATTTTCCACTTGTCATCCAATCAATCAGTGATTGACAATTATTGTTTCCAAGCAATTGAAGGTATTCAGTATAATTTTTTTTCTTTGGTGTCTTGGCATCGACTGCTATGGTCATTAGCTACGTGTTCTGGATAAGCCTTGTTACTAACTCTATGCGCCACCTTAGGAGCAGCACTCTTAATTGGAACGCAACAGTGAATCGTGCAGGACTCACCCCAGTCATTGACAAAACTGAAGAGTAATTAATAGCTGTTTGCACCGGTTCAACTCAAGGTTACCTTAAGACCTCAGTGGACCTTACCTTACGATTTTGGTGTGCACCGCTATTTGAAGACAAAATGAGCCTTAGTCAAGATAAGCATCAGATTTTCTAGGCTTAGATTCCACTTAACGACTTGACCTCCCTTCTTCCAAAAGACTTATGTTTCTATTTCCTTGATGTTTCAAGTATGTCGAGCACTTCTTCTGGATTTTGCTGATGTGATTGTGTTTTTGTGGGTATCTGATTGTATCAGGTTTGCAACAAAATGTCACATACTCACAATATTACATGACAACGACCTAGAATTTGAATCAATTTTTTATGATGTGCCTAGACAAGTATACGAGAGGAGACATCATTTGCATTTTTGACAAACTTACATTTTTCCCTCGATTTAGGGTTACCAAACCTACAGCTCTGTATATGCTAAACCTGATTGAGGCTGAAATTGAATATCCCTATATGATATGAAAGTATAAAAATAATTTTCTGATTCAACTCTGCACCTATACAGTGACCGCCAAAAAGTATGTACCATATGGGAAAAAATTTTATTATTGGAGTATTGGAAAAAATATTCTGGGGAAAAGTTTGTGCATGTCCGATAACCTAAAAATCGATTTTGACACATGTCAGGTGATCGCTAGAATGACGGCAAAATTAAAAAAATTGTAATGCAAAGGCAAAAAAGGGGTAAGATGGCAAAATATCAAAAAAAGTTATTTGAAAAAGTCACTTAGAATTCAATTTTATACACATAAACGAGTTTCAAGAGATAATTCAAAAAAATTGAAAATAGAATTTTTTTTTAATATTTTCCCATCTATTTGAAAATATTATATTTTTTTCTTATGAATAGCTTGACTATACTGAAACATTTGCATTTTAATGATAATGACAAAACTTTCTCATTTTCTCCACACCAGAGGGCACTAAATTGAAAAAATGGGAATTTGTCAGAACCCTTGCTGTTACATCGGTTCGTATCTAACAGTTATATCCGAATTCCACGACCATTGTGATGACATGACACTCCAAAAACATGGTAATTTCCAGATTATAATCAAGTTCCGATGATAATCGTGCATGAGCGTTTCACTTCGCACATAAACTTGAAAATAGTGCGTCAAATTAAAGATTCTTAAAGTTTATGTGCAAAGTAAAACGCTCATACAGCATTATTATTGAAACTTGATTAAAATCAGGAAACATGGTGTTTCTAGATTGCCATATCAACACAATAGTCTTGGAATTCTGATATAACTGTTAGATAAGAACCAATGTAACAGCGAGGGTTCTGGCAAAAACCAATTTTTTTAATTTAGTGCCCTCTGGTGTGGAGAAAATGAGAAAGTTTTGTCATTATCATTAAAATGCAAATGTTTCAGTATAGTCAAGCTATTCATAAGAAAAAAAAATATTATTTTTAAATAGATAGGAAAATATTTTTAAAAAATTGCTATTTTCAATTTTTTTGAATTATCTCTTGAAACTTTGTTTATGTGTATAAAATTGAATTCTAAGTGACTTTTTCAAATAACTTTTTTTGATATCTTGCCATCTTACCCTTTTTTTGCTTTTGCATTGCAATTTTTTTCATTTTGCCGCCATTCTAGCGATCACGTGACATTTGTCAAAATCGATTTTTAGGTTATCGGACATGCACAAACTTTTCCCCAGAATATTCTTTCCAATACTCCAATAATAAAAATTTTTCCCATATGGTACATACTTTTTGGCGGTCACTGTATATTAACACAAAATGTCTTTTGATATATTATTAATTCATATTACTTACGAACTTAAAAATATTCTGTTGCTTTGTACTGGAGGAATGCAATGGCGAGAATTTTTCTTATTCATCCAAAACTGTTAAAAATATCTTTATGCTCCTAAGGTGGGGTATGGAGTTATTAACAAGGCCTACCCAAAACACATGGCTAATGATCATAACAGTCGATGCCACAACACCAAAGAAAAAAAAAGGAAAATGTCGTAAACATTTTGGATGGATACTATTCTGATTACCTGAGTTAAATCAGGTTAGTAAAAAACTACGCTTTTTAACTAATATGCACGCAGCTCTCTTGGCGATATTGTGATTAGTTTTTCTCGTAGAGACAAATTTTCCAAATCACATGCCATACTCCCGCCAGCCTTTCAAGTTAGACTGGAACTGACAGTGCTTGCGCAATTTTCAATTTATTTGAAATTTTGCGTTGTTTAACGTTTCGTCGTTGGTTACAGATTATTTTTGCGCTATTGCCAAACATTTCCAAAACTCAGGTGGGGTTCAGTCCAGGAGTCAACAGTACAAACCCTTTTTACCTTGAGGTGTACCTTAAGCTGATCCTCCACTTAGCTGAGTTCGTTATTAAGAAGAACCGGTGCAAATATCTGTCAGTTCTGTTTTGTCATTCCTTAAGTATACTGAAAATTTTTCTCTTCTAAAATTTTAAACTTATTCATATGTCCATTCCTTCGTTTTCAACATAGAGTATTTGGAAATCATGTTCATAGGTGTGATTTTTTGTGGGCAGTTGGGCATCAGATGTTTGATTTGTTTTGCCGTTTCCTATATTGACTTATACGTGTTCAAGGAGTTCTGCCAGTCTGTCCTATATAAAACAAAGGCCAATCACCACCAGTTGATTCGAAGTCTCCACTCTTTTTTATCATCTCAACGTTATCTCTTCTTCTTGTTGAGATACATATCTGTTTTCAGAATCCACAAGACAGCAAAATGAATATCTACAGCAATAAAAAATTCATCGCTATGGAACAGTACATGCTAAATTTCTCATATAACCTCGATACCGTCTGCCTACATCTCAAAAGCGCTATTTGAATATAATGAATTTATACAACCACTTCCCGGAAAATATGAAGTTTCTAAACTGGAGCGCCTTCAAAATGAAATTAAGTTAAATCTTCAGAATGAATATAAGTAACATTGAATAATTCCAATCTGTTATGGCCCTGATATAGCATTCAAGGCATTTTTCACTGTTTTGTTGTTCCTATGTCTCAGCATTAAGGAACAGATTCAAGTCATATAATTCTTTGATTTTGAATAATTTTGAAGCTTTGTCTTTCTCATGGTTATATTAAAAGTGTGCATGAACTTCATCTGCAACTGACTGATGAACTGTATATTTCTCATATTTAGATTGTTCTACAGACGTCAAAAAATTTGTTGTTAATAAAGTCACATTTTCTAACAATTTTTTTAGAAAGAACAAATCCCAAATTTTAGATTTTTGGGTATCCCATCAATAAGCATTAAAGTAGACTTTATTGCAAAGTTTGCTTGTGAATATTTCAAATTTTGGCGTAGTTTCATCGCCTTTATGTCATAATATTTGTATGAGAATTATATATAAAATTGAATTTCTACTGATAAAAATTAATATGAGGTCATTGAAACAAATAAGAAATTAATTTATTTTTACAAAATGTCTCCAATAATTGTGAGAATGAGTGATGAACAACAAATCGAAAAACAATGTGATGGACAAAAAAAATCGCGGATAAACAGGTGTTATGATTTATTCACTTATCTTAAGAGAATTTATTCAAAAAATTGGTCGTGTTTGAATGGTATATGTCATGACGAGGGTAATACTCAGATAAGAATAATGCTTACTTTGCGAGTCTTGATGTTCAATTTTTTATTATGCAACATTGTTCTGTTGTTTGGAAAATATCTATCCATCGAGAAACGTTTGTTCTAACCCGTGTAATCGTTTGATCTGAATATTCCAACCCTACTCAAGAGCCCTTACGAATTGTTTCTTAGTTTGTTCGCAGGATAGGAAGCCAAGTTATCATCGTGATGAAAGGTAGTGGCTTTGTAATGAGAATTAATCATTTCCACTCGAATCACTGCGGTTCGAGTGGACAATCATGAAGCCGCATACGCTACCAGCTCTGTCCCTACCAGCTGCAAGTTGTTAGGGTTGTTCATCCCGAGATCTCGCTCGTTCTTTCTTGCGGTTATGTTTATCTGATGTAGTAGTTGTTGTTGTTTGAAGTGCCGTGAACCATTGGTGTCAGTTTGGCATTTTCAACTTGATTCTGAGATCTTCCTTGAAACGTTTTTTTCTGAAATCGTTCAAGAATGCCCACTTTCTCGGAGCAACTTCAGTCCTCAAAATACGCTAATCTAGTATTTTAGTCCGTTGCTAAGCAACGAACTTTCCCGGGCCGTTTTCGGACCTAAACGGTACGGGAAAGTACTTTCCCGTATCGAAAACGATACGGGAAAATTTTTGCAGGCTTGTTTACATTTTAAACAGTTATTGAATTCACGCAAACAATATGTAGAGTTCCTTAGTTTTTGATAATGCTGATTGCGATTTCAGAAAAAATAGTATGTGTACCTCGTAGTAAAAGCACATTCCCATACTTCAATGCTTGTTGGCCTCGGCTTAACGCCTCGGCCAACAATTTACATTGTCGTCCGGGAATGTATTGCTTTTACTACTAGATACACAATATACTATTGTTTTCCTGCTTGTTTTTCAATTTGTAATATATGATTTTTGTTTTCAAACTACTTCAATATGGTTATGAAATAACATGAAGGATTGAAGACACCCAAAAAAATAAAAATGCTTAAATGTTGTGGTGAAGTTACCATTGAAGTTGCATTATCAATTTTCTTTTAATGAGCTTTATGAACCGTCTATGACACGTTATATTCCTTATGCTAGAAGGCATGGAAATAATTGAATATTTTAGTGCTGGTAGGTCTTGGTAATCTAATGTAGTTGTTTTTGTGGATGGCGCTGACTTATTCCACAAGATGAAGGAATGCAACTGTTAAGATAGCTCTCTACACGAATCTCTTGGTTTAACTTTGCATATGTATCTCAAAGCTCTTTTTTGTTGTACGAAAACTTTGTGAAATGGATATTGGGTGCATACTCCCCAAAATGCAATGCCATACCTCAAATGAGACTCAACCAGAGCGAAGTATGCAGACTTTGCTGCTGAGTATCCTCACTCATTTGAGATAACCCTAATGGCGTAATTTCCGGATGTCAACTTGTTACAGAGATAACCCGAATGGCGTTACTTCCAGATGTCAACTTGTTACAGAGAGTTTTCATATAGGGTTCAAATTTCATTCTGATATCAATATGCAATCCAAGAAACTCAGTTGTTGTTTTGTTGCATATATGGTAATCAGCGATAGATATGTCTGAAAGATTGCAACAAAGTGATGCTATCTCACTCTCAATTTTTGCTTGCAATTTTTGAGCTGTTCTGTCATGCCACAAGAAGGGGCGGTATCATCTGCAGAAAGACTGATTTTTATCGTTATGTTCAGTCTGGTGATATCATTCATACATATGGCAGAAACAGGGTTGGACCGAGAACTGACCCCATATATTCAATATTAGCAATATTTCAGCCTGTAGTACAGCGAATGAGCTGTTGCCGATTCATCAAGTAGTATACGACACTATCCAGACTCGTGTTCCGAAAACCGTACAGTTGGGGCTCTAAAGCATTGTTTCGTCATGGACGCAGTCAAACGCAGTGGCAAAATTGAAAATACCGCCACAGCACACTCTCCGACGTTGATTTTCCTGTATATCTCCAACATGAACGCAATCTGAAATGTGCCTGTCTGAAAAAATCAAGTTCAAATTATTTAATAAATACCACTCTTTAAAAAAAAGGTTAACATATTGGAGACTGTAACTGTCTCTGTTGTCAAAACTTGATGAAACATTTGTTTAGGGTTTGGAGATAATACTAGTTACTTAAGTAACAAGGAATGTAAAGACGTGTTAACATTCGAGGAGAGCGAGTACGAGTCGAGGCAAAGCCGAGGCTTGTCGCTTGCCGCGCCGGATGTCGATACATCCCGTGTTACTTATTATGTGTTAAATTACGTTGTACACGTTTTACATGTTGGTTCAGGTCCGATGACAGTACATTGATGAAGAAGGAATTGTCATCCCCTGCCCCCCGAAAGATAGATAGAGAACGCGTAGGGTTTCGGAAATTTTCTTGACGGATTTGGAGGTCAAAAATTACAGCAAAAATAATTGGGTCTTCTGTAACGAAAAAAAATAAGGAAAACTCGCAAACTAGAAATCAAAAAAATCTTTATAAAATAGTGAAAATTATCTGACCATTGAATAATAAGTTTATATAAAAAATTACCGCTCTACCCCCTTCGAAAGCTAGAGAGAGAACCCGTAGGAATTCAGAAAAACTCCCAACGGTTTCATACATGGAAAATTACGACAAAAAATATGTATACCGGTGGGCTCGCTCCCTCCCCTCTTTTCAATAAAGTTGAACGGAGAAACATTTCCAAAGAAAACCAAAAAAAAATAAATAAATGAACTTAAACAAAACTTTTTTGAAAAAAGCATTCATTTGAATGCACTTAAAAGAAGAAAACAAATTATAGAGATTTAAACCCATCATTTTGTTACATTATCAAATTACGATGATATAATAGCTTGTCACGAGAATAAATCCTGAGGTGATTTTAAATTCGATTTACAATAAGAAATACATAGATACTTCTCGCGACAAGCTTTAATATTATTGAAAATTTTATAATGAAACAAAATGATGGTTAATTCATTTTAAAATTCATTTTTTTCTTTTTAATGCATATAAAGAAAAGCTGTTCTCTAATAAGTTTTTTTTACTTTCATTTATTGTGAACGATTCCTATAAAAATTTTGTAACTTCATTAAAAGAGGAAACTGAAGATTGTTATTATTGTAATCAATTACTATTCCTTCATTTTTCACTTCTTCCATGAGAAGAGGTAAGCATGTGCGGTCCGTTTCAATTAATTGACATCATTTCACTTTCAGACTGTGCAAGGTTAAAACCAACAAACAACTTGCCAAGATACGAGTTTCCTACACACAATCAAACTTTCAATTCATAATGATAGGAAATTCTGACATCACTCATTTTTCATATCTTTACCCTGATTTTCAAATACCGTGTAAAAATCTGATCACCCAATTCCTCCGTTATATTTCAATGGCTTTACTCTGTCTGTACTGAAAGCGCATTTTCGTAACGAAATTCAACAGAAATCGCTATTGCAGAATAAATTGTACCTTATTAAATTGTTTCCTGAATTCCTCTAAACCGCTTTGCCCCTGTGAATATGTTCTTTCACTTACAGTAACGACATCGTCATATAAAGAATGCGTCCGGATTTCCAATTCTCGGTGAATGCAGAATATTTTCATTTTCGTCGAGCCAGCCTTATTAATGGATCGGAATTACATATGGGATTTCCACCGAGAGATTTCATTGCCTGATGTTTCGTAGTGATGGAAAATTTTGAAACTGTCTCTAATAATGATGCAAGGAAGCGTATGATGCTGCTCTACTAGGGCATTTGGTGCGCTGGTCAGTTCATATTCATGACAGTTAACACATTTATTCTCACCTAGTGGATTGTTTTATCGACAATCACCTGCTTACGAAAGCTATTTGACAAGTAGTTATACCTAACGCTTGTGGATACTTGATTTCAAGTTCAATTCTGTATAGATGTCTATCAGTTGGTTTTTAGGAATTACTACACTTGTTGAATCATGCAACTATTGCCTTTGTTAGTTAGGTATGCTTGAGAATATATTTCATAATTTCAAGACCATTTTTGGGGAACTTAGGATCATGCTTTTCATATTGTCAAAAAGCAGACACTATCAGCAAATTTTCAACATTCCAGAACTGTAGAAAAAATTGAGTATTTCTTAGTAACATTTAAATTCATTGGATATTTCCAGAATTAAATCAGACCTCCAATTGTGTTCTAGTAGGCCAACCATCAGAGTGAAAAATAGATGATATTTTCATTGTTAACTGAAGATGCGAATAAGCTATACTACATTTCAGAATGTTTTTCAAAGATGAAAACCACGGTGTCGTCCCAACAAAATCGCTTTGTGGAATTTTTCAAAATAATTAATATTGTCAAAAGTTACAACTTTTTTTACATTTATCTTGACTATTGAAGGAATCGTTTCAGAAGCTATGGAACTTTTGAAGAGAATCAATCAACTTTCCTCAATAACAATTTTCGATTTGGTCATAAATAAAAGTACTTTATTTTCAGGAACTTTCTCATTTTGTGACAACCCTGTTACGAATTTATTATTGATATTGATATTATTTATATAAACATTTCACTCTGTACGCCACTGTTTCAAAATGACAAAGGGAAGACCTAACCTGTACATATCTATATATTATTTTTATACCATTCATAGGTATCTATTGTTTAATATTTTAGTAATATTAGTGCAGTTGATTGTCCCATTCTATCAGGATGGTTTCGGATATTTTACTGGCGATAAATCCGTTGCGCTCCGGATAATTAAACCCCATATTTCAATCTTATCGAAATCAATTTTCATTGTCGAATCCACGGCCCACTGAGCAACTGTGTATGTTAGTGGCCTGAAACATCATCGCACATTCACCGTTCTCCTTTCCTAAATTTCGCCCCAAACAGGTAACACAGACTTCCCCGCGAAATCTTCGAGAGCTAATGATTAGGATCTCATGCGAGACCTATTGCGAGGTCTCGGAGATCTATATGAGCTTAAACTAAGTGAAATTCCCAATGATATTCCAAGTAGCGATCTTGGATACCTCACATTACTTTTACCAGGTTCCATATTATTGCGAGTTTCTACAGAAATGTTTATTTCGAATTCCTGAAGTTATCTTGAATGTAACTGAAACAAGAAATTCTCAATGTGAGTTCCTGAAGTTATCCCAAACGTAACCTTGATTAGCAACTCTTATTGCGAGTTCCTAAAGTTATCCTGAATGTAATGAGAACAAGACTTTCTCACTGCGATATCCTGAAGTTATCTCGTCTGGAACAAGAACAAGAACAAGAAATTCTCACTGCGAATTGAAGTTGTGCCGAATGTGACCTCAATAAGAAATTGTTATTTTGAGTTCCTAAAGTTATGCTTCCGAATAAGCACGAAGGCAACGAATATACTACAAAGCAGAATTGGAAAATGATTTTTTCGCATTAAAAAAATCTACGATGAAAAGATTCAGTTACTTTTTGTAATTTCTAACAGAAAAAAAACTACTTTCCCGCCACTACTGCACGCTGGATATTGATTAACATCTAGTAGATATTATGAAATGCCCAACTTTAAACCAGAAAAAAATCTGATAGTGAAATATTGCATTTCTGTGTAGATATTTGATTGAAAAACTTTGTATTAAGTCATGATTGAGAAAGTTTTTCAATCAAGTATCTCAAAGAAAATCCAAATTATCACTATCAGATTTTTAAGTTTATTCAAAAATTGAAGTAAGTGAAATTTTAACAATCTGAAAGTGAATATTTCTTGAGTGTGACAAGACGGTATATTCTGGTAAGAGATATTTTAGAAGGAACAAGTACCAACTGGAATAAGAATAAATTACGATTATTAGTACAACAAACTTTGAAATGTAGTAAAATTTAAATTTTGTATGTAAGAAATTTACATAAAATTGTCGTGTAAATGTTGTTAAACTATATAAAAAATAATAATACTAATAAGAATTCATTTCCCAGAAAAATAATTAGTACAATGCACATTTTTCAACTAATAACAATAAGGGAAGTTACACCACAGAAGTCTGGAGGGACTTGTACGTGGGCTAATGAAATTATCCTAAATATTATGAAACAATGCTAAATGAAACATACATAGAAATATAATAATTGGATTATTAAACAGTGACAAAAATAACAAACAAGTTTGAAGGATATTAAAATATTCTAACATTGAAACAATGAATGGTTAACCATACGATCGTTGAAAATCGTTTTAATGATCTACAACAATGCAACATTACCAGTGTTTACTCGCTAGTCTAAGTATTTTCGAATCTTCAAAGACATATTGTTGACGTTAATTCTCAAGTCACCTAAAAGGCATAATTTTTATTTTTCTGATTTGACTCTGCCATTACTTGATGAATTGTTGTTAATTTTTTTTTTTTGCAAAAATCCATTTTCATTGAGGAAATTATGGTCTTTCAGCGTCTACATGTCTACATGTGAAATATTTTTTTTACGCTGAACATTTTTTTAGAATCCATTTGATTTAATTTGGTCAACTGGAATTTGTTATTGTTGCGTAATTTGTCTTTAATGAACTCTGTTCGAATCAACAGAAGATCAAAAACACCTGAGTTTGTTCAATTACTGATTTATGTTTGAATCACTTCGTAAACTTCTAGGTATACATTTTATCGTTAGAACTTTGCTCTGTTCCTTCACAAACCGTGGTCTTTATTTAGCGGAGAATTATGTCTACTATATCTTCCTTTACTTGGAATGAACTGACGCTGTTTTAAAGATAAAAACTCCGGATGTATCAAAAACATGAAAGAAAAACAAGTTGATATAAATTTCTTGTAAAAGCTAGCCAAGCAAATTCCAGTCAGTTTTTACGTATTTCTTATTTTTCCGGGCTTCTCTCGCCACAGGGACTCTTCGTTCGTGATAATAACAGACGGGAAAACGGTAAATCTTTATGTGCGGGATAAAAATATACTTCACAAAGGACAAATATGTGGCAATTGGAAAGATCCTGCTTCTGATATAATGTATAAGGCAGAGAGAGGAATTGATAAAAATGGGGGATGAAAAATATTTTCTGTATAGTGGTCTTGGAAGTAAACATATTGTTGAACCATGTTGACTGAAGGAGAGAAATAATTCGTTGTTCGAGTGCTCTCAAATGTTGGAAGCGAAAGACGAGTGTTAATTTGAGAAAGATTTGGGTTGGAATATTTCATGTTTTACAGGGAGGCGTAACTCTATGAAACTCTCAATGAGATATGGGATTATGAAGAAAATCTATTGCAGCTAAAAATTGAAGATGATGAAAACATTATTTTTGAGTTAATCACCTCTGAACTACTTGAAAAACATGAATGAGAGATAATATATTTGACAATGTTGACGCACGTCTGATTTTTTTACTGCAAAATCGTGCACAATAGAATTGATCAATAGAGCTTTTAACTTTTAAACCTATCAATCTTTTCAACTTGGCCAACTTTAAGTTTCCTAATTATATGATCCTCCTAACTTTCGGGCATTTTTTGATTAGAGTTTTTGAGTGATTTTCCTTCGAAGAATTTCACAAAATTAACAAGGACCATAATATACAATATTTGAAGGATTAAATTAAATTTGACTGTTTTTCCTTCTCCAATTCTCTACGTTTACATGAATAATCTGGAATATCCTATTAAAGTTTTCGTTGAATTGCAGTTTTTTTTAATCATTTCGTTTTATCTCTTGTTCAAGTGAAAAACACTCTTGCAGTTGGATACCCACATTATTTTCACTGATTTATGATTTTAAGTTTGCTATCAATCTCAGTTCCCTTTCGACAGCTATTTAATTGCTTTTTAATTATTGATGATTTGCCGATGTGTTTTCTTCTGACAAAGGAATGGTTCTCACCATACCCCCTCAACATAGGGTGCTGGCTACTTTGATTTTCAATAATTTCATAATTTATTATTTTTATTTGTTACGTTTCCATGCCATGTAAATGTTTCCCAGTTTTTTTTCAAAATTTTAATTAGTGCCTTCACCTATTTCGGTTTGACCTGTTATTTCACCTGTTATTTCAACAGAAATTGGACATATCTATGCTGAAAAACGTGTTTTTGATGAAATTTTGTTGCTGCAACTTTTTTGAAAGTTTATTGCCGAATCTGCTTTTACTATAGCTCCCCGTCCTACCCTAGGGGTCTAATATGCATTGTGGAGACGGACGACTTTGAGTTTCACTCAGTTTCTTTTCCATTGATAACATTCCAACCACGAACTCAGAACTCACCAACGAAGAAGAAGATAACGAGCAACTGTGAGTCAAGAATTTATTATTCCAGTTATCAAAATACTTTGTCTGATGAATGTTCAAACATCATTTATTATAATATCATGTTCAATAGTAATTTTCAATACGGTCTCGTTACGATATCCATTACTCTTGTTAGTTTCAAAACTCTGTGATTTCCTAGACTACTTTCAAAAGCCTGTATTTTTGTATGTTTCATTGTCAGAACTCTGTATTTTTAAAAAACGACCTTGAAAAGAGAATCATGGTTCATACTTCAACAAAAACCATTGTGGATTCCTATAGAACATGTTCATATGCACGACATTAAATTAAAATGCTGTGATATTGCTGATATAAGATGACAGTTTTTCGCGGTTTTCTCTGAATGTCTCACACTTATGATTTTATCTGATTCAAATGACTTCGTGATTCCATTAGCTGGAAAACATGCATCTTAAGTGTTGGGCTATTGTTCAAATGATTGTTTTTTTTTTCGTTAACCAGCTGTCGTCCCCTTACGAACGGCAGCCCTCAAAAGTCAAAATTTGTGCGAGCCAAGGATTAACGAAGTCTTACGTGCGATTCCTAGCACGATCCGAAGAGAATATCGAAAGGAGGTCCGTTGGTCAACCATCCAAACTCCGGCCTCGCCTAGCGTTGCTTGGCTTCAGATATCGGTGAACCTTTTTTTTTATTATAAAATGATGTATTAACATGTAATTCAACTTGACGTATTCCTAACAGTCTCTTCGGCCTTCCTCGTCCGTCATGGACTAGGGGAGGACAGGAGAGCTTGGACGCACAGAAAGCCGCCTCATCCCTCTAACCGTTGCCAGTCAGGGGAGTGACCGCTTGTACCAAGGGGTACCTAGGGTCCCCGTGTGAGGGCGCTGGTATCCGCCTCCGCTGATGTTAACGGGTGGTCGAATATTTCAATTTGTAATGGGTGTAGCTGGTAGGATCCACGCCTCCTGCAAAGCTTATGCGTGGTGTGCATTTGCATTCAATGTATATATTGCTTAAGGCAGTTTCATGAGGACAATTAGTTCGACGACATCCCGGAAAAGGCTGTTGCAAAAAACCATGGGCATATATAGCTGTATCATCCGCGTATATGGCCGTTTTCGTTCTATCGCATAGAGGGAAATCATAGGTATGTAGGGAGTAAAGGTGTAGTGACAGACTCGACCCCTGTGGGACCCCTGCTTCGATTGGATATTCTGCGGATCTTGTGTTGTTCACTCTTACCGCAAAAGTTCTACCGACGAGGTAAGAGTTGATCAACCTTACCATATATGAAGGCATGCCTGCCATCAGCATTTTGGATATCAGACCCTCAACCCACACTGAGTCGAAGGCTTTATGCATGTCAAGCAGAACCATGACCGTGTTTTGCCCTTGATGAGCTGCCTCTTTCACCCCGTGAACAATTCGCACTATTTGAGAAGTCGTGCTGTGCCCGGCTCTGAAGCCGAACTGTTCAGCGGGGATCATTTTGAGTTTCTCCTCAAGGGTAAACAGTCGTTTCAGAAGTATCTTCTCCACTACCTTGGCGACTACACTCAGTAGCGAGATAGGACGGTAGCTGTCAAGTTTATGGCCATCCTTGCCAGGTTTCAAGATTGGAATCACCAGTGCCTTCTTCAGACAGTCTGGGTAACACTGCCATTTGATCATGGCGTTGATAAGGTGTATAAACTGGACGAGGGACTTTCGTGGCAGTTTCCTGAGCAGAATTGCGTCAAGCCCATCCAGCCCAGGCGCCTTATTCGTCAGCTCCTCATAGTTTGTCATGAGTTTGGCAAACCTACAAGGGCCGATAGGGATGGACATGGATTCTCTAAAAAAGTCATCTGTTATCTTAGATCTCTCTCTATGTCCATCACTAACGTCCGGCGCCTTTTTGTGCACGCTGGCGAAGTGCTCACCAAACAGTTCCGCCTTCTGAGGGTCCGTAACTGCACGCTCGGTACCCCTCTCCATGGCTGGGATGGGCGCAAAGCGCTTTGAAATACTCTTAGCCATCCGCCATAGGGAGTTGTCCCGAACGTCCAACTTCTCCAGTTTGTTCTTCCACACCACGTCGTTGTGGTCCTTGATCATCTCTGAAATTTCTCTTCCTAGACTAAACATATCGGCTTTGAATTCCGGATTTCTTGTGGCTTGCCACTTTTTTCGGAAAGAATTTTTCAGAGCGATGAACTCCTTGACGTGTGGTGGAACAACATTCCGGTTCCTCCTGATCTCAATTTTCTTGATCGAACGCTCTCTCGCTACTTGAATATCACGAATAAAAGCGAGAGTTACCTCCTCATCTCATCTCTCGAAATGTTGGACTTGATACATGTCCTAGCATTCATAAGCCTTCGGAACTCGGCCCAGTCTCCGTTCCGATAGTCGTACGTTAGCCTCGGAGGAATGTCCTCGCCCTTGTACTTCAATCTGAACAGGACCGGGTCGTGGTCTGAAGTCATCTCATGGACGACATTGAGTTCGCTCATATTCGTGACATTTTTGTTCACTATCAAGTCAATTATGGTAGGAGTGGACCCGTTCCAGGGGTAATGTGTTGGCTCATCAGAGTGCACGATTACCACGTTACTGTTTAGTGAGTATTCCCACAGTGTCTTGCCGTTGGCGTTCGGCTGTGTGCTACCACTTCACTCAGGTCGTCTGGCGTTCAGGTCCCCGACCAGCAACACCTTATGGCCTGTGTTACACAGGTTGTCCAAATCGGACTGAGTGAATCTTGCATTAGGTGGATTGTAGACTGCGAACACGCAGGTCCTGTCAGCTAGCTTAATGCCTATATGTTCTATAGCGCTTTGATGCGCAGGAAGCTGCGTATACGCAATCCCCTCCCTGACAAGGATGGCTACCCCACCTCCCCTCACTGCCTGAGAGCGGTCGGCCCTAAGAGTGGAGAAGCCCTTCAAACTGAATCTATGATCAGGCCTGAGCCATGTCTCAGATATGAACATCAGGTCTATTCCATGCCTTTCAGTGAAGCGTTGAACATGCATGCCTTCACACTGCTCTCAAAAATTATAGCGTTGGCTGTCTCCCAGGATTTCCAGGGCAGCCATCGCCTTTTCCAGCGGAGATTTAGCCTGTGCGAGCCTGGCGATCAGATCGTCCATGGCTTTGCACAGCTCCGCGATGTTAAGCATCGAGCTAACTGTTTGGATCTTACCAGCTAGATCCATCACTTGTTGTTGTCCAGCGCCGCCAGACGGGGGATGCCTATGCACTGGTGACTGTGGTGGTGGTGTAAATGGAATGGCAGGAGATCCAGGGTTATTCTCAATTCTTCTCCTGACTGCTTCAGGTTGTGTCGAGAGGGCGCTTTGCCCCTGGGCTCGCTTCTGCCAGATGTTTTCTTTTGGTGGGGGTGCAGGTATCATCTTCAGTGGTTCCTTACGTTGAGGCTTAGAGATCTCTCTTCCAGGAACTTGACTCTCTCTTGGTATGTAAGGCAGTCCACACTATTCGCTGGGTGGGGTCCATTGCAGTTGACACAAGTGGCTTCTACGTCCCTGGCTTTCTTACAACTGAAGGTTGGGTGGATTTCAGCACACTTCAAACATCTCGGTGTCCTGGCACAGTTAGATGTTGCATGGCCCCACCTTTGGCAGCGATGGCACTGCACAATTGCCCTCTCATTCCGTCTCAGCTCCCAAGTGATGCGAATTTGCTGTTGCACCCTAACGTTTTTCTTGAGCTGGTTGAGCGTTACGTTCTTCGGCGTTGTCAGCAGGTACAGTGGCCTGAACCGCGTATTCATCAGCATCATCTTCTCGACTCGAATGCCATATATCTCTTCCATTTCCTGTATAAGGTCTTGCTGGTCAACATTCGAGTCGAGTCCCCTCAAGACGAATGCATGCGTTCTTTGATGTGGAAGGGTGTAGGTGTGATACTCCGTTCTGCCTTCAAGATCTCGATCATATGCGATCTGTCCTCTTCGCTCATCGTGAAGACCTGGGTTTCTTTACCCGTGTGTTTTAAGTTGAAGTCACCTTTCAGTTCCTTCTTCAGTTGTGCAGTGAGTGACTTGTCTTAATTTAACCTATCCTGTATAACAATAGGGGGGAGCATTTTAGTTCTTCTCGGTCTCGTATCTTCAGCTTGTTTCCTCTTGGCTGCCCTGGCTTCGGCCCTCCCTTCGTTGCTTTCTGATAGTGACTCGTCTTCGTTTAGCGAGTCATACTTGTTGTTGGTCTCGATCGGTTCACTTTCAGTGACTTTTCGTGGTTTGGCAGGTGTTTTTGGCTTGACAAACCCATCTTTGTCAATAACCTTCTTCTGAGGGAGAGCAGGGAATTCGTCTCTCACCCGAATCCTGTTTGGAGATCGCATCAACCTTCGAGCTTGCTTTAGCTTCTCGATTTCATTATAATACACAGCTTCGTATTTTTTACTATGAAAAGCTTTGATTTGTGCTATGGTAGCCTCTCTCACCAATTTCTCAGGCATATCCTCAATCTCCGCTGGACATGTTAAACTGTGCTTGCAGTAAGCATTAACTTTGATCTGAATTTTGTCCTCGATTATTCGTTGTAGCTCATGAATCCTTCTGTCAACACCTTCGATTGAACTCAAGGGGGTATCCTCTTCTGATTTTCTCCTCCGGAGGATTTTCCCAGTATATCCTCACTCTGATCTGAGTCTTAGCTGGATACCTGCATCTTTTTGGGTGACTCCTTGGCCCTTGCTTCAAGTAGTCTCTTGTTTTCTGTCAATCTGTTCTGCTCTTCTCTTTCCTTGCGTTGTTCTTGGTCTTTTTGTTCCTGTTGTTTCTTAGCCTTTTCCTCTTCTTTTGCTTTGTTTTCATCTTCTTTCCTTTTTTGCATTCTTTCGATTGCTCGTTGAAATCCACTAAGTTGTGGATTCACCACACTTTCCATTGGTGTCGGATTTTGGTCGTTCACCATACCTTCTAATGGATTTCCAGCATTCCCCACACTTTCTAAAATTTTTGGTTTCACCACATTTTCCATATTTTTTGTTTTCACCACACTTTCCGATGGAGTTTTGATGAAATTTTTGATGTTTACTCCTCTTTCTGTAATTTTAGTTTTCACCACACTTTCCGTTGGTGCCGGATTTTTGTTGTTCACCACACCTTCCATTGGACTTCCAGTATACAACACTCTTTCCAAATTTTTCGAGTTCACCACACTTTCCGATTTACTTGTGGAATTTTTGGTATTCACCACTCTTTCCATTTTTTCCGTGTTCACAACACTTTCCGATGGACATTTGGAAATTTCAGTGTTCACCACTCTTTCCATATTTTTTGGTTTCACAACACTTTCGAAAGTTGTTGAAGAATTCCCGATATTCACCACACTTTCTGAAAGTGTTACGGATTTTGAAGATTTTGCAGTTTTCACCACACTTTCTATATTTTGTGTTGCTTCCCGTATCTCCTGTTGGAACTCCCTGTCGCTTTTGAAGGGGTTTCTGGAATCACCTGAGGCCCCTTCTTCCATGAGCTCATTCCAGGTTTTTAGGTGAAGCGAGTCCGAATCACTTTCCCCTTTATAGGGATACATAGGTTGAGGTGTCGGTAATATTTGATTTTGGTTATGTACCAAAGCATCAACTATTATAGGAGCAGCTATGTACTCGTTTGAACTAGACGAACTCGAGCTTCGTTGCACGTCTCTCAGACTTCTTTCAGGAAAGTTTTTTCCAGCATAACGGAAAGTGTGTTGAACCCTACTCAGTTCAGACCCAACATCACTCCCGCTTACCAGATTATTCTCTGCTGTATACTCACTATGAAATAAATCTACTGGTGGATTAGATTGTTGATTGATGTGAGCCTTCCAAATATCCCAAGTATTATGGGAGGTGTGGTGAATGGCGGACTCGACATGTTTCTGTCTCAGCTCTTGGTATAAGGGTACAGTGACTGCTGAGAACGCCTGAATACCTGCTTCCTTCTGTCTAGCCGCCTCTCTTTGCGCCAGGGCTGCCCACTGCGTTTCAAATGACTCTTGGTTTTGATGAATCGACTTATCTGTGGGTCGTTGCACTGCGGGTTGAAAAGTTTTCTTTTTCAAAGTACCACTGAAAGTGTTGTGAACGGTATCGGGCTCGGGCTGCAAAGTATTGTGGAAAGTGTGGGTAACTTTCGGACTTAGCTGGTTCTCTGCTTTGTCTATGTTGTCCTTTCGTAGCGAACTATTATCGGAAGTGTGTGGAACTATTAGACTTGGCGAATTTTCGATATGATCATGGATTTTTCTGCCCAAAGCCGTTGCAGGGGTGACTGATAAGCCCTCTGGGTGGGGAGAGGATTGGCGCTCGTCTTTCAAACTCCCATCTTTCGAAGTGTCTGTCACATCGAGGGGTGGGTCCGCTGGGTGGGGGGAGGGCTGTTCAACGTCTGATGTATTATAGTGCTCTTGGTGAGGTGATGGTTGGTCTTCCTTCTGCCCACTTGGTGGCTCTTTCAACTCCTGACGAGTTTCCTTCATAGGGGGACCTAGTGGAGAAGCTTGAACCTCCAAGAGAGGTCCGGGAAGTGTGTCTGGGTGGTGCCCCAGGTCTGTCGAGATGGAGCTGGCACTGTTCCCATCGATCTCCACCGACAGGTTCTGAGGTGTGCTCGAGGTAGCTATTTGTTTCTTGGCCGTAGGGCAGATATACTCGCCGTCGCTGATACTTTTAGGGAGTCCTTCAGATGTGGAGTCCCATATCCTGAAACTCGGTTCCGTATCTGAAGTAGATCCTCGAACGACTATACGCAACGGCATATCAATTTGTACAACAGGTTCGTTCACCACACTTTCCATTTTCCCGGCTTCTTCAGCGAGGGGCTGGGTCAGCTTGTCTTCTTGGTTATGAATTCCTATGCATGTAAAATTTGACTCACCCTGTTCGTTAGTGGTTTCTTGAATCTTAGTCTTCTTATCTGGAGGCGACTGGTTTTCAGAAGAGGTATTTGAAGAAGTTCCTTCTGGAAGTGTTTTTAAGGTCGAACTCGAATCACTAAGTGTCTTATCACTGGGGAGGGCAAGAGTGTCTTTTTCACTAGGGCGGGACTTGGGGGCTTCTCCTTGGATTACGACATTGTGTTGTATGTTGATTTTCGGTGTCTTCGAGGATGATCTTGGTGGCTGTTTTCTCTTCATGGCCTTTCGGCTGTCGGTGTCGCTTCCAGAGGTGCCAGACCCGACCTGGAGATGTCTAGGAGGAGCTCTGGCTCTGCCGGCACATGGTCTCGGTGGATTCTTGGAGCCTCCACCAGAGCTGCTGCTCATGAGGGAGCTTTTGGCAGTGCTCTTCAAAGAAGAGTCCACAATTGAAGTGGCTTCGGATGAACACGCCGATAAGGTTGATTTTTCACTAATTCACGGAATAATTTGCACCAACACAATAGACTAGAAAGTGCGTCCGTACCCGACGGCGTTCGGATCAGCACGTTATCGGTGAACCGGCGCTCTCCGTTAGAGCTATCCCCGCGGATACCACTAATTTTCTCTTTGGATATAGTGTTATGATATGAAATTTTGTATGCAGTGAAATACAGATATTTTTTTAAACTTTCATAAGCCAAAATTGAGACATATTATCCATGATACGTTACAAAATATTGTTGAGTGATATTTTAAATAATTTAATACTATTAATACTATTAATTTGCAGTTATCCACGAATTTTATAGTTAGTATCTTCTGAGTTTTGTTTCAATAAATTCAGTTTTTATTTCAACAACTATTATCATTTACATAAGAAAGTTTCAAGTAGAATAGCTATTTATGATACAAGTTCGAAAAAAAGGACTTTTTTGTATGAGCGTGAAGTTTGCTGAATGAGGTGCAGCCGAGTAATCCGAGTAAGCCGAGAAAATCACACTGAGTGCAATAATGTCTTTATTGCACTCATTCTGCTACAGCGTTCTATCATCATGACAAATAATAAAGTCAAATCGACGCCATATTTAGACCATTTTCAATGATAATGTTTTACGTTTTGAACAGTTACATATTTTATATTAGTGTCAATCATTTTAATTATATACTGAGATTACGAGATTACTATAGAAAATGAAATTTAATAAAAATAAAATTGTTTCTTTTTTACTTTTGATTACTTTGAGCAGCTAGATTTGAACAAAGACTGTCTTCCTCACACTTCAGTACCACCCAAATGAAAGAGTTTTTGGTTTTTGCACAAACGTAAAAAATGTATAGTATGCAACTCATGCAAAAATCGTTTATTGAACTCGGCCTGACGTCCTCGTCAATTTCACGTCGAGTGCAATAAATACTTACTTTTTGCACTTGTTGCATAAATAACTATTTGAGCGAGCTAGCAAACAGCAGAAAACTCTGTCAGTGCAAGATTTACTTAGATAAACCCTCCAAGAGAGTTCATTGCTGTTATAAACAAAGTTCTTTTCATTTCCAATCACGTACAATCAATCATTTTGACCAGAACTGTACCTGTGCAGCATTTCATGACTTCATCTTTCGTTTCTATGCAATTTTAGTTCATTGGAAAAGAATGCTTTACATTTTTCTTTATTTAGTACAAGTTATTCATCTTTTAGCACAAGAATCTAGATTTTGAAAAGTGATTGATTTCATTGTTCGATAATTTGAAATCTCTATTAATAACAGAGAGAACTATTAATTGAGTATCTATTTATTTTTGTTATTGAATATAATGATATTAATTGAATTTCATAAAAAAAAATTGAGGAGAAGAAGGCTCTGCAACCCTCCTGTAGAGAGAGCGGGAGAGATCTCCATGTTCATGGTGTATCGACTGAGCAGGACACTAAAAGTTGAAGGAAATAAGAACTACAAGGAAAGGTATAAGTTTCAAACAGAAAATTAAAATTTCTATATAATAATTTTTCACCAACATCGTCACATAACAATATACACTGAGCACTCCACAAAACTTCTATGAACTATTTCTAATATGCATCATCATTCTCATTTGAATTAAAACTTTCAATTAAAATAATCTAGAATCAGAACGGTAGTTTATGTACTCGATTCAATAATTACAGCAGGAATCGATTGGAAATCGCGGAAACCAAGCCTCAACAAATCAAAAGTGACGTCTTGCATGAAATATCAGCCGGGAAGCATGAACCTGATTTTAACTGGGTCAGAAAATGGAAATGGATGCTGGAAATAATAACTCTGAAATGACTAATGGAAATACATAGAATTACTAATTGAATTGTGGTTCATTTCGTTGCTATTTAAAGAACTTTGAGTATCTAGGGTATAATTCAGTAATCTATAATAAGACAATCATAGTGATTAATCCTAGCAATAAAAGATATAGAGAGGGCTTTTCTATCTCTTTCTTGAAAGCAACATAACCGACGTTGTTTACAAACATCAATGCCCCAGTCATGTTAAAAAAAGGATATTGTCGTATATTTCCGTTTGTGCTCTTTGATCAGGTTGGAATTCCATATTGGTGAAAATGTTTGTTTACGTCCGTTTACGACTTATTTATCGCCTAGTCAAATCAAACCATGGGCGTCGCAGCAAGGTAATCATGGCATAAACCATATTTGATTAGCATTCCTTATCGGCCTTTTCAGTGGTATTGAATGAGATGACTTTTAATGAATCTGCTCATTTTTATCCCGATTTTGAGGCAAAAATATACTAAAAAGTATGTAAATAAGTAAGCAAACTACTCATAACCAAATTCAAATCATAAGCCACTAGCTATTATAAGGCGGATTTACCGTATTCATGATGCATAATGTATTGCATATGCGTAGTTTTAAGGCGGATTTACCGGATTCATACAGCCTAATTTTATTGCATAATCCATAAAAGTTCAGAACAGGGATTTTTTATGAATTGTGAAACGGGTAAATCATTTCAATCGAGTCCCTGTATTGAACTTTTATGGATTAGGTACGCATTAAAATTACGCATATGCAATAAATTATGCATTATGAATCCGGTGAAACCGCCTATAGACTCAATCTGATGGATACTGGATTATCACAGGGATTATCAAAGGGATTAAAATGTAAGTAACCGGTTCATCAGAAGTTTTCGATGTTCCCAATTGAATAAAATTTTGTAAACATGGAATATCACATATATCTACATGAATAATCGATCTGGAATGTTTTTAGTGGCGTAGCGATTCCGGTTGAGTATTATTTTCAATGTTTTGAGAGAACCCATACTCCCAATTCGAGAAGAATCCTCAATAAATTCCTTCAACCCTTAAATGATGAGTGATAGACTCCAAAATTGTAATTCACTTCATCATAGGAGGCTATGATTCCCTATGACTACATAAAATTTTCTCTCAAATATATATTTAAATCACTTCTTCAAAGACTTTTTGTGTATTGTACTTCTAATTTTTCATATTCCACTTAGAAATAAGTAACAAGCATAGGTTGGATAGTGAATTTCGAGTTTGGAAAGATGCAGGATTTTTTTTTCAAGAATAACATTTTCTGAGGAATTCTTAATAGGTATAGGCTTTCCTATCTGTATAAAAAAATTGCTGGTTACTGTATAGGAAAATTGGCATATATGGGTTTTACAAGTTTTCAGTATGACTAAAATGAATTAATGAAATTGATAAAAAAAAGCGTTTATACAAATGCAATGAATAAGAAATAGGGAATATTTTTTTCAGATGTGTGACGAAGGTTATTTTATGCGTAATACAAATTTTACCTCGCAAAAGTAACTATTTTGTACGCGCGGCAATCTTTCGAATCTGTTACGCACAGAATATCCTACGTCTCACATACAAAAAAAAATATTATTTACTTTTTAGTGCATTTGTATAAAAGCTTTATTTTATCAATTTAATTAATTCATTTTAGACATACTGAAAACTTGTAAAACCCATACCTATATGCCAATTTTGAATCGAATCGAACCACAAATACAAATTTCGTCCACCATCTTGGTTTTTTGCATTGACAAAAATATCATAATTTTTCACCCTGAAAATCCCCACACACTAATTTTGATTCGAATCGGACCAGAATTACAAATTTCATCCGCCATATTGGAGCCACCATCTTGTTTTTTTGCATAGACGAACAAATCATAATTTTCGACCTTGAAAACCACCACATATCAATTTTGAATCGAATCAGACCATAACTGCATATCATGTCCGCCATTTTGGAGCTGCCGTTTTGTTTTTTCTCTTAGAAAAAATCCATAATGCATTGTCACCGAATTTATGTCAAAACAGCTTGCAAATGCAGTATTATAATTTGGAATACGGAACAGTTATTTTTCCCGCAAGAGGGCGCAAAAATAAAAAGTTAGATGGCAAAAATTGACATGGCTGAATTCCTTATGAAATTACCTTTTCAATGATGTGTCACACTTACTACTTTCCCTATTCAAATTGTTTGGGTGATAGTGCACAAGGGGTGGGGGGGAAGTATGACAGTTGAGGTTATGATAGGAAGATGTCCCCCTTGGATTAAAAATCGACGTGTTTTTGCATTTTATTCACAACACATGCGTTTTGAAGATATTCGATCTGTTTCGTTTTCGGTGCCCCACCCTGTATATAGTATAGTTTACTTATGTGAATCAACAATTTCAATATTTTGACATTTCTACTTCAGCACTTTCATTTATTTTTTCAGTATTTAGACCTTTTCGTATGCTTTGTCAGCAATAATCTAATTCTTCGCACAATAAACTATTTTTGATTGACATCTCAACACACGTGCTTTCCAACAAGGCATGTGGTCGTCTACAGATAAAAATTCAACATGAAAAGATTCATCAGCACGCCGCCACTGGTTCTAGCTTACATCCGAATTATCAAAAAATTTCCCCCTCCGAACTCGGAGGTTACCACTCACCCACAAACTATCACAGAGGATAGTAATATGCAGCTTTCATAACAACGTGTGTTGTGCATATAGAAATGGCACCTCTATATCTTTTATTGCTCGGAGAGTGATTATCGTTCCAAGACTCAAACGAGTAGTGTGCGGCGCCTGTTCATATTAGCATGCTATATTTGTTCAATAATTGCTTCTTGGTTCAGATTCATTACCCTTAAAAAGTTCACGCCACTGGCGTAGGAGAAAATTATGTCATATAGTTAGTATTTTGTTTTTATTGTGCGCGAGTACGGGACAATAATCCGTTGCGAGGGGCAACAAGTTGTTTGGGAAAAGACGTTGACGGAGAGGCGGTTGAGGCGTGGAAGAATAAAAAAAGTTATGATTTTGATGGTTTTTGGACCATCAGAGCTTCGAGTTGAATACCTACTAGGTAAATGATTATCATTTCCTTCATCTGGAAAACCAGTTGAACCTATCAAAGCAACGAACGAAAGAAGGGAAGTATTTGAGGCGGAGAACGAGTGGACAATCCAAGGTAGGATCCAACCATTTGATTTAAATGCCTTCACTTGACTGACGCTGTCTTGAGATTTGAAAAACTATTCCGTTTTGCACCAAAGTGCTATTGTGTACACGTTTTCTATAGTAAGAGCTCTGGACTTGTTCGTTTTATCGAAATTCGGGACTAATTATTCTTTTTAAGTTAGTGTTAGACATTAATTGCCACCTTTGATGTTTTCATTAAACGTTGTTTTGAAATTATGAAAGGCATTGGTTTTCATACTTCATTCAATAGAACCCACTTGACATCTGAGCCCGTTACAGTAGTCATGAAACAATTTGGGAAATCAATAGAGTGGGAATCAGATTTATTCCATTCCTGATATTTTATGACTCATTTATAACCTTATAATCCCTTCGCAGCTTCCAGTGTTTACGCTCGTTTTGAATTCAGAACGCAAAGCTTAAGTTTAGTGGAGAGATCTCCAATTCAGTTTATAATTCCGTTGTTATTGAATCCCGGTTCTTTTATTGTATTCTTATGATTTATTTTATTACGTTTACAAGTGTTGAATTGACAAGGACGGAACGATGCTCTCAAGTTTCACGTAAGACAAGACTTGTATTCAGGAATAACATGGACTTGACCCAGTTTCTCAATATATTTGGCTCGACTGTAAAAGCTTGCTTGTGTTCGTTCTAACATACTAGAAAAATAATTGTGCTTATGTTATTTGAAGCCAGAAGGATATAGCCCAAGATCCCAGGGACGCCAGACGTCACTTATTTTCAAACGAACGAAATGTGTACGATTGAGTAGTGTTGCTATGTACTATGGTCGCATGCCTACCTGCTAGCTTGGCCTACTGACCATTTTTCAGATAGTAATCAAGGTACGTAAAAACATTACTTCATTTGAATCGCCAGTCTACAGATATACAGGGTGTCCCAACGAAAACTTTACACCCGGATTTACTGGGAAATGACAAATTATTTTCGGAAACGCGAAAACAGGTCGATTTTAATTTCTAGGAGGACATATGTTAGTAATGAATTTAGTCGAGCAACTTCATCCCCCTGACGGGGGCGGCTACCCCCTTGCGAATCATCATAGGGAACATGGGTCGAGTGATATATCATCTTAAAGCTCTCTTTATTCTCTATCCAAACGTCTATAATTTTTTAAAAATCGAGTGAATGGTAATTGAAATTAGTGTTGTTGACAGGTTCAATGTAAATAGTCAATATCTTACCTGTTCCTATTCAAATTCAATTTATGAAATATTTTAAGACTCAATGAGTGGACAGATAGACAATGGCAACATCTTATCCGGTCAGGTAACCCAGTCACCCCACGAAAAACGAAAACAAATTAGTCAAAACAAAGTAAGTAGCCAGGCTGGGACTATTAATTGCGAAGATCTTTCAACCAAGTATCAGTTTTATGTCGCTATCCGCGAATACAACATTACAAGCGGAAGATGCCCACCCCAATTGTGAGCGAAACGTCCAAAGGAACCTCCTCCACAGAGGTGAACCGACCACGGCACTGAAGCCCGAAAACCATATTTCTTAGTTTTTGTTCTGTTGACTTTTTCATAGACAAAAAATACCAGTTTTTTTATGCTTCTCCTGCGTGTATGTTCTCAGCATGAATTCACAGTTCGCATGATTCTTATGGAAATATCATTTGATTCGTATTCTGTGAGTTAAGTTTCTGCCTGACAATGGTTTACGCATTAGAAGAACGAATTGAGTTAGTGAAACTTTACTACAAAAATGATGATTGTCTAAGAGCTGCAGCTAGAATTTTCAATACAAGGCATCCAGGGAAAAATGCATCTCATACCTATGTTCAAACGTTGATTGAGAAATTCGAAAGAACTGGGTCTGTGGGAAACCAGAAACATCATCCTGAACGTCTGATAAGGAACGAGGCTGTTGAATAAGCGGTTTTGGGACACGTGGCTATGGATCCTACTCAAAGTATTCGAAGCTTGGCTGACGCGTCAGGTGTAGCGCGATCGAGTATTCAGATAATTCTCAAGTCACATCGATTCCATCCATACAAACTAAAACTTGTACATGAACTGAACGAAGACGATTTTGACAGACGTCAACAGTTTTGTGAGGAAATGTCTGAGCGTCTGAGAACAAATCCCAATTTGCTCTTCAATATTTGTTTTTCAGACGAGAGTACATTTTTTGTTAATGGAAACGTAAATTGTCACAATTGCCGCTACTGGAGCGATACCAATCCCAGGTTAATACGTGAGGTCCACACACAAACTCCGCAGAAGTTAGATGTTTGGTGTGGTATTTTTGGCAAAAATATTATTGGACCACTTTTTATAGATGATAATTTGAATGGACAAATGTATTTACATCTTCTTGAGAATGCCATCGATCCCATGATAACGGATATTATCGAAAACGATGGAGATTATTCGGGAGACAACCTCCATTTTCAACAAGATGGAGCACCACCTCACTATGCAGTGGTGGTTAGAAACTTTCTGGATGAACGATATACCAATCATTAGATAGGGCGACGAGGACCAATTGAGTGGCCAGCTGGATCATCGGACCTCAACCCGTTGGATTATTTTTTATGGGGGCATCTCAAAAGCAAAGTTTTTGCCACTCCGCCAGAGTCACTAGAGGATCTACGTGGTCGAATTGTAAACGAGTGCGGCAGAATAACTCCAGAAGTATTGGAAAACGTTCGTAATAGTTTCGAAAGTAGACTTTATCATTGTATGGAGGTAGGAGGGGCTCATTTCGAGCAATTAATAAATTGAATTTCGATAAGAACAGGTACGATATTGATTATTTAAATTAAACCTATTACCACACTAATCTCAATTACCAGTCATTCGATTTTGAAAAAATATAAACGTTTGGATACAGAATGACGAGAGCTTTAAGATGATGTATCACTCGACCCAAGTTCCCTATGATGATTCGCAGTGGGGTAGCCGCCCCTGTCAGGGGGATGAAGTTGCGTGACTAAATTCATCACTGACATGTGTCCCCCTAGAAATCAAAATCGACGTGTTTCAGCGTTTCCGAAAATAATTTGTCATTTCCCAGTAAATCCGCGTGGAAAGTTTTCGTTGGGACACCCTGTATGTCTGTAACCCCTGGTGTGTTTGTGGACAGTGTCACTGGCATACTCATAGTTGAATACTTTTTGAGTTTAGGCGATATTTGGTCATTACAATTTATCTGACTGATTGAATATAACTTTGTAATAGTTGTCTTAATAACATAAATAATATTCAGACATTGAAAAATTAGTTAAGTTCATGGGCTGTGGCCTTGCTGGTAGAGCGTTCGCCTTTGGAGCGAACGCACGGTCTCGTGCATGACATTACACGGTAAAAAGTAAGGGATGCGACTTTTCTGGCTCACACAAGTATCTCGGAGTTTTCTGAGGGTTGCGCGTAGGGGTGCAAACGGTTGACGGAAATAACAATTTTAACAATTATTTTTAACAACAACAATTCATTTTATGTGGAAATTCAAAGCGTCTGCCGAAAGTTCTGGTCCATGGAAAGCGCATAGCACTTTTGAAATTACTTCAGAGTGTTATTCTACAAAATTTATATAAAAATCAGCCATACAAATTTTTGTTAAGTAACCCTAATATTTAGTTACCTTTCTAACCTAGTACCTGCCCAGGTGTCACAGAGCGAACTCCACAAGCACGCAGGTATCAAAAGTACATGAGACACCACTAAGAACCTAATGGCCGATGTCATCGACTGATTCCTAAAGTTAGGAAATACCTGAATCGGATTCAGGAATACCCAAGTGCTTACGTTTCACCACACGTTAAATAATGCTTAAGTATGATAGCAAAGACCTACGTTAGGTATTTCCTATAACTTTCAAGCATTACTTAATGCTTGGTGAAGCCCAAATTGCACTTGGGTATTCCTAAATTCCATTTTGTTATTTCCTAACTTTAGGAATCAGTTGGTGAAATCGGCCATAAGTCTTCGTCTGAAGGCCCTGGGATATTACTTATAAGGAAATCTTAACAAAATGTTTTATTTACTAAAATTCTGTTTCCGTTTGAATTTCTTTTCAAATAGAAATCTTCCCAGAGTCGAAGCTGTTTCCAACCGAGATGGCTAACCCTAGTGTGCTGCATCTGGCTGGGTTTTCTCAAAAACTAAAAATAGTCGGAGACGAGATTTGAACTCGGAGCTCCGGGGTGGATGCCAGTGACACAAACCCATAGAAGTTGCATAAATATTTCTGTAGACTGGCAATTCAATCTAAGTAAGTAATGTTTTTAAGTACCTCGATTCCCTAATATCTGAAGAATGGTCATCTGGCCAAGCTAGCAGGTAGGCTTGCGAATATAGTACATAATAACCCTACTCAATCGTACACATTTCGTTCGTCTAAAAATAAGTAACGTCTGACGGCCCTGGGTTATTGCTCTAATACGAGAACATTATAAAAAGCAATAGGTGGTACCTTGATATGAAACAAGCAAATTGATGATTTCAGTAATATAACAGAACTACATTGGGCAATACAATCAATCATATTGCTTACTATCATTTTTATATAATTTTTGGAACTTATCAGCTCTTAATTCATGTTATTTTTTACTTGTGTATCATTTATTTTTTTAACCTTGGATACGGTTGCTATTAATACAGTCATAACGCCCTAGAGCAGCATGAGCGGGCGTTGTGGCCATTTCGCCCATAACACCATGATTTAATCAAGTGAAATTGTCAAGATGCTTGCACGCGCCCATATAATTGGAGAAATTTTTTTTGTATTTCGTGCAGAAATATATTTATTTTAATTATAGCAGAGCGCTTTCGACTATAATAGTCATCATTAGTGCTACCTGAAAGTAAGTAATTGAAAATGGTTGAGAGTGAAATATTAATTTTTTTTAATGAGTAGTTAAGATATAAAACATTAAATAATAAAATTGTTCAAGATTTATTTTACATTTTATATCCTTTACTAGTATATGCATTCATATCTCATTTTAATTTCAAAATTAAATTCATTTTGGAAATAGATATGTGATGTAATGTAATTAATAGTTTTTCACGGAAGTTTCTGAATTAAATTATTCTTAATAAAATGCTCTTTTATCTCATCCATGTAGCCGTTTGAAAAAATCAGTAAAAGAAATTTTTTAAATTGAATATTGAATAGTAGATAAATTTTGACCGAAATAGTAAAGTAGTAATTTTCATAAAATTTTAGTACTGGAATTAACGATTTGAACGCATCCATAGAACTCTAGAGTAAGAAATAAAATTTAAAATATAAAATGTATTTGGGTACAGAAAGTGACAAGTGATACATGGTTGGATTCAGTATGTCATATGTAAACAAAAGAAGTAAAAATATACTTGGTGTCCCATTTAAAAATTGAAAGTTTAGGTCTCTTATGGTGAATGCAGAGTTACTTGTCAGAAAATACGGTTTTATGTCGTTTACAGATCCTCCAAATTTTATTCTACTATCTTCAAAAACAAGAAAGTTAAAAGGGGGCCTTTCATTTTTATCTACAGCTTGGCCTAAAGGCAGCTATCCTTTTGTGCACGAAAAATTGTTTTCTGTGTGGAGGCAGGAACAAAAACCCATTCTATAAATAGGTATGGTATTTCTGGAGAGGTATACTAAAAACTAATTATCTCAACTTCCTCTGATCTAATTCCAATCTATGATATGGAAACTTCACCGTTTACATAAAAAGGTCCATTAATCCTTCTGCCGTTTTTGAACACGTCAAATTTGATCTGAAAGCAAGTAAATCCATCCTGAATATGATAAAGGGCCGCTAAATCCCGAAAAAATAATCCTCTTCGAATATCCCCCAGTCCCGTATAAAACTAATTAATAGAAAGTAATCAGAAAGTTTTAATTAACTTTTTTTTTTGTCGGAATTACGACTTCGTTTATCCGATTTCACAACTCAAACTTCCGTTGGTTGAATAAATATGTCCAGACGTGAATATCGTTTAATGTCATTTCCTTTGTCATCGTTAACTAGAACAACAAAACTTCCATTTTACGTCTGTCTGGAAAGAACTGCGTCATCAGTTATACCTCTCTTTACCGTCTTCCATATCAGACGTTTTTTAGATGATTTATGGATGGAATGGAATGTAAAATTCTGATGGTTGGGTAGGAACTGAATGAAATATTCAACAAAAATCGCCAAGTGAAACTGGTGAAATTATAGTTTTCTACTACTTTCAATTGAACAAATAAAATAATAAATTGGCAAACTATTGAGATTCATGAAACGTACTGGGTGATGGGATGAGTATTGTACCCACCTTCCATACAAACTGAATACAGAATAGTGAAGCCAAGAGTTATTATCAGAGAGAGTTCTGAGGAGAGGTATTAAACATCTCTGAAGTAGGAGTGCAAATCTTGGGAAAGGATCCCGTAGATCTATCAGTAAGAATTCTGTGTTAGGGGCGAAATTTAGGAAAGGAGATCAGTGAATGTGCAATGATGTTTCACGCCACTAACATACCCAGTAGCTCAGTAGGCGTGGATTCGACAATGAAAATTTAGATAAGAATGAAATATGAGGTTTAATTTTCCGGAGCGCCACGGATTTATCGCCAGTGAAAAATCCGAAACCACCCTGATGGAATGGGACAACCCACTGCACTAATATAACTAAAATATTGAACAATAGATACCTATAAATGGTATAAAAATAATATATAATTATGCACAGGTTTTGTCTTTCCTCACGCTTGGATAACTTGGACCAGAATAAAAGAAATAGTCATGTCGATTAGTGATAAAATATATTGTATGTGCACAGTTCGGCACACAATACAAGAGGAAATGAAATATGGTACCACCAAGATGAATTCAAGTGTATGCTATGATTGGGAGTGGTGTATCGATTAAATATATCAATATTGAACCTGCAGTGAGGGCTGTTCACCAATTGTAGTTGTAGTTCATCAGTGCCTTGGTGTATACAGATGCACAGTGGGTCCGACACAATCAATCGAAGTACGTGTACAGCGGGTACGAATACATCAACGAAGAATGCCAATAATAGGGGACGAACAGAGAAGGAATACTGAACGACAGATGTACAGTGGAACAACTACAGCTGAGCAGGAACAATCACAGTAGTGGAACAGTGGAAAAACAACCGTCGAGCAACGAAACAGTAGAACTAGCGGAGCAGTAGCCACAGCAGAGCAGTAACAACGAAGCAGTAGCCACTAAGCAGTAGCAACGAAGCAGTAGCAACTAAACAGTAGCAGAGTAGTAGCACCCTATAATAAATAATACCAGTCTGACTTCTGATTACACTTATATGGGGCCATAAGTAGAGCCCAAATGCAAATACTAACCTTTATTAAGTGGGAGGGTTCTGGTAACAGCTTTGATGGTCTGTGAGATTTCCTCGAAAATAAATAGCTTCAAATATTTCAAACAATAGAGAAAATCCACAGATATAAATTTTCCCATGATCCATCAACGATGATCAAACTTTAATTGAGAATCTTCAACATAGGTCAGTGAAAATATCACACATCAAATAATGAACCGAAAAACGTCACTCATAATATGTCTCATACGTCAAAGTAAAAAACTGTCACTATCAGACAAGGCGCTTTCTTGTTCGTTCGTGTTCTGTGAGATCAGTCCAGGATCTACCTCGAGCTACTTCTTGGAACAATAACGACTCAAATGAAAAGAATACCTAAAGATTCAGTGTTGCCAACTGAACCAAGACGAAAACGCCAGCCTCTCAATCTCAGAACCAAACTCAAACAAGGTCAAGTATTCGAAAGTGAATTAGGTACCTCAATGGCACAAAATAGAGTATGAATGGGTTTTGTGTTCTAAACACAAAACAATAGACTAACCAAAAGTATGTTTACAAAATAACGCTGTTTTACTGCAAAATAAAACAACTGATAACTGTCATTAGCTTGAGGCCAGTTCATGTCCGATCGAACTAGTACGGCAAAGGTAAGTCCTAACAAGCTGTATATGACAACGATCAAGTTGCCATCTTGAAACAGTGGCGTTCACAGTGGGAAGTCTATATTAATGACAAACAAAGTTATTGGAGTTCAAATATGCGGTAAGTGGATAATTGCAATGATAATGAATTTTTTTGACAACGTTACATTTTGAGAAAAAGTTGAATATCTCATAAATGGAGAGAGTTAGGTATATGGAAACTTTAGCAAAGTCAGCTTATTTTTTCTCAAAGAATTAAAAAATGTAAGAAAATACAGGTTATTCCATTAAAAAACATAACTTTGATATGTCACGCATATTTCAAACACCTTGTATAAAAATCATTATTTTTAAAATGTGCTTCAGATCGACATACATGTACTCCCCCAGGCCGTTTACTGAAAAAATACCATATGGCCACGAGAGTCCGAGGCGTTCAGCCTAACTCACCCTGTATACTCATTTTTATTGCGTGCGATATACTCATGGCTCGGGCTACTGAGATTTCTCTTTTCTTTGCATTGATTCAGTGCAAGTGTTTTATAAAATAACTGTCTCTGATCAAGTATGCCAGATTCTTCGAACAACCTATCACTGCTATGGCGGGAATGTTTATCAAACATAAGTTTTGAATAAAATTTCTGTATCACGTCCAACGGACGCAGGTATTAAAATCCCCAAATATATTGTATTTGTTGTAGATAGATATTCTGAATGTATTTAGAATCGTTGTAAATCATTAGTGTGGCAAAGAAGATTTATAACTACAGAGAGGTAAGAAAAAGGTTTTGTCAAGTTCAAAGAATTTTTTGTAATCAAACCAATCTTTAATCATCTCCAGAGGTGCGTTTCAATATTACGTCCGACGTGCGTCCGACGTCTAACTTTTTTTACGAAGCGTTTCGATATTAGAACGTCCTGTCCGAAAACTTCATTCCATCGTTTCAAAATTCTTGAGTGGAACGTCCGACCGTCAACTATTTACACCACGATTTAGGAGAGCGTTTCAAAATTCAATCCGAAAGATATCGCCCTACGAAACAACTATGACGTCATACATCGTCCGTTACCGGACGTCAGACGTTAAATTGAAACGCACCTCAGGTCTTGCTCTGCCAGTTCTATCAATTAAAGCCATCTTTCCACAGAATAGAAAACCGCGTTGTCATCCGCAAAACTAGTCATTGTACCGTTTTGTCAAATGATAGGTCCAATAATAGGCACCTTCTTAAAATATTTTCATCAATATACAGGATATCCCAAATTAAAATACACAACTAAGTTCTGTTTTTTTTTTAAATGGCAGCCCTCCGTTTTTGTTACATGTTTGGATTCGCCACTGAATTGTCGATATAACGCATCATGGTTTCATAAACTCATCAGCAGGGTTTTTGACGTATGTCAATTTATGTGTCAAAATAGCGTCGTGCAGGGACCCACAGAAAAATTCATACTTTTTTTCAGACGATTCCTTTAGCTTCAGCGCACTTTTTGAAATACAGGCGAACTTGAAGTCAATGTCCCATCTCCTGATTTTTTTCAAAGGACAATTTAGAAATGGCAATGCATCGATTTTTTCAAATGCAACACCCTGTATGTCATTGCACCATTGCATGGCATTCTTTAGGAGCTTTTCGTCCATATGGGGTTTGTGGGGTCTACTTTATGAAGTTCGCGAAATATGTTAAAAATAATAAATGTGAATAGTTTTTGAGGAATCTAGTAGGTCGCATTCTTAAAATTTGCACTGTCAATAATTGTACACGTCGAATTGTTAAAAGTTAAGTTTATTCGCCGAAGAATTGGTGAATATGGTGTACTGTATTGGCGAAGCTGACAAATATCCTTTTTCAGCAAGCATAATCTATCATGAAGAATATCCAGAAGCAAGAACTCCTCGGGTATCTTCATTCCAAAAGTTAAGAGATCGGTTTGAACTCACTGGTAGTGTGTCTTATACTCAAAAAGAAATTTTTGGTGGTCGAATCAATGAGGAAAATAAGTTGCTATTTTTTTTAAGCTACAGGAAACTCCTCACGTAAGCACTAGGGAAATAGTAGCAGAAACGGATATTTTACAAAGTAGTGTAAACAGAATAATAATGAAAGTTGAGTTCTACCCTTACCATCTGAATCTATATCAAGAAATGTATGGTGATGATTTTGCAAATAGAGTTTCGTTTCGTATTCAAAGGAATGGCATGTTTGATGAGGATTATGATACTTTGAACAGAATTCTGTTTTATGATGAAGCAACTTTCAAGAACAACGGGTCGGTCAACAAACATAATATGGTTGATCACCAACAGCTATCGATGGTCGCTTAATGTTTGGGGAGGAATTTTAAGAAATCATATTATTGGACATTATTACATTACATTACATCACATTATTCGACAATGTGCTGAATAGTGGAAGATGTATATTTAAATTTTTTTCGCGAACATCTTCCAAGAATGTTAGAAGCAGTGGATTTGAATATCCGAAGAACCATGTTGTTGCAGCACGATGATGCGCCAGTGCATAACCATAGGATAGTTCGTGAATTTTAAGATCAATTCTATCCTGATCGTTGGATAGGCCAAGGAGGTACCATTCCTTGGCCCACGCTAACCCCAGACCTTATGCCTCTAGAATTCTTTCTTTGGGGGTACGTGAATGAAAGGGTTTTCAGAGATTGTCCGACAACTGCAGATAATATGAAAAATAGGATCACGGAAGCCTTCCGTTCAACTAATGGAGCAATGCTTGCAAGAGTTCGGGACTCATTTACAATAAGACTAGCAGCTTGTGTGGAACATGATAGTGACCTATTTGAACACTTATAAGTAGCCTGTCCCCAATACTTTTACATGGTTTATTGTTAATCACTCTTTCCTGTTCTTGAAAGTATTACTAGAATTATTTTCTTCGTGATGTACTCCTGTTTCTATTACAATTTCAAAAACATATTCTTTCCATAATTTTGATGATATGTCAAATTTCACGAAAGCGGCCTACTAGATTCCTCAAAACCCAACCACAGTTCTTATTTTGCAACATAATTCACAAACTTTACAAAGTAGACCCCACAAACCCTACATCGACGAAAAGCTCTCAAAAACTGCTTCGCAATGGTGCAATAGAATACTGGGTGCTACATTTGAAAAAGTCGATTTATTGCCATTTTTAATTTTTCATTAAAGAAAAAATCGTAGTTGGCGATGGAATATCGAATTCGAGTTCGCTTGCATTTCAAAAGATGCGCTGAAGTTGAAGGAATCGTCTAGAAAAAAGTGGGAGCTATCTTGAATTTTGACAAATAAATTGACATTAGTCAAAAACTATTGCCGATAAGTCTATGACACCAGGGTGCGTTATATTGACAATTTAGTGGAGAATCCAAAAATGCAACAAAAACGGAGGGTTGCCGATTAAAAAAATAGAATCTAGTTGTGTATTTTATTCTGAAACATCTTGTATATATAGTAATGAAAATATTTTCAGAATGTGCTCATTGTTGAACCTATCGTTTGAAAATCAAGTCGATTGCTTGAATAGGAAAAAAATTATGGACAGTGCACACACCCCTGAGTCACCCTGTATATACAAAATAGTTTTGGACCTAGAACCGTCCCTTGTGGTATGCTCCACATTCAATTTTATTTTCAGTAATCTTTATATTTGAAAGCTTATTACTCATCTATAGTCATAGTTAGTTGATTGGAGATGGCAGCAGCAATCCCGATTCCACGATTCCTCCATTCCTAATAAGTCGTGAAAACCGCGAACTTCGGGTCCGTTTGCGGTGTGAAAGCGTCTCACCTCACGGCCTGATTATCTCCGGTCTCTGCCGCCCCCTCACCTTAACTTCAGAGGGATCTAAAAATGATCATACCCATCGCGTTCTGGAAGCAATTAAGGCACGAACACTTTGAACAAGTGTTCTCCGTCTGGGATGAATTCAGAGGGAGTTTGTAGTTTAATGAATTTTGGAAAGGGTTTCGAGACGGGGAAAATCCTAAGTGCTCTTGTTGTATCAACAGTTATTACGATTGTTGTACGCGGTTAATGCGCAGATATGTAATCAGAAAGGGTACAAATATTTGGGAAATAATTTTGAATGGAAAGAAACACAGAAATACACGTTTTAAAGTAGGCCAATCAATAGAGCATTTTTTCCTAATAAAAATACTAGTAGAAAACCGACTGTGCCATCACGTGGAAGACAGTCCGTGGTTATATTCTGTTTTGTTTTCGAGTCGCAACTGCCATTTATCAATTCGTTATGAACATTTAAATAACAAAAAACGTGTTTTTTTCAAAGTATATCGCTTATAAAATGAAAACTAGTAGAGCACTCTGGTTGCTCTAACGAGAAGAATTGTAGATTAATTGAGATACGATCATTGTAACGTTGACTACGGTACATAGTTATTTTTCTCGTATAAACAGGTCACAAGGTGAAATTTCCAAACACTTGTCATTCGATAACCACATGAAATAAGTTTCCTAGAGACATATCATCCTATATCACATGAAATATAATTGTTTTACTTTTATAGCTCTTGGTTCCCATGGATATCTCTAGAGATTTAATTAAATCCATAAATGTGTGGTTATCAAGAAGGAATGTTTTTAATATATGGTAAGTGTCACTTAGATGACAGCGCGTCTTCTTCCTATTTCGAATCGATTTGTTAGAGAAGGGTCACTACATTCAGATGATAGTTCTTCCTATTACGATTCGATTTGTTGAAGTACGCTCACTGCATTGAATCTGTTTACACAAAGTTCTACTTTCATGGAAAAGAGAGAGAGAAATATATTCGTTGTCGTTTTTATGTAGTTTTTAAAATCGCGGAATGCTAGTCTCTTTGATATAGTTCAATGACATGCGTAAGATAATTGATAGTTGTGGCAATATTGAAAGGAAATGTTTTTTTAATAAAATCAATTTTGGAGAGGACGGAAGTGTACCATTAGTCAATTTCTGACCTGGTAACGCTGAAGCTCGCTGGAGGTTGATTTTGAGTTTATTTAATTTTGGCAACCTACCTAATATTGCTGGACACAACAAATGAGAGGTGAATATTCTAGTAATATAGAGATCTATTGAAGGTAACTCGCTTCACGAGAATTAAACATTTGAATATTTTTTTTATAAAAGCACGCCTTAAAATTTCCTTTTCTTTTTGCCATAGCTATGCTAGGAATTTACGAATGACTTTAGACAGTAATGGACTAATCGGCCAATTGAAATTTTAAAGCCAATTCAACAAATTAACATAAGCTCACATGGTATTGTAAAGCCTATGATGGTATTGTAAAGCCTGTGATGGTATTGTAAAGCCTGTGGTGGTATTGTAAAGCTGGTGATGGTCTTGTAAAGCCTGTGATGGTATTGTAAAGCCTGATGTGATGGTATTTAGGGCCTGTGAAGTATGATAAAAGCTGTAATAGTATTATAAAATTTGTCATGGTCTTGTAAAGCCGAAGAGAATATTGGAGCAGACCCAACGCTAGAGATTTCCGTGGAATTATCAATTTATGGAGACCAAAAGGGAGCAACAAAACCAAAGTCGTGATTCCTTAGTAAATGTTTAATTGTGTAAGGTTTGAATGCATTCGGACTAGGTAAGACAAAAACTGTTATAATTTCTCAAATCACGACTTGGAGAACCCATTCTTTTGGTTGGTTACATATCAAGATTCTATTATTATTATTATGATAAAAGACACCTATTGAAATTATTAAATATTTATATTTTAATTTGTCTTTTGTTTGAAGTTGGGGTTGGATCTTTCAGCATAGTTAAGGGATTTCTACAGAGATTGGCCTGGGAATAAGTTTCTGCAATCATTTAACACTGTAGATGGCGTCCAATAAAGATCATAAATAATAAGAAACTTATTCTCTGTGCCAAAAATTGGACCTTTTGAGGATCATCGAGTGACGTCGACTTACGCCCTTGCCTCCGAAAATCAAAAAGCTAGCCAGGCCAAAAATATGTACCTATGATAAGGTTACAACATAATGGAATGTTTAACGACCTGATCGGATCTTTAGTAACGGAGGAGAATCGGAAAAACCGGAAAATTCGTGTCTCCGCCATTTTCTCAAGAAATAGGATTAACACTTCTCATAAACGTATTGAATCATGTGTATCTAATGTTTTGGCACAATTGCAATTCGAATGTTTTGCACTATCTTGCAGCATGCCTGGATGCTCTAGTGATGGTCAATTCTCAAAACAGATTTTGAAAGTAGAAGTACAGTACAACAAAACGTACATTCTCATTTTGGGTGAAAAATGCTTGCATACTTGACTGAAAACAGCAGAGCAGCTGAAAGCGATCGAATGGAAGTAGAAAGCGAGAGATGAGAGGAGGCGTATTATCACGTAATTCGTTCATGAGAAGAATTCCCCTCATCTCCCGAGCTCTCCTACCACTCGGCAGCTAACGCCGGCTCTGACGTTTTCAGTCATGTTTGCATTCATTTATCACTCATTTCACACCATTGTAGCGCAAACTGAGAAGATACTTTTTGTTGTATTATACTTCTACTTTCATAATCTGTTTGAGAAATTGAAATCGGGCTATCACTAGAGCATCTTGGCACGCTGCAAGATAGTATAAAAAAAAATGTAATTGCAATTTTGCCAATACTAACGATCCAACGGTGCCTGTTTTGTGCACACATAACCTACTCCTTGAAAAATGGCGGAGTCAAGAATTTTTCAAAAATCGCAAAATTTTCCGGTTTGTTTCATTTTTGTCCGTTACTAATGATCTGACCGGGTCGTAAAACATTCCTCTTTGTTTGTATTTCAGTTATCTACAATTCTTTACATTGAAGCAACCAGATTGCTTTATTAGTTTTTATTTTATGAGCATAACAAAGAAAACACGTTTTTTATTATTTGAATGTTTATAACAAATTAATAAATGACAGTTGCGAGTCGGAAACATAACAGAATATAACTACGTACTGTCTTCCAGGTGATGGCATAGTCGGTTTTCTACTAGTATTTTTGTTAAAAACTCAGTCGTTTTATGATCTATTGCTTGGTGTAGGACAATAATGTCTGTATCTGTTATAAAAACTCAATAAAAACTCTATTTTTGTTTTATATTCTAAATTAATTAAATCTTTTATTTCGGACTCCCATTTTATGAATTGTTGTTCAATCGGTATAGTAACAATAACAATGTTGTCCTTATTTTTGATAATATATAACCATAAATTAATGAAACAGAATAAAATCGAATTCAATACTTTCTGTTGTAAAGGAATGAAAAATCACTATTCAATCAGAGGGGCCAATAAAAGTACTATCAATCTGAGAAAGAAAAATACAACAATAATTCTAGTAGGCTTTGGAAAACGGTTAATAAATTGACAAATCCAGTCAAATCATAATAACGAAATCAATACTGAAAATGGGGAGTTTTACGATGACGTAGACATAGCAATTGCATCTGTTCACCATTCCACAAGCATAGGAAATACAAATGACCAAAATATTTTGAAAAGAAAAAAAATCATACCCTAGATTTCCATTAACTGAGTTACCAAATATTATATATATTTGAGAAACGATTGTAAATGAAGTTATTGAAACGATAATGTCTCTCAAATGGTGTTTTCAGATTGGTTATTATCCTGTTGCATTTATAACAGCTGTAGTAGTACCAGTACATGAAGGTGCGACAAAAAAGATGATGTATCCAATTACAGCCCCATCCCGCTACTTTCATGGCTCTCAAAAAGTTTTGAAAAAATATTGAAAAAACATCTAGTCAAATAAATATAATGTATTGTCACCCAAGCAATATGGATTGCGATCAGGAAAGCCTAGTCAAGATTCGATTACCCATCTCATTGGAAGGATACACAAGAATTTTTATAATAAAATTCCATCTCTTTGTGTATTTCTTGACCATGCAATGCATGTGATACATTAATCCATGAGAAATCATTGGAAACATTGGAAAGAATTGGTTTTCGGGACCCATCATACGAACTCATGCGAGGTTACCTCCAGAGTAGAAAACAGTATGTGTCGAGTTTGGCGATCCTCAAGGAACCGTCCTCAGTCCAATGTTATTCAATTTATATTTGAATGACCTGTACAAGCTCACAGTGACTGGTGACTTGGTGAGTTTGGCAGATGATACAGCGGTTTTATTGGAAAATAATTTAAAGGTAAGACTTGAAGATATGGTTAAAAACGATTTGACAACTATATAAGAATGGTGCCGAAGTCGCCTTCTTACACTACAATTTCAGAAAACTCAATATGTCACCTTCACTTCATATACAAATCACTTACCTAACTCACCTTGCATCAAAGTTCCTTGCGATTATGAAAATCTGGACATCTATAAAGTGAAAAATATAAAATATCTTGGAATATAAATATGTCAAAATTCTTTGAAATGGGATTTTTTAGGGGAAGGATAATGCCTTCTACTTCAGTAAGGTGTGTTGCAAAGAGAAAAAGCGAGTGGGAAATGATTCTATTCCGGGGAGATGTATATTCACCATCCTGTACAATTTTACGTGCTAGATTGTTTCCGGAACACAGTGATAGTTCATGGAATTTGCTATTACTTGACTGTTTTCCAGACTACTTGCATTGGCTATAATGTTGTCTTACCAAATAACAGAGTGTTATTTTTCTCGAACTAAGTTCGGTTTGATGTTTCTGCTCCTGTAGTTCAGATACAATTCGCAAAGCAGAGAGTAATGACCAGTAACATTCGTCTTGACAATTATCGGTAGAAGTATTTTAACATTCTGAAAGTACAAACATTTAGAAAAGTTTGTTGATTTTTCCCCGTTTGTCGTTATTCAATTGTACTTTTTTCCCTCATCCAAAGAACATTTGACTAAAACACAAACTAAATTGATACACCAGCACACATAACTGGCAAATGATAAAAAATGATTAATTAGCATAACCCGGAAACGTAAACGTGACTAATGCCCTGACAGGTCAGAATACGAACAATTTGTCATAATAGTGAAAAGCAATATTTCCACGTTTTCCATGCCGCTTCTCACAGGGACCAAATAAAACGCGACGTTGTTTTTAATACCCTGTTTCTGATACGGAATTGAGTTTGATATCGCTTTTGTAATGAATACGAAACGATAACTTCATAATTTATAGACCGCCGCTTCATACGCGCTGATGTATGCTCTTTGGAGGGGATTGGATGGGTTGGTGAACGTTTTTTCTCGTGATGTGTGGTATAATTCCGATGACACATGCAGTGCATTACAATGGTCCTTTCATGGATCTGGATTGGAAATCTGAATATTACACTTATTAGACTAGGATCTATGAGTGGTTGGCGATCAATAGTTATTCAAGCAACAAAAGCACACCACAAGTAAGAGCATTTCTACCGTACATTAAGAATGTTAGGATTGGCAAGCTTCTGGAAAAACATAAAGTCAAAATGATATTCAAAACAACGCAGACCATTGAACAAAGTCTGAGATCCGCAAAAGACGGTTAAACAGAGCTGTGCCGAGCACTGACAAAAACAACTTCGAGCACTATGCACTAGGTACTCTTGAAAATAGCTTCGAAATTTCTGAGCACTTAGCACTTATTCTCAGACTGTTAGATGCTTAAGACACTGAAACTCGATAAAACAAGTAATATTTCCACAAATAATATTACATCGCGACATGTTTCGCTAAACTGAAATTTTTTCAAGCACTTGTTGTATTGACTGCTTCAAAAAGCTACGGTGTAGCGAAACATGTTGCGTTTTCATATAATTTGTTGAAATATTATTATGTGTAAGTTTCAGTATTGGTATTGGTAGGTATGGATGGTGACTGATGCGCTGCGACCTAGTTAGATCTATTGTGCCCCATCTTCTTCTGCTATCTCAAGGTGTTCTCGTTTACAGCAGCCCCTCAAGCCTCAATTCCTTCAGGAATTTTAGGATTTTGTGGGGGTCCATTTGTGGTATTTCTTCCACGGTCAGCTGGTGTGATCCCAGTATATTTAATCTTTCGTGGTGTACAGCATAACACTCCATCAATATGTGGGGAGGTGTTTCTTGATGTTCCCCACAGAATCTGCAGGTGTTGTCCTCCTCCAAGCCTAGCTTCCTTAGGTGTTCTTTGAGTCTGCAATGCCTCGTTAGAAATCCTGTGATTGTCTTTAGACTAATTTTGCTGAGATTAATCAGTGTTTTCGATCTTGCTCGGTTGAAATTGCAGAGGAGATCTTTGGCCTGCCTTAGCCCTGGAAGTCTTTGCCAGTATGTTGCTCTCATTACTTCTTCAGTTTTATTGAGTTCTTCTTGGAAGTGAGATTTTCCAAGTCCGCAGAATGGTTCTGGCCCGATCAGTGGCGTTCATGTCCCTTTTCGTGCCAGGGTGTCTGCTTGTTCATTGCCCTCTACTCCGACGTGCTCAGGCACCCTGAGGAGGATCACCTTGTTGTTCCTGCCTAGATCATTAAGTTTTTCTAGGCATTCCCAGACCATCTTCGAGTTGATGTTATATGAGCTCAACGGTTTGATGGCTGCTTGACTATCGGAGAGGATTGCAATTTCCTTGTTCCGGTAGTTCCTGTCGAGGTTGAAATGAATGCATCTTTCTATGGCGTGAATTTCCGCTTGAAAAATGCTGGGGAAGTGTCCCATGGGTTCGGAGTACTTGGTACGAGGTCCAAATACTCCTGCTCTAGTTCCGTCGGGAGTTTTAGACCCGTCCGTGTACCATGTAATGGTATTCTTACCCAGGGCTCGAATGGATTATGTGCTCCTTTGTTTCTTGGTATTTAGTTCCGTTCGAAAAAATTTCTCGAAACTAAATTTCCTGGTAATTTCGTCAGTTGGGAGATCGGCAAGGTGTGTACTTCCTTCCGGTGGGGGTTGAGCCCCTCACACTGTGTGCTGTCCATTTGAGTCCGACTTTGGCCAACCTCAGGTCTGCTCCCCAAGCAGTTCTCCTCACCATGAGATGGAGAGGAGTGAGGTCCAGAATGACCTCTATTGCTGCTGTTGGAGTTGACCTCATTGCTCCTGTTATGCAAAGACATGCTAGTCTTTGTACTTTCTCCAGGATTTTCTTTGTTGTGGCAAGTTCGGTTCTACCGTGCTACACTACTGCTCCGTAGGTGACCATAAGTCTCACTATCATGGTGTACATCCATCGCAGTATTGATGGGTTACAGCCCCATGTTTTTCCTGCAATGTTCCTGCACACCATCAGTGATGATTTTGCCTTGTTATCGATCTTTTCTACGTGTCTGTTCCAGAGTAGCTTTGAGTCTAGGGTTAGTCCTAGATACTTCACCTCTTGCTGCCATCCTAAATCTGATCCGTCGAGGCGAACAGTCCTTAGGTGCTGAATCTTTGTTCTTCTAGTGAATGTTACCATTGTAGTTTTTGATGAGTTTATTCTCAATCTCACAGAGAGGCACCATCTTCTGGTAGTCTCTAGCTCCCTTTCTATGAGATCGCAGAGGGTTCCTTCGAATTTGCCTTTGGCCATAATGACTATGTCGTCAGCATATCGAAGGCAAGTGACTCCGTTCCCGGTAAGTGTTCCGAGTAGTTCGTCTACTACGAGACTCCACATCAGAGGTGATAGTACCCCTCCTTGTGGGCATCCCCTGCTTGTGCCGATCCGAAAGCTGGGATCGCCCACTTTCGTTTCAGCAGTTCTTGTAGCCGGCATTTGGCACATCCATCTGGATGTGGTTCTGTCTACTCCCTTGTTCGTTAGTGCCCTATTTATTGCTTCGTGAGAGGTGTTGTCGAATGCCCCCTCTATGTCTAAGAAAGCGCATATGGCCATTTTTTTATACTCGAGAGATCTCTGGATGCTTTCGGTAAGCACGTACAGAGCGGTTTCCGTTGATCTGCCCGCCCTGTATGAATGCTGCCCGGGGTGCAATGTCACCCTCTCCAGTATCTCGGTTCTGATGTACCGTCTTCTCCACTGTCTTCAGTAAGAAAGATGAGAAACAGATTGGTCTGAATGACTTCGGGAGGGTTGGGTCCTTCTTTCCTACTTTGGGAATGAAGGTTACCCGTGCTCTCCTCCAGGCGCTCGGTATGTACCCGAGCGCCAGACTGAATCTGGCTGCTTTGATAATGAATGGCATTAGTTCCGTTTGCCCTTTTTGTAAAAGGGTCGGAAATATACCATCAATTCCGGGTGACTTGAATGGTTGGAAGGAGTCAATTGCCCATTTCACTCTTTGGGGAGTGCATATGGTTTTTGCTACCTCCCAGTCTTCTCGTCTGGCTCTACCTGGTTCTTTCAGTGATCTTCCGGGTTCAAATGGAAAGCTACCTGGAAAGTGCGTCTCCAGTTTCAGTAACTTACGTATCTAACAGTCTGAAATGTGCTATGGATTTCCATCAAATACCTAGTCAATTTAAAATTAAAGGTTCTTCTTCTACTTACTACATAACTTAAATGGCATATGACACCATAGCAACTCCGTTCTTTAAATACATCGCTAGGGTAACTGTTTGAAAAAATGAAAATTGAAAATTCCTATGCTTTTATACCAGTTCATATTTGTAACACTTGCGTTACTGCAGTTTCGTTCTTTATGGACACTATCAAACTATATTCCACACTGATTATTGAATATACCAATACACTTGCCTTTTATATCCGGCTTTTCTCATTCACTATTAATTACAATTCAACTCATAATAAAAATTAAATTAAAAATATCTTCATATCGGTAATTACATATTATCCGTGTACCTGAAAATGGAGAATGTGGAGTTTATTAGCTCAATTGTTCAGAGTGTAACAGTGTTCATGATTGACAATGTGGAAAGGCTACATTGAAAACGAGTGAATATACTGAGTCTACCTTATCATTGAGTAAATTACATCCGGAATGTTTATGTTTATGAATTTCTGAGGATTCTAAATAATTCAGTTTACAACCTTTGTTGACATAGTGCAAAATTTCCGTCTCGTTTAGATTCGGTAATTTGTGCTTGCATTTCAAGGAGTGGTTTGAAAATGTAGAATCGCTTTTTTCTAGTCTGAAAGACCGTTCGTGCCCGGCATATCTTATGGAAAAAGCTCATCCACATTGTCCCACATAAACACTGTTACACTCACTCTGGACGCTTAATCTTATGAACTCCAGATTTTTTCATTTCATCTTTTTTATCTTTGGCACTGAAAAGGTAATTAGATAACCTGGCATGTGGCCTGAATACTGCTTCTACCTTGTTTTTTCTAAAGAATCTAGCAGTAGTCTCTGTTCTTTTTCCATAATATGTTAACGTTTCAATTTCTTAGGTTCTGACTGTTTGCCCTATGGTTATGATAATTTGTAAGTGAATTTGAGGCGTTGTTTTCTTATCAACATTTCAATTGTGATTGCGTTAAAACCATTATTTTTTCTATCAGTGTGGTTGTATTTGGTTCTCTATCCAGGCTGAGACGAACGATTCGTCTGTTACCACACCGCCTTTGAAAATGACTACCGCAGATGTCGACAAAACGTCAAGTGTAATTGCTTCGAGACCACGACCAACAAACACGAAAATCACCGAAAGTTTTCAGAGATTACCTGTAGTGAAAGTTTACCTTCTCAGGTTATAACATTTTTTGCCCGATCCATGCAATAACAAATGATTTCATTTTATATCTACTTCTGCACCTACGCTATTAGAATTTACTGCTAAAATCTACTTCATGTTGAGAACCTGAAGATATTTGAAGTCATCAGAGAGGAAATTCAGAATTTACAGATTACAATGAATTTAATATAAGATTGGTGCCAAAAAATCATCCAATTAAAACTGAATGATTTTTGATTACTTTTATGTCGGACTTCTATTGTATGCATTCGTCATTGCCATGCATCTTCTAAGGTTGAGGCCCGGAAGTAAGATCTCCCCTGTGTTTTTACACTGACTCAAAAAGGGATATAAGAACGGAATAGTTATCTATGAATTATTTCAACGATACTCCTTTCAACTTATCTATGCTTCGTTTTCACTGAGTGCTGTGTTGTAAAACTCCGACTGTGATTCAAAATCTCTCTAAATCATTTCTGCGTTACATTAAGATGTGAAATATTGCTTCCGTTGTGTCGAAAACCTCATTGTGCTCCCAATGCAACAGAAATAAATCAAATTGAAAAACATTTTCTGGAGACTTGTCCTCATCCGCTTTACCTGCTTACAGTTTTTGTTGTGACTTCCGTTTCGTACATGAACTTTCGAAAGTTCCAAAAGATTAAAATTGTCAAACTTTGAAGCAGGCAATTATCAAACTGAATCTAAGTGGATTCTTAGGTTATTGAATATGAAGTTTTCTGGGGTAAGAGGTTGAATTGAAGAGGAATTCCCGCATACTAAAATTTGTTACGGATTTGTTGAAGGTTGAAACATTGTTTGGTACTTTGATACGGATGCTCCTGGTATACCATCGAATTCTTAAAAAATGACTATTAGCAAATATAGTTTGTTGACACCTCAGCATTTGTTTCCTGTCGATAATTCCAAAGAAGCCTTCTTATAATTCAGATATCTCTAATAACCACACAGAGATTTTGATTTGTCCAAGTTTCTACAAAAACCGCACAGATAAAAAGGATTCCTTGATTTGAAAGAATTTGAACTTGCCTCAAGGGCGCCCAGCATTTGATATAGGCAAAATGCATGGATATTTTGAACCAAAATTTGAATTTCTTTGAGGCAAACGCATCATTTTCTTTAGCACGAAGTTATATAATTGTCAGGCAAGAAACCTTAGTTTTGTCATAATATAAATTGATTTTGTCCCAAAATCATTATTTTTCCAAATTGTGAAAAGCTTTGAGGGAAATGCCATCTTTTTTCTAGCTCAAAGTCATGTGAACTTAAAGCAAAAGAGCCTAAGTTTTTGATCAAATTCATTAGGAGATTGTTTGAAAATTACGTGATTTAAAATAAATGACATGATGTCATTGTCTTGTTATAAAAGGCTTTTGATATAAAACCAACAAATGCTTCATTTAAAATCTTAGGTTTATGTTTAATTCTTGTTTTGAAACCTTGCGTCCTCAAGTGAAAAATTTACTATTTTTTAAAAAGATCCAAAACGGTCTTGTGACAAAATGTGTATGGTCTAGGCCAAATTTCCTGAGGATCTTTTTAAAAGATAATAATAGTTCATGTGCAAATTTTGGAAAGTTTTAAAGCAACAAACTTGCAATGGTTAAAATCAAATTCAAAATTGAAATTTAAATATTCATAAAAATTTATAGGGATATTAAGAAAAACAAATATTAATAAAAACGTATTTATTTAAATAATAACACATAGCACGTTACTTTGGTTACTGAACACAAATCAGGGAAAAATTGCTGGTGAACAAAACAAAACTAACTCTAGGTGGTACCAACAAAATCATAAAACTCGTAAAGGAAGTAAAACAAATAAACTTCTACCTACATTGACGAATTTTCATATTATAGCTTAACATTGTAATATTATATAGTGTGGACGTAAATAGTCCCCCCCTGTTAACTTTTGAACGGTCCGACGTACACACATGGGACGAAAACAGTTTTGGATAGTATCACCGATACCCCTTTTTTTAAACCGGTTTCACTCATCATACCTATTCACAACACAAATCTTGCCGGCAAACACCATTTATCAACATCAACTCATCGACATTCGACATAAGAAAATACAATGGCAGAATGGCGCTAACTAATGACCAGTGAACTAATACGCTGACACCTGCACCCTGCACCTGCGCCCGCGCAGCGGGCGCAAGTCTTTGCGACTTGCTCAAATTCAAATGGGTATCGGCAAACTTCGGGTAGACCGGTAGACCCGAGCTCATGCATGGCGAAGATAGCTGAGGTAGATTACGTCAACCAAATACATTTGGACCTTGTATCAAGTGGTTATGGTTTTGAGACAAGAGTCAACCAAGCAGGACTGGAGACAAAGTTAATAATGTTCTCTCAAAAGCATTTGAAGCCAAAAGAATAGAAAATTTATTACAGAAGCAACAATGATTTTCATTCAAGAGCAAAATATTTGGGACGAAGACAATTTCTTTGTTAGAAGAGAAAATAATCCAAAAGCAGGATTCTTTGTCTCTAATCGGGTATTTTTATCAGTGCGTTCAATTTAGAAATAGGATTGTGAGCATAAACTCTCCATAGTTTTTCAGCGTAGAATCTACTGGCGTTGAGAAAAAATGGGGTTACCATAAAAATGTGAGTTACGCCATTTTCGATATAGCCAAATTCATCGCCAATTTCTAAGAACCCAATAAAAGTTTTTTTGGAAAGTTTTCGAAGATTTAGAAAGCTTCAGGTCTTATTCATGCAAATTCTGTCAATTTTTATCATTACTCTCTTTGTTTCCAAAAAAATATTTTTTTCACGAAAGAAAGGCTGATGCATCTGTCGAAATTTTCCTAAAATTTGAATAACAGAGCCCTTTAGACATGATGATACTTATAAATTTATATTGAAATTCATCGTAGATTCTAAAAATACAATAAAAAACAGGGTATTCCAATCAAAAAGATAAAGTTGGGGTCCACTTTCGGTATAACCAGAAGTTGTAGACAACTGAAAATATTTTGAAGGAAACGAGCACTTCGGAAAACTCATGTTTACAAATTTTCAGAAAAATACCCGCAGCAGTTATCCATATACATGTCGACTCAGCTGATCGTGTCATACCCTGTACATTGTCTCACACTCGCACTCAGTACTTTGGTAACGCTTTCAAAAATCATTCAAATAATATTGAATATTACTGAGTATTGGGTATAATAACCCAAATTTCTATCAATACCCAATTTCATATATTATATTACTATGCATTACGTAGAAAAGCACAGTGAGGAAACTTGTGAATTACTTTTCAATTTTGCAGGTCTTCAACAGTCTTGTCTAGTCAGATCAATCATAACTTTGAATATCTGTGTAGAAAGAACTTGAGCTCTGAATTGTATTTACTGAAAGGACCTTGCACCATTTCAATGAGAAATTTGCTCGATTTTTTTTTATATATTGTAGAACTCGTGATGCTGATCAAATGCCTCCATTGTGCCAAAGCTCTTACGGTTTAGATCATACAGGGTGCTGAAGTTGACTATTCCAAAATTTCAAATGGCCATTGTGAAAACATTTTTACGAATCTTTAAAGTGAATCAACTATGCATCAATTATTCATACGGCCGAAACGAATGCACTATATAGTATAATAATTCTTGCAAAGACCCACGAGATACAAGGTGCGTCCAAAGCTAGCAAGTTTATTGGTAATTTCTAAAAAATCGAACGGAGTGATATCATTCATTTTCAGATATTTTGAAAGACACAAATATTGAATCCAATTGATGATGTTAGAATATAAAGATATTTCGGAAAATCCTCTTTTCCAATGGGCCAATTTTTGAACCTTACCCAAAATATATAGGGTTATCCGCAATTGAGTAAAAATGACTTTGGTGACATTTTTAAATTGGACACCTAGTATATTTTTCCATATTTGGTTAGGGATACCAAGTTTGATGGGATTATATCAAACGGCTGCGGAGATATGGCCAAAAAACTTCCTCGTATGTCTAATGAGTATGACTACACACGATTCAGAAGGGTAAAAGTCTCTGTCGCACTCATCCCAGGTAGCATATCATATCGGCTGAATCTTGGTTCCATATTGGGCCAATATAGATATATTGTAAATGAAAAATCAATATTGGTCCAATATGGGTGGAGAATCAAAAAACAATATTATATTAATAATATTGGTGGAATATTGGTTCAACTAGTTTTAAATGTAGATTATCACATGAAATATTGGGTCAATATTGGTTAAATAATTTCTACCAATATCGGTAATACAGTATTAGTTATAAATTGTTTTCCACATCTAAAATAAATATTGCAATCCTAATATTCCAGTCAAATCGATTATAGGGAAAACAACTATATTGTTTTTCCAAGTTTGATAGCATATTGGTTGAATATCATTTCCACTTTATTCGACAAATTGTAATAACTCATATTGAGTCAATATTGGTTGAATGATATTTACCAATATCGATAAAACAATATTGTCTTTCCATCGTTTTCAACATCTAGAATAAATATTGCAATCCCAATATTCCCCTCATATCGATTCTAGGAATAAAAACTATATTGTATCTCCAAATGTGATTACACATTGGCTGAATATCATTTCGCAAATATTCAACAAATCTTATTAATTAATATTGGGTCAATATTGGTTCAATAATATTTATCGATATCGTTGAAACAATATTGTCTTCATATTGTTTCCTACATCTAGATTGAGATGAAATTTTAATATTCAATGAAACATATTAGAATTATATCATGATCAAACCTGGATAAAAATCCGCTAGGTGGCTCTACATATAGAACGTCTTCTAAAACCTACGAAAGTATATTAAATACTTCCCATAACATGTTTTCAAGACAGCTCAAAAGGCAGACTATGGTGTCATCTTCATCAACTAAAAGACATTTGATAATTTACCAAGGTATATTGACATCCTCCAATATATCCAAATGATATTGTACCAGTATCGATAAACATTTTGAGGCCATTATTGCTTCAAGAATATTTCACCAAAACTATTTTTGAAATATTTAATCTATATTCGACCAATATCGCAAAATGTTCACATTTTACTTCACCACAATATAACTTTTGAATATTGTGCCAATATTGTCAGAATATTGTATCAGCGATATTGTACCAATATCGCCGAATATTTTGAGGCCAATATCATTTCAAGAATATTTTGCCAATATTATTCAAGTAATATTGGACCAATGTCGCCGAATGCTCACATTTTTTTTCTCGCCAATATTGCATTTCAAATATTTCGCCAATATGTTCACAGTACTGTACCAATATTTTACCAATATAGGTGTGCCACTTGGGATTGGGTATATGGAGAAGTTTTTTGGCCATATCTCCGCAGCCGTTTGACATAATCCCATCAAACTTGGTATCACTGGATTTGTAATGACGATCCCTAACCAAATATGGACAAATATACTAAGTGTCCTATTAAAAAATATCACCAAAGTCGCCTTTCCTCAAATGCGGATAACCCTATATATTTTGGGTGATGTTCAAAAATTGGCCCATTGGAAAAGAAAATCGACGCGTCCGAGAATTTTTCCGATATATCTTTATATTCAGAAATAATGAATTTGTTCCATAATTTAGCGTCGCACTGTATATGTAATTCCGGATAACTCGGTAATAAACTGGATCGTTTATGATGAAAGTTTACTCTACAGTTACTCAAAATATACAGGGTTTATCAAATATAGATATACTTGCTGATGATTTCTTTGAAGTAGTTGGGCTTGATTCGTTATATTGATGCATTTCCATAAAAACATTCTTTCGTCACAAATATTCTTATATACTTTGAACAATTTACTGTGGAATACTTTCTATATGTATGAATCTATATTTACTATCTATAAGTAGTAGAATAACTTGAGTGATGAAGGTAGAATATTTCAAGAAATAAACAAACACAGTGAACTACAGTATATAATAGGTAACGAAATATACTCATATTTTATCGTAACAGATATTTCATACCTATACATTGGCGTAACAACAGTCAATTTCATTATTACTATAAGGGAATTTCAATTGCTTCATTTTCAGATTCCAGATAAATGTATATGGAATTTCAGAATGAACCGTAACTGTGTTTACATAATTGAGTTTCGCAAGAGTCGGATGGACGTAGAATATGTAGGAGAGGTTGGTAGGAACTAAAAACAGTTCCGCGTGTACGATATTACAGATCAAAACTGTGATATTCTTCGAAAGGAAAAACAATTAATGACGAGGTAGCATAAAACTGAAACGGATGATTACATGATCAACATACAGAAAATGATGATAGTGTCAGAGTCAGTGTCTACTTCTCATTATTTGAAATTGATTTGTCGTTTTTTTGTTGGACTTTTCTTAATTTTTTTAAGCAATCGATTCATTATTTAGCAGTGCATATGTGGTCGAATAATTTAGGATAAGTTGTGAAACACCTTCTATATGGGCCTCATATGGTTCACAGCCAGCTATGACACATACATTTCTTTCCATATACAGGGAGATGAGATTGAACTTTTTAATGTAAGGAGTATTTGTAATAGTTTGATCAGCATCATAAGTGCTACATCATATATAAAAAAAGATTAAATCAAATCCACCCACTGAGATGCAAATTCAAGTGATGAGTACGTTTTCCTAATTGGCATTTCTGCTAGTTATTGGTGGGAAGGCGATCATGGTTCTGAAATTCCATGTATATTCAACCAGAATCTGAAAATAAAGCATCTGAAATACTTTTAAGAATAGTTAAATTGGTGGTTGATACGCCAATGTCATACACTCGATATACGTATGAATCGTCCATTTTGTAATAAAATATGAGTATATTTCGTTACCTATTAACTGAAGAAGCAATGAGAGCAACATACTGGCAAAGACTTCCAGGGCTAAGGCAGGCCAAAGATCTCCTCGGCAATTTCAACCGAGCAAGATCGAAAACACTGATTAACCTCAGCAAAATTAGTCTAAAGACAATCACAGGATTTCTAACGGGGCATTGCAGACTCAAAGAACACCTAAGGAAGCTAGGCTTAGAGGAGGACAACACCTGAAGATTATGTGGGAACATCCGGAAACACCTCACCACATATTGATGGAGTGTTATGCTGTACACCACAAAAGATTAAATATACTGGGATCACACCAGCTGACTGTGGAAGAAATACCACAAATGGACCCCCTCAAAATCCTAAAATTCCTGAAGGAATTGGGGCTTGAGGGGCTGCTGTAAACGAGAACACCTTGAGATAGCAGAAGAAGATGGGGCACAATAGATCTAACTAGGTCGCAGCGCATAAGTCACCATCCATACCTACCAATACCAAAATACCTATTATATACTGCAATTCAATGTTTTCATTAAATTTTTTGCAATATTCCACATCTATCACTCGAATTATTTTATTACTTGTAGTATATATATATAGATTCATCTATATTATTTGAAATATATTTTACACTATATTCTTTAGAACATTTCAAAAGATTTGCTTCAATGAATGTGTTTATGGAAATGCATTAATAAATTGAATTTCAAGCCTAACTACTATAAATAAATCTCATCAGCAGAGGCCACTATTTTTGATATACCCTCTGTATTTTGTATAACTGCAGAGTAAACTTTCATCTTAAACGTTCCTGATTAATACCGAGTTATCCAGAATTACATGTATTTGGATATATCAACAAGCAAGACGGATGCGGCTTCATGAGACATAGAACGTCTTGTATATAATATATCTGACTGATTCAGGAGATGCTAACATCATCGATTGGATTCGATATTTGTCTCCTTCGAAATATCAGGAAATGAATGAAATTCCAATGCTCAATTTTTTAGAAATCACTAATAAACTTTCTATCTTTGGACTCACCCTGTTTATCGTGGGTCTGTGCAGAAATTGTTATACTTCAAAGAGGATTTGTTTCGGCTATATGGATAATCCATTCATAGTCGAGTTGGTTTATAGATTCGTAAAAATGTCTTCACAGTGGCCATTTGAAATTCTGGAAAAGTCAACTTCAGCACCCTCTATAAGCTAAACCGTTGAATTAAGAGCTTTGGCGCAAAGGAGGCATTTGATCAGCATCAAGAGCTCTACAATATATGGAAAATTTTAGCAAATTTACCGAAAGCCAATTTCCCATTGAAATTTTGCGAGGTCCTTTATATTTTCTATTTTAAGTCCTAGCTTAGACTAGATATCTCCATATTAATTAATGCCAAGTGGCGCCCAGTTTTAATTTGCTTCTCTAATAAGTTGTTGATTGGAAATCTCAGGTTTGCCACTCAAACACACTCCTACATGCTGAACTAACTACTACGATAACGGTAGTGTATATTTTATTCCACTGAGGGGATAGAAGATTACAATTAAAACAGATTTTAATTAACCATAATTATTTGTCTGCTTCAAACATGAGAATTTGAAGTTGGGTTTGTTTTTCAGTTGATCTGTCAAAACAATCCTATGCAGTAAAATGTGGTATGAAAATAATATGACGAAAGGAAAAACGGATATTATCGGTCTCATTCTGACTCACACGTGCTGTTTTCGATTTTTCCAACATTATGGTTATAATAATTTTAACTTTATTTACACACAAAAATTAATACAAACAAGACAATGACTACATGGTGGAATAAATTAGTTTGGTGATATGTTTCGCGAAGAGATATTACTAAAAATATAAACTTAAACATATATCAATGTGAAAATATAGGTAAAAGTATAAAATCATGAAAATATAAAAATTAAAATATTAAATGTACAATTTTTCTTTTAAATACTTAGAGATATATACATTTAAATATAAAAATGTAAAGATTATGAATATAAAAATATAACAAAATTAAAAATATAAATGAATAAGTAAATATAAAGATTCAAAAATATATAAATATTGTAATATAAAAATTTAAAAGCTTAAAAATGGAAATGTAAAAATGTAAATATGTAAAAATTTAAAAATGTTAATATGTAAAAATGTGAAAATGTAAAATTGTAAAAATATTTATATATAAAAGAGTAAGAATTTAAAAATGTGAAGATGTAAAAATGTAAAAATGAAAAGACATGAAAATGTAAAAAAACGAAAATATAAAATGTATAATTAAACTAATTGTAAATATAAAATGTAAATGATATAACTGGACGTCTTCATAGATATCGATGCAATTATAATCAGTAGGTATTTATGATTTCAGTTCATTTTCTTTGAGGTACGATTTCCATCTTTCTTTAAATGCGAACAGACTTGTGATATTTTGTATTGCCTCTGGAATTGTGTTGTATAAATTTGGCCCAATGTAATTATATGATCTTTGGCCAAGGGACTTCGACATATGCGGTAATGAGTATTGATTCTTTTGACGTGTAATATAAGTATGTGATCGCAGGTTCGCGGAGTGTTTCCTCTGATGTTTAGAAGGTTCACAAATATTCCGATATGTTGTAAGAAATTGGCATTAGGCGATTACTGCACATAGGGAACTATGTCTCTACTCAGGACATTTCTTCAGTTTTTCGCAAATATCTCTGAAATCTCCGCTTTCAGGCACATGGAATGTTATAACTTTAAGGGCCAGTTTTTTCAGTTCCAGTTTAAGTCGAATAATTAACTAATGGTTAGAATATGATCCTTCAAACGTCATTTAAAGAATGTCTTTCACCATCTAATCCATTAGTTAGTTATCTGGAGTTTAACTCGAACTCAAAAAACTGGCCCTTAGTGTGAGTATCGATGAGCCTAAATGTTATCAGACACTTTTTTCATTTTCATTCAGTTGTCTAAAGTCAACATGAAAAAAACATATAACCATTTACCACCGTCACTACGGCACTGGTATCTGAAAATAAAATATTGTTACTTCAAATAATCACATTGATAAACCCAATTCGTTTTCATCGGGAGTTTTGAATTAAAATAAATCTCAATTGTTTTTCTTATTTTCGACGCCATATGTATCTCAGAGGGGACACACATTGATTTCAACTTCTCACCTCAAAAGGAGTTGAGGAATCTGTATGTGGAGATTTTCGGTATTATTATAACTAATCCTGTACCTGTATGTACAGGGTGTTTATCAAGTACTTGTACCAACTTCAAATGATGAATCTTTGACTAATTTGAAGATGAAAAGTTCATATGAAATTGTGTCCGCAAATGTTAATGAACTTCAAATCTGCTTCCATTATGTCCAGCATCAATCCACAGACTTGTCTTATATCTGGATCATCCTCATTAAACTTGTGAACCAACTGAACTTTTTAAGGATGGTATTTTGATTTACTTACATCATCGTCAGCGGCAAGTTGTCTTCTTTTCATATGCGGATTTTCCTCAGTGGCTAACAGTGAGTAAATCCAACCTTTTTGCTCATCCAATTCAGCATTTTTGAATAGTTTCTACATGTCCAGTTTCTATTCTGATAACTTTAGACTGTGAGATGTATTGACCAGGATATTTATTATTCAAACATTTCACACGCTTCTTTTTGAGTTTTTTTTATTACCGCATTAAATCAATAAGTCTATTCCTTGAGTTTCGGATAAATGAGCTATAGTTGAATCAATTACACAAGCAAATATTTTCCAATACACTGACGTCTGTCAGCAACTCATAGATATCAAAATAACAGTAGTATGCTACTTTTTCCTGGCGTTTAGCAAAACAGATAGAGAACACAACACCTGATTACTTCTTATGGAGTTATTTAAAAATAAAAATTTATTTCAATAACCAGACAATTTTGCAGATTCAAATGTTGGAATGATGAAAGAAATTAACAAATTATCCCCTGAGGTCCTACAAAATGTTTTACGAGAATTCCAAGATCGCCTTCCTCATGGTCAAGGTTTTGAAAATTTCATTCAATTGTATAATAAATTGAAAAATACTTCCTCAACACTATTTCCTTCTTCCTACCTAAAATATCAAAATTTTACATTTTCAAAATGAATTTTCTTAGTTATGATTGCACCAAATTTGAAAACCCGAAAATTTCTGGACAAATAATGAAAATCCCTTTCGAACAAAGTGCCACACGACCCATCTTCTCATTTAAAATTTTCAAGGGGGTGCTCATAATTCAGTGAAGTGCAAGAAGGGGGTAATATTTTCATATCGTTGATTGCCAAATTGAGGAAAGAAATCAACATCTTTCAGGTGTTTTCAAAGGAATATAATAACGCTAAAAATTGATAAGTTTCATAGTATGGGGTTCACATCATGTTCGCTTCGATCAATTCCAAAGATTGAATTCAGTTCTTGCATAAGTTCCGTAACAAGATTACTTATGCTTATACGTGAACCCTCACATGTGGGGTGGATCATTCCAATAATCATGTCATTACCAATCATAACTCACATTACATTATTAATGGTTATTACGATGTTAGTTGGATAAATTAAATTAAATCTAACTGAACTTCTGCGTAGGTATCATTGTGATCTACACACCTAATGGAATGATGAAAAATATTTCATTTAATTGACAACGATGACTTGAAAGAAATTTCAAGAACCGTGAATTAGAATAAAAGAAAGACTGGTTTTGTTTTACCTTTGAAACAGGACCACCGGTAAAAGGTTGAATAAATATCCTCAAGTCCTTCAAAGAATCTTTTCATTAAGATTCTTTCCGTAATGACACACAATCGAAAAACTGATTTAACTTCGGAACAACTCTCAGATAGAACTCATTTCGAACGTCACTCAAAAGTAAAAGGTACACATCTAGATGGTACAATCCGATGCAATCTCATTGAGTGGCAATATTTCATAAGTTGATTAAATTTCGGCTGAATCAATTAAAATATTAATTTCGAAGATGCGCAAATCAATTTAGCAATTATGTATTCTCAAACAAAAAAATTGTTTGGGTAGGCTTGGTAATTAGAACGTGACTGGTTTCCGAATGAAGGAATGAGGGAAGTGTTCGTTATACAAAATTTTAATGAGACTTTGGTGGAGTTTATTTTAGGTAAATTGAAATTTGGTATTTGTTTCGCAGATCACAAAGTATGAACAGAGCCTGCTCATTCAGTGTTTTCTACCTAATTTCATGTTTGAGTTTGAAATACTTGAAATAACTGCCTTTTATCATGTGAAATACTGTCAATTATTCAAAATGCCCTTTATTTCCAGTGAATTGAAATTAAAATCAATAGCAGCCTTCAACTCAGGTATAAAATCAAAATTACTTGCTAATCAAAACCAATGCAAACTGTTTTGATAACTGTTACCATTAAATATATAGATTTACATATGCAGTGTCTGCCAAAATATTGGAACCAAGTGGGAAACTTCTTTATTAATAGTTTCTCAGAAAATTTAATTCTTCATAAAAGTTGGTTCTTTCAATTAGACTGAGTACGCGCATATCGGTTATTGCCAGTGGCGTATGGCTAAGCGGGAAACGGCCGATATTCTAAATTAACTATTGTAAAGTAACGTGACATTAATATGAAAAACATCGAAAAATGTTATCGAAAGGAATTGTTTGCAATTGAATGATATTCCCAGTTATCAAGTTGAATATGTTAAATTCTATTTTTGATAACTACTTAAAGGGTTGGTCTCAATTATCAGTAGGTATTATCCACAATAATTTTTGAGTAGTAAGTCTGAATTAGCATAAATTATCTGTCGTAGCAATTACCTGACCAAACAAAATCTTGAATATAACTCAAAAAAACAGTAATGGAATGATAATGACAGAAGCCAGGATCCTTGAAAAAATTGAATTGGTTATTGGTTGAATGAATTGAATAACTGAAAACATCATTCAATTGCGAACAACTTTTTTCAATATTTTGCATATTGATGTCACTTTACTTTACGAAATGCCCGAACTCAGTTTGATTGAATGCATCAACTTTTATGAAGGGTGAAATTTTCTGTGAAACTATTATCAACAAAATAGTTTTCCACATGATTACAACATTTTGGCGGATAATGAATAACAGGAAGTTATCTCGACTGGATAAATAGTAATAAATAAATGTTTTATTAGGGGTGCAGTCAGAAGATGGCCACTATTGAATTATAATCTTTGGTACCTATTGCCCGAGCTTTCGAATTTCTTCATTTCATTTTCAAAGGCATCTAAAAAGATATTTGGTAAAAAAATTGAGAGAGCTAAATATTTCAATATTCTACTTACATCATGAGGTTTAATTTTGAAGCGACTCAAGTGAAACCACCGAAAAATTTTCTAATGAAAAGATAAACACAGGAGAATAAAATAATGTTAAAAAAATTATGTCAGAAATGATGTTTGATGACATCAAATTTCAATTTCTTTGAGTGATTTGCGAAATCTTGATGATTTAGGTACTTATAGAGAATGATGGAAATAATAATGGGAGTTATTTTTTTAATTATTTAACAACTGGCTGTTCTCATTCCATTCTCTTACCACAAGGAGAAAAAAGGACCTAATGTGGAAAATGTGAGCTATATTATAAATCAATAAAACCTTTGAAACTTGAATCTTCTAAAATAAAACTAAGAACTACGAAGACCTGTTTGGAACATTTCAAAATGATTTTGTGCCGATGCAGATTTTACATTCAACAATAATTAGAACATATTTTATGAACAGCTGTTGCAACTGATTTTATAATTTCTCAAAGTAAGTGCTTTTGTTTACTTTATTGTAGCTAGTAGGAGTGTGATTAATTTGTGGTTGCTCTGGTGTGTTTATTTTATCAATCATTACAAAAAGTCAATCTGAACTTTTGATTTTCTTGATCTGTGATAACCAATTTTGGTGAAGTTTCTTCAACGCAGAAACGTACTCAAAAGTTCATTGAATAATTCGTAACGATGGACGAAAAGGATCTGAAACGTAATGCAATCGTCATATGTGAAACATCGTTGAATTCAGAGAAGAATATAAATAAAAAACCGGCATTTTTCGAAACATTAGCCGCTTTTTATTGACCACTAGAGTTTACATCTACTAGTAGAAGAATTAGAGTATCATAAAAACGCAATTTCAGGGTTTCCAATAGAATTCAGATAATACTAAAATTTCCTAAATTTCTGTAAAAAGTTTGAAACTCATAGTTTTCATTATTATAAATAATACATTCTATATGAATAATTTGCTTTCATTAACAACTACCACAGCCGAAATAGACAATGGAAGAAGGCGCGAGAAGTATTATATCTATTCGAGGATTAGATCTAGGCGGGAATATTTCAAGTACAATAAACTTATCATATATGCGAATTCCTTGAATAATTTTCAGTCAGGAAGCTTTTTCAGAATGTAAAAATCATTATGAAGAAGTGATTCCTAAACCTTCACACCTTCCACTTTCGAGGTAGCTTTGAGTGAAGTAGCGAATAAGCCGGAATTATCTTTGAAAAATGATAGCATATTTGTAGGTTGGGAACAAATAGGAACTGAAAAATATTTCTTTGATATTTATCTGGATGATTTTCTCAATTCATCATACATAAATCGATTTGACACAATGTTTCTATATCATCCCACTGATGTTTTTGAACTTTCGCTACTTTCAGGGTCATCATCTACTTTTTTTGTAACCATTTGTATATTTGTTTAGGACATGGTTTTAAAATAAAGGTTCAACAGAGGTTTTCAATGAATTGAGAATCAATGTGAACCCACCTTCTTTATTATATAAATAAAAGTCGTTGTACAACCTATACGTTTTTGAACGTTCCCAGCATCTATAACTTTACTCACGTCCATATAACACTCATATACATTTCACTACCAAAATCTTTTTAATGTGTGTAAATGAAGTTTTTTGAGCTTCAAAATACAACCAAACTGAAATGTACAGAAATGAAAGTCCATAATATGTTTCAAACTACTTTCAATGACAAGCAGCTAGCGATACGCCTGCAACTTTGGACTGAGCATGCGCCAAACTCGAATTTATTTGATGTACAACAAGAGGGTCATTTAATGGTGGAGAAGCAAGAAGAGGAAGGAAAAACAAAATTGCAAACCGTGTTGAAAATGAGTGAATTTGTTTTTTTACACAGTAACCTAACCTGAGCAAGCTAACCTAGCTTGCGATTCGAAAATTCGTTGAATTAGTTTTTCGCTCGAAATTTACACACAAACCTAACCTGAGCAAACTAACCTAGCTTGCGAGTCGAAAATTGTTAAAATTGTTACCATATAACGACTATTTATCCAAAATTCAGAGAGAGAGAGCAGTGATGTAGCAGCCATGGCGCTATATTTGTCCATTTTTGGAGTTTACGGAGCACGCTCGAGTTTGGCGCATGCTCAGTCCAAAGTTGCAGGCGTATCGCTAGCCACTTGTCTTTCAATGTCAATAGTGTCATTTTCTGCTACGATTTAGGAATTTTCATTTTTCAACCAATTATCTACTATTGTTACCCTCAAATTTGATCGTAGCGAAAGTAGAGAAAGTAGATATATTTGGTGTCAAAAAAACAGATGTGTCAAATTCTACTTCTACGAGAAGATCATTTCTGCCTCCAATAAAACGCACCAAGTGCCATATTCAATAAAATTAAGTTGATGGTGGTTGTTCAATAAAGTAACGTCGGACAGTAAAACTGATATCGTCTCAAAAAAACTAATAGAAATTTTCTCAGAAAGTGTATTTTTATAAAAATACCGTTTTATATTAATACTCTAACTTTCTTATCTTCGAAGTTAAACAAATGTTTACTGAAGGGAAATATCTTCGAAAAATGAGATATTGCTCAGTTCTCATTTGTGATCGGAAAATTTGGAAAGTTTTCAGGGCGTTTTTTCCGTTTTTTTAACTTCCCTCGGTAGCAGTCCGGCAAGTGATTTGATCCGTTTCATATTTTTTGAAGATATAATCCAATATGCCCTACTGAAGTATACAGGGTGGGTCACACAGGAACATGATATATCAATTCGAAGGGAATTTAGTCATCTTTCAGGATATTTCATAATATACAGGATGTTCCATTTAAAAAAACGCACTTTCAACCCTTTTCGTATCTAGCAGTAAGATCATGAATTTTGAACGACCTTGTATAACGCAGAACAAACATCTCTATACAGAATCAAAGTACATGATCTTGGTGAACTAAACACAAAATTGCAACTTCCTAAGAATCCAAATACCGCAGAAATAAACATTCAATTCGAGCTATGTTTTGGATAAAAAACATGGAAAATAACCAATATCTCAAAAACCGTTAGAGATAGGTATAGGGGAGTATTAGGCAGAAATAATCAGAAAGGAATGACAAGTTCAAAAATACGGTAATATACAGGGTGACCCATTTGAACTAACAAAGATGCTGCTACTTTCTAGTATAAGCGGCAACGCTGCATTGCTGAAAATATTTTAGATCGATAGACCAAAAGCAACTACTTGAGAAACCAAATTTTCAGAATGATCCTATTTCCCGTTCTTCGTAAACATCTAAGGTACCATCGACCGTGACCCACCCTGTATAGGTTCTGAGAAAGAACCAAAAATTGAAATAGGCTTTTCCCGATGATTTTCTGAAATAACGCGGCGATAAACCGACGAACTGAACTTAAATTTCAAAACTGAATCGATAAAGCTTTTACGAATGAGCAAATCCCCCAATTGAACCGTTTTTCTAAAAATCAATAAAAAAATGGAGAAAATCACCTAAATCTGAAAATTTGAATCAAATATTTTCAAATTGCTTCACAAGTTCTGCTGACGTTTCAAATTGAAAAAATATCAAAAAATTGAAGAAAAGTTACAAGATTTGTATTTTCCCTCTAAAATCTGCAAAAACTCGAAAACGAAACGAGATATCAAAAAAATGTATACCTATAGTTTTATTATACTTGAAAAGCTCCACAAAAAAAGCTCATCAACTTTTTCCATATCTTGATAAAAAAATCGGAAAAATCGACTGAACCTAAATAAGTGATAATTTTATGACAAAAATTCAAAATTGAAAGATATCAAAGAATGTACAGAAACAATTCAATTGTCTCAATGGGGAATACAAAAAATGTTTGTGAATTTTTTCCGTTATATCAATAGTCTGGGAAATATTTTCAAGAAACTAATAATTGAGGATATTGATTTGAAAAAAAATATACTTATATTTTTTTATAAAAAACAAAACCTCGAAAACGAATCGAGACATCGAAAAAATGTATATGAACTGTCTTATTGATGTGGTTATTTCATATCTTGAAAAAAATTGAGATATTTACTTTTACCTGAAACTCGCAAACATCGAAAGCCGTAACCGGTCGTAGTATTCAATTATCAATAGTAGTTTCAATCATGCTCAACGCTGAATTGAAGAAATTATTGGCTTTTATTTATAAACCGATACTAATTGTACAAGAGTAAAGTAACAATAAAAAGAAATTGGCGCTCCGGGAAATCTTGAAGTAATTCGTGGACAGGTATCGACATTTGAGTTGTAGTATTCAAAACTTTCAGGCCCTTCAACTTCCAAGATTTTAGAAAATCCACGCACACCCTTGTTTATTCTGTTTCAGCTGTGACGATAACATCGGAAGAAATAAAATGTGAAATCGAACAATTCAGCTTTTCGAAAATAACTTGAAAATCAAAAATATTTTTGGAAATTTCATACCTCTATATAGATGACTGCTCTGTTACAAAACTTTCTTTTTGTTTAACCAAAACTGTAACTAAAACCGTTCCAGATATTCCCGTGGTGTACAACCTTATCTTGGAATCACTGTATAAGAAGCATTATTCAAAATATTTAGTCCAAACAAACATACACAATACCTACCCAAATCGATTTCTGAAAAAAAGTATGTACAGTGACCTCCAAGATGTATGTACCAAATGGGAAAAAGTTTACTGTTAGAGTATTGGAAAAACATTTCTGTGAAAAATTTGTGCATGTCCGATAACTTAGTAATCGATTTTGACAAATGTCACGTGACCACTAGTATGGCGGCGAATTGGAAAACAATACCATGAAGAGGCCAAAAGAGGGGAAAGATGGCAAGATATCAAAAAAGTTATTTGAAAAACTTGCCTGGAATTTAATTTTATACGTACAAACAGAGTTTCAAACAATGTATCAGAAAAATTTGGGAAAGGAATTTTTTTTTTGAATATTTTCCGATCTTTTTACATAAATTGAAGATTTTTTTCTGAATGGCTTGACTGTAGTAGAGCATTTGTATTTTGATGATAATGGCAAAAATGACTCTCATTTTCTCCGCACCAGATGGCACTAAGTTGAAAAAATTGGGTTTTGCCAGAACCCTCGCTGTTACATTGGTACGTATCTAGACTGTAGATTGTAAGGGGGTCGCACAGGCTGTGCAGCCTCACAAGCACTTCGACCTATAAGTTCTTTTGTGCGTGACCCTTGGTCTATTCGAGGCCCGGGATTCCGAGACTTCTTGTGAAGTTTATCAGTTTCCTGGGAGCTAAGTTCCTGATGTCGGAATGCGTTAAAAAGGCCCCTTCCAGGAACTTAAGCCTCTTGCAGAAAAGCGCTGGGCATTCGCAAAGCAAATGTTCTGCAGTTTCCGCGAAGTTCTCGCAGTAGCGGCAACTATCACTCTCTGATGTACCCATCTTTTTTAGGTGGTACCCCAGAGGGCAGTGTCCAGTGAGGAGTCCCGTTACCATCTTCAAGTCTTTCTTGTCTAACTCGAGAAGCTGTTTAGCTTTCTTTGGCGATAGGCACATTAGTCATTTCGCTTGTATTTGTCCTGGCACTTTGTTCCAGTGAGATTTCATTTCATCGGTTTCCCAGCGTCGGAACTCCTCTTTCAAATGGGCTTTGGAGAGTCCACAGAAGGGTTCTGGGCCGGGAAATTGTGTGTTTGCCCCTTCTTTGGCAAGGCAATCTGCTTCTTCGTTACCTTCAATACCTTTGTGACCTGGCACCTACATCAGGGTGACCTGATTGCTTGTTGCCAGTTGTCTCAGAGATTTTTTACAGTTCCAAGTCAGCTTCGACCTCAGAGCTTTTAGTGCTGCTTGGCTATCTGATAGTATATAGATTTCTGCCCTTCGAGTGCCTCTTTCAAGGCATTCCTGGGCACATAATTCTATAGCATGTTCTTCTGCTTGGAAGATGGTTGGGGTGTTACCAAGGGGTTTTGAGAGCCTAAAATTTGGTCCTGTAACGCCCACTCCAACCCTTTCATCCATCTTAGATTCACCTGTGTACCACACTGATGCATCCCTTCCCAGTTGAGGTCCGTTCTCTGTGCATATTTGGTGGCTGTTTATGACCACTTCAAACTGCATTTCGAAGTCGTACCTAACTGGCATGTAATCTGTCGGTTTAGACATGGCTTCTAGCGGAATGTGTTCCAATATCTTCAACTGTCTAATCAGATTTTCCGCTTCTGAGTTTTTTGTCTGGCTCAGTCTGAAGGCACTGTTTGCTGCTTCTTTCATTACACATAGGTGCAATGGCGGAAGGTTTTGGTCTATTATAACTCCCAAATATTTCACCTCTTTGGAAAATGTTAGCTGGGTTCCATTCAAAGTTAAGGCTTTAAGTTCGTACATTCGTCTCTTGGTGAATAAAACCAGCACTGTTTTGCTAGGATTGACGTTGAGTCCTTCTTGTGCGCACCAGCTACTGACTGTGTTTAGGGCTAATTGCATGCGGTCGGAGATTACTCCGTCATGTTTGCCCCTAATGATGACGACTAGGTCATCGGCATAACCTCTAGTCGTGAAACCAAATTTGTGTAGCTTTACTAGCAGGTCGTCGACAACCAGTGACTACAGCAAAGGCGATAGAACTCCCCCTTGTGGGCAACCTTTTTCTGCTGTCATCTTGACTGTCTCTCCCCCTAGGGTCGTCACAATGATTCTGCTTCTCAGCATTGATTGTGTCCATCTGATCAGTGAGGCATTGATATTCCTTTCCTCTGATGATCTGGTTATGGAGGCATGTGAGGTGTTGTCGAAAGCACCCTCTATGTCAATGAAGGCGCAAAGTGCCATTTCTTTTGCCACATATGTCATTTCAATACCTTCAATTAGGCAATGTAGAGCATTAATTGTGGATTTTCCTGCTTGGTAAACAAACTGTTTTTTGTGAAGCGGTCTAAACTCGAGGAGTTCGCTTCTGACATAACAGTCTATCATTTTCTCCATTGTTATCAGGAGAAAAGAGGTGAGGCTAATGGGGCGGTAAGACTTTGGTTCGTCCATTGGGCGACTTCCAGTCTTAGGTATGAACGCCACTACAGCCTCTCTCCAGGTCTTCGGTATGTAGCCGAAGATAAAGCTGGCTTTGAATAGCTTTTTCAAAACGGGCTCTATTAATTCAAGGCCATGTTGCAGTAAGGCGGGAAATATCCGGTCCTTTCCTGGCGACTTAAATGGTTTTAGACTTTTGATAGCCCATTTGATTCTTTGGCTTGTGAAAATTTTCCCAGCTAGGCTTTTACTGGCTCTGTTGGGGTTGTGAATGACCCCTTCAGTTCGTCTATCAATTGGTTCTCATTTTCCACAATCGATTTAGATTGGTTCGTATCTAACAATTATATCAGAATTCCAAGACTAATGTGATGACATGGCAATCTGGAAATATCATGTTTCCTGATTATAAACAAGCTTCAATAATAATGCTGCTTGAGCGTTTAGCTTTGCACATGAACTTTAAGCCTCTTCAATTTGACGCACTATTTTCTAAAACGCTCATGCACGATTATCATCGAAATCTGATTATAATCAGGGAACCGGAATGTTTCGAATTTGTTATATCAACATAATAGTCTTCAGATTCTGATAAAACTTTTACGAACCAATGTAACAGCGTGGGCTGGCAAAAACCATATTTTTCATTTTATATTTTTTACTGCAGTCAAGCAATTCAGAATGAATAACTTGATTATTGTAAAGAGTTCGTGAGTACAAGATTGAATTCAGAATAACTTTTTCAAATTACTTCTTTCGATATCTTGCCTTATTGTTTGGCATAATCATGGTATTTTTTTCCAATTTGACGCTATACTAATGGTCACGTGACATGTGTCAAAATCGATTTTTAGGTTATCGTTCATGCAGAAACTTTTCCCTGGAAATGTTTTTCCAATACTCAAATAATACACTTTTTTTCCATACTTTTTGGCGGTCCTGTATATACGTTTGATCACAGAATTGCGAGACGTTCAGCTTAACTAATCCTGTATTTCGTACACCTGTTTTGGGCTCACTGGTTATATATCGATGAATAAATGAATGAACAACTCCCCCAGCAGTTCCCTTCTGGGATAGCGACGCCGAAGCCCCTTCTTCAACTTGACATTTCCAATATTTCCCCCCACATTCATCACCCGCCCGCCCGCCACCCCGCGCCGCCACACGAACCGGATATTCGCCGATACCTTTTGACGGTGGCAGCTAGACGACAGCCCTCCACTTCGATTATCTCAACCTCTTCACTAAGGATGATCTTATAGATGCGCTCGACGCTAGAATAACAAAAACCCCTTTTTCGACTCGGCGCGGGCTCTATTGGTCTCGCGCCACTTCCCGCTTATATGCTTCTTCGCCCTTGAGTGTTTAGGCATAGTTTATGGGGTCGATGTGACCTGGAAGCTGAGAGTTTCAGGTGAAATTTTACGCAGCCGGAATGGAGAGTGATTGGATTCCGATATTCAATTATCAGTCGCTGAACGAATATCAATTTGTTGCCAGAATATAGAAGGAGAGAATGGAAGAAATAACCAGGGAGGGATATAAACCAATTCAAGAACTTATCAAACAATTTCTGGCCATCGTCACAAATAGGTAGATAGTAAGATTCTTTATTTCCTGATTTTCACACAATAGATGATACATTGTCAAAAAGATATATATTGTAACGATCTGGAGCCGGACCTGTAGCAAAAACTAGTGAATAAGCCAGCATTCCTGAGAGTATTAGCAATGTTTAAATAGAAGTAACACATTTACCCAACCTTATGGGTTTAATATTGGATTCAAATGGAGGCGACATGTAGATGGCGTCAGAGTGGTCTGGCCTCCAATTCATGTTGTTACTTCATTGAAACAATGATAAAGCCTTTGTCTATGGGTGAGAATGGTACTGCATAAAAATCAGGGTTCCTTGAATAATCCTTTAAAATGACATCAAATATACATGTTTGTAACTATAACGATTTTGAAAAGACATATATTGAGTTTCGCATGTGTTGAGAAATGAATAATGGCTAGATAATAATAATAATAGTAAATTGTATTCACCATAAGTATTGAAATATGAATGAATTGCACAGTACACAGATTTTTGACATACGGTAAATAAGCAGAATGGCCTAAAAAGCTATCAAGGAGCTTGTCTATGGGCAGTTTCTACGCTATGGACAAGATGAGTTGAATCAATCGTGTGAATATTATACTGAATAGATGGTTTCAGAACTTTACATTAATTATTAAATAAGTAATAAGGACGTATCCATGAGCATGTGGGTAATTGCCGGCAAGAATTATAAAAAACATATAATTCTTAAAAAATGGGACATAACAAACAATAATACGAGTAAAAACTATATCTGATGAATGGATGAAGAATCTTTATCGACTCATAGATTATATAATTTTATGTTCACATAACGAATTGAGATTTTCAAGACATTTATCACAGTTGAGCATTGCAACAAATTGAATTACAGTGGTTGAACATAAGTACGATAAAAAATTCAGAAACATAGAGTACATATGAAACGCTGACATACAAATCCAACATTATGACGTAGTCAGGTTCAAAAAACTTCAAAATGTGTTGTAAAACACCATTTTTGTCAAGAGTCAATGAGGTTGTGTAAAGTAATCCTATTCATGGACAAAATCTAAACCTTCACTTCTTTTTTGAACAAATTCATTGATATAGGAGCACAGGGTAATAACTCGTTTGCTGAAATTTTTCTTCCTGTGCGGTATAGGTGTTCAAGTACAGACGAGAGTTTTTTTTGTACGTGAATGTTAAAATTGATTTACAAAAGAGCTGTCTTGAGTCCGTTATCTGAATTTCATTGAACAAGAGATAGGAAGAGTATCTAGGGGGTTTATCGAATTTGTTTCTCAAGATCCCTTTTTGGACAATTTCCAGAGGTCTCAGTTTGGTTTTTCTCAATCCTCTCCAGCCTATTATGCCATATTGTATGATAGACTCTACCAAGAAATGATAAATTATCTTGAGATGATTCAACCTGAAGAAGCATTTCATCTGTTTGAATTTGAATATGAGTCGACGCAGTTTGTTGACTACCGCTTGAATGTGGACATCCCATTTCAAGAATGAGTCCACCATTATAACAAGATATTTAACTGTTAGTGTGACTGGTATAGAATGATCGTTGAACTTTATATTTCCGTACCCGGGCAAGTGTATTTCATTGGAGGTGAACGGGATGATTTTTGTTTTTGTATGGTTAATCGAAAGGTGGTTTTCGGTAAACCAATTGGTAACATTTAAATTTAAATCACCAGCATCAGTTTCTCTTACCATGTTCCAAGTGTCTTCTACATATAACAAACAACAACAGTATTATCGGCGAGAGAAAGAATGGTACCTGTAGAGTTCGTTGTGAATAAGTTGTTCAAGTATGTGATAAAATGTATCGGCTCCAAAACTGTCCCCTGTGGTACACCACAAGTAACAGTTCTACCGCCGCTCATCTTCCCATTTACAAAACTTTGCTGTTTTCGATTTTGTAAGTAATTTTGGAACCAATCCAATACATTTTCTCTGATACCAATACTCTCTAATTTATCTAGCAAAATTCCATGGTTTATTGTATCAAAGGCCTTTGCCAGATCTAGAAATACACCCAGACATGGTTTTGAGTTGTCAACTGCGATGTATATTTTTGATGTTGAAGCACCTATCGCATCTTGAGTGGAAATATTCTTTTGGAAACTGAACTGGTTGGGTGGAGGAATATGTAGTTAGTCAATTTTTTTATGATTCTCTCATAAAAAATAGCCAGCCATAGAGAATCTGAAGACAGCAGTGAAATGTATCCTGTATCCATTCTAAGAAAAATAGCGTTGTGTCGTTACAAGAAAGGGTTTTTGGTGAAATTACAGGCAACTCATCAATACAAAGGACAAATAACACCGGCCCCAGAACAGAGCTCTAGGGTACTCCAATTTTATTGGGCCTAGGTGTCGATATGAACTGCTTTTGATTTTTTCCCACTCTATGATAAGATACGATTCGAACCAATGATGAGGTATTCCTCTAACTCCAAAATTGTAAAGTTTTCGTAATCAAAGATCATGTTGCACGCAGTCAAAAGCTCGTCTCATTTCACAGAAAAAGTTCTGGCTCTAATGGACTCAAGACACTTCCCGCTTATATGCTTCCTTGCCTTTGAGTGTTTAGGCATTGTTTCTGGGGTCGATGTGACCTGGAATATCAATTTGTTGCCAGAATATAGATGGAAAGAATGAAAGAAAAAACCAGGGTGGTATATAAACCAATTCAAGAACGTATCAAACAATTTTTGGCCATAATCACAAATAGGTAGATAGTTTGATTCTTTATTTCCTGATTTTCTATTGTACAACAGATGAGACATTGCCGAAAAGATAAATATTGTAACGATTCTGGGGCCGGGCTTGTCGCACGTACTCGTGAATACTCTTGCATTCCTGGGAGTATTGGCATTGTTTAAATAGGAGTAAGATAGTTATACACTTATGGCATTATTATCGGATTCAAATGGAGGCGGCATGTAGATGGCGTCAGAGCAGTCTGGCATCAAAGTCATATCGTAACTTCAGTGATCTGGCGTCCAAGTCACGTCATGACTTGATTCAAACAATGGTACAGCAGTAAAATCAGGGTTCCTTGAATAACTCTGCATTCAAATGACGTCAAATATTCATGTTTGTAACTAATCACGTTAGATGACACCCGCGTTTGGGTCCAATACCGATTCCACAGTCATTGACTAACTATCTTACTTATATTTAAATAATGGTATTAGCTCATCCTAATATTACAGTCGTCACCGCTTCTAGAAGTGCTCCATCTAGATGCAAACGGAAGTAGTTCCAAAACTATCAAGAGAATAACCCATTTTCTATATAAATATCATGCCGCGAGTGAGAGGATAGATAGTTCGAGTTACAGTAAGATGCAGTTAGAGTTCAATCATCGAAAGAATGCATAGATTGAATAAATTTGCTGTTATGAACTAGAAGTTAGCATTAATGTGTTGAATAAATTAGTGCAAAACAGTTAAAACTGTAATTATTACAAAATACATATTATACACGAGAAGTAGCTATCACCATAACATATCCACACATATACAGCACACATAATAATGAAAAATATATTGGTAGGACATTTTCAGAAAGAAGAATATACATAAACTGGAGACATAATATATCCAAAAATATACAGAGTATATATTAAAAAAAAATTAATTGCATTTGAATATTGTCCGAAGAGTGCATTATAGTAGCTTATATGGCAGAATAAGCATAAGATTATTTTTAATGGTTCATTTGAAAGAACTTTCACAAGTTATGGATCGAAAAAAACTCATATGAGTAAAAAGATACAAATTTGTCAATTTTACGATTCAAAACATAAAATATGCATACAAACACCTATACTGATATTAATATAAACACATATCTATTCCATGTTGTAAACCATTAAAAAATTCGAAGACTAACAAAACGACTCTATTTAAAATAATCAGTGAACTCATCAATATTGTAACGACTCATGTATAACATAAGCAATTTGACATTTTCCATGAAATGATCCAACGTGGTAAAAGGTTTATATTCATTTGGTAAAATGATATACAGCCCAAGGCCCATTAGGATTTTTAGCACAATGATGTACGATTTCTTGGTATATGAAAATATTTTTTTATTCTTGTATTGTAATGATGTAGGTACTGATTAATTTTCCATAAGCTGACCTCGATTTTCATGAATATACATCAATAGTTCAACGATAAATAAACCATATGCTGTGAGAATATTATATTCTCTGAAAAATCTTCGACAGGAAGTCCTTGAAGATACGTCAAGTTTCTCATTATTATTATTTTTTGTGTTATGAAAATTTCTTTCATAGAAGACAAGTTACCCCATACTGAAATACGTTATCAGCCTATACTAAATTGGACCATCACAAAATAACGGCTTGTTTATCTAAAATATTCCTGGAAGGTCTGATTTAATAAAACTTACAATTTAGATTATTACTGAGATTTACACAAAGAGTGGTCAATGGTAAATTCCTGGAACACAGTGTGATTGTTCTAATGATTTATTATTTATATCAAGTTCTGTCGTACTATTACGAAATAACGATTTTGAAAAAATATATTGAGTTTTGTATGGGTTATGAAATCATTCAAAGACTAGAAAATTACATTTAAAATATTACGGAGACACATGTTTGCTCTTTGGGGATGCTGAGTGTGCCGATTTCCATCTCTCTAATACCGACTGTTTTACTTATTGACCACCCCATTCATACAGCTAGTATATCCATTACTGAAACAAATGTTTCTCTTATATTTCCCACTGCTAAGCATCAATTGAGTAAGCCATCAGTTCGCAAAATTAGATTTCTACCAGGGTGATAGCCATCTAGATCTTGCAAAATATTCAATCTATACAGAAGAAACTAGACCAAAACTCAAGCACAGAAAGTCGATGGAAAATGTCCTAAAAGATCAAGAACCAGACTATATTCAAGTACAAAAAATAATTCATCACCTTTCTGCGGTGAAGTGGATTAAATCTTTTCGAGTATGATATATTTTTTCTTTAAATTATTCAGTAACTTTTTTCTTCAATATTTCAAATAAAGTTCAAAATCATTTATATTATCAGGCGTGTTAGCCATATCCCCCATCCACGTGAACCTTCAGCTATCCACTTTAATTTGGGAATAACGAAAAATAATACATACAAAAAAAACACAGTTTTTTCATTTGGTAATCTCATGATATTTTCTCACCAGAAGCTAATTTCTCAAGGGAATTTGTTGGGAAATTACGGAACATCAGAACACGGTTTTTCCACTATCTCTATCCAACCTCACCGCCTCTTTTGTGAGTTTCGCTCCTGCCATCAAGAGATTTTCATCCAGACGGCGTCATTTATGGAATTATCAACGGTTTTAAACACAAGGAGTGGGAAGGAATCGAGTATGAGAGTTTGTCGGAGATAGGAATAATTTTGATGACGTCGATTTTCCTTTTTCCCGAATAGTCCTATAATGCAAATATTTGAGGGGAAACCAACTTTTCCGACATCGCGTCGTAGACATTATTTTCGTTTCAATAGAAGCGGAAGAAAAGACATTTTGATGCAGTGACTCGCGAAATATTGCTATCGATATAGGCCAATCAATACTGGATTTTTTCGTAACAGAAATACTAGTAGGGAACCGACTGTGGCATTACATGAAAGACAGTTTGTAGTTATATCCTGATTGTTTTGGACTCGCAACTGCCATTTGTTTCTTTGTTATAAACTTTCAAATACAAAAAAACGTGTGTGTGTGTCTGGAAAAACATAGGTATTTATTGATACAATGAATCCAAGTTTATTGATTTCAATGATGATCGTTGCTCAGACCAATGAAATGGTTTCGTTGCGACAATGGAAAAGTTCATTGATGTAAAGAAAATGGCACACTGAAACAATGTCAAAGTTTTCATTACATCAACCAACATAATTCATTGTCCCAAAGCACTACAATGACCATTTTAATGAATATGGTTCATTATATTAATAATTACCGTTTATTACTTCTTCGTTTCCTTATACTTGCTCGTATTCGTTGGCTCAATGTACAGCATTCATTGACGCAATGAAAAATGTTGAAATACATATATTTTTATTGTTTCTTGGAATATATCGAATGTAAATGAGCTCACATGAATTCATTATATGAATGTACTGATCATCGAATGAAGAATCAATTCATTCCATTAATGAACGTGTTCGTTGGGGCGGTGAATGTCTACGTGAAGAGTAAGTCAACAAAAATGTGGAAGGGTATTTGCTGTCTAGTCACTTTTGGGAGGTTTAAAAGTTTTGTTGAGTTTGAACTGCGAGCGTAAGGTTATTTTGTCACTTGTTTTTAAAGAGGGTGACGAAGAGATAGGTTTTTGTCATAGGTATTCACATTTACTATTAGATTGCTGTACTTTATGTTTCGAATGGAGTCAAAATTTGATTCTCATTTTTTATTTCAGAAGGATTCATGACTTAATGACCAACTCAGCATGCAGATATTGTTACGATAATTGTTTTCAAACATTTAGAAATTTGAGTAGTTTTAACAATATGACGCCAATCGATTTGCAGTTGAATAATTATCATTAAAATTTTGCCATTCAGTCAATATAATCACCATATCTAACTCTATCTTTTGTCACACCAACTTCTGCTGGTTCATCGTCCAGTTCACGTTACAGTAGATCAACAAGCCTCGAGAAAGTTAATGAAATATATAATGTTAGCCAATATTGAAATTTTTTAATTATTTCATAATGAACAGAGGACATTGGTAATAAAAACTGCAGCACAATACTTTGAAGATAAGGGTGTTCAATTGTCTTTGTTAAAGAGCTATTGACGTGAGAGATTTTGGCAAGATTTTCTACCGAAAAGTGGTAAGAATGGAATAATATGAAGAAATAATATGTCATAAATAATAAGGAAGGGACGACAAATAAAAATTAGTAGTGTCGAAATAAAATCAGGTAAGATTTTAAATTACTATGATATACACATATTAGGTACTATTTCCTGTTTTTTTCTGATGCAGACCCCAATGCTGAAGGCAGTGGAAAAGACTTCAGAATATGGTAAAAATATGAATAATTTGATTTATGCTAGAAATGTTGTAGAACTGAACTCCATAACAATTACCCTCTGGATTTCATTTGGTATGCTACACCTAACTAAGGCTTTCAATTTAATTTTTTTTTTATTGAAGATTGATATTGATTTTAAAGTTTTATATGACAATGCAAATGGACTGCTGGATAATTGGGAAGCTTGTATAAAAAACTTTCCACAAAGTGTAAAAAACAAAGGAGTGAAAACATTACTGCATAGTCTAAGCAAGCCAGACATGAGTGAAAGTAAGTTTTTATTATATAGGTACCGATATCGTAAATCAATAAATTCTTGTAATTTTTTTACTAGTTTTGGGTTCAACCGTCAGCAATTCAGATGGTATATTAACCGATTGACCAAGCGGCCTATGTGCAGGTCGCTCAAATTTCAGCTAGCACTGTGAATGACTTCTTTGAATAATCGAAAAATTGGATTTGGATCATACAGTGTTTGTGTTTGAATTTTGTATTTTGCGTATCTTTTTGTATTTTTTTTTTTATTTTGCAAGGTAATACTCCTAATCAATAAATTTCAGTTGGTAGTTTCTATAGAAATAATAATAATAATATGGGCCGTGGTGGTCGTGCTGGTAGAACGTTCGCCTTTGGAGAGAAGGGTCGAGTGTTCAAAGCCTCGCATGGTCATCGGTCTCGTGCATGGCATCACACATTAAAAGGTAAGGGCTACGTCTTTCCTAACTCACACAAGTCTCTCGTCTTCCGAGGGTTGCGCGTAGGGATGCAATCGGTTGACGGAAATAACAATTTTAACAAACAATTTGATAGGATTTGTTTTTAATGAAAATTCTTCTACTGTGTTGAACTTTCTAGTTTAGATATAAATTAAAGTTCTCATTAAATTTATTTAATATTCACTAAATGTACAATATTGATAATAATAGGCTTATTGTTTACTCTTTCATCTGATGTATCGTTATCAACTGAAATATTCGAACAATTCTTCATTAGAGCAAACATGTACCCACCAGAGAAAAATTGGAAGATGCATCAATTACTCTTCAGGAAATTAAAATTTTGTGTTTAGCTCACACTATAATTTCAAAAAAATGCAAACAACTTCACTAAATAACACTATCCATTCTCAAAACTGAGGACACTTCATACTCATGAAAATTAATCAGAGGCCAATATTATCTCTGGTTTATTTTAGGGCATTTTCTCGATGCATTTCATGTTTTAGGTGATGCACCTTCCATCAGGAATGCGATGTAGGAATTTAACTGTAATTTTCCTACATTTTGAAGTTCAATATCAATAGCCTTTATTACATTAATTAACATGCATTGGTTGAATAAATACAACTTATTCAAATGATAAACACAATTCATTAATTCAATGTACACCAATGATTGAATCAACGAATGTAGGTCATTGCTTTCAAGAAAACTCCATTATAGTACCAACCAACATTCATTAGTTGAATGATCACGAATCAATTGAATTGATATAAATTTTCCCTCTCGCAATGAACGAGTTCATTACATCAATAATACAGCATTCATTCAAAGAAAGAACAATATTAATCAATATTATGAAAAGGAATCATCAATCGAATGACAATATTATGAAAAGGAATCATCAATCGAATGAATGGTTTTCTTTTGTTTGTTGAAAGTGATTCGTTAAAATAACGAACCCATTCGATGTACTTGATCATTCAATTAATGGAAATGTTCATTAATATTATGAATATCCTTATTCATGGTTTCAATAAATAGTGCTACATTGACATAACAATTACGTTCATTGGACCAATATGAAACTGTTTATTGAATCACTGTACTTTTTCATTGTATTCAAGTGCCGATTTTTTCTGTATGTCCTTGAGACGTCCATTTTTCGTACGGCAGACGTCCTATGGACATCCTATTAACATACAATATTGCAGAGCCAGATGTCTATAGGACGTTAAATTTGAGAACATTTCAGTTCTGAACAGGACCATTTGGGGACCATCATCGTACGTAGGTTCAAAAACAGATTTTCCATGCAAATTTTGAATTCTCCCATATTAATGTGTTAATTCGCGATAAAATGATTGAATAACTTTTTCTGGGATTTTATTGTAATCAGTCGTTTCGAGAATAGTCACGAAAACAACAAAATTATTTTGGAACCTATGGTGTAGTAATGAATACAATGCAGATTTTCTCCACCATTAAATCTCAATTCTATAGGAAGATCAAGAGTCTTTCACAGGTCTTAAAAAACCGAGTATATGCTTCTATCAATCTAATTTTTGTTCAGAACTTATGTTAAAGATCCAGTTCTGTTGGCCTCGACCCCATCACGTACGTGTACAGTAATGTTTGGAACCTTTGGTGTAGTAATAAATACATGAAAACTTTCTGTCTCCATCAAATAATAATTTTTATTACTTCCACACTTTTTTACCAACTGAATTGAATCAAATATATTCATGACTTTTGGTGACGAGAAACTCATAATAATAAACACATCACTGATAGATCAATGAAAGCTCTGAAAAACTGTGACAGTGCAAATTAAATAGAAATAAAGATCAAAACGTTCAATATTAATCTGAAAAATAACAGGTTCTCTCATGATGAAGTAAATAAAAATCTCACAAAAGTATACTACTTTTTTCCACATCAAGCAGTCTTGAGCAACAATTGAGTCGATTTTTCTTTTGCTTTATAATTCAGCGACAATTCATAATTTTTTGGAGGTTATGTTTTATAACGTTTGCTTCTCTACAGTAGGTTTAAAATTTGTTTTCTATTTCGATATCTACTCACCTACAAAATCACATGACTTGGCTTGATATCTGATAAAAACACGTTTATCATCTACATACACCATTTTGCCGAAAGATACAAAGCTACGATATTATGATATAAGGCATACTGGTGCAGTAAAATATCACAATACAGAACGTGCAAAACGCAGAACCAACAAATGAAACTAAATACTGCGAATATGAAATCTGAATTAGAAATGTCGGGACAGTCGAAACTCCTAATGTAGGAAATGTGATGTGATTGGTCGAGGAGCAACAGCATGACAGCATCGAAATAAGGGACCTATTTAAAAATAACTCAACTTTCAAAAATTATAAGTGGTAAATTTTTTTACAGAATGATTAAATTATAAATTCACCATTCAGATATTTTTTATTTTATCACTTTCGTTCATCTAAACAGATCAGTAAACATCAATCTTATAATATGAAACATAAATATTTTCCAACTTCTGGAAAAATAAAGAATGTCGAACCTCTAGTGGACTACAAACGTACATGTTCGGACGTCCAGAAGATGTCCGTTTTTGAACGTCTTAAAGACGTCTTGGTGATAGCTCCGGATATTCTTTCTAATATCAATTGCAACAACTCGTATAGATGCAAAGGAAACGTCGCGGTCCACGTGACCTTAATTGACGTGCGGCAAAATGCAAAATATTTTGCTGGAGAGTCATGAATCATAATTTTTAAATGAGGTGTCGGCATATCAAACGAAATTGCCGGTGAGGCTTTGAAACGAGTTTTTATGTTGTGCGTCTCTAAAACGTCATATTTAGTCAAGAAATAACTATATACGTTTCGTGAAAGTATGCTTTTACTTTCAAAATCAGTTTGAGAAATTGAAATCGGACTATAGCATCCAGGCACGCTTCAAGACAGTGCAAAAAATATGCAAATTGCAATTATGCCAAAACTAATGGTCCAACAGCGTCTGTTTTATGGAAATATATGTTACACATCATTCAATACTTTCTTGAGAAGGGCCAACCCTTCAACTTGAAAACTGGCAGAATTGTGAATTTTTTAATATATCTCAAAATTTTCTGGTTTTTCCAGTTTTTGTCTGGTACTAATCGGGTTGTAAAAAATCTCAAGTTATTCGTATTTCAATTCTCTATTTAGTAGAACTCTATTATCGTAGTATTAGTTTTTATTTTATAAGCGAATCACCATAAAGAAACAACACGTTTTTATGCATTTAAATGTTTATAACAAATTATTAAATGACAGCGAGTCCAAAACTTAATAGAATATAACTACGGACTGTCTTTCATTTGATGGCGAGTCAGTTTCACCTTTTCAAGCAGTAAATCAGAAACGGTAATGTTAATTTCGGAAAGCGTAAATTGATTGATTGGTGATTTGTATTTCAGAAAGTATTAATTGAAATTCAGAATAGTAAAGTAAATTTCAGAATGTATGAATTGAAAGTTTTTCACAGCAGATTTTCCATAGGAACATAGAAAGAACCCTCCATCAAGTAATAAACTTTATTCAATTTATATGGATATTTCAATTTGTTCGTCCTTACAAAAATATAATTGTGTAAAATTAGCGTCCTACTTCCATATCGTGCAATGCTATTATAGCAGCCGCATGAAATGTTGTGAGCTGTGCAGCCCTTGCGCAATCTCCTCCAAATATTCTATTACTCCAATAGATAAAAGTTAGGCATTCGAAATAACGTGACATTTGACAACAATTCAAAAGAATTTAACTTTGTAAATAAATGCATTCATATCGATAATAACGAAGTTTGATGTGTGGATTCATCGGATTCATTAAAAATTCGATTGGCACTATTTACCATGTTGATGAATTGTTTTGTGTATATAATTCACAGATTGCCACCTCTGATTCACAAGTTACGCATTCTGAAATTCAATTCACTATTCTTAATTTCAATTTACAAATTCTGAAATTCAATTCACGTTTCTGAATTACAATGAACACATTCTGAAATTCAATTCACTATTCTGAATTTCAATTTACACATTCTGAAATTCAATTCACCTTTCTGAATTACAACAAACACATTCTGAAATTCAATTCACTATTCTGAATTTCAGTTTACACATTCTGATTTACATCTTGAAAAGGTGTAGTATTTTTGTTAAAAAACCACTAATTTCATGCTTTATTGATTGGTGTGACACTTGAAAATGTTGGTACAAGGAATTATTGTCTCAATTTATTCGAAAGCTTCTCCGAAATTTGCCATTGTGTTTTATGAATGCACTGGAAACTTGCAACATAATATATTGTGAAGTGTCTGAAGTGTCTGAAGGTGAAGTATTGTGGCCGATACATCTTTCAATTCTTGTTGATGATACTTTTTCGGTGGATTGTTTCGGAAAAATTATTTGAATTGTAACTCAATACGGATTATACTCAGAGGTACGCGAACCTGATCTTCAACGAATCTCTATATGAAGATATCAAGTGGTGTTAAATCAGGTGCATTAGAAGTCCAACTTGCTGTTGAATTAGAAACTTGAAAATTGGTATGCTGTCATAATCTATCATGTCCGTACTACCCGGGATATTTTTAGTCCTAATACAGCTATTCAGAGTATGCCAAAAGTCGGTACCAACTTTCCTAATTTAAAAGGAAACAGTATTCTTTCACATGGTTCGATTGGCTTTATGATTATGAGTTCAACCAACCTGAGTTTTGCTTACTTATCTATTACAGTTTTTGATATATTCCCATTTTCCTGAAAAAATTCACCGCCGGCGCCGAAGTAGTTTAGGAGAAAATGTGTGGATCGCAAACTGTTCAAAATTAGGAAACCAAATTTGTGGAACAGTAGCTGGTAGTCCAGGATGACACCTGATCCCATCGATGGTCTTATTCTGTACCATATGGGCGCAAGCGATTTTCCTCATCCAAACTTAAATAAGTGCACCCCACTTATTATTAATAAGTTAATGTAACGTTGATCCCGGCAGTTAGGATGTTACTAACAACAAGGCATTGATATCTGGACCAATTAATCTTCAGAAAATGGGAAAACAGAAATTCACAAAAGCTGTTCAAAACGGCAATTTTTTTTTTCAATGAAAGGTCGCACCTACGAGCGACATATTCTGCAGCTGCACGGCACTTTGACGGTGTGATCTTTAAACAATTTTTTCCAAGAGAGTACCTACCTTCGACGTCGATGAACTCTGCTCAAACTTTGGTTTTCATTGTACCCTATACGAAAATCCATATGTGTCAAGTCAGGAGATCGCGCAGGCCAGAGAACTTTGACACCTTGTATTTCGAAAACGAAGCAAGTAGGACACATGATTATGAGGAACAAAAATCTTATTTTTGCCTAAAAAATGATCCTGAACGTTTGGCGGTTCAATCTTAGGTCACCCTGTTTATTCACCTAAAGACGATTGTGAATACAAGCAATCAAAACGTTATGAAAAAAGGAAAGAAGTGAAAATCTTACAACCCATCAACATGATGAACGTCCATAACCTTATTATTCATTGTAACAATGAATCAAAAAATCAATGCGTTCCAAAATAATCATGGGTGTAACTACCCACATTTTTTCTCCGTAAACCCGCTCCTGGATCGGTCGGGGTCGGGGTCGAATTTTAAATTTGACGACTTTGAGGAACGTTTTCCTTTTTCGTTCAACAAGAAAACTCGTAAAAACATAGCTCGGCTTCCTGCTGCATGACGGTTCCTGCAGGATGGCCTTCCAGAAACTCACCCAATTAACATCCTAACGGCCGGGATCAACGTTACATTAACTTATTAATAATAAGCGGGGTGCATTTATTCAAGTTTGGATGGGGTTCTCGCGAGTTTATTACTCCTAACTCGTTTCTCATTAGAGATAATAGATCCGGGAGTTCTCTGCTCTCGAGCTTTGGGCAACGAGAAAAAACAATTTACGAAATCTGTGTACGGAGTGTAAATACAAAAGTGCTCGAAGGTATCCATAAAAGTTATGATCGTGGATCAGAAGATGTACCAGAAGTCATACCAGTAGCGCCGGATTCTTGGCAATAGTGATTTTTTTTGTAGATATCCACGTAGTTTGTTTCAACGATTTCAAAACTTTTTCAAGAGTAAATACCACCTTGATGAAACGGGAATCGGTTTTATACATTTTCGTGTATTATTTAAATTTTTTCTTAGCAATTCATTCATTTGTGTGATAATAACATACAGGGTGTTCCAACCTCATTGGCCTATTAGACGTTTCTGGAAAACGGGACGTAGGATTATTTTGAAAATTTGGTTTCTTGGATATCAGTTCTGCTCTATCGATCTTAAATATTTTCAGCGCTACGGCGTTGCCGCTTCTATCAAAAAGTACTTTGATATTTCAAATGGAATACCCTGTATATTATTACATTTTTTGCTTTGCTATTGCTTTCTGATTATTTTCGTATGATAGTTCCCCTATAGCTATCTCCAGTGGTTTTTGAGAAAATCAATAATTTCCTTATTTTTTCTGCGTAACATAGCTTCAATTAAACGTTTCTTACTGCAGTATTTGAATACGTAAAAAGCTGAAATCTTTGATGTAGCTTGACAATGTCCTGTGTATCAGTTATGTCTGAGAGAATTCGTTCTCCATTATACAGGGTCGTTGAAAATTTGTAATTTCACCGATAGATACAAAAGTGGTAAAAAGTGCATTTTTGCAAATAGAACTTCCTGTATATCATCAAATATCCTGACAGAAAATTGAATTTTCTTTCAAATGATTTTCCTATACCTAAAGTGTCAGGTTTCCGAAATAAAAGTAAGTTTTCTATAAAAATTTAATTATTTTTCCATATTTTGGGTAGATATGAAATGTCATGGAACATGTCACTATGAAAATTCAAGAATTAGTAAATCAATGATAAAACGTTTGCTCGTTCAATAACGTAAATTTGATCAGAAAATAATCAAAATGTAAGACAATAATTATTCAAATGTAAATCTGATTAATTTTTGTCCAATTTGTCCCATATTTCTAACTGTTCATTGGATATTGATATTTGGTATTGTTTTCACATCAGTCTTCTCCAAAACTATTCTAGGGACTTTCAGGAATTCGGGAACTTCAGTAGCTTTGATTCATGAATTTTGATGAGACCACAAAGTCCCATTTCCCTGAGTCCATTCAAAGAATACCTCTGTCATGAAATAATTGGATCTTGTAAAAACCTATCTTTTATTTGGTTTTTATTTATGTACAGTAATCAGCTTGGAAAAATTTCAAAGTCAAATTCAAAATATACTTCAATGTCAGAATTTTCTTAAATTTATCGACAAACTTTTCAACTATGAATGAAAATGGTAATTGAAATTATTATGTATCATGAACCATAGTATGGTGATAGTCTCCTCCATCTGAAAATAAGTCCAGAAGAAAGAAAGTACCACCACCATTATGCACTTCAAGGCGATTTAACAAAAACGATGCAGCATTTGCTATTCCAACTGCAAGAAGAAGAACAGAAAAACCTACGAGGATGTATTGATATCTAGTTAGCCTAGACCAGTTCCCTGCATAAACAAAATATTGCGTTACCATAGCAACGAACAATAACTTATTAGAAGTGTCAGTGTAAAGTTTGACGTCAAAGAAGTAAACCAGAGTTACGCAATAAATTAAAAGAAAAAATTTTCCACCGAAATTGTGAAAATCGAAAAATTGGAGTATCGAGCCATCATCAAGTACCTGTATTTGAAAGGGTTAGAAGGTAAGCAGATTTACGAAGATGTGCTTAATACCCTTGGTGATCAATGTCCTTCGTATGCGACCGTGAAAAATTGGACTGCAAGCTTCAAAAGAAGTAAATTTTCCATTGAAGATGATGACCGATCGGGAAGGCCAGTTTCTGTGTCAGTTCCCGAAAATATCGATGCAGTTCATGACATGATTTTAACAGACCGTCGAATTGGGCTAAAACGGATATCTGAAGCACTGAATATTTCATACGAACGCGTTCATCAAATAGTTCACGTCAATTTGGACATTAGAAGAATTGCTGCAAAATGGATCCCCAAATGTTTGAATGTTGACCAAAAGCGTGCAGGGGTAGTAACATCGCGTTCGATCTGTGCTCGATTTGAAAACGATGTAGACTTCTCAAACCGAATCGTTGCTATGTATGGATTTCTACGATCCAGAAACAAAGCAACAATCGATGGAATAGCGACACTCCGGTGTTGAAAATATTTATCAGAGATACACTCTGTATTACTTGTTGATGTAAAAAAAAAGAGTTAGTTAGTTGTCAATTGGACAGATTCAAAAGAAAGTTAAAACCTGGAAAGTAATTTCTTTGTATCTCGTCATTTAGTACATTTTTAAACATACAAATTGGCCCTTCGAGTAAACCTTGGTTTAAATTGGTACAAAATGAGCAGTAAGAAGTTTACTGCCCTAAAAAGTACACGTTCGCATTTTGGATTTCCTCCTAATGTATATACACCTGATGAATTTGGTGATAATGCGGCTGTTCATCAGGCGAGGCGTGTTCAAGAGGATGGAGTTTGGAATTCTGATGAAAACGGAATTCGAAGTGAACAAAATGAGAAGAGCGGAATAGCTCAAGCAACTTCAGTGGTATCGAAGAAAACACAAAGTAATGTTGTCAAAGCTAAAACTGATTCTTACCACGTTCAAGGGAGAATAGAAGAAATACAGTCTACTAAGAGAAACATTGAGCTGAAAATGTTGAAATTACAACTAGAAGAATTAGAACATGAAGAAAAATCTCTGAGAATTAAATACCAATCTGAAAATAGAACTTCAACTCGCACATCTATGAATGAAAGTGAGGTTTCAATGAATAAGCATTCATTTATGAAAAAATGGGTGGAAGACGTCAATCGTCAAAGTTTCTATAATAATAATAACCACTTCAATTCCCATGACGGAACCCAAGGTTCTCAAAAACTATGATGATGTTTCAGACGACAGGCATTTGACTGTGAAAAACTGGGTTAAAAATAATACCAAGTTCTGTTTATTCACCAGATTTGGCTCCGTCCGACTATCATCTCTTTCCTCTACTGAAAAAAAAGTTTAAAAGGTCGTAAAGTTTCTTCCAACGAGGAGGTAATGAAAGCTGTGGTGGTCTGGTTTGCAGAGCAAGAAGAAACATTTTTTTTTGAAAGGTCTAGAGACGTTGCAGGTTCGCTGTAATAAATGAATCCAATTAAGAGGAGAATATGTTGAGTTGTAAAATATTTTGACATTGAAATTTTGTTTGTTTCTATAATAGGCTAAGAATTTTTCAATATATCCTCGTATAATACCATCACAGGAGGCGAGAATGAATGCATGCAAATATAACAGAATAAAAATGCAAAATCTAACGTTCATCTTCACACCAATGACCCCTTTTCTGCCATCTTCTGACAATCCAGCCGCAGTGCAAAGTAGAAATGTTCCAGTGTATCAGAGATGAAAATACACATGGAATGATAGCAAAAAAATTCAACTCAAAAAGTGATTCAGAAGGAAATAATAAAAGATATCTGAATTCAATTGTGTTCGATCCATTTCTGAATTATGAGTTTCAAAACCCATCATTATAGAACTCTTGCAAACTGTAATACAATTTTCCAAACAACAAATACTTTACTTCCTTTAAACGTTATAACTTATAGAATTTTTGATCAGAGTACTTTAAGAGAATTGGCATATTCAAATCTTTATATTATCTAGTAATATCATCGGAAATTCTACCGATAGTGGATTTTGTCTAATGCTTGTATCAAACACACTGCTTCAAGTATGAAAATTGCAACAACTAAGTATTGAAATCATCTTTTTTTTTATTTATTTATTTATTTATTAAATCCATACAAGCTTAAGCTTAGTTACATGGATTCCTTAGCTGAAAAAACATATTTGTACTACCATGTTACTAAAAAAAATCAATAATAATAACCAGAACAATAATACTGATTTTCAGAACTGTAGAGGTAGGGGTAGAGGTCAAGATTCTGAATTATGACATCAAGATGTGATTTATAATTTTCTTATAAAATGTTGACTGAGGCATTGTCCATTCGATATCAATGACATGGTTGAATTGATTCGCCAATTTCAACAAAGCTGTAAGAGGTGTTCTAGGTGTAGAGACTGCGGCAGAAATATTAAATAGGAGCGAGTTTCGAGTTCGGCGTGAGGGTACATGAAACGGGAGTAGTTCCAAAATTTGTATTGAATCTACTTTGTTATTAATTAATTTATGCAAAAACATAATAGCTGTTAGAATTCTTCTTTGATCCAGCGCTAAGATTTTGAATTCCATTCTCAAATGAGTTGAACGTATAGCGGTATAATCAGGCCATTTCTTATATTTTTTAAAATACAAATAACGAAGAAATTTGTTTTGAATTTTTTCCAAACTTTCTAAAGTTGTAACAAATTCTGCATACCAAACTATTGATGCAAACTCTAATTTAGGTCTAACCAACGTATAATATAAAAGTTTGACTGTATTTACTTCATTGAAAGATCGTGATTGCCTCATCAAGTATCCTAACATACGATTGGCAGATCTTACTACATTTGTAATATGACTTTTGAAAAAAAAATTATCATTGTATGTAACTCCTAAATCTTTTATCTCAGTTTTTCTTATAAGAGTTACTTCATTCATCATATAATCAAAAATAACTTTATCTTTTGACCGAGTTATTGTTAAAACAGCGCATTTTTTTATATTGAAAAACAATTTGTTATCATGACTCCACTTTATAATGCTATCAGTGTCTTTTTGAAGTAATACACAGTCCCTTACTGTTTGAATGTTTTTAAATATTTTCAAGTCATCCGCAAAGAGTAAGCATTGCGAGTAATTCAATACCGCTGGAAGATCATTAATAAATAATACGAATAGAAGAGGTCCTAAGTTCGATCCCTGGGGTACACCTGAATTTGCATGAAATTTCCCTGATGTATTTCCGTTGTGCCTGACAATGAAGTATCTATTTTGTAAATAATTTTTAATTAAGTATAAGAAATTTTCTGATAGTCCAAACCTACTGATTTTTTCTAGAAGAATATCGTGATGTACTTGGTCAAACGCTTTACGAAAATCTGTAAAAATTATATCCAGTTGTGATCTGTTTTGTAATGTTTGAAATACATTGTTGCTAAAAATCATTAAATTTGTATTAATTGACCTCTGTGCCATGAATCCGTGTTGCTGAGGCGCTATACACTTACTTATAGAAGTGTATAATTTGGTATAAATAATTTGCTCGAACAACTTGGACGGAGCGCACATAATTGACACCCCTCTATAATTTTCCATTTCTACTACACTACCAGCCTTATGAATCGGCGTAGTAATGGAAGTTTTCCAAAATTCTGGGAAAATATTCGTGTTAATTATCAGATTATAAATATGTAATAATGGTTTCATAAGCCATTCATGGCATCCTTTTAAAATGTATGGAGGTATACCGTCTATTCCTGCAGACTTTTTCGGTTTCAATTTTTTGATCGCATCGGTATAATCAGTTTCACTAATTAATTTTATCTGAAAATTATCATTATTCACATTCACATTGTCATTAATAAAATTCATATTATAGACTGCCTCTTCTTGAGAATATACCAATGAGAAAAACTTCGCAAATGACTCAGCTGTTTTTTCATTTTCCACAGGTGTTCCAGCCAAGGTAAATTTACTTAAATTTGTATTATTGTCTCTTTTATTATTAACAAAGTTCCAGAATTGATTGATATCTTTTGTGACATTCTGTTCTAAGTTCTTTAAAAATAGAGGTCAACATGAATCCCGATACTATGCTTTGCATACATATTGCAGAGCATGCTTCTGCAAAATTCTGAAATTGATAACCACAAACTTCCCAAAATGCTATTCCATACCGCAGATTTGATTCAATGAGAGACTGGGGACACAGGTTTGGGAGCTGAAAATTCTAATTCATTAGATACAACCAGAGGAGAGCTTTTCACATCGAATTTCAGTGTGCTTCGAACCTACTATTTTTTCAATAATGTTATTGTTCAACGGCATATCTTCAAGATGACATCTGAAGGAAATCGTGTTAGTTTCCTTCATTTTAATGTCTGTTTTGCATAACACCAATCTCTTACTGGTTTCAGATGATATTGTATCATTTCACTAGGATCATTTTTGTTCTTGTGATGCCAAAATCTAGTACAGTCATCAATACAAACACCTGAACAAAAATGAACCTCAAATCTGGATATTCAATATACAATGATAATAAAATTGTTCCAAATATGAAACACTAAATAATGATACTAAACTCCACGTACTTATCACAACAAATTTGCGTAAAGTACTAAATTGAACTCATAAATATTCAAATTTGTGTACCAAACTCATTTAAAAAAAGTATCTCAAATTAGAATCCCTTTCAATGACAAAATTAATCCAAGAACTTTGAGAAAGTTTTCATCCAATGTCTTTCGAAACTGTAAATAGCCCTTTCCGTTTACCCAATGCAAATACCGAATCACTCTCACACATTTCGTTGTCCTATATTCTATATTTCGACGATTCCTTATATTGAATCCGAATCAGGTCGTTCGAGAGACAGAACAGTGTACCCCAGGGGCGTCAATCCATCCTGTTCGTGCTCGATCAATAGTCTCACGGGATGCAATAGCTCAATCGAAACTCAACGAGGAAATGGCGAAACTCGCAAACTCTTCAGAATTCTTCTGCATATGTCTAGGTGAAAGTATTGGCAACTATGAAATAGCAGAATTGATGAGTTCAAACAGAGATTTTGCGCAAAATATGATAATAGTAATGATAATATTAGTAGTAGGTTATCAGTCCAAAAGGGCCTTGGAAGAGTTCATGCTATATAGGAATGGCAAGTATCAGCATAAATTCTAAGAGATCTAGTGATCAGATCTGTCGGGAAAGAACAAAGTTGCTGCAATTAATTTGATTGCCGTTTCGATCCTACTCTACTCCTTTTACTCCAAGAGCTGATGGACCAAACATGCAACAGTTTCATAAAGGCTGATATTTTGATACAAGGTCATAAATAGGTTTAATATCGATAGCCTGCCGTCAGTCAACCACTTTTTGGGACAACGCCGTCAGCAGTCAATAAAAGGGCGCACTGCGCGCCTAACTCATATAGCGTGTCTCCTAACTTCGGGGGGAGATTCGTTAGGTTTCATTCATTTGAACTGATGAGGTGCTCATTTAGCCCTAACTGTATTGAAATTATTAGGGCCAGTGGCGTCTAAGAGTGGGCACCACAACCAAAAATATTGTAAAAAAATAATTACGCCACTGACTTTTATCCCGTAGATTTTCATTTTTTTCATAATGAGCAACTGAAAATACATCTTTTTGGTCTCCTGTACTTTCTTCATATTTAGGTTCGTTTTCAAGAATACAAAAATAAAGCATCTCTATTGCAAATAATGAACACCTGCATTGGAGACCAGCTAACATTGATAGTGGGGTTTTTCCTACACACATTTCATTTCAAATTGGAAAAGTTCCTTTTTGTTTTTAGGCCAATAAACAGAGCAATTTTTCTCATAAAAGCTCAACTTAAATTGCTCCGTCAATTTCTTTTTTGCAATTCGGTCGTCACGGAGGGTTGAATAATTAGCAATAAAGTTATCACCCCCTGGGGGGTGCAACCCCCCAAAATCGTAAAAACTTTTTTCTGGAAGGTATTTTCTTGATATTTCAGCTCTGGGCAATAAATATGAGTGAAAATAGGTATTAATAATGGGGGCGAATTCCTTCCTTCCCGAAATCATGTTTTTTTGGGGTATTTTCTATGAATATGTAAAATTATCAGTCCTGAGTGTTGAAACTGAGCGAAAATTTGTAAAAATAATAGGTATAAATTATTAGAAACGATTAGATTAGAAACATTGGGGTGAGAAGGAAAGGGGAGAATATCTGAAAAAACTCTCAAAACAACTACTCTTAGATATAAATGTGGGTAAATAATCGTTGAGAACTGTCGTTATTGAGATTTAAAAGTACTGTTATGAAAATTATTCTCAAATTCGAGAGAAGATCAACTTATTGAATAAATCAAACGCGGTCTGGAGGTAACGAAATATGATAGTGTTTTTCAATGATATCGAGAAATGGTATGGAGAAATGAATCCACAAGTAATCTCCATCAAGAAATGCATAGGAAAATATATTTATTCACTCATACAACTCATCTTCTACTTCATCTTCAGTCTCCTCGTCTTCATCTTCACAATCCGGAACTGTTGTATAATATGTTCTATGCTTCAGTTGAATATGTTAACGTCTATAAGTTGGCAACATTGCTAGCCACCACGCAGTAATGAATACATGCAAGATGTATGCTCGTATCTCATTCTTGTAACAAACTGAATTAATAAATAATTACAATAAACAACACAGTTAAGATTGTTGTTTCAATATATAACACTGCCAAGTATAATCACTGCCAAGTTTCTACAGATATCTGTGGTACATTTATTACAAACATTGGTACATTTTAGACCACTCTTTTTGCACGCGCAGGAGTCTCTGATGCAGTCGTGCATTTTTTAAATTGAATCCGGTACGGCTTTTCTTGTCATTTCGATTGGTTCCAAAGTCTTCAAATATTTCAAAAATAAACAGACCATTTTCAATTAATAACAGTGACAAAGCACTAAGAGATGATTCCTCGTCTCCGACTATCGACATTATCCCAGGATCCAGCGTTTTCTGCAACGGAACTTTTATATTATCTGACGTTTACATAAAGCAACGTTGGCTGCTGTCCACTGCGCACCGACAGAACCGCGCCACTGTATACTATACAGCGGCGCGCTAGCTGCCGCATTGACAAGGTCCCAAGCCGATATTTTTCAGGTATTTGAATCTCAATGAGTTTGAAGCAGGTACACTTTGGACAGTTTCGTTTGATGCACTGTTTTCCTCGGTCTCGAATCCCCATATTCCGTCAAGGACTGATTTTATTTTTCTTTCTATAGAACAATATTGCGATCAAATACCGAGTAACCTCTATTTTAATTACTTAAAAAATTGACTGGATTGCATTTAAAATTTGTACAAGTAACCAAATTTGTATGAATATTTTCAATAAGAACAGGTTTTTTTCTGCAAACTGGCTTTTCATTCATGTTGATACGTGCTTTTATCTCTGAGTTATCAGCATTTAAATTTATAACCAACCTCAAGATTTTGTAACCTAAAATATGCGAAGAATTGAAAACACTCGTATTTAAAACCAACATTATTTGGACTGGTTAAACGTTATGCAATATGACAATGAAGTATTCCTCAACTATTCATTTTACTTGCTACAAGTGATGAGACATTATTTCAGTAATCACAGGCATTATTTCACGAAGTCAGGAACTTTAATATTATAAGATTCTCAATTGCAATTTTGCAGCTGGCAACTGCGCGTATAAATATAAATAATATCAGAATACAAAGCTGCGATCTTTATCTTCAAAACGACGTAAGATTTATCCGAATTGAACATTTATGTGAGGAGTTATAGAACTTTACTTCACGTGCTGGTTGAAGAAATGCACGTTGGCGGGAGCCGGCGCAACACTTGTCCCATTGCGAAAGCATATAAATTCAACAATTTTTTTCAAATATACCGTGCGATTTCTCAAAATTTTGGTTGGAACATTTTTTTTGTAAAAATTTGTGCTCTTTCTGAATATCAAGTTATTTTTTTGATTTAAAGTAAATTTTTTGAGATACTTCGAAATTTCCTCAGAAATTTATATCAACGCGATTTTTGGGGGGGTTCCACCCCCCTGGAGGTAATAATTTATCTCAGAAGTAATGTGTACACTGTGTTTTACAATTAAAAAAAAAAGTATCAGCGGAGCAACCTTATTCATAGATTAGTACCCAAATGGAAATTCGGGAGAAGCACGGAGAATTTACTAGGACAGATATCCTACCAGAGTAAACCCTAGGGCTAAAACATTTAGAATGATATATTTATGCAAGATTATATGAAACTGGGAGTTTCAATGATAATGCAAGTGGTAAAAGACCAGAAAAGGTAACAACACCTTAACTAGAAGAAGCTATACTTGATGAGATTGAAGAAGATCCTTCAAATAGGAAGATTGCACTGCAGCTTGAAGTCAGTCCAAAAACCAGTTGGAAAGTTCTAAAAAGAAACCTCCTTTACCCATATCACATATGGAAGGTCTAAGCTCTACTTTTTCGAGATTTTGCAGGTAGTTGATTCGTATGATGGCACACAATAATGATTTTTTAACAAATATTTTATTTACGGACGATGCAAAATTTTCACAAAATGCTATTATATTATATTTTGGGCCGACGAAACTCCCCACGCTATTAGCATCAATTTTCGCTGAATGTTTGATCAGGAATTATTTGTGACTACCTAATTGGCCCATTTTTTTTAACGGAAAGATTAACAGGTGGATCCTACACGAACTTTTTTCACGATCATTTACCCATTTTGTTAGATGAAGTACCCATGCTTGTAAGAGGCGACATGTTTATGCACGACGGGGCTCCAGCTCATTTTAGTGTTCTTGCTCGTCAGCATTTCAACATCACCTACCCTAATTGCTGGATTGGACGTACAGCACCTCAACATCGGCCAGCTCGCAGTCCTTATATGAATTCTCTAGAATTTTATTTATGGAGTTATCTCAAAGCTCTTGTTTATAATACTCATACTAGATGTGAATGACTTGAGGAATCGAATAATAATAATAAAGGACTACCCCAGGAATTTTTTAACGTGTCTGACAATCAATGGCAAATCGAATGCGGTTGTGTATTTTATCAGAAGGTGGACATTTTGTTCATTCACTGTAATATCGCAATCGTCAATAATTTTTTTTGTTTTGGTTTTTAATTTATATTTTTTGTTTTTTCAGATATGAAGAAAATACCAGATACCAAAAAGTTGTATTTCAAGTTTCTTCATCTGAAAAAATGAAAATCTGTTGAACAAAAGTCAGTGGCGTACTTTTCCACAATAATGTTGGCTGTGGTCTCCTCTGAGACGCCATGGCCCTAATTATTTCATTTTAGTAAGGGATAAATGGGGGCAAAGTTGTTGAAAATAGTAATATTAATTTTAATAAATAAATATGAGTTTAGAACAAGAACTTGAAAATGGATTTCTGAAAATCTGTTATTAAGTTTTTCGCATTTTCTGAAAAGAAAAATCCATCGTACTGCTACTCTTTTATTACATAATCTATAAGTAGACGTTTCAACGGTAAAAATGGCGGCTGGCAAGCCTGAACAGACGAACTTTACTGGTAACACTTTTCAGTTGAAAATTAGGACGTTTTTTTGGAATTTGTTGAAAAAAAATGAAATATCTTCATTTTGCTACAAAAAAAATACAGCTCACTTAAAACATGAAACTTATATATCCTCCAAATTTGGTGAAAAAAATTGATTTTTGCGTGAAAAAATATCTGAAACATTGGTTTTTCCTATTTTTCTGTAAAATTTGAGGTGATGTGGAAAAAAGCTCGACAAAAAAGTTATAGATCTCTTTATTTTCAACAATGTTACCATTTAACTTTTTTCGATAGCAGGTCAATTATCGTTGTCAATCGCAAAAAACTGTGAAATATCACTTTCAACCCCTGAAAGTTCACCCTTCCATTTATTCGACTCCAATTTATTTTTCCCGTCATTCGAACAAAATTCTGCTTCTTTTCCAGTAGGTCTCATGCTGTTAATTTTTTTTCCCGTTTTTATATTTTTGGCGTCCCTCAACATTTGTCTATGTGTTCCTTTTCAAGCAGACAGACTGACAGACACCGGGACAGGTCGAACCCATAGAAATATTTATTATATACTTATTCTAGAATGCTAATCTCATATGTCAAAAGTGTTGTAAAAAGTTCGGATCAGTCCGCAATGCGCATCATTAGTGTTTATTGTTACAGGCCCAGTTTCAGTAAAATAGTATGGTACTGGTGAAGATTAACAAACGTTGTTGATTCTGAATCTCGGGGAATAAGGTATTGGAAAACTCAATGTACTTATATCTGCTATTTAGCCGATTTGGATACGTCTTTTCACGTATTTATGATCCCAAATATTCAGCAAAGGCCATCAGAAAGTAGAGTACTGTTATTATTATTATTTATCTCTCTGAAGCGACTCATTGATTTTTGTTATCGCAATTACTTTTCAAATGTAGATAAACTCAACAAAAAACTACAGAACCACCCCAAGTAGTCGGTGCGAATTTTAAGCAGGCACTAGATTGGATAATAAATTGAAAGTACAAGAAACTATGAGAATTGATTTCAGCTAATATTATGAATAATTTAAACTCAAATTTGTATTTATAAAATTGGATGCGTCCATATTATAAGAAGCTCAAGGTTTATCTTCTTATAGAACGATTCATGTCAAAATATGTAACTGCATGTAATTTTAATTAAAATAATACTATTTCTACAATAATTTTTGGTTATGTTACCTTAGTGCAATTTCCATAATGAGGATTTATGAAAAAGTAAGACCAGAATCATTTTTCTTATCATCAAAGAAAAGCACTTCCATATAGACATTAATTTTCCGATATTAAGTTCACTACTTTTTATAGGAATCAATAACTAATTCAAGAATAGTCAGAACTCAATATATGCGGTGTGGCTGAAATTTGTGAACTTTGTTTGCAAAAAGTTGTATCACTCGCCATATGCTCACGCATTAGATTTCAAATGATTCTATTGCATTTTTTACATAAATCTTCATGAGGAAAATGCCACATAATACAATTTTCTCACTCAAATGTTCTGAATTGGGATCTCTTCCTAAAGACATTAACCAGAAACATGCCTTTTGTGTTAAGCTATAATGATAATAAGCTATGTTCTATCGTGGTGGCATTTAATATGTGTAAATTCATCATGAATGATAAATAAAGAGGAAATAAAATCTTCCAATTTACACAAAAAATATATACTTGTAACGTGCTTACAATTGTTTCGACACACGGTGTCATCATCTGAGCGAGTTATCAACTAAAGAAACGTCAAAATCACCTTCTTAAATATTAAAATAACATGCATGAAATTTCACTAATGACAATTGCAGGTATGAAATTTCCTAATGACATATAGCTTGGATTAGGGAGCATTTGAGTAGTTACTAGTGAGATAATTAATTATAGGTGAATTGTACAGGTCAATTTGGTCATTGAGAACTAAATTGCTATTGTTACGTAAATGTTTCTTGATTTCTATGGATTCTAATATGTTTAATTTTTGACCTTTAGGTTGAATATGCAAAATTTCAGGGTTTTGTGTGAAGTTATGGTTATTGTCAATAAGGTGGTTGGCATAGTTTGAGTCCTGTTTATTTAATCTGTAACTTCTCAAATGCTCACCGAATCTTTGATTAAAACTACGGCCTGTCTGGCCTATATATAATGCATTGCAATCCTCACACTCAAGTTTGTAAACCCCCGACTTCTTGAATTTATCCCGTACAGACTTTGCGTTGTTAATAAAGGAATATAAGTTATTGTTGGTTTTGAATGCAACATTTATATTCCGTTTCTGAAGGAAACGGGATATTTTGCTCGTATGCTGACCAAGATATGTTAGACATGCAAAACGTTGATCGGTAATTACTTTGATATGCGGGTATATTAGATTTAGAGTTTTCTTGTTTTGTTTTTGTTTAAGCAGTCTATCTATAATTGAAGTTTCATATCCATTATTTACGGCGATTTGTTTAATTCTGTTTAACTCACACTTGAAATCTAAATCGCTTTGAGGTATATTTACCACTCTATGAATCATAGAATGATATGCTGCTAGTTTGTGTGATTGTGGGTGCATGGAGTGTTTATGTATTGTAGTGTCTGTATGTGTGGGTTTGTGATATATAGAGAAGCCGTGCGTGTTATTTTTACGGGAGATAGTTAGATCTAAGAAGTTTAGTGAATTGTTATCATCCTCTATTTCTGATGTGAATTCTATGTTAGGATTGAGACCGTTCAAATAATTAAGAAAAATATTTAATTGACGTACCGTTCCAACCCAGCAAACGAAAATATCATCTACATATCGATACCAATATTTGAACAAATGTTTAAATTTAGATTTATGAATTTGCTTTTCCAAGTGGTTCATAAAGATTTCGGCAAGTAAAGGGGATAATGGTGAACCCATGGGAAGGCCGGTTTTCTGCAAATAGTATTTATTATTGAATTCCAGGTAATTTTGGTCTATGCACAATTTGGTTAAATTTAGGATTTCTTCTGTGATACTTGGGAGATTGTTGTGCTGTTCCAGCAAGTCTTTGAGAATGTCTAATGTTAATGCGGTTGGAATACTTGGAAAGAGGATTTTGACATCAAACGATACAAATTTACAGTTACTATTGAGCTTAATGTTTTCTATATTATTTACTATATATCACAGAAGAAATCCTAAATTTAACCAAATTGTGCATAGACCAAAATTACCTGGAATTCAATAATAAATACTATTTGCAGAAAACCGGCCTCCCCATGGGTTCACCATTATCCCCTTTACTTGCCGAAATCTTTATGAACCACTTGGAAAAGCAAATTCATAAATCTAAATTTAAACATTTGTTCAAATATTAGTATCGATATGTAGATGATATTTTCGTTTGCTGGGTTGGAACGGTACGTCAATTAAATATTTTTCTTAATTATTTGAACGGTCTCAATCCTAACATAGAATTCACATCAGAAATAGAGGATGATAACAATTCACTAAACTTCTTAGATCTAACTATCTCCCGTAAAAATAACACGCACGGCTTCTCTATATATCACAAACCCACACATACAGACACTACAATACATAAACACTCCATGCACCCACAATCACACAAACTAGCAGCATATCATTCTATGATTCATAGAGTGGTAAATATACCTCAAAGCGATTTAGATTTCAAGTGTGAGTTAAGCAGAATTAAACAAATCGCCGTAAATAATGGATATGAAACATCAATTATAGATAGACTGCTTAAACAAAAACAAAACAAGAAAACTCTAAATTTAATATACCCGCATATCAAAGTAATTACCGATCAACGTTTTGCATGTCTAACATATCTTGGTCAGCATACGAACAAAATATCCCGTTTCCTTCAGAAACGGAATATAAATGTTGCAATCAAAACCAACAATAACTTATATTCCTTAATTAACAACGCAAAGTCTGTACGGGATAAATTCAAGAAGTCGGGGGTTTACAAACTTGAGTGTGAGGATTGCAATGCATTATATATAGGCCAGACAGGCCGTAGTTTTAATCAAAGATTCGGTGAGCATTTGAGAAGTTACAGATTAAATAAACAGGACTCAAACTATGCCAACCACCTTATTGACAATAACCATAACTTCACACAAAACCCTGAAATTTTGCATATTCAACCTAAAGGTCAAAAATTAAACATATTAGAATCCATAGAAATCAAGAAACATTTACGTAACAATAGCAATTTAGTTCTCAATGACCAAATTGACCTGTACAATTCACCTATAATTAATTATCTCACTAGTAACTACTCAAATGCTCCCTAATCCAAGCTATATGTCATTAGGAAATTTCATACCTGCAATTGTCATTAGTGAAATTTCATGCATGTTATTTTAATATTTAAGAAGGTGATTTTGACGTTTCTTTAGTTGATAACTCGCTCAGATGATGACACCGTGTGTCGAAACAATTGTAAGCACGTTACAAGTATATATTTTTTGTGTAAATTGGAAGATTTTATTTCCTCTTTATTTATCATTCATAATAAGCTATTTTGTTTTGCTATTTTGAACAAAGCATAGGTACATTGGTCATTATCTACCAAAAATTATTTCAGGTATTTTTCCGTTACTTCCATACACTACAACACTAAATAGTTCATTTATCATCTGTATAGGAAGAAGAGGTTTCATTAGAAAATATCTTAAAGGAACAAGATTAATGCAAATTTACGAAGTATGAAAGAACCAACGACAACGAGTACTACACAAAAAGATAAGACAAATTCTGAAATTGTAAGAACCTCTGATCTCTGTCGAGAGTGACAGATATTAGTGACAAGTCTTCCTTTTCATGAAAAAGCACTGTTGCACGGTCATTATAATTACAGTAAGTAAGGGTACATTATCGTATTAAATAAGTTTCTTTCGCTCCTAAAATTTGGAAGAATCTATCTCTAAAAGGTTATTTCGGTTTAAAAAGATCCTGAATACGCTGACAAATTTCTTTCTTTCAAATTACATGGGTTTTATAGCCCCATGACATAAAACTCTGAAATGGAACACCAAATGATTTTCAAACATAGCAACGATTTACCCAAACTACACCGAGGACGAGCATACGCACAATCGTGAACGGGTCACATACGTGGCATGCTTTTCGCCGAAAAAATTGGCGGGATTAGCATTCTAGAGTAAGTATATAATTTATATTTCTATGGTCGAACCAAATGAACGCTCATAATTATTGTAAAAATTACCACTTCCTAACTTCAACAGCAAGTTAAAATCTAGTTATAGGATTAAGTGCCCATAGACACTTTTTTTAATTGTTCAAACTCTAGAACATTCAGAGCAATTAACCGGTGACAATTTTTCCATTGGGCCTTTGTCTGGTCCTTTAACAAAAACAAATGATTGGGTTTTATAGAAAAAAATTTAAATCACTGTTAACACCAAACAACTGGTAACATCAGAGAATAATTATCAACAATTGAATATTGACAACCAAAAATGTGTGAATCGTCCCATGCCACCTATCCGAGAAACAAGTTTTATTCTTTGATGAAGACAAACCTTTCAAAATCACGCCGTGGCCAGCCCCAAGCGTTTCCAAATGGGGAAATGTGGAACGGTGAATACTTCACGGCCTCGAATCCCGTACAGACATGATAACTACACTTCAATTCCTTTTTCATTTTCCTATATTGCCCGGAGCTGTGACGTTCAACTGTCGCGCTTGAGGGTATCTTCATTTATTTTTCCTCTCACAGCCAAAGCCACCCTTGTAACTCGGTTCCAAAGCCAGGATTAAGTTTTTCATCCATATTTTTGCATGCGGAATGGCGGTAAAAATGCGTGCGCGTGTAAGGAGAAACTTTTTCCGCGAGAAGAGGAAATAAACCCGGATTTTATGCTGTGTACGAGTTACATTAATTAAATGAGAGGCCAAATATTTCGGATATGGGATAATTTCACGTGCTTGGGAATCAGAAAAAAATGTGGCTTGATGGATTTCTTGTATTCCGGGTGACGCAGGAGAAATGTAGCAGCCTGTATTTCTTTTTTTGCATTTTATTGAAGAACATCAAGTTGACTGTGACCCAAATCCGATGATAGTGAACAACAAAGTCTTCAGTCAAGCTAGCATAGAAATCCGTAATGTGTGGAAACCCTTAATTAGTGGCATGGATCAATTGAAATTGCGATAAGAATTAACAATGCTGAACCGGAGGGGCCCGGCACTGTATTAAACAAGCTTACCTGAACACCGGCAAATTACCCCTAGGCTAATGACACAAAATTATCCATAGCATATATAAGAAGTATCCTTGAGATTATCGCATTATACACTTGATAACGAATGTAGATTTTAACAGTTGAAACGTCGTGATTAAAAATCTTAGTATCATATAAGTCTAAGCTTAAGATTGTAGCCCCTAAGGCAAAGGTATTCATAATTGTTAGCTATCATCGTGACGTCACAGGCACAGCCTCCACTGGAGGTTTATAATAATATACTTAAACGATACACTAATCTCAATCATAGCGTGCAATGTAATTCATCTTGTTGGTACCATATTTACATTTAACTTCATTTTGTATTGTGTACCGAATTATGGACATACAGTGTGTGTTACATCAATCAATACAGTTTATCAGTAAGGGACATGACTATTTCTTTTATTCTGGTCCAAGTTATCCAAGCGTAAGGGAAGAAAAGACCTCTACATATTTATATATTATTTTAATACCATTTGGTATATGGTTTAATATTTTAGTAATATTAGTGCAGTGGGTTGTCCCATTCCGTCAGGGTGATTTAGGATTTTTCACTGGCGATAAATCCGTGGCGCTCCGAAGAATTAAACCCCATATTTCAATCTTATCGAAATCGATTTTTATTGTCGAATCCACGTCCCAAACTGAGCTCCTGGGTATGTTAGTGTCGTGAAACATCATTGCACATTCGCTGCTCTCCTTTCCTAAATTTTGCCCCTAACAAAATGGCGCCTAAAAATTGCAAAATTTTGATTTTCCCCTTTTCCAGTTGCCTGATGTATTTTGCAAAATTAACGAAAATGGAAAAGCTCTGACAAATTATTTCATTAATTCACATTTTGTGAACAGAATCAAAACTACCTTTAATGACTGTGCAACAGTGTTCAAATCTGGAGAACGTGCTACTGAAAAGGGTATCAAAATCAAGAATATTACGCCCTATCATCCTGAGAGTAATGGAATTGCAAAACGAGCTATAAGGGGTTCTGAAAGTTCACCTGAAATCCCATGAAAGTTTTCCAGGAGGGTGGGAAGCTATACTATTCGGCAATATAATCAATCGCATTGTGAATTTTTACAATGTGCCTACAAACTCACGGAAAGTAGGTTGTTCTGTAGGCAGATAACGTATTGGTTCTATATCTCGAATTAAGAGAGTAATCAGAATCAGAAATGCTCTATTGTCTTATAAAATCAATAACATTTACAAATCTTCTTTCAGATCATTTTCAATAACTAAAACCTCAAACTCCTTATGGAATCTGGGTCCCGGTGGATTTTTTTGAATATTTGGAATGATGTAGTCCATGTTGTTCTAAACCATTGTTACCATTGCACCAACCCAAAAAATGAACAGTTTTGCTGCTAGGGGGCGTTGAAATCACCCCTTACGCAGATTAGACTATTTATTTTTGAATCCGGTTACAATATTTTCACTTGTTTCATTGTTGTTAATGTTGCACAATATGGTGCTGTCTCATAAAAAAATTCTTACCCCCTTTCTTACCCCCAACTCCTATTATGAAACGCAAAAGAAAATTTCTCCAGTGCCTTTAAATATATCGTCGAATGTTTAAATATGCCTGAAAAAGGGAAATAGCAGTTTTTTTATGATTATCCCACTCCCCCCAAAGGGCACAGAACGAAAAACTTTCGGTGGATTTTCCTGAATTTTCAATAAGATGCAGTTCAAGTTATTTTGAATAGAAATTCATCTAGTGACAAACCCCAAAAAATTATAATTTTGATGCTAGGGGGCGTTGAAATCATACCTTGCTCAGAATAGACTATTTATTTATTATTATAGGCCGAAACAATATCTCTGCGTATTTTAGCTCAGATTATGCTGAACAATTGTGTATTTTTATATGACAAAAATCAAAAACCTCCCCCTCACCCCTACCCCTATTTTAAAACACGAAAAAAATTAATTCAGGCACCAACACAAATTCAAATTGTTGATGTCTAATTTTTATTTATTTTCAAGATTTTCGCCCAATTAATTGATATTCAAGTTATATGAACTACGCCCTACTCAGAAGTCATCGAAATCCACCAATATTTTTTTGAAGAGAGGGAATGGTGAAATCAAACAACTGTACGATTTCTTCAATTTGAACTGATTAAAACATTTATTTTGATAAAGCATTCACAAGTACTCGGGAATTAATTTTTTTCGTATTTTAAAATATGGGTTGGGTGTAAGGGGGAGGTTTTATATTTCTTTTCATAAAAAAATACACAATTGTTCAGCATAACAAAAAAATAAAATAGAGATATTGTTTCCGCCTATAATTATGAATAGTCTATTCTGAGCAAGGTATGATTTCATCGTGTGTCAGCGTTAATTAAACTATTTTTTGAAGCGTAGTTTCATTTGATGGTTAAGAGTATTTTAATAATTATTTATTTATTGTATTATCTTTGACTGATTAGGGAACATCGAATGAAATCTGTTAAATTTCAATAATAAGTGATGAATTCAAGGGAACCACGTTAGTTTCTGATTGAAACAATTTATCTCGAAAACGGTTCGAAATCGAAATAGGATTATCTGAACAAAGTCAATCTGAAATTGGATGAAGAGTTCAAAAATGTGGAAATATACAATATGTTCCATGTGAAAAAATTGACTTTCACTAATTTTTTTAATGTGATGAAATATCTGCATTTTCTAACGACCCAGCATGAGGCAAAAAAAATATGGCTCCGAAGTGAGGATACTCATGGTATCACTCTACTCCATTTCGAATTTGATCGTCTTAGTACCAGAGAGTTCAAGATTATCAGCGTTTATAAAAGTACATGTTTGGTAAAAAAAAAATCGAAATTAATTTATATCTCTCAAACGGTAACAGATAGGTACAGGGAAATAGTACATGTAGTTGTTGACAAAGTGATAAGAAATCATAATGTGATATTATATACAGGGTGATGCATTTGAAAAATCAAAGTAGGAGCTACGCCGCATCGTCTAAAATATTTTAGGAGTGTAGATCATATTCATTTATGCATACTGTCAGGTTGATCCGTTGTCTGGTTTGCCAGAAACGCCTAATTAACGCTCATCGTGAAAAGCCCTGTATACTGTCTTGCCTTCACGGTACTAATTTTTGAGTGGATTCGTTTTGATTTCGAGAGCTCCATAATTTTTTTCTGATGAGTGGGTGACCACGAAAGAGCTGTCAAAGGTTGGAACTGTCGGAATCAAATCGAAAAATAATCTATTTTCACTTTATTCTGCTTGCGTTCCTCATAACGTACTAGAAACTTGATTAAACCTTTGGTTGCTCAGAACAACAAATTGTTGGCTGCTTGTCAATGAGTAGAAAAACATCCAAGTTTGGATTCCTTGGGTCGTGTCAAATCAAGTTCCAACTAGTGACCATACAAATACATATACTTATACTAAATAATATAATATACACATATATGTTCCACGTTGAGGAACCTTCAAAAATTCAAAGACACAACAAAACGACTCTTTTTAAAATAATCAATGAACTAACTCATCAATATAGTAAGGACTTATGTCTGACAAAACCAGTTTGAAAGTTTTCTTGAAATGATCCAACTTGGTGAAATGTTTATACTTATTGAGTAAAATGTTATACAGCCTAAGGCCCATTATTAGGTGAGATTTTTGGCACAATTTATATGAAGATAGTAATGATGTACCGATTCATGTTTCATGAACTGATCTCGATTCATAAGTGTTTACATCAATAGTTCAACGATAAATAAACCATAAACTGTAAGAATATTATATTCCCTGAATAATCTTCGACAGGAAGTCCTTGAAGATACATTAACAATGTTTCTTAGTATTCTTTTTTGTGTTTATGAAAGTCTTTCATAGAAGACGTGTATTAAAATACCATAAGTATATCAGTCTGGACTGAATTTGACAATGGTTAAATAACAAAAATGCTTGTTGAACTGAAACTCTAACTTAATAACACTTGTTATTCAGATTCTTCATAAGATTCACTCAATGAGTGGTGAAAAAGAGGTTAGTATCAAAATCTATTCCTAAAAATTCAACACAGGGTGATTGTTCCATTATCATTTATATTTATATCTTTTTGAGTCGTACTATCACGATGACGGTTTTGAAAAGATATAATATTGATTTTTGCATTGGTAGCGGAATAAAAAATGGCTAGATAACCAGCCACAGAGACCCTCAAGAGTGGAGTGAATTGTATCCTGTATTATACACTAATTCCTTTCTCGGAATAAAAGTGTTGTGTCTTCAGCATATAAACAAGAGAAGGCTTCAGGCATGTCAAAAATCTAAAGTACCTACAAACAACACCGGCCTCAAAACAGAGCCCAAGGGAACTCCAATTCCATTGAGCCTAGGAGTCGAAACGAACTGATTTCGAATATTTTCTACTCTATGAATTATTTCAACACGTTGAGTACGATTTCGAAAACACCATTTGAACCAATTATGAGGTTTTTCTTTAACTCCAAAATCCCAATGTTTTTGCAATGAAAGCTCATTTTGCACGCAATCAAAAGCTCGACTCATAACAGTCTACCACCATCACCATCAAACAATATGTTTTACCGAAATTCACTTCGAATGAATTTAAAACACCGACATTTTCAAAGGTGAAACCAATAGCCCGATTTCAGCTCACACTCGGGTATTATCTTTTTTTATTGGGGAGGAAACTAATTAAAAGTTTTTCTACAATACCGGAACTGACAATTCTACACCCTCTAACTTGTATGGAAATTGTGCTCTTTGTCGATTGGAAAAGTTTGCCTTTTTAAACTGTATATTTGCTGGGTGTTTACCAACAGCACAAACACACAAGTTAGGGGAATTTCAACGCTTTACACTTTCAACGATGTTTTAACTGGTTCCTTTCAGAATTCAGGCACGGATTTAGCGAATGAATGGACAAATTTTTTAATTAATGTGTAATTCATATAAACTTGAACTTCTGTGATGCATAAGTTTAATACTCTTTCATTGACATACATAAGTACTTGAGATGTGATATTTTAACATTTCTTCATCTCGTTTGAGATCCCTCATAGAATGACATATTAATGAAAAAAGTCGAAGCTATTTGTCTCGCAGGTACGGTACTAAGTTAAATGGTCGAAGACAAATCACTAAAGTGGACAAAATTCTTTCATATTATATTGTTACAAATTTTGGTGTACCTCAGTGTAGTATGTTAGGTCCTTCACAACTTTTAATCTGTACACAGAAACTTTACTCTTTCTTATGAATTTCTGATCAATTATTAATTGGTGCAAAGGCCACTTTATTGTCCAGCCACATTAACAAACATGTAAATCGTAGAATGTTATCAAATCAAACAAAAAGTCTCATGTGGACTTGCAGTTTCTCTGAATAACCTTTTTTACCTTTGAATGAAGTACAACACTATTCACTCTACCAAGTTGATAGTTCATCAGAAGCTGATGAAACTTAGTCTGTTTTTGTGGATCGAACGTTCACTCTGTCATTCTAATGTTTTTTCAGCTGTTGCTTTTGATTTGTCCATATCGCAGTATCATTGCTGTTTTTGACAAATACCTCGAACTTTTCTGTTTTTAAATGTTTCTTATTTATTTATAGCAGTTTCAGAATGTTATCTTATCTTGAAGAATAAACAATTCTTTATTGAAACCACTTTCTTGTTACTAATATACTTAATTTTTTTCAATTTGTGCAAGTATATAAAGAATGAATACACGTTAAAGCATCAAGAAACGAATGATAATGAAGAAAAACAGTGATAACTGCTGAAAAATGTGTTTCACGAATTTATCGAAATCAAGCATGACAATCATATACTTATAATATACTATCACGATGACGGTTTTGAAAAGATATAATATTGATTTTTGCATTGGTAGCGGAATAAAAAATGGCTAGATAACCAGCCACAGAGACCCTCAAGAGTGGAGTGAATTGTATCCTGTATTATACACTAATTCCTTTCTCGGAATAAAAGTGTTGTGTCTTCAGCATATAAACAAGAGAAGGCTTCAGGCATGTCAAAAATCTAAAGTACCTACAAACAACACCGGCCTCAAAACAGAGCCCAAGGGAACTCCAATTCCATTGAGCCTAGGAGTCGAAACGAACTGATTTCGAATATTTTCTACTCTATGAATTATTTCAACACGTTGAGTACGATTTCGAAAACACCATTTGAACCAATTATGAGGTTTTTCTTTAACTCCAAAATCCCAATGTTTTTGCAATGAAAGCTCATTTTGCACGCAATCAAAAGCTCGACTCATAACAGTCTACCACCATCACCATCAAACAATATGTTTTACCGAAATTCACTTCGAATGAATTTAAAACACCGACATTTTCAAAGGTGAAACCAATAGCCCGATTTCAGCTCACACTCGGGTATTATCTTTTTTTATTGGGGAGGAAACTAATTAAAAGTTTTTCTACAATACCGGAACTGACAATTCTACACCCTCTAACTTGTATGGAAATTGTGCTCTTTGTCGATTGGAAAAGTTTGCCTTTTTAAACTGTATATTTGCTGGGTGTTTACCAACAGCACAAACACACAAGTTAGGGGAATTTCAACGCTTTACACTTTCAACGATGTTTTAACTGGTTCCTTTCAGAATTCAGGCACGGATTTAGCGAATGAATGGACAAATTTTTTAATTAATGTGTAATTCATATAAACTTGAACTTCTGTGATGCATAAGTTTAATACTCTTTCATTGACATACATAAGTACTTGAGATGTGATATTTTAACATTTCTTCATCTCGTTTGAGATCCCTCATAGAATGACATATTAATGAAAAAAGTCGAAGCTATTTGTCTCGCAGGTACGGTACTAAGTTAAATGGTCGAAGACAAATCACTAAAGTGGACAAAATTCTTTCATATTATATTGTTACAAATTTTGGTGTACCTCAGTGTAGTATGTTAGGTCCTTCACAACTTTTAATCTGTACACAGAAACTTTACTCTTTCTTATGAATTTCTGATCAATTATTAATTGGTGCAAAGGCCACTTTATTGTCCAGCCACATTAACAAACATGTAAATCGTAGAATGTTATCAAATCAAACAAAAAGTCTCATGTGGACTTGCAGTTTCTCTGAATAACCTTTTTTACCTTTGAATGAAGTACAACACTATTCACTCTACCAAGTTGATAGTTCATCAGAAGCTGATGAAACTTAGTCTGTTTTTGTGGATCGAACGTTCACTCTGTCATTCTAATGTTTTTTCAGCTGTTGCTTTTGATTTGTCCATATCGCAGTATCATTGCTGTTTTTGACAAATACCTCGAACTTTTCTGTTTTTAAATGTTTCTTATTTATTTATAGCAGTTTCAGAATGTTATCTTATCTTGAAGAATAAACAATTCTTTATTGAAACCACTTTCTTGTTACTAATATACTTAATTTTTTTCAATTTGTGCAAGTATATAAAGAATGAATACACGTTAAAGCATCAAGAAACGAATGATAATGAAGAAAAACAGTGATAACTGCTGAAAAATGTGTTTCACGAATTTATCGAAATCAAGCATGACAATCATATACTTATAATATACATATATACATGTTTAATATACAGGGTGTCTGGTAAACCTTGTACAATATTGGAACTGGTGATAGACCAGGTCATGACTGTTCAGAATATCGGAATTTCACCTTAGTAAAAATCTCACTGTTTTCGAGATAATGAGCATTTTTTGAATTTCTGGAAAATCGCTACCTAACCTTGGATTTTTGAGTGCCATGTATACAAATTGAGGCAAATTCAAATATCTTTGCTGCTGAAGATTACTGATGAGTGATGCTTTCAGACGTACAAAACAGTTTTTTCAGAAAACGATACAATTTTTCAAGAAATGAGGGGAAAATGACAGATTTGAGTTTCACCAATTTTTTTAACAACAGTTTGACATTTTTGTTTGAAAAGAACATAACTAAGTGGAAGTGGACATTCATTACAAAAGAATGCTCATTTTGACTAGACTCTACCATGGTATAAAACATACGATAATTATTTTTGGTAGGAGTAGAATTTCGATTATATTAGAGTGTGATGTTATTCTGAGCTAAAATCAACTCCATTAGACTTTGTCAGTAATGCATTTTATTTTTATCCTATCAAGATAAAATGATTAAATAATTATGAGTAATAACAAATCAACTGCCTAGAAGCATTCAATGAGATGTAAAGTAGTAAATACCAATTCAACATTTTTTTGGATCAACATACACTATAAACCACTTTTTTCAACATCGCACTGAATAATATTACAAAAATGTTATGTTCCATCCACTCGTACGCAGAGACTACATCTTTTCAAGAAGAACCTTTTCAAATGCGTTATAGATAGCCCCCAAATCAGCGATTCTCTGAGCGGCATTGTGCAATCGGATATCGTTCTGTATAAAGCGCTGCTGCAGCAGTAGCACTACCTCCACATTCACCATAAATGTAATGCATATGCGCATATTCTCGGGGACTATACCGTGTGTACGGAATGACGAATAAATAAATACCACTGAATGAAACAAGCAGAATAATTTCAAAAAACTATGACAGAAGTCACAAGTTGTTCAAACAAAATGTGACAGCCACCTAATAGATTCTTTCAATTCTAATTACCGAAGATCCGTTCATGCACAATGATGTATTTTATTTTTTCATTAGGAAACTATTGCTTCTACGGACAATTGCGACATTAATCACAAGAATTCGTATTAATCGGTGCCATGTCGGATAATCGACATTTCATTTCGATGATTTTATAAGGCTTAATTACATGAATTAGTGAATTTTATTGACATACTATTCAATGCTACCGAGCAGTATATTCTTTATTATTAATAATCATTTCAACATTTCATCATGAAAAAATTGAAAAAAATAATATTTGGGCGTAAGTATAAAAGTTGATGGAAGCCTAGAATAAAACCACGCCTAATTAAATGGAAATTACTTCCTCCAAAAATAATTATAGTTTGTTTTATACCATGGTAGAGTCTGGACAAAATGAGCATTCCTTTGAAATGCATGTCCACCATCAATTGGTTATGTTACTTTCAGACAATAATGTCAAACTTTAAAAAAAAATTGATGAAACTCAAATCACATTTTACCCACATTTCTTGAATTTTTTTTTCACTTTCTGAAAAACTGTTCTGTACATCTGAAAGCATCACTCATCAGTAATCTTCAGCAGCAACGATATTTGAATTTGTCTCAATTTGTATACATTACTCAAAAATCTAAGGTGAGGTAGCGATTTTCCAGAAATTCCTAAAATGCCCATTATCTCGAAAACGGTGATATTTTTACTGAGGTGAAATTCCGATATTCTGAACAGAGATAACCTGGTCTATCACCAGCTTCAACATTGTACAAGGTTCATCGGACACCCTGTATAAACAAATTTACTGATATATTAATAAAACAATCACTCACACATATACATAAAATGAAATATTAATTTTGGATTGTGAAATACAAAATAGATCTATAAGAAAATTTATTGAGACTTGCAGTTACGTATCAAAGAGGAACAAGGAGAAAAGGTAGTGTAAATCAAGACAAAATTATTTGCTCCCATTGATAAAAACAATGAAGGTAATAAGACATAAAAAAGAAGCAATCACGATATAAAATACAGTGATGATACCAACGATAAGGACAGGTTAGCTAGTCACAATGAAATAATAAAAAATTAGAAGCAAAAATAGAATAATGAAAAATATAAATATATAAGTTACTCGATGAGTGACTGAATACTTGTTCCGAAAAACGAATGAAAATTAGAAAATATTAATGATTTGTATGAAAATGCCAACAATTCCCCCTTTTAAATTTTTTTCAATCAAATCACTTTTTATTTATTCTTCATCATAAGCCTAAAATTTTCTTTTATAAGCTCTCTCAATCGTTCTTTGAATTTTCTGCTGATCCTATACATTTCAATTTATTAGGAATGATCTTGTATAACTTAAGTGCTAAGTAGAGGAATATTCTCTGTGTTGTACATTTGATCAAGGGTGGTATGAAATGAGTTTTTCTCTGAAGTTGTGGGTTTGGAGTTGGTTTGAAGACTGTATTATTCTTATTATTATAATGAATGTTACTACTACTATGACATTGTTTTTCATTGATCCACTTATTCATTTTGCAAACGATCGTATGAGTAGATACTCATTTATAAGTGTAAAATTTAATGCAACATTTATGAAAAATGGTATTTTTTTGAATTCGGGGGTGAATATCGAAAGTTCCATTCATAGTTTGCTTACAACACCTGAACTTCCCCATCCTGCCTGGAAAGTACTACCAGGTATCAAAGATGCAGACTTTATTAAGAATTCGTTTGGCTGTGATTATTGAGATTTGTGAGAAATAAATCACATATCATATGTAAATGACATCAATAGTGATCACAATTGTTATTTCTGAGAACACAAGATTATGATTTCTCCGTTTTTCCCTATTAAAGCTCGCTGAACCTCGTTATGAACATATTGGAAAACATGTTCGATATTATTGGAAATCCGATATATTCCGAATCAGTTATTATGGTCTGTCTTCAGAAAATACCCAAGATATGTCGTTTTTCAAAAACATAAATTATACTGGCGTTATCTTGTAGCATGAAAAGATGTTTGAAAGATCTTGGAATTAGTAACTCATGTCATATCCAGTGTGGAGCAGTGTATGAAATTTTTTCGATGGCACTGCCTAATGTAACTGAGGAATACAATTCCTCACAAAAAACAAATGAGAGCTCTCCGATTGATGGCAAATGCCACAAAAAGTAGAAAAAGTCTAGTTTGAAGTCTCCATATCTCCATTTTTTGAGCTTTGTGGCTTCTTTGGACAATTTTAATCAGCTCATCAAAACTTCAAAATACCAGAAATTCAGCAAAATTCACGGAAAGCCATTTCCCATATGAAATGTGCGGGGTCCTTTTCACCGGAAAACTTCAGTACTGTACACAGAGAGAAATAAATGTATATTTTCAGCACAATTTGTTTCTAAAAAGTTGACAGCACCAATTTGTTCATTTTTCTTCTATAATATTGTATTAGAGATATTGTGTATGAACGATACACTTCAGTGATGTATTATTCTGAATAGTTTTGTTTTAATTTTATACACAAAATATACAAAATTAACCGGTATGTTGTGCGACGAATGTCAACAACTCGTGTACTGTTTATGCATAAATTGTAATGAATGGCAACAATTTGTGTACCTAGTTTGTACAAATTGTGTAGGTATTTTAAATATAGGATGGAAAAAATGTCACAAATTTGTGTATTCCGCATACATGAATTGTGTATATATTTGTGTACAAAGCAAGGCCAATTTTTATAGGTACCATTTATAATTTTGAGGAAGGATACACTTGAGGCACATGACATCCAAACGGAATGAGATAAAAATAAGCATCAGTTCAAACTGCTCGCTTCTTCATATCTTATTCTGTTCAGAAATTATAAGCTTCATTTTCCAGAAGGTTGAAATAAAATTAAATGTCATTCAAATAATGTTTATTTCATCTCAAAGAACTAATAACAAAAATAACTGAACTATAAACTCTAATTACAAATAAAATAACAGAAACACAAATACCAAACAGAACATAAATCAACCATACAATTTGTTATTTTGGAACACGTTGGAATAATAAAGTTTAAAGTAGGTAATCTTCGTGTCAAACTATATTTATTCAAGTAGGTATGAGGATTCACCTTTCAAACCATTATGAAATGATGAAAATGAGTCAGTTTGTAGGTTTCATGTTATAACAAAAAATAATAGCAATAGTAACCATCAAATATTGCTATCAGTTTACAAAAAACACTTCCATTTGACGCAAAACCACATACACATGAGCAAATAATGAATAATAGGTAAGTACACTTAACCAGCTTCGCCCTTCGATCAGCATAAAACAATCAAACAATGATGGACTGGACATTTGGAGTGCCGCGCATGCGTATTTAGTTAGGTGAGACGACGCCTTGGTCAAGTTGTGGCAAATTACACAATTGTGTTGAAATAGTCTACAATTTGTGCATATCAAATAGAAAGTGCACAACGGGTGTAATATGAGTTCAATGCGTTGTAGATGTTTTTCATATAAATTGTGTTATGGTAGATGTGCATATTTTTGTGTATTTTTCGGCCATGTGGAAGTGCATGAATACTATACAAATTGACATGCACAAATATTTATTGAATTTCAGAAAACGCTTATGATGAAAGAATGGACAATTGTGTAAAATATCTACGCAACTGTGTCTTACACAACGTTGTGCATGAACCTACTTCAGTCTTTTCTCTCTGTGTATTTGGAATGATTATACAGTGTGTCCTATTTCAAAATCTAAAGTTGAGGGCGTTGACGGGAAGTAGCTCAAAAAGGAAAATTATATGACTTGATGAGAAATAAGATGGTGTATGAACCCTCAAAATTTAAAATGTCGCTCTCGAACGATTCAAAAGATACAGAGACTGCCTGTTTCTCGTGTCCACCAGATATTTTCCCTCAACGATCTCATTGACTTTCGATATTTGCTTTTGACTTCCCAGTTAACACAAACATCTAGGAGATGTTGCTTTCTCGATTATTATGGAAACAGAAGGAGTTGCATTTAGACATCACCGTTATCACTTAGTGATGCCAAATGATAAACTGTTCACAATTTTCTTCTCGTTAGTGTCGCTTTGAGGCACATAATTGCAAAGCACATAAACATGATTTTTTCATTGCGATATTGTCGATATAGAAGGAATTAGGTTGGTACCAAAATTGAGCACGACATCACCATCACGACACAAAATGGCCAGAGTTATTTGTCAAGTCAAGAGTCAAGTAAAATTTGTATTTGGTTGGCGCCATTTTTTGAATATTCTATAGGTACTTGTGATAGTGTGTAGTGTTCTGTTTGATTTTTTTTAGTTCAATACATAATTCGAATGTGTTTATTGACATTGCCCAATTATTATTTCTACCAAGGAACTGTATCCCTTCAAGGACCGAAACGGTGAGTAGAAACTTAGAAATGTAAATTCAGTGATTTACAGAATTTGGCATTTTCAGGATAGGTACTGATTTCGCCGCGAAGAAAATGCTGTCCAGAGGATTGGAGTTGAATTATAAATTTTTCTACATTTCTGTTTGTTCTTTTATTTTCATGATTTTTTTTTGTTTGTGAGAAGTATAGACTATGGAATCAACTCACGTATTTGTTTTCTAGCATTCCATTCATCAATAAGAATAATAATATTGAGGTATAAATTCTATTTATAATTAAACATGGTGAACTTTGTTTTATTCTTGACATACAGGAGAATCAGAAAATAAAGCGCATTTTCAAATAAGTACCAGTCCATTCAATATAACGAAAATGACATTGAAATGTCAAGTGACAGCGATTGTGAATCTGGAGAAAATGGTTATTTTTGAAGAAAGTACCCTAAAGACCATCAAACTTTTAGTTTGAAACATTTCGTTATATCATCCCAGGATTAAAGAGACGAGGGGCCGACAAATCTTAAACCTCAAAATTCTAGTAGCAGACAAGGAAATCAGATTGATATCAAAAGGACTAGTGAAAGTAGATATTTTTCAAGAAGTCATACAAGAAATAGCCAAAATTCTCGTGTGGAAGTAACCCTTTCAGACGTTTCTACTGAGGGTAGTAATGTTACCAAAAATGTTTCTCCTAACAAGCAGAAGTATGATAAAAAGAAATCAAAATTTTTCACTGATTGTGATTTTTGTGGTGGAAAATATAAAAATCTTTCAATTCACATTAGTACCCATCTGAATACAGGAAAACAGTGACAGAAAAATACAATTATTGCGATTCTCCTTTGAATGAAGAACCTCATGTAACACCGCTCCCAAGAGAAGAGAATAAGGAATATGAAGAGCATATGAAAAATTGGGAAAACGTTTTCACTCAGAAAAAAGAATTTGATGAATTTCAACAAGATGTGCTCCAATTTTTGTCTTTTCTACGGAATTCTATTTCATATTTACCTGATCTCAAACATCCAGCACAGAAATTTTATGACGCAAATTGATTTGTCAATAAATTTTCGAAAAAGGGAAAACATCAATATTGAGGAAGGATTACTCGTGGAAGAAGAATTTGAAATTTGCGGTGAAAATATAAAATCAATTGGTTGCCATGAAAAGATTTAATATCTTGGAGTAAACTTCAGTGATATAATTGTGATTGATGAACTTGAAGTATTACAGAAATCAGAAAAGCATATTCATATTTTAACTAATACACCATATCTAAAGGACATACAAAAAATTACTGTTCTGAACTCATGCATATGGCCAGCATTGATATATTTCCTCCAAACGACTCCTCTGAAAGAAATTTCAAAAAATTTCCTTGGAGATCTTTGGTATCCAGTCTGCAAGAAAGGAAATATTATCTTTACCATCTCATAATCCCAATAGTATGCTTTATTCAGCAAAAAACCAGCGTAGGCTGGCCCCTTTAAATTCCAGTTGGGAAGCGTTCATCAAACATTTCACTATTTGCAAACGAATGGAACAGGTTGCAGATCCATTAGTGCCAATATGCAGAGATTTGAAGTAAGAAAGAGAAGAATGCCTCAAGGTTTTAAAATTGAGCATCGAAGAAACGTAGAGAACGAAACTGCAAAATCTCTTCGAAAACAATTGCAGCAGAGGGCATTCGATGAATGGTATGGTTTGCCAAGTAGAGGAAGGGGGGTCTGCTCATTCGACGATTATAAACCATCAAATGATTGGGGATAACGGGATAACCTTCACCGAGTACCAGGATTTGCTGAAGATGAACGGAGGGGTAACTGTTGTGCGGGTAACACCTGGGAGGAGTAGGACAGGATACCAGTTTAGACGTTGTCATACAACAGAGAATTATGTGATTGAAACCCTGCCTGACATCATACCATTCGTTCAGCTTTGGCAGATTCCTGAGATCGAATGGAATGGTGGTTTATGAAGAAAACTCTTGTTTGTCTGATGATGGGTCTACTAGAAGGGTCGACATCTTTGCAGTCGATAAGAAAAAGCATGCTCTTATAGTAGATCCAACTGTCCGATTTGAAACTGGCGTTAAAAAGGATGCGGTCAAAGCAGAAAAGAGGCTTATTTATTAACCTACCATCCCATATTTCAAGGAAAAATATAATGTAAATAAAACTGAAGTAATCGGATTACTCGTAGGACCTCGAAGAACATTTCCACCTCTGTATAAAATTTTTTGTAAAATATATAAAATTAAAAATAGTGATATGGACAACATGTGTCAAATTATCAGTCTTGATTTTTAGAAACCATTTATATGGAATGAATAATATAAAGAGTTCGTAGTTCATATTTATATTTTATAATTTTTTTTTATTCATACCACCCTATTATGTGAGTTTATACATATTTCATTTCCTTTCTCGTTTGAATTATTATTTGTTTTGCAGACTATATTGTGTTGTAAGATGTTGAATAAATCTATATATACGAAAGGGTTTCAATGTGCATTCGATTCCGAAGTATAAATGGAATGTCACATTGGGCTAATTTCGAGTCACATTTTGATGTCTCGAACTGACCAACGGGGCACCGACTGGACGATTACACGACAATAATGGAAGTCATTTTGCGATTCACTGGTGTGATCTGCAACATGAATGTGAATCCCAGTACCATCTCTCAGAACATTCTGTGTTTAACTTTTCTGTTTACGTCACTTTTCACCCTGTACCCCAACATAGGTAATTCATTCAATCTCTCCACAGCCAATTTAGTAGCATGAAATAAAGTGATTGGAATTTGCAGCCCCCAGCCACCCTTTACACCTACACTCTAATGATGTTGTTCGCCAGATATAAATAATTATGACTCCAATCAATACTTCGGAAATACGCTCCCTCTACTGGTTCACAACCCCTTCTGATTATGACGTTTGCCGTTAATCGGAGAGGGAGAGAATATTCAAAAACAGACATCGAAAAATCCAGTAAATAAATTATTGGACCTGTCAGAGCTTCGGTTCCATTTTCTCAAAGTAGATTTGCCTAATCAAAACTGTTGAGGCAAAGTCGCCTTCCACTGAATTAAATATGTCGAGTTATCAAAAGTTTGCGCGAAAGTATGTATTCACAGAACTTTGGGATATAGAACGATAAAAATGTAGGACAGACGATTTCATTCAAGAAAGAGGAAATAAAACCATGTTTATAACAAAAGAAAATGTCTTAGAAGTCAATAGTTAAAAAAGACATTCAAGAGTTGACCCAAATCAATTCACTCCATTTTCTACTTGCTCTAATGAAAAAAAAAAGAATCTTTGTGGACAATTAATGTTGAATTTCACTGTGTGCAAGAATAGATATTGGTATTTAGGAAAAAGTGGCGCAATTCGATTATCTACAATATGATCTTTGAAAAAGTATGATATATTTTACGGATTTCGAGTTTTTTTTTTTTTTCTATATTGGATCTCATTCATGAAGTTAATTCAACGGAAATTAAAAAATAATAATAATGATTTACTGTCACGTTTTAAGTGCTAGAGTGAGCATTTGAGTTTTGTAATAATTTAGTTTTTTGTTCTTATAACTTGAAATAAATGTTTATGTGTTTTGATTTTTGCAAGATCAAAAGTTTATTTATATCATACATTTTGTTTCCTTTTTCCGAGGTGTACCGGTTTTTTTCTATAGCAGATTTTGAGTTAAGTGCGCAGTTTTAGGAATCCTTCTCCTATTTCAATGAAACTGCATCTCTTCTGTTAATAAACGATGACGAATATGATGATGATGATGATAAAATTTAAATGTTGGATAAGTCCGGTGTTCATGAATTGAACTGTTCTAACCCTGATTGTTATGTGTGTTTTATTAGCCAAACAGGCCGCAAGATCAGAACTGGATTAGCTAAACATGTTGGTTCAATAGACTTCAACTCAGAAAATGAACAGGTTCGAACTCAGTTTTTTTCGTATACAAATGAGAAGCATAACTTTGTTCCCAACTATGACTTAGAATTTTTAACATGTTTGTGATAGAGACAAAAACACTCAATTCACTAGAAATTGACGAGGGCAATTAAAAATTCTGATGAACAAACTCATTTCGATTACCTGAAACATTTTAATTCCTTGATATTTTGATCTCTAATTTCCGTATCAAATATCATCACACATTTCTGCGTTGGTATTCCGAATTTTGTTTCACCTATAGATAATAAAAAGCTTCCGTACACTGTGTACATTTTGTTCCAATGCATCTCTTTCATAATCGGCAACCCGTATATTCCGGACGGAAACGGAAGCGGAGAAATTTCCACGCCATACGTCGCCCACTTTGACAGCTGCGCTCATCTGACGTCGACAAAGCAATAATCTAGGCGCTACATACCGCGACAAGCTCATCATTGAGTGTCGATACAGCATCTGGCGTGATAAATCGCGTCCACCCAACGTTGCCGCCTCGTAAACAGTCCCTGTACGAGGTCGTTATTAATGGCGATCGAACAGAAATATCCCCTGTCCCTGCTTGTCAGATGTCAATTACTCAGAGCATAATAACTGAGAAATGAAAAAGGTTCTTTCGGGGTTACAAGTTAGGAATGTATCAATCTTCTATACTTGAAACGTCGTATGACAAATATTCGTAGATGTATTTTAGCTGAAGTGGGTATTTCTGTATTCACACACAGTGTGAGTCAAAATTATTTCAGCTGATTCACTTTTTTTATACCTACCACAATTCTAGAATATATCAGTAATTTATGTTACGAATTCAAAAGTTTGCCTTTATTTACATTTTAACCAAGCTTTCATGCCAATGCCAAATAGTTTGAAGCCAAAATTTTGACGTGTATAATTCAAGCTGGCTGATACCAGACCAAATTCCTTTGCTGCCTTCACTCATCTCCAAATACACTAGAGTCATTGAGACTTCTTACGGGTATAGCCAATGGGTGGAGTCTAATGATAGTTCCAAATAACCAAATAATCCACAACTTCGGAACACAAAATTAGATCCGATGTTTGAACTACTGACTCATGACAAATTATGTCTCATTGGAAACGTTTAAAAATGATGATGTCATGTTATTAAAATATTTTCAACGAACAAATTTTTTTTGATTTATTTGGAAAGAGATCAGAAGTTTCAGCAGATTGTCTCGAGATCTTCTGATGACCCTAGCTGTCACCGATTCAACATAGGAAGCGATCCTTTACATACAGTGGAGGTGGAGTATAAGTAGGTAAGTGAACAAACTTTCAGTCTTTGGTGGAGTCAGTTTAACTCCGCCAAAAATATTTCACCAAAAATATGTTTCTGGTGTAGTCAGCCTAACTCCACCAAAAATATATCACCAAAAATATATTTTTGGTGGAGTTAGACTGAAAGTTTGTTCACCTACCTAGTTAAGAATATATTGTTCACTTTTTTTGCACTGATACCCATATTGTTTTCTCATGAAAATGAAGTATTGTGCACAGAAAACCTGCAAGAATACCGACAAAACTCAAAAAATTTGTTGTATTCCCAGAGGTGACTTCGAGATGATTTTGTTTATAAATTGTTAATTAGTTGATCAAAGAATACATTTTTCCTCACTGAAGATAAGAGATCCAAGATGAAAGGAACCATACATGCAGGTCATATGTCCACTATTTTTAAAATTAAAATTTTATGAACATGAAATTTTTTCGGCTAATTTTTATTTAAAAATATCAGTATCTCAATATTACTACAACGTCATATGACTTCTTGAGCTGTATCCATAATAGGCAGTCGCTAGTTAGTCGTAAGCGGTAGGTATTCAATGATAAGCCCTAGGAATTTTTATGAAACATTTATAAAAAAAAACATCAAATTTTTTTCTTTCTAGGTACACCTTCAAATTTTTCTGAAAAATTTCTCATTGTGACATGGTGGACCATTGAAAATAGGTACCCCCTCACGTATTCAATTGAAAAATCACCTATTGGTAATGCAATGACCTACCATGAATTACAAAATTTTTTTAGGAGCTCTAAGACTATGGGTGGTATGATTAAAAGAGTATTTGATTGAACTTCAAGTAAGAGCTTTTACTTCCTAGTATTTTGTGGAGTATAATGTTTCACTTAAAGTAAATTCTTCGATGGAAAGTGTTGACTTGGGTTAGAAGTAAAAACTACTGGTAAACACTAGTACGCCATTAACCTCAAATTGGTTCGATTGTTGTTTGTTCTGAGGTACTTAAAAATCATGAGTGAGAGTAACGATAGTGTTGAAGCAAGTGCCGAGGTTGCTGAAGATGTGGGAGTACACAAATTTTTGTGAAACTTCTTTGATTACTTTTGACACAGTTGTTTGATGTACCTCGACATCTACACACACTCCTTGTTGAATCCCCGGATCTTAAGAGTGCGCATTATGAAGCGTTCTAAGTGTGCGAACTGCGTACACTTAGACGATAGTTATTTAGTTTAAAACGATGCTGCAGTTTATTGCTCTTAAAAATACCTTCATGTTTGTTAAATTTGATAAAGTTGCTCCCCTCATCTCAATATGATTTCCTCAGACTCTCTAGCTATCCATTCAACATTGTTTTTATTGAACCTAAAAGTACAGAGCTCAATAGTAGCAAACTAGCTAAAATAATCGACGTACCGGAATAATTCCACCCTATGTTATATCATAATCCCAAAATATATTTCATTAAAGCCTTTTACACGATTGGAAATCGTCAACCCATTTTATCAATGTTCAGATTCATTTTCAAAAAGGATTTCGAGCAAAAGACCAGAAAATGGCCCTTGTAAAAATAGAATAATCCTAATGAGCACCAAGAGACAAATCATGAATTGCAAAAATGAAACCTTTCTTTTCGAACAGAAGGTTAAAAATTATGTATTGACTGTTATCTTGAGAAAATTGGGTAGACCATAAAGAAGGTAGTCAGTGTTAGTATTTTGGTAATCTCTTCAGAACAGCTGTTTCATCGAAGTGAATGACTATGTTGTTTCTACCATGCCATGTGGAGGTCATACTTCAAGCTCAGATTTCCAAAAATTTTCCAAAATGTAAAGAATGGTAGACAGTTCTTCTTCAAAAATCTACACGAAATGAGGAACACAGTTGCAAGAAGTATATCACATGCAAATCTCAGGAGAACTGAGAAATTTATAAAAAAACGAAACACAGCAGTGAAAGTTATAAGAGAAGAAAAGCTAAAATATTTTGAAAAATAAATAGGAAGATAAAGGCAATTCTAATGAATTTTGGAACATTTCAGAACCATGTCTACCAAAGTAAGTAATTGATAACAACGGAATGGTACTCAAAATATAATAATGCAATGAGAGATGTAATATGCAATGCCGAACTTACTGAACGATTACGTAAAAAGTATAAAACAGTGAAATAGTGAAGTAGACAATACAGGTCCCAATTTTCCAATTTTGCCCAGGTATCGTGAAAATGTCTCAGAAAGCTTCAAGTTCCTCGACAATGAAAAATCCAAGACGTTGATTTTCTCCTTGCCTAATAAAGGCAGCCCAGATGACGTGAACATACTTTTTTTCAAGAATTGTTTTCATTATATTTCACAGTCACTGTTGAACCAGAACAAATCTTCGTTTGAAAGTTGTACAGTATCTTCAATTGTACCAATTCCGAAAATTGAAAACTACAAAATGCTACTGACCTGAGACCAATTAATATCCTACCTTCTATAGAGAAAATGTTAGAGAAAGCTGTATGTGAGCAAATAATTAGTAGTTTGCAGTCAGGTTTTCGTGAACAGTTATGAGACAGCTTTACAGTGTGGACTGGATAATTTTTCAAACAATTCAGATGAAAATTCAATGATGATAGTAATTTTCATTGACCGTCAAAGATCCTCCGAAACTATGGCAGGGGTTGGTTTGTGAGAAAATTAGAAAGCATCAGTATTAATTGGCATGGTTGGTTAATTATACGGAGAACAGAAGACAAAATCTCAAAGTGAACAATATCAAATCTGATGGAATCATAAGAGAACTGAGTATTCCACAGGGTAGTGTAGTTAGTCCCTCATTATTCTCAATATACATTAGCGATGTGGTAAATGATGTTGGAATTCGCACAATTCATTTATTTGCAGACGATACACTCATACACTCTGCAATCAAATATTGTTTGACCTTAGAAAATATAGTCACAGGAACAATAGAAAATATATACAGATGGTATTGTTCCAAAAGGTCAAAAAATATTGTTTACAATACTGCTCTTCTATAATATATTTACTGCAACAAAATGGAGTGAATCGATTACAGAAATTGTAAAATCGAGCAATGAGAACAATATTATCCTGTTCTAAAGGAACACTCATAAACGAAATATTATATTCACTGAAGTGGTTACCGGTTGATCAAATGTTTCTATTTCAAACTCTGAATTTCATTTTCAAAATGGAAACATGTAATGCTTCACTCTAACTAAAAAAAAAAAACATTCCTTATCAGATTTGAAGGACAAATTAAAGAGTCTGATGTGGAAGGAGTGCAAATCTTAATGCCGTATTTTTAATAAATCTTCGTTCATTGACCAATACTATACAGGGTGGGGCACCGAAAACAAAACAGATCGAATATCTTCAAAAATGCAAAAACACATCTATTTTCAATTCAAGGGGGACATCTTCCTATCATTATCTCTACTGTCATCCCTCTACCCCCACCCCTTGGTCGCTATCACCCAAACAATTTGAATAGGAAAAGTAGGAAGTGTGACACATCAGTAAAAAAGTTATTTCATAAGGAATTCAGCCCTGTAAAATTTAGCTACCCAACTTTTTATTTTGGCGTCCTCTTGCGGGAAAAACAACTGTTCCGTATTCCAAATTATGATACTACATTTGCAAACAAATTTAACATAAATTCGATGACAATGCATTATGGAATTTTTCTAAAAGAAAAAACACAATGGCGGACATTATTTGCAAATTATGGTCCGATTCGAATCAAAATTGGTTTTCAGAGTCGGAAATTATGATTTGTTCGTCAATGCAAAAAAACAAGATGGTGGATACAAAATGACGGTCGAAATTTGTAATTAAGGTCCGATTGGAATCAAAATTTGTATGTGGTGATTTTCAGGGTTCGATTCGACCCGGCACTGAACACGAATTCATCAAAACACATGTGCAGTGAAAAAAATGTAAAAACACGTCGATTTTAAATCCAAGGGGTGCATGTTCCTATCATTACCTCAACTGTTATACAACTCTTCTCACCTCTTGGTCACTCATACAATTTGAATATGGAAAGTTCTAAGTGTGACACATCATTGAAAAGGTAATTCCATAAGAAATTCTGACAGTGAATGTTCACTACCTAACTTTTCACTTTGGCGCCCTCTTGCGGGAAAAACAACTGTTTCGTATTCCATTTTTTGATATTCGATTTGAAATCTAATGTGAACAATTCACGAAAATATAACAAAAATTGTATGAACTTACAAATTGAAAATTTTTGCATAAATTGCTCAGAAACGTCAGGCAGCGATACGATATTAACTTATACACATGTATGGCAGTTGATGGCGAACACTTTGAGCAATACTGTAAATTAATGTAGTTTGGAATGATTGGATTTGAATTTATGCAAGGTTTTCCAATTTTCAAGTTTATGCAATTTCCAATTTTTTCCAACTTGCCTTGCTAGTAAGTATGTATGTATGTGAAAGAAAAATCTTGAAGTTAACTTTTGACCCACTTCTATTTGTCCGATCAACTTGAACTTTGGTGGGTATTCATAACACAATGCATTACTTATGCAATTTTTGTTTGTTGAAAAAAAAAAAACAACAAAATGTATGGTGGATGAGATTTGTAATTATGGTCCGATTCGATGCAAAATAAGATTGTGGGGATTTTAGGTACAGACTAAGAAAAATTTAATAAAATTGATAGAAAAGCTTTCATACAAATGCGATGCATTTGAACAAATTCAAAAGCTTGCCGCGAGTAGGTATAAAATAGGTATTTTTGCAAGGTAAAATTTCAATTCCGTAAGGCACAGAATGAACTACGTCTAAAAAAAATGGTATTTCCTTTTCAACGCATTTGTATAAAAGCTTTATTAATCAATTTAATTATTTCATTCATTCAAACTTGAAAACCCCTATAGTACAATATTTTGAATCGAATCGAACCACAATTACAAATTTTGTCTGCCATCTTGGTTTTTTGCATTGTCAAAAAAAATTATAATTTCCTACCCTGAAAATCCCCACATACTAATTTTGATTCAAATCGACAATAATTAGAAATTTCGTCCGCCATATTGGAGCCACCCTCTTGTTTTCTTGCACTGACAAACAAATCATAATTTCCGGTAATGACAACCCCCACATATCAATTTTGAATTGAATCGGACCATAAATGCAAATCTTTTCCACCATTTTGGAGCCGCCATTTTGTTTTAACAATTATTTTTCCCTCAAGAGGGCGCCAAAATGAGAAATTAGGTGATTACCTTTTCAAAGATGTGTCATACTTGCTACTTTTCCTATTGAAATTGTTCGGGTGATAGTGACCAAGGGGTGGGGGGAGAGGTATAACAGTTGAGGTTTTGATAGGAAGATATCCTCCTCGAATTGAAAATCGACGTGTTTTTTGCATATTTTTCACAACACATGCGTTTTGAAGATATTTGGTCTGTTTGGTTTTCGGTGCCACACCCTGTATATGTGTTTATGCTTATATGTATGCTGGAATACGCATGTGTATATGTATGTGTGTGTAGATATACTATTGTTTTAATTATTTTTCGTTTGTGTCTGAATTATTTTATATGTATATATTTTGTTTCATCTAGATGTTTCAAATTATATTTAGAATGTATTAATGTATGTATATTTAATATATTAGTCTAGGACGAAATAATGGATTAATACCAAATGAGCTGATTCGCCATTTATCTTACCATTGCACTCCATCACATACTAACAATCTTTCAGAAGGTCAATATAAACAAAATACGGCATATCAGAAGGAACTTCATCAACATCACTCCATTCAGCATCCGGAAACGGTAGGCGGTCCTCTCAATATCTTAATTAGAACGCATGTGGGAGACATTTGATTCAAGCCAGCGATAACAATGTTATCTCAAACACTAACTGAAGTAATCCTATTTTCCGACATAAACGCTTACATTCTAAGTGCCAAGACTTTGTAGTGAATAGCTTAGGCGGTGCTCCAGGGCGTGATGGAATCGGCCGTGAGAAGGGGGTGACATTGAGGAATAGTGTTTACTGATACTGGTGAAACAATGGCGAGTTTTCTCGGGAAAACAGGGAATGAAACGGTGGATGAGAGTGTGTGTTATGGTTGATTAATGTACATCTTATTGTTCCAGATCCTGCACGTCTTCGGAGGACGGGAGAGAAATATTATGTCGGAGGTGGTTTGTTCCATTAGTACTTTTCAAGAATTCTAATTTTAAAGTTATTTTTTCTAGTTAGAATTCATAATAGACTAGGAATCGCTGAGCACACTAGTGCAATCAGCATATTTTTCAGCAATTCTGCACAAGAAGTCAACTATTGCCCCCCACGACCGCTGAATGATATCTGTTGTTGTAATTAGTTGAGAAATAGAAATTGTGAATACGTCAGTACACCGAGGTCAAGTCTGAGAGTCCAGAAACTGTCAATTCAGCTCATATGAAAACAGATATATATTCTCAAACGTCCAGTGTTGAAGTGTCATATTTTAAATCAATTTTGTTATGAAATTTCGAAATTCTGAACTGCTATAGTAGAAGCGGTGAGGATACAATATCATTCCATGGATTCATCCCAATGTTTGATGATAGGAAAGCTATAAATTCGCTTTCAAATAAGACAGAGCTGTGAATTTATACACAAATCGAATGGTACATTTGTTCTCTGAGAGAATGATATGGTTGATACATTTTGTAAGAGGGATAAAAATATTTGAATAATCTAGAAAGTTAAAATAATGAGAAAATATCGATAGTATAGACTGGGTACATACTGAATCAAACAATATTTTAACGAATTGCAAAGTGTGCAGAGATGTAAATTTACGAAAATGCGTGATTACATAGAAATTGAAGAAGGAAATGAATATTCTAAATGTAGATGAAATTGTAAATGATTAATCTGGTAAAGAATAAAAAGCTATTTGAAATCAAACCTTGAATCACCACGGGCCATATAAAATTAGTCAATGAACGAGATAACCTAACAAAAAGGTTACTTAAAAATCGCTTTGTACAGTTACAGTCGAATTATAAATATACAGGAATAAACTCAATACTTGAATAAGGAATGTTAAAAATAATTATTGAAAAAAACAAAAAAAAAAAACGTTGAAGAGTATCCGTAACAACATACTAATACATACCATTGATCATTGATCGCTGCTTTTTTACTGGTCAGCTGGAAAATTTCGAATGTTACTCCTATTTTTGAAATGATAAAAGTCTGTCAATCAAATAACAACAGACCTATATCTGTTATGAATAATCTTACTAAAATTTTCGAACAATGCATTGAAACACGACTTGTTGAATCCATCACCAAATACAATGTCATAACCAAACAAAAATTTGGATTTATAAAAAACTTCAAATACCGAAAACTCCATAAAAGCTTTAGACAAAACATTTTTCACAGGGAACAACATTGGGACCGATACTTTCCCTTACAATATAACAATAAAATAAAATAAGTGGCATGGAAGGTCATGTCAAATGTTATGCAGATGATATTGCAATAATCTGTACTGGACCAGCGTGAAAAGAAATAAAATATATCTAAATTTACAGATTTATACAACTCAATTGTTTAGCATTTATTAATCTAGTCAATAATTTCTTCTCATTAAATCATACTGATAGTTATTATAGACAAACATAAAGAGTAACATGTCAAATTTGCACCAAAAAACTAGTAAAAATTCAAACCAGTTTCAACAAACATCGATATAGTTGAATAATAAATTATTGTTTGCATTGAAATATCATTATAATAATATAAGGTGCATGTGAGAAGCTAGTACTTACTTTATGAGGATAGAACCATACACAAACTGTTTTTTTTTTGTTTTGTTGCGAAAGGTAGATGTGATTTCAAATCTTAATATCATTTTAAAATTTAAACAAGTTCTCTAAATAAACTTTTTTAATAATGTTGAAAAGAAGAGTAGTTAACGCCTGATAAAAATTTATATATTTCATTCTCTTTTGCATTTTGTTCAAAAATATAGAATTTGATAAGCATCCGAAAATGCACCAAGTTTTATTGACAAATAAAATATTCTGACAAATGGATAATAAAAACGTTTCCATTATGATGCATAGGTACTCCTTGAAACTCACTGTATATGTTCCATTTTCAAGTTCTTGTTTCGATACTGTTGTGTTATTTATGTTTCGAAATATATTTGCTGAAAGTCAAGCATGCCACTCAAATTGTTTAGCAATTCGGTGGGATATCGATAAGGTTTTTTAAATATAATTTTGAGTTTCCGTTTCTGAATACCTATTATGTGATAAATCTCCTTATTCAATATATTGAAAGTCTCAGTTTCTCAGCTCTCATGATATCAGAGGATTTTTCTCTTCGTGGGAACCAGAAAACAAAAAAAAATACTTGGCGATGAATATTTTTGCCAAATATTAAATTCGAACATTCAAAAACACCCACTCCTGTTTAAGTTGCTTCTCGTGCAGATTCGAATCGAAAGTATCCGAATAAAAAATAACGGAGGAACCAAAAAGGAATAGCAGAACATAAAACTCGGGATCGATACTCCCTGTCCTCTCAGATAACCGAGCCATCAGGCAGTCGAATGACATCATGAGAAAAGAGCAATCTCAATAATGTATCCTCCAAGTCAGAGAGCTACATTACCCTATATCACCTTCAGATTCAGGGATCTGTGTTTGAGAAATATTTACTTCCGACCCAGGAGGGATATTTGCAGATGGAGTTGAATTGTATTCTTCGATGAGAACCAATCACTTCATTATGTCTGCTTCTGCTTGATAGTTGAGTAGTTCCTAGCAACTTATTTGAAAATTATATAATAATCAAATAATAATAATAATGTTTATTCATCATCATCAATTACATAACAATACAATAACTACAATGTGTTACAACGTACAATACTAGTATACAGTATATTATCAATTTGTATAGATAGATAGAACAGAGACGAGTAAACTTTGCAAACCTGCAGAAACCAGAAGTTGTGCGTAGGGTTCACTAATTCAATCACTCTTGTTTACAATTAACCTCGTAATTATTAAAGAATATAATGCAAAAAGAAGAAAAAATAAAGTCAGAAAATATTCAACATCATATCAACCATGGGAGAGAGAGGGAGAAATAAAATGTGATTAACTGTATTGTGTTTCAATGATTTTATGTATACTTAGCCTATCTATACTAAAAACTAATATTGCCTCTGATAATAAAAAACATTTACCACCAACAGTTAACGTGAATAGTACTATCAGAACCAGATCCGGATCATCATCCCTGGATAAAAATAAAAAATAAATTGTTTCTTTTCTTTTTACTTTTTGTAATCGAACTTCTTTATTGGTTATTGTCTTAGCTTAGCTTCATACATCTCCTACAGTATAACACAATGGACCAGCTTATTAGAGATTTCAATTATGATCCCATTAACACAAAAGAGTGCACTGATATATCTGAGGTAAATAACTATTTAGGCCAATATAGCCCAATAAATTGTTTCAGAATATTACATCAAAATATCCAAAGTATAAATAAAAATCTTGATGAATACAAAGTGCATTTAAAAGAAATCAAGTACAATATTGAGATGATAGTACTGACAGAAACCTTCAAAATACATAATTTAGATTGTCACAAGCTGGAAAATTATAACATACTATACAATGAGGGAAACTTCAATAAAAATGATGGAGTTGTTGTATTTATCAAAAGGGACCTGGAATCTACATCAAGAATTGTGAATATAGGGCCATGTAAAGTTATAGAAATTAATACAAAAATATCCAAAAATAAACATGTCCTAGTCACTGCCATTTATAGATCTCCGGCTGGAGATAAAACAGAATTTTTGACTGCTTTACGGTCATATCTGGAACAAACAAAAACTGTATCAGTTGACTATCACTACTTAGTTGGGGATGTGAATTTGAATATTTTAAAAGAAGAAAATAATGAGGATGTCAGTAACTATTTAGATATAATGAGTGAGTTTAATTTTGTGTCTATTATAAATGCAGTAACAAATTTCCAGGGTGAGTCGACTAGCTGCATTGATCACATATTTTTGAAGTCAAACCACGATATACAAAATAACTGCATATCTTTAACCTATAGCACCGGTATCAATAACCACAAAACCATACTTGGAGGTACCAAAATAGATTATGAAAACAATCCTACATTAAACAAAAAATACAAATATTTCATTAATTATAATAACCTAAAAAAGGACCTGAAATCCAACAACTGGCACCCTTTCTACTCTTCGACAGACTCGGAATTCCTATCTAATCACCTAACAAGCAATATACAGCGTTTTATTCGACAAAATACAAGTAAAGTAAAAATAAAAAAACATCAACACCCACGTAATGACTGGATCACAGAAGCTGTCATGAACTCAACAAAAACAAAACAGGAATTACATACGCGGTATAAACTAGACCCAAACAACCCAATAAAAAAACAAGAATATACCAAATATAGAAATAAGGTAAATAAGATAATACAAGATGCAAAATCTAAATATTTCCAAAATGAAATAGAAAAAAATTCGAAAAATACAAAAAGTCTCTGGAACATAGTAAAACAAGTAAGCGGACAAAACAATGAATACACAATCAAAGAAATAAAAACTAAAGCTGGTGAAATCATAACTGAACCACTAACGACAGCCAACTATTTCAATCAGCACTATTCGTCTGTGGGCGAAAATCATGCAAAGAAGATAAAAAAACCCTCATCACCTAAGCCCGAACTTCAGTCGATTCAGAAATCATTCTACTTATTTCCTGTTGAAAGTAAAGAAATTGAGTCAATTATTAAGGATTTAAAAACGGGTAAGTCCCCTGGAGAAGACACAATTAAAACGGAAACGATACAAATGATTGCAAACGAAATAGCACCCCTACTCGAACATTTAATTAACGTTATATTTAAAACAGGAATTTGTCCTTCTAATTTTAAAAAAGCAATAGTGATTCCAATATACAAAAAAGGTGATAGGAAAGATGTGGTCAACTATAGACCCATTTCTCTTATCAACATATTTGCAAAAATATTCGAAAAATCACTGAAAAGCAGAATAAATGATTTCTTCGAAAAAAACCACATTATATCTAACCAACAATTTGGTTTTCGTACAGGAATGTCAACGAACGATATCACATCTAAGTTAAGTGGAGAAATAAATCACTGCATTGATTCTAGAAAGCCAACAATTTGTGTCTTTCTAGATCTCGCCAAGGCCTTCGATACTGTGGATCACCCTCAGTTATTCGAGGCTCTGGAGGGATCCGGTATAAGAGGAGTAGCACTTGAACTCTTCAAAAGTTACCTCAAAGATCGTAAACAATCGGTAAAAATAAGGGAAACTATAAGTCATGAAAATAAAGTATCATATGGAGTACCACAAGGAACTGTTCTTGGGCCAATACTGTTCTCAATTTATATCAATAACTTACTTACCCAGAAATCGTCTGGAAAAATTTACAGCTTCGCCGACGATACAGCCATTCTCTACTCTTCTGATTCTTGGAAGAACCTGAAAAGAGAAATTGAACAAGATTTGGAAAACATCTTCAACTGGTTTAGCCACAAACTATTAACAGTCAATTTCGAGAAAACTTACTTTGTCCCTTTTGCTAGCTATGAAAATCACTTGCCAGATTTTAAAACTCTTGAGCTGAAAATAAATAAAATTCATGTCAAAATAAATGCAACTAATAGAATAAAATACCTTGGAATAACTATTGATTCCCATCTGAGGTGGAATTATCACACTGAGCAGGTAAGCAAAACACTCAGAATTGTCTTGTATAAATTTAAGTGTTTAGTCAAGATACTAACTCTCAAGCAATTAAAAATTCTATATCATGCTCTAGTCGAATCACGCCTGCAATATTGTATACTTAGCTGGGGTGCATGTTCATACACATACTTGCGGAAGCTAGATGTCCTTCAGAAAAGAATCCTGAAAATAATTTATAAAAAGCCTCTATTATATCCATCTGATACAGTTTTTTTTGAAAGCCATGTACTAGATCTTAGACAACTATACTATTATAACACATTAATATATACTTACAAAAACAGGCACTTACTGAAAAATCCAGAACACTGTTATAACACAAGACAAAATGTAGGTAGTTATGCTACCGTTAGAACTATTAACAAAACAATTGCAAAAAAATGTTATACATACCTTTCGTCGGTAATCTTCAACAAACTCCACGAAACTTATAAAAATTATCTTCTGAAAATAAATAGCTTGGAAATGTTTAAAAAATATTTCAAATCGTACATACTGCAATCTGACCGTAAAGAAATACACAAAATAATTGAACCTGTTCCCCTCGGTTGAAGTTTCCCTCATTTATACCTTTTTTACATTTTACCCTTTATACATTCTGTATCTTTATATTTTTATACTTTTATATCTGTATAGTTTCATATTTACCGCAATTTTTAAACTTTTTTGCTATATGTATGTGTGTATGTATCTGTATATATATTGTGTGTATAAATATATATATATATATATATTTGTATAGTTTCACATCTACCGCAATTTTTAAACTTTTATGCTATATGCTTTCGTGATTCTCTACTTGTGCAGAAACTACTGATGTTTATGTTAACAATAATTACATGTTTAGGTACTGTTCCATCAAACACTAACAATCTATTATATTGTAATATTTTAATACCCATATACAACCGTCTATGGTTTCTTTGGGTTTTCGCTTGTTGCAAAGGAACATTATAGGTATACCTTTTAATGAAATTTTGAAAACTAAACTCAATGTAACATTGTTTATATGTGTATTTTTTGCAATAAATTATTATTATTATTATTAATATACATTTTTAATTTTTTTTGAGCAAGTTCCTGGAGTTTGCTTTCATCAGTAGATGTTTCATTTCTAGACTCAAAGTATTATAAACTCTCGACAGCAGGTAAGTATAGCATCGTTGACTTTTTGTTTTTCATTGACAGATTGGTCCTAACGTTTAAATTTTGTTTTTGTCTTGTGGAATATTTATGTTCAAGAAAGTTTAGTTGATGTCTGTTTTGAAAACTCATGATAACAATGTTATCAAAAAATAGTTGCCTCAGATCGAGGCATCCAGACTCTTTGTAAAGTTGATTGGTTGAGTACATATGATCTTTTTTGTATATGATTTTCAGAAACAAATTTTGTAATGCCGCTAGTTTTTTCAGGTGACTTTCGACCACACCTCCCCATCCAAGTATTCCGTACCGTAGGCGCGACTCAATGAGCGCATAATATAGAGTTTTCAAGCTGCTGATGTTAAGGATTCCAGTAAAGAATTTGAATTTGTATATTATTCGTCGCAGGTTGGTGAATAAGTTATGAATATGTAAATCCCATTTTAGGTGTCTATCGAGCGTTATCCCTAAATATTTAATTGATTCAGTAGACTTGATTACTTTGCCATCGTCCGAGATCTTCAGTTCAGTATAGTCAGGTAAGTTATTTTTGTATGCTATGAATGGCATGAATTTTGTTTTTTCATAGTTCACTGTGAGACATTTGTGATTGAATCAGTTCAAAATCTAACTCTACTTTCATTTTCAGGTTATTCCAACAGCTGTCTTTATAGAGCACCACAGTGTCATCTGCAAAACTGAAGAGTTCTCCTTGGCTGTCCAAGGTAAGTAAGTTGTTCAAATATAATATAAATAGAACTGGTCCCAGAACTGTGCCTTGAGGGACACAGGTAACGATCTTTTCAGTGCTGGTATTTCCATTTACTCGAACAGATTGTTTTCTGTCATTTAAATAACTTTTGAATAGTTTCCATGCACTCACTCGCACTCATGCATCCTCTAGTGCATCTAACAGAAGAATGTGGAGAAGGATATCAATTTGAAATTGAACCATCCTATATATTTCGGCACCTATAGACAATTATGCAAAAACACTTATTTTTAAGAGGAACATTTTGTATGATGGTTTTCAATTAAATTACATCAACCCACTGGCGGATACAGACACAACCCCTAAAACCTTGAATGAAAAGTGGGTTGAGCGATACTTCATTTTAACGGTCGTTCAACTACTGTTTCAAAAATACCACATACTTGACATTTCTTGTTAGCAGTTCATCGCCAGAAATCTGATGAATACTGTGTGTATCAAAAATGAATGAAACTGAAGTCGTATTACAGGACGGTACATTTTTAAAGTATTCTCTCTTCTAATAGGTCCCGACGGTATTCCATCAATTTTTGTAAAAAACTGTGCAAAAACGTTATGCTCGCCCCTCTGCCAACTATTCAATTATTCTTTTCGTGAGTGTGAATGTCCAAATAAATGGAAAGCAGCCTTTGTTGTTCCGATCCCAAAGTTAGGAGATAAAAATAATGTCAAAAATTATAGGCTAGATTTCAAGTATCAGCGACTGTTCATATTTACAACAAGATTTAGATAGATTCTCAAAATAATCTGAAGATAACAAACTTTTTTAAATTTGTAAAAATGCTGTTCCATTTCACTGATTCGTAATAAAACAACCTTCGCGTATGCGTATAACGTATAAAATACGTATAAAATAATAATAATCTTAAACATGCCATAGAGGTAAAGGATCTTGGTGTCATCTACGAAATTAGTATGTCGTTCACATCCCATATTGAAGTAGTTGTTTCGAAAAGTAACCCGTATGTTAGGATTCATTTCGAGAACTTGCAAAAATTTCACATCACCACAAGCTCTGAAATCTTTATATTACGCCTATGTATACAGTTATATACAATATACAGAAGTGACATGCGGTCCTTGTATCCGTCGCGTTCAAATTAATAGCCAATAGCCAATTTATTATCAATGCATGATAGATCGATACATAATCGACGTGAAATGTTGCTGGGAAAATTACAGTTTTTGGTATAAAAGTAATTCGAGTTGGATGAATGATGAGTGACTTTTAGCCTATGGAAAAAGTATAATTTTATTGAAAATGTGATCTCGGCACAAAATAATGCTAATTTTCAGAAAATGCTTCTTTTCATTTGAAATTTTCGATAACCAATTTTGAATTACGTGAATAGGCTTTTCGAGTAGTGGAAGAATTTTTCAATTATCTCTATTATACTAGGAGTTAGAGCGCCTTCAATTTGATTGTTGGAATATTCCAATTTTTTTCGTATTTTCCCTGTAACTTTTGTCACGACCACGCTGGCGTGCATAGGTCCCATTTTGATATACCAAAAAAATGGGTCAGACTTTAAAACGACCGATTTCGCCGCTGGTTCTACCGGACTAAGTAGGGTGACTTATTCATCTGTGATATGGTTGCCTCAATATGAGGTATGCAAACATACACTGGAAGTGATTCAGAACAAATTTTTGAGATTTCTCGATTACAAGGCTACAAATTTATACAATCATATGGCTAGTACAGACCTTCTCAGACAGAAATATCATCCATTCATTTATTAGAAAAATGCCGAGAACACTCTGATGTTATATATTTGTTCAAATTATTAAATGAATATATCTATTCACCCAACATTTTATCTAACATAAGCATTCACATTCCAAATAGACTCATAAGGAATAAACCCATCTTTGAGATAAAATTTCATAGAACTAACTTGAAAAAAATTTCCCCCATTAACAGAATGGTGTCATTATAATAATAGCAACTATCTCGAAATAGACATTTTCAATATTTCAATCAGTTCTTTCGAAAAAAGTGAAACAAGCCATTTAATGTGAATTTAGATGTATAGGTAATTATTTGTTATTATTTTTAGTAAATATTTAAGCTATGCTAACTCGCAATCTGTATCATTTTTGTATTTGTATTTGTGGATGTCGATTTAGGCATGGGCCTGTTGATATCCTATGTGACCATTAAATGAATAACTAAATAAAATATTTAACAAAATAATAAACAAGCTAATATATTGTTGAAAATTGTTATTAGAAAGAATTTAATTTACCTAGACTAGTACTTGTATGGTAGTCAGTTTTTTTGTGCATATTTTACCGTATGCCTCAGGGTGCCAAAAACTGGTACCTTTGTATAGTTCAAACAGTTCCAATACTTAGGGCCAGTTTTTCATGTCTGAAGGATCACTCAGACATCATTTGAATAATATCATCCAGGGCCAGTTTTTTGAGTTCCAGTTAAGCTCCAGATAACTAACTAATAGTCTAGATGGTTAATGACATTCATTAAATGAAGTTTGAAGGATCACATTTTAACCATTAGTTAACTAACATGGAGTTCAACTGGAACTCAAAAAACTGGCCCTCACCATCTATACTATTAGTTAGTTATCTGGAGTTTAACTTGAACATGAAAAACTGGGCCTTAATTGTGTAGTGCGAGCAAAATAAAAACTGTCAACATTTTTTCCGAGATGTTGTTAGCTGTTTATCATTGGTGAGTAGCCGCCTTTAAGGCGGCTTCTCACACACCTGCCGCAGGGGCAATCTAGAGTGTGAAAGTGGGGTTGACCCTTAATTGCCTCCTAGATTGTGACGTGTGTAGGCAAGCAGGGCCAATTTCCTAGATCGCCTCCTTTGCAGGGCGGCAGGCGCGCCAGACCTTCCTTGCTTCCTAGATCGGCTCCAACCGCTCTGCCACAACTCGCGTGTGTAGCGTGATTGGGGCAATTTCGACTCAGTTCTGTAGAGAAAGCCTTGCGGAGTGTTCGTTTTCATTGTGCAGCTCGCTGAGGTGGATCGAATATTATCATGGAAATCCATTCGTAAAAAGTTCTTAAGATCATCAACTTCTTATTCTTGCATAACGTTCATGTGACAATTCTTTTCGTTTCTGTAATCAATTCTTCATCCAGTACTTCCTTTTTTTCCTGTGTAGCATCACGGAAGCAGCCAAGGTAATGCCGATCTCTTGCTTTTTTTAAAGTGTTGGCATCATCTTCACGACTCAACTGATAGTCTGTTCTGCGGTACGTTCACTGTCGCACTGAACGGCAGGTGCGTGTGTAGAGACGCCTCCTAGATTGCCCCAATCACTCTGCGCCCTAGATTGTCCCTGCGGCAGGCGTGTGAATAGCCGGCTCAAGACCATTTCTTTTTGCCAAAATTACTTCATTGTAAAAATAATTTTGTGAGTTAAAGGTTGTGCGTTTATTACATTAACATGAACCATTTTTTTATTTTTTTTTTGTATAGTGACCGAAAATTATGATCATGGTGTCATTCGATTCGTAATGTCATGAAGAAAGTTTAAGGAGTGGTTCCAAAAAGATAAAAAAATTGGAAAAGTTATAAACAATTAGGTGAAAAAAAAGGTGCTTTGTTTTTTTAATATCTTGAAAAATATTACACATTTTAGAAATGTTAAAAAGAGCTCTGGAAAAATCAGTAAAGGAGACCGCACACTTTAATAGGGAAATTGGCCCCCTGTCGAATTGGCTGAATTTTTGATATGTTATAGCCCAAGTCATTCCAAACCAAAAGTTCAATGGGCACAACTTTTTCTATATTCTAGTTTTGGCGCTAGAGGCCTCTGAAAACTCTCATTTGTTCTTCATTGTCAAACAACACAAAACGTAATCCTGGATAATCATCATTATTCTGATTGATCAAACTGTAGACAGTCATCAATATGGAATGTTATTGAAAGTATTAAAAGTGTTTTGTCATATTTGGTCATTTATACAGTGTGTTCCAGCTACTAACAATTTTTAGAGTTCAATAATTCTAAAATGGTTACAAATCGCCTCAGGGATCTACAATCAAAAAATGTCTATACTGGACCAAATTCTACGTCACCTAGTCGAAAAACATATGGAGTGTTACTTTTTAAAAGATAACTAAAGATATATTCGAAAATTTCCGTATGAAAAATATTTTTCGACCATCCTGTATAATTTCAAGGCATGAGGAAGTATGAGAAATATTACAAATCTGTCTGTTAAGTGGCATTACAATTTTTGTCTATCATTGTAACGTCAGAGATTTTCACATCCAAGCGATTCAGAGACAATCAATAATAGTTTAGGGGTGACTGAAGCTTACGCAGATATTTGAATCTACTATTATATATTATTATTATTATTATTATTTCAAGTTAAAATAATGCCCTCCACCTTCCAACCCAATTTTTTTCGTATCGCCTTGTATGTGTGGCAATAAAGTATTATTCAACAGGATCTAGTTGTCAGTTAACTTTCATGTTCAAATCGATATCACAATAGAACTTGAGTCATCGAAATTTGACGCACTATTGCACCACCCTGTATAAGTAAATGTATAAAAATGTTATAGTCCAGATTTATTTTAGAAATTGTTTGAGTATTTTCGAGAGTATTTTCGAAATTGTGCGGTACGTACTGGATAATATGAAAACATTGCATCCCTTTAATGTAGAAAAAAATAACATTTGAAAAAAAACATTTTTCTGTAGATGGCTTTGGAAACGATGTCAGAGTTTCGAGGATTTCTCATGAGGGTCAACGGTACCAGGTTCAATAGGTATGTTAAATGTAACATTTAATGAATTGATTTATGGCCCATTATTTTCTCCATATTATACTTATACTTAAAATGTGCCAGGAGGAGTTTCTCCGCCACACTTTCTGAGAGCCAATGAAATAATCAGATATAGTTACATACTCATTGGACACAACCCTATCGAAATGAAATAGACCACTTTGTGTTATATCCTCCTTGACTCGCATCATCAACTTGAAGTATTAATTTGACCAAACTGGAACATACTGTATAATTGACCACCTGTAATGACAGCAATGAACAGTACTTTCAATAGTAGGTATTTCATATCAATGATTACTCAGAATAGTGAAAATTATTCAGGATAACGTTTTGAGTTGTTTAACAATAGAGAAAAAATTGGAGTATTCAGCGACCTCTAGCGTCAAAACTATCCTATAAAAAAGTTATGCCCATTGGAATTTTTGTTTGGAATAACTTGGACTATAACATATCAAAAATTCAGGTAATTCGACAGGGGGCCACTTTTCCTATAAAAGTGTGAGGTATCTTTTGCTGAAAAAAGGTTCCCGAATCCCGAAACTGTACCTCCAATATTTATAATTTTTAAAGAGCCATGAAAATAAAGCCAAAACCGGGTAGTCTGGCTTCCGCGCGTGTTGCGTCACACAGAACAACAAAAAAAAATATTTCAACATATTAAATAAGAATATTGAGGTATAAAAACATTCATGTACTATTAGGGTACATCAATTAACAATAATCTGCGATTGAAATATGTTTATCCCAATTTCTCAATAAATAATGCATTTGTTGATCAACAAATTTTTCTTAACTGAATGATAACATAAAAACCCCGATAATTATTGAACTAAAACCCTATTAATCTTTTTCACTTAGTGGAGTTATTCTTAATAGGCTCACAAATAGGGAACCGATGCAAAAATTGTAAAATTTTGATTTTCCACTTTTTTATCAACAAAAATAAAAAAATTTAAAAGAAGGATAGACATATTTTTTCAATATCTTGAATGTTTCGATTTCTAAGGGTTTGAAGCTACAAATACAGTGTTTATGAGTATGTTAATTTTTTTTTGTATTATATTTATTGATGAAATTTATGATTTTCAAAGTAAAAATGGTTCCTTAAATAAGTGGTTTTTTTCTCAATATTTTTTATTACTTTTTTTATTTTTTATTTAACCGATATAACCGATTTTTAATATAACCGATAACTGAATGTTAACATAGAAATCCCGATTATTATTGAACTAAAACCATATTAGGATTTTTTTTCACTTTGTGATTTTGTGAAGTTAATCTTAATAGGCTTAAAAAGAGATAACCGTTGTGAAAATTGTAAAATATTTATTTTCCACTTTTTTATTAACATTTACTGTTAATAAAAAAGTGGTAATTCAAAATTTTACAATTTTCACAACGGTTATCTCTTTGTAAGCCTATTAAGAATAACTTCACAAAGTGAAAAAAATATTAAATGTAATTTTAGTTCAATAATCATCGGGATTTCTATGTTAATATTCAGTTTAGAAAAATTTGTTAATTAATAAATTAATAATTTATGGAGAAATTGTTCAACAGCAGATTATTGTTACGTGATGTAACCCAATAAAACTTTAATTTTTTCATTCCTTAATATTCATATTTAATGTTTTCGAAATATTCAAAAAAAAACAAAGTCACACTTTTTTTTCACCTAATTGTTTATGACTTTTGCAATTTTTTTCAGCCCTTTCCTTAATCTTTCTACATGACATTACTAATCAAATATCACCACGATCATAATTTTTCGTTACTATACAATTTTTTTTTAAATGGTAGATATTGACTACACTATTCTTCCACTTTTTCTTAAGTTCCCCACGGGCTCGTTGTTACGATCTGCCTCGTCTGTATAGTTAGAAAATTTAAGCCAGTCAACGTTATGTACGCTGAAGTCTCCCAAGATGCTGATTTCAGCGGTTAGGTAAAGTTTGCTAAAGGTTACAGAAACTCAAACAGGTTGCTATGGGAGGGTTCATTAGGTGATATTGTGTTTTTCGTGTTGATGTGTGTTTAGTATGATTTATTGTGAAGATTGTGCATGAATACCATTAACTTATTCTTTAAGTTACTCGATTTATCGAGCTTTGGTACACATGAGGAATAACTGATCCTTTATTTGATAATTTTTTTTCTATGGAAAATACCATAACAATGCATTTTGAATTATTGACCTTCACTGCCCTCTAGCGGCTGTCCTAATTATTTAATCTTCCTATAACTTGTCAAAATTGACCAAGTTATTTGAAGTGATTAAATCAATGAGAATTATGAATTTCTTCAAGTCACAGGATTTGATCAATGATTTCCAGCATGGCTTTCTCAAAAGTAAAAGTACCGAAACGGCTTTTTTCCAATTTATAAATGAAATTCAACACTCAACTGAACAAGACTTATGTGCATGTGGTATTCTTCTCGATTTGAGTAAGGCGTTAGACTGTGTTGATCACTCCATTTTACTTCGAAAGCTTTTCAATTGTGGAATAAGGGGTAATGTCTTGGATCTCTTTGAATCCTACTTAAGTACTAGGAAACAAAAAGTATGTATTAGACAACAAAATACTGAGTTTTTTTCGGGTTCTACAGAAATAAAAAAAGGCGTACCACAGGGAAGTGTGCTGGGTACCTTACTTTTCATTATATATACATATATATTGATAATTTCTCAGAATTTTTTTAATAATCCAGTACTACATTTATGAGTATTACGGAAGATTTTTTTTCTCAACCAGTACAAAACTGTTAGTAATCTATATCGATGATGAACTGAATTATGAGATACACATTGAAAAACTTGCAAAAAAAGTAGCAAGTTAATGTTATGCAATTAGAGTTTTGAAAAGTCACTTGCAAGTCGATGCACTAAAAACGGCATATTATGGATCTGTTTATCTTTTTCTGAAATATGGAGTATAAGTATATGGAGAAAGTAAACAACTAGAACGAATTTTCATCATGCAAAAACGTATAACGTATAAAAATACTTAGATTATTATCGTAGTACTTTCAGAAGTAATAAAATGCTTACCGTATTTGCTATTTATATACAGTGCGGCTTTATTTTCACCCCTCCCCACTGTTAACTTTTGAACGGTTCGTCGTACTACCATGAAATAAAAATATTTGGAGGGATTCACCGATACTACTATTTAAAATAAAAAAATTGGCTATTGCTCGACAGGGGGCGCGGGGGGGAGGGGGCACATCAACTGGAAATTTTTAAATGGCATGTGAGGTCAAGTGTCACATCGTTGAAAATATCAAATACAAATGCAGATCTGAATACTACTCATATCTCGATAAATTTGAACGGTTTGATGTGGAATAATGAAACAAAAAATATTTTGAAGGGAATTACCGATAATACTTTTTGAGAGAAGAATTATTGCAATACTTCGACAGATAGCGCTGGGGGCACATCAACTTGAAAATTTCGAAAGGCATATAGATCGAAATTGGGAAACATTTAAAAATATGTAGATAGTTTTAAAGAGAATTGAATTCTCTTTTCAACGATTTGACACTTGACCTCCCATGCCTTTTAAAATTTTTGAGTTGATGTGCCCCCCCCCTCGCCACCTGTCGAGCAATGGCCAAAGTTTTTATTTCAAAAAGTAGTATCGGTGAAACCCTCAAAACAGTTTATCGTTCATATTTGTACGTCGAACCGTTCGAGAGTTAACAGGGGGTGGGGGGGCTGAAAAAAGCCGCACTGTATGTGTGTGTGTACTTTTTGTGTAGCAAATTTTGAAGAAGACACGTACAGATATGATAATTCTACCAGATATAAATTCAATTTTATTGTTACTAAGCATAAACTGACCAATACAGAGAAAGGACCACGTTATGCACCCACTATATTCTATAACAATTTACCATTGATCATTAAATAAGTTCGTTCAAGACGAATTTTTAAAAAACATCTTTTTAATCTGTTATGTGCCATTGATCCATATTCATTACAAGTATTCATAGAGAATAACTTCATTTCAGCTGAATGCAATTTTTAATACCAATACTTTTATATGAATATATTTATACATGTCGTAATTACTTTTGTTAGGAGATATTTCTACATGATTATAATAGGAGACATTTACATTTTGTGTTTTATTTCATTGCATATTGTGTAAGTGTACGTAAATTATTTTATTTTACTTTATATTTGAGTTTTTCAACCGTACTAAAGTGAAAGTTTCAAATAAATCTATCTATCTATAGGGCCTTGGACCGAGTAAAATATCGAAAAATCCAAAAATTTTGCCAAAAGTCATCTTCATAGTGTTTTGTGACATATCCTTTCATAGCTGGGTTAGATAATTGCAAATATTTAACCTCGTTTCCGACAGTTTACAAAAAGCTTTCTTACCGAAAACTTACTTTCACGCAACTCCGATGGATGTGAACATTCACAAACATTTTCGATTGATGAATTGTTTTCCATGGCGTCAATTTGTATATTTTCGAAAAACGATTTGTTTCCGTTTTTGACAGAGAACTGGAGCAAACAAACAGCGCGAAACGCATCCTGAAAACATCAATTTTGTTTAAGGCCCTTTTCCCTTGCTCTAAACCACTTCAATTCCCTGGAACGGTAGGCAATTCATTTCTGACTTCCGAATATCCATCTCATGAGAAGGAATTCTCCGAATGCCATTAGATGCGAAAGTGTTTGGTGTGTGAGTGCGTGCCTAATGCGGAATTTGTCTCTTCATCTACGGTTTTTCAGCTGCAACTACCATTAAAAAATTGTATCGTCCTGACGCTTTTGAGGATTTCAAAGGATCATTCGACTCACAAATTCGGTAGAATCATTTCAACTGATTCAAAATTTGAATAGAAAAGATTGGTTGAATTTCCTGTGAACAATTCCCTTCCAAAATTGTTTGAAAGGACCCCGCACTTTTTATAGGTAAAATAGTTCTTGGTGAAATTGTCTGAATTTTTAGTATATTGTAGTATTCAATGTACTGATCGAACGTGCAGAATCGCATAGTTCGTTGATGGATTGATTTTGAAATACAGGGCGTTGAAGTTGAAAATCAGTAATTTTTATTTAATTATTTTCTCGGGATTTGAATGTTCCAACTGCATTTTTTTTTCGTTCTTATCATCAACGTACCTTCATATTACTGAATATCATTTAGATGGTATCGATTATATCATTAAGTACATAGCGAAAAATAAAAACATTTTAGTAATGTCTGAAAATTACCATTCGCATGACCGAGTTGAAGGAACTGGTTCACGCGTACATTCTACTATTGACGTGAAAATATGGAGATCAAAATAAATGTAAAATAGTGTGAATATTAGAGATAACAATCACATCAGATATATGAATTTAATATTGTAAGGTGCAGATAGTAAAGTGAATTTTGTTGGGAAATTGAAAAAACTTACAGTCTATCTCCACCAAAAATATTCTTTATTGCAGCTTCATACAGTCAGAAGACTGACATCACGTTGATATCACGTAGTCAGAAGACTAACATTAAGGGGGAGGACATGTTTCGAATGATTAAACCTTCATCTTCAGCAAAATATATGAGTTAGTTACAAGTCGATCTAAGGAAAAACAAAATGGTTACCAAAGAGTAATGAATAACAATAAAATGTGTGAACCTACCATATTATGGTGGAAAAATCACATTCAATGGAAAAAAGGTTTTTTTAAAAAAATTTCTTAAACTAAAATTTTGGTCCTAGCACAAGACCATGTGGTCCGCATCTGGAGCGGAGGTCCGCATCTGGAGCGGAGGCCACAACCACCAATGTCAGGGACCATGGTTGGTCCATCCAACAATAAACATTTTCATAATAAATCAATTTTTTTTTAAAATGTGACCATGCAGCAATTGTTTACAAAGTAACAAGTAGGAAGAGGAAGTGACAATAAATTTGACATGAATGACATCTGTCATGTGGACAGTCCTGACTCAAGGTGACAAAGAAGAGAGTAAAATGTCCCATGCTTCATAGAACAAGAAAATTGAGAAATGACATCTACAGACAGAACCATAGAACGAACGAATTAATGTTTTCATTTCTAAAGATTATTGGGTATTTAATAAAAACTTTAAGCAAAAAATTTAAGTGAATCATTGAAAATTAAGTGGAATGAAACAGATATCAAAATAGTAACGAGTTAAAAAGTTTCAAACTGTCAAACTGGGTCTGTTCGTTCAAACATTGTAAATCTGAATTTTTAATCGCTTTATAAATTTCAAGAGTCTCAAGTAAGTTGAGTCTCTTGCCTTTATCACAAATATGTAAAAAATTTAAGTCAGAGTTGGAATCAAAATTGTGTTTGAATTAATTTCTTCTTTTTCGGAGTTGGACTCTATAATTCTAACGTGTTGGTGGAGATAGACTGTAAGTTTTTTTAATTTCCTATTGAATCTCACCTCCACTGTATGCGATGGATCGTCTCCGATGGATTGAATTTTGTTGGTCTAAGCTTTGTCGGAATAAAAAACAGACTGTATGCGATGGATCGTCTCCGATGGTTTGAATTTTGTTGGTTTAAGCTTTGTCGGAATAAAAAACAAACTATTTAGGAAAAGTGATAATGATGGATATAACGCTTTTATTTCTAATAGGAGAATTTGAATCTGGGCAGCGACGGTTTTTTTCCAATGCATGTTCCACTTGGATAGAGGTTTCCTTGATTTGTATCTATTATATTTCATCAATATAGGTGATTTATTACGTAAAGGTAATAATAATTATCACTGATTGACCTAGTTGATTTTTCTTTTTCATTCACTTTCCGTGAACGACAGAATCAAAATGTACCCGTTAGCCGATATGGTTTTCTTGTTGCATGAGGACCGTGGCGCTGCTACGGAGGAGGTGGATTCGGTTAAGGCTGTTCATTGTCACCCTCAGTGATAAGTGATTTCCAGTACCGGGGCCTAATACAGAATTGGGCGAGTCAAACTATCCAAGTTTTGGCAATTTTATGCCCGAGTTGTAAATTGTAACTGATGTGTCGTTAATTCAGTCAGTTCCTAAATGGTAGATGGAATTGGATGGACCGTAATTGGTCATCACCCTGCATATAATGTTACATTCATTTTGATCTCCACTTTCTCACGTTTCACTATTTATGGAAAATCTTGGCCACTAGTAGAATGTACGCGTAAAGAAGAACCTTCAACTCCTCATGCAAATGGTAATAAGTTTTTCAATTAATAATTATGAAACTAGTAATAGTAGGAAACTGAATTTTTGGGACAGTGTTGAGGAGAGAATGATGAATATATTATATAATCATAAAGGAATTTCACTGAGTTAATCGTGAATTACAGGGTCATTTCTGAAACGTTGATATTTTGTATTTTTATCGTCAAAAATTCTCATGATCACCCTATATATTTCAACGAAATAATTTTTATACGGTATCAGCTATCTTCGTAGGATGATAATTCACTTGAATATACGGGATATGTACAAGAGAATCGGCCATATATTTCACCGATTTTTCAAATCGCCCTATACGAAATGTATGAATTGTGATTAATGATGGAATAAGAAGAGCATATTGCATGCCAAAATAATTTTATCAATATTTCAGTATTACATCGAATTTTCAGACATTACAAAAATGTTTTTATTTTTCACTCTGTACATAATGATATAATCTGCACCATCTAAATGATATTTAGCAATATGGAGGTACGTTGATGATAAGAATGAAAAAAAATGCAGTTGGCACATTCAAATCCCGAGAAAATTAATAAATAAAAATGACTGATTTTTAACTTGAACGCCCTGTATTTCAAAATCTATCCATCAACGAACATTGGGATTCTTCACATTCAATCAGTACATCAGATACTACAATATACTAAAATTTCAGACAATTTCACCGACAACCATTTTCCCTATAAAAAGTGCGGGGTCCTTTAAGATGTTCTGAGAGGAGAATCTCAGAAACTATGATGACAATTTTTTACCGGGCTGATTCTTTCTATTTCCAATAAACATGCACTTATCAAGTCAGCGCGTTTGACGAAGGCCCCTTCTCCTTGGTAAACTTATCCTATCAAAATTATGATGAGAGAAACAGAGAAAGCTCCTTGTAAATTGAAAAAAAAACAGACCGGAAAATGACTAGTCATGCTATAAAAATTTGAGAAATTTTACCTGATATTTTATTCAAAACTAAAGACACAAAAAAATTATGCAAAGGCTTGAAGAACATCACAGATGAGAAAAATAATATCAATTAGCTACATTATTAGGAAAATCCTGAGGGGATCAATAATTATTTTACTTCTGTTTTCATTAATGATGATATTGATAACGACCTCTTGAAATTCTTTGATAATAATGAATACCTAAAACTGAAAAACCAAGAGAGTATTTTCAAACCAAAATTCATCTCTGTAGATCAAACGAAACGAGTCTTATCTACTATCAAATCAAATATTACTGGTTCTGATGGTATATCTATCAATATGATAAACTACTGTAGTCCGTTCATACACACTTATTTCACACACTGGGGAAAATATACTGGTACCTTCGAAAAATTATGATAAAAATAACAACATATTTTGGTAATCCTGTAATTGGTAAAATACTGATGAAAAGTTAAAATATTTTATGATTAAAGTTGGTATATATTATTGCTATCACATTTCACCAGAAATTATTGTGAATATCAATAAAGTTATTTTCCGAAATTAATTTATCCATTATTTCAGCACCTTATTGTATAATGAATTCAGTGGAAATATAAATCGCTTTCAGTTGAAATTCTCGTAGGAATCAATAAACTTCTATTCACTGAAATTTATTTGGTATTTGGTAGTTTTTCCCAATCTTTTTCTTCAATTTCTAATTTTCCGAATGGTTGATGTGGTTCAGCTTTATGATAAACCATTATTCTACACAAAATGTGGAGATACAAGGAGGTACGTTCATATACGAAGTATAATAAACAGATGTAAATATACATACGTTTATATCATAGCAACGTTTCAACGCACTCTTGTTCCAATTCAACTTTCAAAGTTAAAGTATTTGTGATGCTGTTTTTTGAGATTTTTGTACTTTCGGCAATAACTTGACAACGCCGCAATACTTTTGATGAAAGTATTTGTTAGTATTAGGCCAAGCTGTAGATAAAAATAAGAGGCACTTTTCACACAAATTAAAAGACGCAAATGGCGTATACCACTTTTTATAAGATAGCTCGTAAATGGAAACCCCGGTTTTCGTCCCAGCAAAATCGGTTTGAGAAAATTTTTGAACAAGAATATTGCGAATATCTCAAAAAGAATTGGAGAAATCGTTTTACAGTTGATGAAACTTTTGTAGATAATTATAAAGCCTACAAAATGGTTTTTTATATATAATTTAGATAGTTTATTGACTACATCACATATATTCAATATTTGTAGCAGATCAGAATATAGTAAAATTATGTATGTATCAATAAAACTGTAGATTTTGAAAACATCAAAATATCAATTAGGTAAAAACATAAAATATTTGTTCGAGCCCAATTTTCCATACAGAATACCTGGGAGGTGATACCTGCACTTATACCATCAGAGTACCTATGATGAACAAGGTTATCGGACAAAAGAGTCACTAATACGTCAGCTTAAAGCTGTATAATGCTCTACCTTCAGAACTGAAAAATGAAACATACCCAAATTCATTTAAAAAACAACTACATATCATCTAAACCGCGTTCTGATCTGCAAAACTTGCTTTATTCATAAATACACGTTATATTACATTACATATTATTATTACTCAAAACCATTTTAGTTCATAACTATATCTTCATAGGTTGCCACTTTTGGCACCACAATATCTTATTTAACATTGAACTTTGTTTTTTTTTTCGTCGCATACAAGCTATGCTTTATTGATGGAACTTTATTATATTTTAATCTACAGAAATGTATGATCATTAATAATCTATTGTCTACTATTAATTACCAATATTTAACATAGAAAATCTTACTCTATGTATTTTATATTTTAACATGATTTTGTAACATATTTTATATTTTTATATTTTCTCGGAACAAGTATCCACTTACCGAGTATATTTATTCACCCTATTGCATTTATATTTATCCCAATCTATTTATTATAATGTTACATTGTTTCAATAGTCCGTCGTTGTTCGTGTTTATTGTATGCTGTATTTATATATCATTGTATTGAAATGTCGGATTGTAAATTGTGATGTGTGTGAATAAATTTATTATTTATTTATTATTTCTAGCATTTAAAACCTTTATAAGCAATTTTAGTTCATGGACGTGTTCCATATTAAATTCAATATTCTTTGAGTATAATTGCATCGTGATTTGACTGCATACAGTGTGTACATAAAGTAAGGAATAAATTCATTATTTCTGAATGTGAAGATATTTCGGAAAAAATCCTCGGACAGGTCGATTTTCTTTTCCGATGGGCCAATTTTTGAACCCCACCCAAAATATATAGGGTTATCCGCAATTGAGTAAAAATGACTTTGGTGATATTTTTAAATTGGACACCCAGTATATTTTTCCATATTTGGTTAGGGATCGTCATTACAAATCCAGTGATCCAATTTTGATGGGATTATGTCAAACGGCTGCGGAGATATGGCCAAAAAACTTCTCCGTACTTCTCCATATACCCAATGAGTGCGACAGAGACTTTTGACCTTCTGGGGTGCTATTCTCGAGTTTGTACGTATGCGAATTCGATTTTCTGTTTCACACTGATACACACGAAATAAGTATATTTGTCTCTTTTATTCGTATACGAATTGGAAGTCGAATGATTCGAGAATAGCACCCCTGAATCGTGTGGAGTCTCGCAGTCATACTCATTAGACATACGAGGAAGTTTATTGGCCATATCTCCGCAGCCGTTTGATATAATTCCATCAAACTTGGTATCACTGGATTTGTTATGACGATCCCTAAGCAAATATGGAAAAATATACTGGGTGTCCAATTTAAAAATATCACCAAAGTCATTTTTGCGGATAACCCTATATATTTTGGGTGGGGTTTTAAAATTGGCATATCGGAAAAGAAAATCGACGTGTCCGAGGATTTTTCCGAAATATCTTTACATTCAGAAATAACGAATTTATTCCTTACTTTATGTACACACTGTAAATTCATCAAGTGAGTAAAACCACTGTTGGAGAAAAAATCGCTTCATTGTTTTTTTGAATAAAAGAAAGCTGAGGTTTTCTGTTCTTGGAGGAAGAATGTTGTATAAATTGAAGTTTAATGAGTTTTTCTGAGAGACACAAAGTCTGAATCTAGGATTTCTTAATTGCGTGGCACCTCTGGTGTTGTAGCCGTGAACATCATCTCCGAGCCCCAGTGAGCGTGTTCGATAGCAGATCGGTGCATTTTTTACTAAGAAAATCCGGGAAAACCTCGAAAAAGAGACCATGTTTCGAAGATTCATAATTTTTATAAATCTGAAGCTGGACAAACAATATTGCGAAAACCGATAGATGATAGATGAAAGAAAGAAGAAAACGGGGAGACCTTATTCAATGTTACAGAATCCTCAGGAATACCTTCTGTGTTGATCTGTCACATCTTCTCCTTGAACGCCGACGAAAGACTTCGTGGCCACAGTCTCAAGCTCTCCAAGGAAAAATTCAGAACCTCTACTAGACAACATTTCTTTGCCAATAGAGTTTTCCAGGAATGGAATTCTCTCATCGATTACATAGTTACGGCCCCGTCCATAAACGCCTTCAAAAACAGACTTGATAATCACAACAATGGTAGTTTGAACTAACTAAAGTGTGTCTCGGGCGTGGTGTGTTTTTGGAGTGCGCGTAAGGCCTTTCTTATAGTATACTAGTGTAATACGTGTAAAATCTGACAATATTATTATTAAGTTTTTTTCTTCCTGGCGGTAATGTTTATTTCTCTGTGTTTTGTACTTCTTTATTCAGTTTATTTTCTTTTTATTTGTTGTTTTCACTGAAATTTTGAAATTGTGTTCACAACCGTTTCTACAGTTTTTGGGCATAATAGGTGAAAGCCTCTGCCCTTCTTTTGTATTAATAATAATAATAATAATAAAATAAAAATATACCGGGTGACCCGGAACTAATTTACTCCCCTGTATCTTCGTTGTTATTTTGTATGGATGTTTGAAATTCGGTACTTCGATTTGATGTTATGAATGTACAATTTAGCAAGTATCAATCCAAATATGACACTTCCGGTTTGAACGGAAGCGCATCAAATGTTTATATTTCAAATTGGAAGTATATTTATTTTTTTTAAATTACAATTCGGTATAGAATTACCTTTACAATGATATATCAATCATACTTTCAATTCACAATCTGCTGATATAAGTGACGTTTTATAAAAAAATAACTTTTTGTGTTCCCCTCGTAACGGAACATTTTCATGAAAGTATGATATGGAAGATTGAACAATATCATATAAGTAACAATAATACATGGCCAAACTTTTTACACAATAAGTTATATGCAGACTAATTATTTTTATAATTTTAGTTTTACTTAATTTTTCAACATCAATATATAGGAATTTTAAAGTTGGTTAGAAATTCAAATACATATTGAAATACAAAAAATGGAAAAAAAACTCTACATTTTTGTTTCCTAATTATTTTTATGAAGATAATTTCCGTGCTATACCTTGTATTGATCATTTCAACATCATGTGAGTTGGCTATGGAATTAAATTTATTCTATAGGACTGGAGTTATTTTTGGAACTGCACAATCGTGTGCCCAAAATATTTACTTCGATAATTTTTCTACAAAATAGTAGACATTTGGAACATGTAAAGTTTTATTACTCATTTCAAATGAAATTCAACACCTATGACAGACTCAATTAATCTAATTGTTCAAATTGTCGCCTGTTAACGTCAATGCATTTTTGTATTTTTTCGGAGCATGCCCGCATAACATTCACTAGTTGAGCCGGAGTAATTTCGTTAATGGCTCTCCTTTCCCTATCTTCAAGTTCCTCGCGATTTTGAGGTCTATTATGAGCATAAACTTTATTCTTCAAGTGAGCCCAAACAAAAAAATCCATTGGCGTGAGGTCTGGTGACCTTGGTGGCCAACGAACTGGGCCATGATTACCAATCCAATTGTCGTTAACACTTCTAGTAAGATGTCCTCGGACTACATTCGAATTATGTGGAGGTGCTCCATCTTGTTGGAAATACATAACGTGTCGCTAAGGGAATGTCTTCAATAAAATTTTGGATATCATCATTTAAGATTTGTAGGTACCGTTCACCTGTTAAAGCTCCATCAACAATAATTGGTCCCACTATTCTGGTTCCAAATATTCCTAGCCAAACATTGAATCCGAATCTATCCTGGTGTCTTCCTTCTCAGAACACATGCGGATTTTCTTGTGCCCAATAACGTAAATTATTTATAATGACCATTGTTTGTCAAGCGTGATTCATCACTGTATAGAATATTGTAGTGGAAATTTGGATTTTCTATTTCTTTTCGTATAACCCAGTTACAATACGCAATTCTTCTCTGCGCATCATTTTCATACAAATATTGATGAATTTGATATTAGAATGAACGATACCGGTGTTTTTTCAAAAATTTTCGTGCTGTTTCTCTAGGTACCCCGGCCTCATATTAGATCTGCCTTAATGATGTATTTGGATCAATTTCAACCGCTGCTAGAACAGTGATCTTCGTATCTTCGCTTACAATAACATGTTCCCCATCGTGATTATTCCGTTCTTTCCTGAACTGTGACTCCAATATTCCAAAATAGTTTCTACTACTAGGGTGTGGACGGTTAGGATACCTCTCCTGGTACAGACGCAAGGATAAACATATCAACCTTTTCAGTTTGGGTAAATCGGTAGTAGTTGTTCATTTCACAAATGATTTTCTTAGACAATTCAGAACATTCGGAATGTCAACAATTTGGCGTAAACACAACAACAGAATAATTCAACAAATTTAATTCCATAGCCAACTGACATGAAGTTGAATTGTTCAATACAATGTACCATCATGGAAATAATCTTCATAAAAAATAATTAAGAAACAAAATTGTAGACGTTTTTTCATTTTTTGTATTTCAATAGGTATGTACTTATTTAAGTTTCTAACCAAAATTAAAAATTCCTATGTTTTGATGTTGAAAAATTAAGTAAAACTAAAATTATAAAAATAATTAGTCTTCACAAAACTTATTGTGTAAAAAGTTTGGCCATGAATTATTGTTACTTATATGATATTGTTCAATCTTCCACAGCATACTTTACGAGGGGAACACAAAAAGTAATTTTTTTATAAAATGTCACTTTTATCAGCAGATTGTGAATTGAAAGTATGATTGTGATATATAATTGTAAAGGTAATTCTATACCGAATCGTAATTTTCAAAAAATATATATACTTCCCATTTGAAATATAAAAATTGGATGCGCTTCCGGTCAAACCAGAAGTGTCATATTTGGATTGATACTTGCTAAATTGTACATTCATAACATCAAATCGAAGTACAGAATTTGAAACATCCATATAAAATATAATAACGAAGATACAGGGGGATAAATTGGTTCCGGGTCACCCGGTATAACATGTGGTTCAACTGTGCGCAAGATGGTTTCTGTTCGATTTGTAGTTTTTGCACAATCGCGTTGTAAACAATTTGAAGGCAAATCTTTCTAAATGCGCCGATTTAAGGGAAAGAATTTAATTAAAATCCTGTAAACGGCATTTGTTGTTGTTATATTGTTAAAATTGGTATTTCCGTCAACCGATTGCACCCCTACGCGCAACCCTCGGAAGTCTTCGAGAGACTTGTGTGAGCTAGGGAAGACGCAGCCTTTACCTTTTAACATGTGATGCCATGCACGAGACCGCTGAATCGGTGGATCGAACCCACGACCCCACGCTTGCGAGGCGTACGAAAGTAGAGATCATTAATTACAATTTGTATAGTTTGGATTTTCACCGGAGAGGTGGAAAATGTGTTGAAAATGTCACTGGAAGTTATTCTGAATGATTCAAAGTGCACCAGAAGTCGCCCGAACTCAACTCGAGTTAACTTCAGCCCGACTTCGGGTGGCTTCAGACGCACATTGAAGTGTTTTAATCAACTTTCAGTGATATTTTCAACACATTTTCTACCTTTCAGGTGAAAATCCAAAATATACAAATTGTAGATATCGATCTCTACTTCCAGATGCCGTTTACAGAATTTGAAATCGACGATTTCCCTTAAATCGGCGCATCTTGCAAGATGTGCCCTCAAATTGTTTATAACGCGATTGTGCGAAAACTACACATCGGACAGAAAATATCTTGCGCACAGTTGAACCACATATTATTATCTATCTTTTTTCGCATTTGACAGCGACATAAAAAACCAGAAGCTTTCTCTTGAAAATGCTAACCACTCGTGTTGGCGAAACGTCGAGATCTTCTCTCAACATACGTCGGCCTTACTACCCGAAGAACCACCATGTAAGTGACGATGGCCGCGAAAGCCTTTCACAATTAATGTTTGTCCACCTTCAGATTCATAAAAATTATAAATTTTTGAAAAATGGTCTCTTTTTCGAGGTTTTCCTGGATTATCTTAGTGGAAAATGCACCTATCCGATCCTATGTAAATCAATTTTGTAGGTTTTATAAATCTTCATAAAATTTCCATTGACTGTAAAACGATTCCTTGAATAATATTTGAGATATTTCCAAAAAACCGAGAAAGTTTTTCAATATTGCTTGTTCAAAAAATTCCACAAAGCGATGTTGCTGGGGTCTTCATTAACGAACTATCTTATGAAAATTGGTATGGGCCATTTGCGTCCTTTATTTTGTGGGGGAAAAAACTTCAATATCTTGATTTCAAGCGTAGAAATTTATACAGTCCTCCCAGACCACTCTGTAAACAATTTCATCTTATTCGAATGATAGGAATCAGCACACCAATGTCATTCCGAATCACACTGTAAATGAATTCCCCAGCCCTGGAATTTGATTTCCATCACCATTCGGTTGACATTCCGATATGGCATCCCAAGAGGAGGCATCATATCAAAATTCAAATGAATATCGACAAGGCAATCCAATGCAAACATTTCGCCAACTCTTTGCCAAGACGTCACATATGTAACGGTTTTCTCCAAAAATTGGGTATTTGACAACATTGAGCTCGCTGATAGATCGATTGTGAGCGGAATACAAAAGTTGTTCCTTTTAAAAAAGCTCTCCGGACGAGGGGTGCATACTTTTTAAGACATCTGTCTTCGGAGCTCCTTTTGTCATGTGGGAGAAAAATTTCCCATCGAATTACAAATCGATCTGTTTTCAGCTCAGGATACTCCGCTTTGAACTCCGTCACGTATTGATGAACCGTTTTATTAAAGCTTCAAGATCAAGCAGAAAATGCACCTTCGATTAATATACAGGGTGAGCCAAACGTTTATGAACGGTTCTTCAGTCAAAAATTATATTTTAGTTTCCTGTAATTATGTGTCCCATCTTGCTTCGTTTTCGAGATACAGGACGTTAAAATTCCTTGACCTGCGAGCTCTCCTGACCTGAACCCTATGGATTTTTGTATAAGGTGCAATGAAATCTATGGTTCGTAGGTGTGAACTTTGCATTGAAAAAGAAGGTGGTTATTTTCAGCAGTTTTGTGAATTTTTGTTTTGCCATTTCCTGAAAAAAATGAAACTAATAAATTTATCCTATTATCAATTACTCAGATACATTTTTTGTGTTACATTCAAGGAAACGGTTTTCAAATTGTTTATCAAAAATTAGGTGAGATATGAAAAAAATTAAACAAATTAAAAATATTTTACTTCTAATTGCTCAATCTTAAAAAAAAAACACAGTGGAGTAAAGTAATTTGTCCTAATGTCAATGCATATCACCCTTTGGGACGCCACTGTAATTGGAATTTTCATAATAGGTACTTTAAAACAAGGCCCTCGTTACCGCAAATAAACAGGCCAGGGTTTATTAAAATCAACAGAAAGGTTTTTAAATAATTTATAAAAAACTGATTTCTTCTAAAAACGTTGAACACTCTGTATTTCGAAAACGAAGCAAGTTAGAACATATTCTTAATGGGAAAAAAACATTCCTTCTGACCTGAAAAACCGATCCTGAACGTTTGACGGCTCAACCCTGGGTTGCACTGTATACTTCATTGTCTCAAGCAACAGTTCTTCTTGACAAAGCATTATTACATAATATATAATCAATGTTTTCTACACCCGTACTATTATAATAATAAACTTATAAGCCGATAATCCATTTAATAATGGGATCAATTATGATACGGATTTTTCAAAACGATAGAGATTTATAATCAATAGAAAACCAAAATTTTCATTGGTATTAATAAATTTGGTAATTTAGGGAAGCAAATAGCAACATGTGGATGTGGCTGAGATATGTTGATGATACCTTTGTCATATGGAACCATAAAGACGAAGAACTCAAGGCCTTTCTGCGGCTCCTAAACAACATTGGACCGTCCATAAATTTCTCAATGGAAAAGAAAACCCAGGAGGGCTTACCCTTTCTTGGTGTAAAAGTCCAAAGAACGAATGGTAGGTTTCAAACGTCAGTGTACAGAAAATCAACTCACACCGGACAATTCAGGTTGTACAGCGAAGTGGTCGAGGTGTTAGAGCGTTTGGCTTCCACCCAGACGGTCCGGGTTCGATCCCCGGTCGTGTGTCACTGAGCTGAAGTGGTTCGGATTCCACTTTTATTTAAACTGTAGGTCCCGGATCTCCCTTGCTCGCACAAGCTCTGCTTTTGAGGGGTTTTCTCCGAAAACCTGGGAGTTTCGTAAAAACAAATTTTACAAAAAAAAAATTGTCTGGTGAATCGAACCGTCATGGAGCGACGAAGAGAGGAATTATCCGCTCGTTGGTTGACCGGGCCTACAGCCTCTATAATACCGATGTGAGTATAAACAACGAATTAAATAACATCAAGAAAGATCTGCGATAGAATGGGTACTCTGACAAACATATAGCAGCGGTTCTTAACCGCAGAAGAGGCAACACCGAGCAATCAGATGAACCTACTCAGCCTACCCTTTGTCTTTCCTATGTGAGAGGTTTATCAGATAAGATAAGGCGAATTGGATCGAGGAACTGCATCCGAACATGCTTCAGATCAAGTAATACCATTCATAGCCAACTCCCAATAAAGAGACCTCCCATAACGAGAATAGTGACTCCAAAAACTGCATTTACCTTGTTTCGTGTGATTGTGGGATAGATTATATTGGAGAAACTAAGAAACCACTGAATGTGAGAATCGGTGAACACAAGAAAAATACTCAGCGAGGAGAAACATCGAAGTCGGAAATAGCAGATGACTAATCAGCTGCTATGCTGATTCGACTTAAGGCATAACTCGGCATCTTGTACTTTTCAAAAAATTCACAAATCAGATGGTGCTGCCTCTAATAAAAAATTGACCTGCCTGGCTATACAGTGACCGGCAGAAAGTACGCATCATATGGGAATTTTTTTTTTTAATAAATTTTGACAAATATTGATACTTGCAATCGCTTCTGCATCAAAAGAAACCCCAAAAGACGTTGTACAGTGCCGTTCGTCTTTTCGAGGTTGGTGGGAAATTTAAAAAAATTGAAAATTATTTCTCAAAACACACTTGTTTGTGAAAATATCGAGAAATGTTAATAAGAAAAGTTGTTCAGATTGACATTTTATAGCTATGTACAAGTTTTGAAAAAGATCTGAGATAAAAAAATAAAAATCAATTTTTTGCCACAAAAAAAAATCTTTTTGGAAACATTTTTGACGAAGAAACTCATTAGTAAAGCCAACACTAATATTTCAAATAATGTTTTGTGAAGATTCGCAAGCTATTCCTATTTTATTCGGAGAAAATTTGAAATCTGTGATTTTGCAGTGTGATCAGCTGCTTCATAAGAAGTCACTGAAATATCTACAGGACATTATAATTCCGATACTTTTCATTATTAATTAAGAACCAAGTATCTACACAATTTCAATTTGAAATTCTTAATATGTCCTGTAGATATTTCAGTGACTTCTTATGAAGCAGCTGATCACACTGCAAAATCACAGATTTCAAATTTTCTCCGAATAAAATAGGAATAGCTTGCGAATCTTCACAAAACATTATTTGAAATATTAGTGTTGGCTTTACTAATGAGTTTCTTCGTCAGAAATGTATGTTTCCAAAAAGATTTTTTTTTTGTGGCAAAAAATTGATTTTTATTTTTTTATCTCAGGTCTTTTTCAAAACTTGTACATAGCTATAAAATGTCAATCTGAACAACTTTTCTCATTAACATTTCTCGATATTTTCACAAACAAGCGTGTTTTGAGAAATAATTTTCAAATTTTTTAAATTTCCCGCCAACCTCGAAAAGACGAACGGCACTGTACAACGTCTTTTGGGGTTTCTTCTGATGCAGAAGCGATTGCAAATATCAATATTTGTCAAAATTTATTAATAAAAAAAATTCCCATATGATGCGTACTTTCTGCCGGTCACTGTATATGATATTTATTATTCATTTTCGAAACATTCACGATGGATAATTTTCAGAGGAAAACAGAGTGTTCATTGATTTGACAAAATCATATATCATTGAATTTATTGAGTCATCATTACATTTCTTCAAATTCAGATTTCTTCATATTTTTACAACTCCAATTTGTAAACTCGGGACTCAAGTTATTCAACTTTTCTTGGAATTGTCCTGGGTTATCAGCATTGTCTGCGACCGTTGTATCATCTGCACAAAAAAAATCATTGTCTGTCCTTATATAATTAGGCATATCATTGATAAATAGAACAGGGATGAGGGGACCCAATATAGAACCTTGAGGAACCCCATGATTAGTGTCATACTGCTGAGACAATTGTTAATAATTATTTCCATAAGAGAGAAGTGCAGCGTCAGACACATAGGGAAAAAGTGTAAAATGCACTTTCTGTTGACATACCTGGGCAAAGTCCATGGTGAAACTTGAATATAATATAACATAGATTCAAGATCGTAAGCATTTCTTACATAAACGAATCTTTCGAGTATATTACATGATACCGTTTGAACTGTCACAGGCCGGTGATTTTAATAAGCGGTCATTCACCTTTTCTCAAAATCGATATTAGTAATTCAATATCTGGGAACTTCCCAGGTTCAATATAAACATTTACCAAAATTGCTGATAGTTCTAATTCTTAATGTCCTTTATTGACCTTGTTAAATGCTCTAACACAGTTTGTGTTGTTGAGGTTAGATATTGTTTTGAGTACGTCACTCAGATGTAGGAATAAAAAGTATGATCTACATGCATAATTATTGGTGTATAGTCACTAAACATTGTTGAATCCACATGTGCACTGATTATGTTCTTCGCTATAGAAGAAAAATTTTAACCAAATCGTCGACCATTTCATTTTGATCAATTTCAGTTTTGCTGATATAACAGTTCCCGATTCACGTTTTGTTCTCCTTTTCCGGTTTTATTTTTATACATGTTCAATTTTTTTTTGCTTCTTATGTTGGCTTATGTTTGCAAGGGCACCTTAATAAAACGCATCTTTTGCTTCGTGTATTTTTTTCATGTACAGATTGCTTCTCATCACAATATTTCTCGAATTCTAGATCATCTACATTATTTTTGATTTAATTTTTTTTTCAATTAATTTTCCATGAGAATTATATCTCCTGAAACCCGCAGGTTTTCAATGAGAAACGATTATTTTCGCCACTGGGCAGGTCAGTTCTATCCAATATGTAAGTATACTCAAAAAAGTTCCATCTGCACATAGAACATAGACATGCCGGAAGATGTCATTTAAAAGACAATCTAGGAATTAAGCAAGTTTTTATGTGCACAAGTTCATGAATCTCATTTTTCGTGGAGTATCTTTTTTTTTCTACTGATAGGTTAGCTAATTCAAAGAAAATGCACCAATGGTCAGCAATATTAACATTAATGATATATTTGAAATAGAGAATTTGAGAAATATTTGTTAAAATGTAGTGTAGGTATCTTTGAGGTACCAGTATAAAGCATTTTTCCTCATAAATTGAGCAACAACATGTACATTATGTACTCTTTGGTTTTCCTGGATTTTCTCAATGAAAAATGCTTCGATCTGATCGTATAAAAAAACATTTTGTAGGTTTTATAATTCTGTACAAAAGTTCTATTAACTGTTTAACGATTTCTCCAATAATTTTTAGATATATTCGTGAACAGTCAAAAAATTTGTGATTTTTTTCACTATTTATTCTTTAAAACATCTCACAAAGCGATTTTCCTGAGGCGAAAACCAATGTTTCCGTTTACGAACTATATTATAAAGAGTGGTTTATGCTATTTCCGTCTTTTATTTTGTGTGAAAGAGCCTCTACGGCCTGGCCTAATATATTTGAACTTACACTCAATGAAATCTTTATATTCAAACAAATGTAGATCTGATGGGACACATTAATCTCACCGATTGTTCTAGTGTGTCTTTTCCGTTACAAAATCGATACCAGACTATGCATTCTTTCATTAAGATCAACAAAAAATCGAAAGGTCCACACATACCAATTTGGTTACATATTGAAAAATTAATGGATTTCACCGTTTTTCAATTCCAAGGCAATGAAAGGAAAATGAGCATATCCCATGCAACGAACGCATTTATAGCCAGGAGCAGTTCCTCTTCCTCTTGACCCGTTTTCTGGAATATGCGGCTGAATAAAAGTTTCAGAGAGCGTGAAAAATTCGCCGAATACCAAACAGACTTCCGGACGTCTGGGATTCCAGTTAAATATAAGGAGATTTCAAAACTGAAGATTTCGAAGCAGTTTGTCGCGTCGCCACAATATTTTAAATCTAAATAAAATTCTTGTTCAGTTCTTGTCATGCAAATGGCAGCATCTGTTTTGGACATAATGAAGTTGCAATCATATGATGGTAACACAAATGGATTTTTATCGCATACGTCATTCATTTATAATGAAATAAAACACGTAAGCTTAAATCAAACGAGTAATTTTGAATACGTCAAAATACCATTATCTTCCAAATGTTGTTAATATGAGGCAAATACCCGTCAAAAAAGCACTATTTCTCCATTTGGACATTGAACTACATCTCACAAGTACATAGTACTATTATGGATATATGGTTGGTTGGTTGGTTGGTTAAAGGCTGACGAGCGAGATACCAAGTTTACCTTGAGGTTTCCCTTAACACTGAGACCAGCTGGGGTCTATTGTGTTGTTCTGTCGTCAGTCGTTTCTAGTTGAATAGGACTGATATGTTTTTCGCCAGGTTAAATAGTCTATTTACTAGGTGTTTCGGATTCATGCCTGTTTCTAGGTTGATCTGTCCGAATATTCTGTTGCGCTTGTTGAGCAACGCGTCGCATTTGAAGATGATGTGAGAGGCTGTTTCCTCCTCGTCATCACAGAGTCCACAGTCCACGGTTTCTCTATTCATTCCCATGGTGTGTAGGTGTTTCCTAAGGCCGCAGTGTCCGGTTAGTAATCCGTTGATCGTGCGTATCTTAGATCTGTTGAGGTTGAGTGTGAGCCGTTAGTGTTTGGTTCAGGTGCCTCACCATTGCTGTGCTGTGTCGATGCCCTTCGATTTGGTCCCAATACGTTTGGTGTTTTGATTTATTCCATTCATTGATTAGGTTTCCGCGTCGGGTTTTGCTAACTCCAAACGCTGGTTCTGGACCTGTGAATGGTGATTCAGATGCTTTCTTGGCAAGTTGGTCTGCTTCTTCATTGCGTTCAATTCCTCTATGTCCGGGCACCCGCACAAGTGTAACCTTGTTGCGGTTCGACAGTTCATTGAGGCTCTGAAGACATTCCCAGACTTGCTTAGACTTTATCTGTATTGAGTTCAGAGCTATTATAGCGCTCTGGCTGTGAGATGTGTTTTCTTTCATACCCACGGTATAGATTCCCAGTAAACACAAATCGATCTCAGAGATGTCAGTGGACCTCACATTCATGTTGCACGTCACTCCTGTGAGTCGAGTTGCGACTCGTATCGACATCTCCAGATCTTCTATTTCAGGCCCTTTTGGTCGTTTTTTGCTTCACATTGTGATTCCAATTATGACTCAAAGTTAGGTAAATGTCACGTTTTATTGCACATCTAAATTGGAGTCACATTGAGGTAACATTATAATCACAATGTAAAGTTGAGTAAATCATCCACATGCTCTCAATGCGAGGTGCTTTTCGATTCTTTCTGCGAACACATTTCGATTGATGAAGATATCAAATGAGAAGACTAAGACAACTCAAATCTCTGTCACATATACCAATCGAAGATGTCACAAGAATTCTCAATTATACTTGAAAGGAAATCTCGTTCTGAGTAAGTTTACACTGCACTAGGAACTGCATAGGACTCGCATTCCATACATTGTGTTCATAAAATAACCCACCCCTGTTAACTTTTGAACGCCTCGAAATTTGAGCCGTGCAGAAGGTAACAGGAGGAGGGATACTTTATGGAAACACTTCAGTGTCACCTTGAAATATTCTGATGAAAACAAATTTTTCAACACGTAATTCCTATTCCAGGTTCTTTTTTGAACTATTGGTAGTGTTTAATGTTAGGTTGTGAACTTTACTTTCACTTTAAGAGATTTGGTTTATGCCTGAGGTTGATGTTACTTTATTTGAAAAAGTAACTTCGGAAAAGAGCACTTTGAAAAAGTATGACTGAGGTTTGACCAACTATCTCTGTCAGGTTCATAAAAAAAATAGTATAAGGAATATACAAAATATTACTATTAACTAAACTTTAATTATAGCAATAAATGAAACAATTCTGGGGATAAACTCAAAATTCCAAACAAGAAATAAACTTGACTAAAAATTACATTTTTGGAGCGCCAACGGTGCTTCCTTTTCTGTTCCATGGTTGACATGGAGACAATCTCGCGTTAACATCTCGATCTCTTTGAGGGATGTGGAGTATTCCTGAAAATTAACGATTGTCATAAAAATAAATACATGAAGAAAGAATGACACTACTTTACGGAAGATCATGAAATCATTGATGAATAATAAATAACCTATCATCAGAGAAGGTAACAAAAAATGATACTTTGATTGTATTCTGATTGTCATATGGAGACAAAAAACATTCGGTAAGATATGTAAAGTAGTTCGATGATTCTTTTATTTCACAAGTTTGGCATCATTTCAGTACCAAAATCGATTCAAAAACTGTTTTATCAGAAATACTCAAGGATACTTCTGCATCAAATACAACAGAAAATTGAAACGGTTTTCTCATTTTCTCAAAGAAAAACATGTTTCATCGATATTCAGATAGTGATTACAACAGTATAGTAATACAAAAGAGTTTTGTCAAGATTACAATTAATTACAATTATTTTAATAAATCAGAAATTTTGTAAATATTGAAAAAATGGCAAAAACTGAAATTTGCAATATAACGTTCAAATTCAAAGATGTATAAAATTGAAATAGAAACAATTGTTCTCTTAATTTTTTTATTCAAAAATAAGACAATTTTAGGCGATTATTTTGAAATAAATGAACTTTCGACAAATAGCGAAATTCACGTGACCTCGTCCAAGTAGGATATTTGATATTTCTTGTCTTTTTTATAATACGACTCATCATCGATCCAAGTCAAATTTCAGAATAAATAATTATTAAAAGTTTATTTTCCATTTGATGCCAACTCTTTGAAGGACACTGTATGTTTATGAGAAACTCTGTTAACGTGAATATATATTCAAAAGTGTGACGAGTGGGATATTTGGAGTTTTGGAATATTTCTAAATAATTCCATAAAATCATTACCTACTTGATTTAGGTTTTAAATAAATCACCATGATATAGATACACCAATAACAACCGGTTCTATTTATCAATTTACCTGGGTAACGTGATTCTAAAAGGAGACTTGACTTTTTCCATTTACTTATATTGAAAGTTGTAACACAGTTCGTTGGGTACTTCGTTGAGTAGTAATGTTCCAAGCAAATATTCGATGCAAAATTATCATGTTTTTCAGGTAAAGCGCCCAATAAAGTTAGATTACTTCGAGCTAGTGCCCAAGAGAGTACGAATATATTTTGGTGGGCTATCATCATTATTAAATATGTTTATTCAAAATTTGCAGAATTTTATAGGCAGTTTATTGAGTTATATTTTCCTCAAAAACATACTTGTCTTAAGCCACTAATTACCTGATTAAAATGTTTTTCTCTCAGTACTGATTGATTGAATCAATCTCTGGATTTTCATTGATTGATGGTCAAAAAACGATTTTCCATTATCAGCAATATACCAATAACACGAAATATCGACAGCAAATGTGTATAACTTATTGTTATTTGCCTCTGGAATTACTGTGGACTCTTGGTTGAGTAGAAGAATAGCTCTACCAAGTAAAATAAAGACCATTTATTATTATTACTATTAATTTAGAGGCATTTGAATAACATAAACTTAGTTTGGCCATTTTTTGTATTCTATTAACTTTGAATTCCAGGTAAAGTGTATTCAAAAGTGTGGTTTTCATTCTCCTTCTGCGTTGAGTCAAATGCTAATTTGCTTGGTACCATTTTACTAGGAATGTGATATTTATTCACGTAACTACCCGATCGAATACACTTGAAAATGGAAATCGGTCAATCTGTTTCAATGAATCTTTGTTAGTACCCACCTTGGTAAAGAACGCAGAAACATACTAGACACATGAAGACCCAATAAATGGCAAATTCCGGCACCTATACACAAAGACAACACTTCCTCAGCGGCCATCTTGCCAAATAGTTCCTTTCATTTCGCCGGAGCGCCGGTCACTATACGTCACGTCACCAAACGAGGAAACAAACAATTGTTATTGTAGAAGATAGGAATTTTCTTGTCAAAAATGTTTGTGAGAGGTCAGATAGATGCACAAACTGATTTTCCCATAGCCATTTTTATTTGAATTAATGCGAATTACATGTACGTCTTTGAGACATAAGATCAAAATTCTAAACCACCGACATTTTTGATTCGGTTAAGAATGTGCTTGATAAATCAGAGAGATTCACAAATTGACATGCACATTCCTCTCACATCAACCGAATTGTGATGAGAATTGTGAATATTAATTTTATTTGGAGTACCTTGGTGGTGACAGCGACATATTGTGTTTCACTTTCGTAACATTCAGTGATATGAATGCGTTGTCTCAAGGATGTTTGTGTTAACTGGGTTCATCTGTATGCATGTCCTTATGGCATGTGTCTCTGCTGGGAATACTGTGGTGTTGTTACGAAGTGGGACTATTACGTTCCTTTTTTGGCCACACCCCGTATATTCTTGTTCCTGTTCCTTCATCTGTGTTTGAACCATCTGTTTACCAGATAATGTTTCCAGATAATAGCGATTCTACTCCTGAGTCCCATTCGTTCCACTTAAGCTGCGTTTTGCATCCCTACGTGCAACCCTCGGAAGTCTTCGAGAGACTTGTGGGAGCTAAGGAAGATGCAGCTCTTACCTTTCAACGTGTGATGCGATGCATGCACGAGTCCAATGACCATGCGGGGATTTCAACCCTCGATCCTACGCTTGAGAGGCGAACGTTCTACGTTTTATGCCAACAATAAACATGTTTTTGAAGTAATAGTCTTGTGCCAGCAATAATAACTACTTACGAATAATATTTCGATTAATAACTCCATAATATTGCGCCACAGATGACTGATTTGGACAGAAAAAATAAATGTTATTATTATTATTCGTCACAGCAGCTCATTTTGTCTCCACGGTCGACGGAAACAATTATTGCAGGATACAAACTATTGACCAGTAATGAGTTGCTGCATAATTTCTCTGCTTTCGGTCGTTTCCGTCAAAACTAGGTAAAAACCGATGCCGCTACACAATAAAATCTCAACGGCATTTACTAATCAGACACAGACAATTTTAGACTTCCGCGAATGTGTGTGAAAGGTGTAAATACTGGGCTTCAGTGCACATCAATTTTATTAAAATCAGTTTGTACTTGTGTGCAGGCACAGACAATCACAAATTTACTGACGTTCAAGGTCATACCTACCGATTTTTATAATCAGTTGAATAGTGAGATTTGATTTTGAACTCATGGGATCTTAGGGTAGGTGTGTTTTAGCGAATTTTTGTTTTCATTTTTCAAATATATTCAGGCAAAACACGAGGTCAAAGCCATCTAAAAACCTACCAGAAAGATTGGTTCTTTACTCGGTTCAGCGGAAGATTCACGAGACAACCCTACTACTCCCGGTTTATACCGTATATCGTGCTCGTTTGGGTCTGTGTACATCGGCACTGCCCTCCGCAGCGTAAAAACCAGGCTCTCTGAACATCACAGACAATGTAAGCTAGCACAGGCGGAAAAGTCTGCCGTGGCATTGCACGCCTACGGAGAGGGTACCCATGAGGGTTCATGAATACTGAAGTGCTCTCAACCACAAGACACTACCATGCCTGTCTTAATTGAAATACAAAAACCTTAAAATAATTTCAATAGAAAAGAGGAATCCCTGAAAGGTAACAAAACCTGGTACCCAGCCCTGAAAAACACTAAAATAAAACCATCAAATCGAGCAGATAGGACAGGGCAATCACGACTCATAAATTAGGCAGGTAGACAATGGCAACATCCCACCCGGTCAGGCTGCGACTATTAACTGCGAAGTCCTTCCAACCGCAGTTTTACGTTGCTCTTCGAGAAGACATGATCCAAGCTAAAGATGCTCACCGCAGTTGTGAGCGAAACGTCCAAAGGACGTCCGCGAAAGTAAACCGACCACGGCCTCAAAGTCCCGGAAACCATACTTCTTGATTCTACTTCCGGCCGTGAAAGCCTTCATTCTATGCTTACATTCAGAAAGTTAAAAAAATTCATTCTGACGATTGCTAAACAACTTCAGCGCGTTTTTTCCTCCTAAATGAAAACGAATCATTCGAAAAACATTCAATAAGCTTTCGTAATTTCGGATCGAATAATAACTGATTTCTTCAGATCTTTGCTTGAGACTAGCCATTCAGTGGTTAGATAAATCTTTTTTAATTGCTGCATATTAACTCTGATACTTTTCCATGAGTAAACTCCTCAATTACAGTCAACTATTTAACCACTAACAATGGACTATTTGCTTTCGTACTTGGAGCTTTCTCTTACTTGTTAAAAATTGTTAAAATTGTTTTTCCGTTAATCAGCTGGAACTCAGTTGTCCATTGATCACAAGTTAGCTGAATACTCATGAAACAATAACTGCTCCATTGCTACAAGAAATATCAACTTACTTATACGAAAGGTACCATAAACTATTTAATAATTCAAGGCAAGCTAGTTAGTAACTTATTGGAGATATCTGCTCACTTATGTTTGACCCCAAACTAATTATAACAAGATATTTAGTGATTCAATTAGAAGTAACTGGTTATTATAAACATAAGAAATTATTTATTTACAATATAAAACAACTTAATCAGGGGTAGTGTACATTTTCAACCAAGGTATTTTTTTCATGTCGACAGTATGAATCGAGCTAGATATTTATGAAAACGAAATCCATTGGTCAGCAGGTATTTTCGAGTATGTTCAGGAAGTTTCCTTTCAAAAGAACCACCCTCTGTATAACGCAAACCACCAATAAAATAATGTTTTATAACCGATCCGTTGAAACGTAGAGTTAGTTTTGAACTACAAACCACCAAGAGAATGCTTTTCCACCTCCCTGGAGGAAAATAAAATTCGAAGCTTCCTCTTCAGAATGCACCGCATACAAACCTTTCAAAGGGAATTTAATTTTTAGTCAGTGAATATATTACGGAAAATGTTCATACAGTCTCGGCTGAATTCTTTCGGGTGAATATTATTATTAAGGAATTTTCTTCCGCTTTATCGCGAGGATTCATTACTATTTCATCCAAAGCTTATTCATCAGCTCATTTACATGGGATTTTCTTCAGTATGGTAGGGAAAGTTTGATTTTTTTATTTATGGAGTTATTGGGGTGTTATATTATCATTCTTGTTGAAAAGAGAAATAGACCAAGCTATATAGAGGTTTTTCCCCATAAAATACACAAATGTAAAATACAAATTTTTATAAGATAAGGTGGAAACCTCAGTTTTCGCCCCAGAAAAATTGCTTTGTGAAATTTTTTAAACAAGCAATAGTGAAAAAATTACAACTTCTTTGGTTTTTGGAAATATCTCAAAGATTATTTTTTACAGTCAATGGAACTTTTGTAGAGATTATAATAATAATAATAATAATAATACTTTTTTTATTGTCATGAATTTTCTATGAAACATCAGCAACGTCATATACATTTAGTTTTGATAAAAACACTTATATAAATATATATACTCGCACATATAACAATCCCTTGGAATTAATATGCAAGAATACAAATACAGATACGAACATTTACAGAATACATTAATGAGACTGTATAAAAAACAACATGTAAATAAAATTAGCCGTACATTACATTTTACAGAAATTAAAAAATCCTCGCATTATAAACAATTTAAGGGCACATAATAATAATTATTATAATAATAATTCGTCTTTATTAATCATCAAGTATTAGACAAAATAATAAAAGTACAATATAATCATGCATGATGATGATAAGGCGGAGTATCAGCGTGAGCTGTTTTTAAACTCAACCATATACCTATACCTGAACGGCGAGAAATACAACTTATTATATATAAATATAATATTATGTAAATGTAACAGTAAATGAAAATAGAGTATTTTTCGTTTTAATTCCGAGAGTTCCAACCTTTGACTGCTGTTTCGTGGTCACCCACTCTTCAGAAAGGATTTATGGAGCTCTCGAAATCAAAACAAATCCACTCAAGAATTAGTTCCGTGAAGGCAAGACAGATATAACAGAAAGTTACTTATGACATCTACAGTCACTAGTTGAAACTCAATTTGACACGAACCAAGTAATCCAAAGTAGAGGTTTGTTTGCTTGCGTTCCTCATAACGTACTAGAAACTTGATTGAACCTTGGGTTGTGCAGAACAACGAATTGTTGGCTGCCTGTCAATTTGTAGACAAACCTCTACTTTGGATTCCTTAGTTCGCGTCAAATTAAGTTTCAACTAGTGACTGTAGATGTCATAAGTAACTTTCTGTTGTAACAGTAAAGATAGGAGAAATGTATAAATATAACAACAAGTAAAGGTAAAAGCTCTCAGAATAAATATTAGCGCTTTCAGAGATAACTAGGTGCAGTTGGTAGCGTATAAAATTAAATATAAAACTTATATATTGACCACAAAGCGCAAATTATATAATATCAGGACATGTACATTTGGTAGTTAGTCGAGGCACAGAGATTGCAAGATGCACCGGTTTAAGGAAAATCGTCGTATTCAAATTCTGTTAACGGAAAGATAGGCCAACTTTGGGTTATACAGGGTGTCCAAAAATGATTCAGGCGGGCCTTGCTTTTAAACAGATTTTTATTAAATGAAGTAGTGGATACATTGTAGAAAAGCATAATTTTTCTACTTGAATTGGTTGAACAAAATATAAATATTCAAAATTTTATAGAAAGCTCTCTGCTGAATATGCTTCATTGGGTTACCCTGTGATCTTTCGGAGCACTGATATTGATAAGTTTTATAATTCGTGCAACTGTAGGGCTTCCCACATTTATTATTACTATTACTATGTTCATCAGGAATAACTCCGGATATAACGTTCAACGGGAAAGCAAGTTCTGAGATGATACTGGAGAATATAACCCCACTTTCCGTTTGTTTTCAAATTCAGTTCGATTTCTTGCTGTGCAACACCGGTTTCGCTTATTCCCTACTCTACCAAGAAGTGCCGTCCCCCTTTTCGGCCTTTTCATTCCTTGTGCTTAAAATTTCACCCAAAGGTTTTTAGTACGTTGAAAAGTCAAAGCAGACTTTTTGTATTTTTTTCTATCAGCTATCTACGACAACTTTCGCATTCCAACGGTCTACTATAAATATGCAAACCATTCTCGGGACATGCCTTCTGCTGTTTGATTTGCAATTCGAGCAATAAGTTCGTGCCCGTACAAGTAATTTACCGAGTTAGATTTAACATCAAGCTTGTTTCGTTTTGCGAATAGTTGTGCATCTATCATCAAGTGAAATATAACCGTAAGCATACTGAACCTCATGTTTATATATTATTAGCCTGGCTGTTTTGAAATTAACGAAGTGTTGCATTCAGGAACGATAAAATCAGTGAAAGTTTCATTATGTTTAGTATCTGTGACTCTGTAAAATTTATCAGCAAAGATTGTCGTTTCGATCGAACACTCGACATCTCTTCCCTAAGGTGTTGTCAAAGTTGATGATGGCAGAAAGTGATATTAAATGAGTAATGCTTGTTTTCAGTGGCCCTAAGGTTTTGACGAAGTAGCCACTGGATGGACCTGATCGCGAACCGTTGATAGAACAGTGGAGAAATCATTATGTTTGAAATTTTTTTTAAATCGAGACTGTGCCCAATCTGGATATTTTCCATTGACCATCAGAGTGACTGTGAGATACCAGTATCTCTAAGGAACAGAGTTATCTGTTACTGGCAGGATCAGGTTTCGCTCGAAGTTTAATACAGCCTAGTATATTGTTCCTAAGGTGTTAATAAAGTTGCTGCTGGCCGAACACTTGTGAAATCGGTGTAATTGGAAATTTCTTTCACTTCACTAGTTGCTAGATTTCGTGAAGTCTTGTATCCTAAAAACTGCATTTCCAGTTTATTCGGGACTAGTCGAAGTGGCTAACTTTCTGTGGGCCGTGAACGAGACGTTTGAAATGAACACCCATCATAGTCACAGATACTTCAACCTGTTAAATATACCGTGTGTTGCGAATTTGAGTAACTCGCTCCAGGTACGAATCGATCTGATTAAAACACTAGTAGAACGTCTACAAAAGGCCTTACCTGCTCGAAACACCTGAAATACCGGGAACCCGCCTACCGTACATAACCTGTTTCACCGTCCGATAGTCGAACATAATTTTAGTATCAATAATAGGGGACTTTAAAGTTTCCATTACTTTAGATTTAATAGTTTTCATTACTTTTGATATAATTTTAGTAGAGTGACAAGGTGAATCTACACCTGATTTTCACCTGAGACGTGGAAAATGTTTTGAATATGTCACTAAAGTTACTCGAGTTGAGATCGTGCGACTTTCAAGTATTTAGATTAACTATCAGTGCCATTTTCAACACATTTTGCTCCTCTAAGGTGAAAATCCAAAATGTACAAATTGTAGATATTGATCTCTACTTCCAAATGTCATTTACAGAATTTAAATACGACAATTTCCCTTAAATCGGCGCATTTATGAAGATTTGCCCTTAAATTGTTTATAACGCGATTGTGCAAAAACTACACATCGGACAAAAACCATCTTGCGCACAGTTGAACCACATCAATCAGTTTCCGCAATATTGTTTGTCCAGCTCCAGATTTATAAAATGATGAATTTTTGAGATACGGTCTCTTTTTGAGGTTTTCCCGGATTTTTTCAGTGAAAAATGCATTGATCTGGTCGTATAAAAAACCATTTTGTAGGTTTTATAATTTTCTACAACAAAAATTGTGTTTTTTACTATTTCTTGTATAAAACATTCCACTAACAATTTTGAAAATTCATGAATAATCTGGAAATAAAAAAAAGCTATTATAAAAATTAAGCTATTTTTTGTATTATCTTACAGAAAATAACTATTTCTCCGGGTAATTCCATGCTAGACACTGAAGACATTCAAATGTTGTCCATAAGGATGCTGTGTTTCAAAAAATGTTTTAAGTTACGTTACATTATCCTTGGGTATGGTTGAATCCTTATAATGGGCATTCAGACCCAAACTTGGAAGAAAAAAAATCCGAAAGTGGAAATTTGCATTTTCATTCAGATAGTGAAATTAAATTGAGATATTTTTAGTAGATAATATCTAACAGATAACAACTACTTTCCTAGCTATGGCCACGCTGGACATTGAACTACATCTGATAGATTTTGTGAAAAGACCCTAACTTATTAAAAAAAATTCCAAAAGTGAAAATTTGTATTTTCATTCAGATAGTTGAAATAGGTGCTTTTAGTGGAAAATATCTAACTGAAAACAACTTCTTTCTTGGCTATGGCTACGCTGGATATTTAACTACGTCTGATAAATTTTGTGGGAAGACCCTAACCTAGAAGAAAAAATCCGAAAGCGAAAATTTGCAATTTCATTCATATAGTTAAAATTACATTGAGCTATTTCCAGTAAATAATATCTAACAGAAAACAAACAATTTCCTAGCTATGGCCACGCTGGATATTTAACTATATTTGATAAATTCTATAAAAAGACACTAACCTAAAAGAAAAAAATCTAAAAGCGAAAATTTGCATTTTCATTCAAATAGTTTAATTTTTATTTATTCAGTTTCCTTTGGAGATTCATGAAGATAAATGAGACGAGCATGTTATCCAGAAGTATCACCCACAGAAATCGCTCATTTCATCAGTACAGGAGTTGCATCTCTTTTACTAGGCCTCCAATAAATTTTAAGATCATCAGTGAAGTAGGAAGAATTGGAAATCAGAAGCAATTTCACTCTGAAATGATGGAAAGATTGGACAATCTCTTGTGTGGTGTCACTTTGAAAGATGTTCCCTGGTGCTGGGTATGGCATGTTGAGTTTTTTTGAAACCAAAATCAGATATGGAATCATCCGCAATTGAAACACAAACTTTAGGCGCTATTTTCCATCGTTTAAAATAACCTCTTGGAAGGTATTCGTGTGGAAACTTTCTCAATTGAAAAAAACACTACATTATTCTCAACCACTTTTATGGAGAACAACAAATTTTTGTCCATATTTTTTCATTAAAAACTCCCTGGTAACAGAAATATGTATCATGAAACCAGAAACCTATCAGCTGTCAACTTTTTTCATTGTAGTATTTTTTTCTGCAAAGCATTCATGACAGGAAATTATTCTAGTGATTCAAAGTGATGAACTTATTTTTTTAGACACACGCATTGAAAAATTGTTCCACATGCGACGGTGTAACAGTCTAATATTTCCCTCAGTTTATGCACAACTTACTAGAAAACTCAAAATTTGAGGTAGTCAATATGCAGAATTGGATAAGGAATGTGTCAAAAATTCTTAGTCCATTAGTAGAAAAAATGGTGTATCTATTTGAAATATCGATATTTTCAATGTTTCCCATTCACTTTCGGGACCCACTTTTTTCCAAACCCTTTGAATCATTCAGTGGATCAATTAAGGTAAGTAACCCGTTCAACCATCAATATTCCTGATTCAGTCACTGCATATCACTAAAAAATGTTATTCATTTGAAAATGGCGTATATTCGACATGTCTCTTTTTCTTGAAAAAGTTGAATATCTCAAAAGTTGTGTATTCTGGGTATGACTATGCCTAGTCATTTGGAACTGGTTGAAATATTTTTGAAACAAATTGAAAACTATTCATTTTAGAAATATGAGATATACCACAGAGCTTCTGTGAAATAGCAACTGTAATGAGTCTGAGGCAACTGTCTATCTTGAGTTTGGTAATTTATCTTTTAAATTTTTTTCTGAATTGCAAACACTTGCAAACACTATACAAACGAATGAATTTCGAAAAAACTATAGGAACAAAGTGTTTTCAATTTATGGCACCACGTTTATTCAACTTTTTTCCCAAAATGTATGAAACCCATATAAAAAATCTGAACTTACCATTCCTACTAAAAACCATATTTAAAAAATACATAAAAAATGTCGATCTCAAAAATATTGATGAAATTCCCTGACTCTAAAGAACAAAATAATGTAAACACTGGAAAAAGTACATATACATGATGGATATAAAAAATCGCAATGTAGTAAATTGAATGTTCCACTGGTCAGTGTACCCCATGCTCAACTCTAACGATTAAGTGTGGATACGCTCTATTATCTTACGAGTTGATTATTTTCAGAGGAAAAGCTCGGACAGGTCGATTTAGTATTTTAGTTTTCCACCTATATTTAGAAAAAAATTATTTTTTCCCCTACCACCTTTCAAGATATGACGTCATCGATATTTTTTTTAAATTGAAAGGGTATATTTTTATGTCAAAAATTGAATGCCCATATTTTTATCTGAGTTCAACTATACCACATCACGTCATATCTTACACTTCGAATTACAGTATTCTGAGTATAAAGGAAACCAGTGTTCATATTTCTCAACATTCATTTCATTATTCATTTTGCAACGTAAACCTAAGAACTACTCAGTAGTTAGTACGAGTATATTGCTACACTTGAATAGTAGGCTAAGCAAACATATGAAAGCCTTTAGCAACCAGACAATAAGTTCTTAGTTACCATTGCATATGTCACACTGGTTTTCTTTATACTCAGTATATTGTGATTCGAACTGTAAGATATGACGTATGTGGTATGATTGAACTCAGAAAAATATGGGCATTCAATTTTTGACATAAAAATATACCCTTTCAATTTTAAAAAAAAATATCGATGATGCATATCTTGAAAGGTGGTAGGGAAAAAAATATTTTTTTTTCTAAAAAAAGGTGGAAAACTACACTTTATGAACGCACTGTATATCTACACTTATATGTTTCATGTAACCATACCCATTTTCAGTTTATTTCAGTTTACTTTTTTTACCAACTCTGCTTTATACAATCATTGTATTATTCGAGCTGAATAAACATCCTTACTGATCCTTTTTTCGTTAGGAATATCCCAGTCAGGCCCTGTCCCTGGATCTCCGACACATGTTGTCGTTCACCCTAATTGCCTCGCCCCAAGTGACTATTTAGTCCAAAAGTCATGTGCTCTGAGTAGAAAAATTGAACCAAGGATAAAGGCCTTGTGCATTCGTGCGGCTGAGATTTCTGCCATATTACGGCAAGCCGGAATTATTCGTGATCACTGTGTCCATCATTCCATCAAGGACTCCTATGATCAGAACCACTATTTTAACAAAATGGTTTGGGTAGAGCCTGATACTGAGTCCGTTTTTCATCCTCTTTTCGAACGGTATTCGTTTCGCCTGTACCGGAAAACTCCATGATGGAAATCGTCCTACTTTGGTGGTCGAGGAGAATAACATCAGGTTTTTTATTATTATCATGATTTATTTTCAATCAAAATTATCCAGTCGGGACCTGTCTCCGAAGCTCCGAAACATTCGGAGGGTGATATGGCCTCATTTTTACCCCAATAGCCACTACTCAAACTATGGGGTGAGCAGCTATTGGGTACGGGAATCGTCTGCCCTGAGCAGACGTAATGAACACATGATAACATTCTTCTGGCTATGATTTCTGACATCTTGCAATTGTTATTATTATCATATTATCATTACAGCTTTGCAACTTCTCAGAATCATAATACAGATCTTTATACAGATCGCGTTAGCTCATGAAGTTATACCCTGTAAATTGAGTTCAGAATTGGATCCGAAATTGAAAAATATGCTATCCATTTTCGTTATTATCTGAAGGAAACGGGGCTCCAAATATTTTACACTGCTAGATAGATCATCGTCAATAACCCTCTTTTCCAAATTCCCAAAAATAGTTTCAATAAGCCTTCATTAAGAATCACCCTGTAACTTCAAACATCTTCAACGAGTAGAAACGCGTTGGTTGGGTTAGTGTAATTTCTGCAGAAATATCATATCGTTGCCGACAGAAAAAATCAGTTGGAACGTCTTCAAACAAAAAACTTCAGGTATTCAAAGTCTCCTTGTCATTCCTTGAAAACACTCAAACGTATCTCTATGGTAAATTGAGATTTATAACAGATGTTCGTATTCTGAACAGACGAAAAGATGCGTTGAGAATATTCCCCCATAACTCGTTCCTATAACAACGATCTTTTGCTCATAACATTTCTGAGGTTTTGAATTTTTATCTCCTGATATTAAAAATACGCCAGCTGCTTCCGCTGAAAGGAAATTTCACTACAAGCTTCACTTCGATTTTAAAAGATATAAAACATGTTGATATTAACTCTCTTTCACCCTGGGCTGAGGAAAATCATTCGTCAATGCTGTCATGTACCTACCCTATTTTGTGAATATACAATTGAAAAATGCTGATTAAAATTCAACATACCACAGTTTCTTCCATTCCATGAAGTAATACCGGTCCAATCATTCCACAGCCTGACTCGTATTGAGAAAATATGATTCTTACCTGAAACAAAAAACAAAAGATTAATTTTTCAAAATAAGAAAAGTAGGTGATTCAAGAGATCTTAGACAAACTTGAAAAATAGATCGGATAAGTCCGTATTGAACTGACGTTAACTTATACTTCAGTGGTGATATAGAATGTTGAAATTATTATTGAAATGTCTCTTGAAAATACTCTCAAAAAGAGAAAGAGAAAGAAAAAATATACTTTATTGTCCAAAAAATCAACTTTTTCAAAATCAATCACATACTATCAGTTAAAAAATTAACACATTTCAGATGTAAAATCAGTGGGTGTCTAAAACTAACCGAAAAGTTGACAAAAAAACAAATAAAATATAAGATTAAAATCACATGAAATTTAAAATCATAGACTGGTGCGTATAATTTTTTTTAAAAAGAAAAAAGTAACAGTCAAGGACCAGGTGGAAAATGTTTTTGAGGTTCCACCTTTGAATAAAAAAATATTTATTCACGAAAACAATCAAAATGGTCAAATGGAGATGTATTTAGGGGTTGAAAACGGTTTTTGCGGCGAAACGTGACATTTTACCGGAAAATGTTTAAGGAAAAAGTTGTAGATAATGAAAAAATCAAATACTTTTGAATTGAGCACTTTTCAACATAACCCCAAATTAACTATCAAAATGGCGAAAACACGATTTTTCAGTATTTAATTTTTTTCTCGCGTATAAATATTTCAATTCAGATGAAAATTTGTTGAAATATGCCTTTTTTGGTGACGAATGAGCATGATTTCATCGCAACTCAAAAGACTACCTAGTTTTCGAAGTTAGTAAATTTTTAGAATAAAATAATGGTATTTTTTTCGAAAAATGTAAATAACTTGAAAACTAGTCTTTGCGGAAAATAATCATGGTTATTTGACACAAAAAAGATGTATCTCCACAAATTTCCATCTGAACTGAATCATTTATAGGCGAGAAAAAAAAATCTGAGAAATCGTTTTTTTTGCCATTTTGACGGTTGATTTGAGGTTATATCATAAAGCGTTGAAAACGATTTTATTACACATTTTGCCGAAAATCGCAATAAAACGATTTCAACCCCTAAACTGCATCCCCATTGCACCATTCAGAGTATTTTCGTGTTTATTTTTTTTTCCTAAAGCTGGAACTTCAACAAAATTTTCCACCTGGTCCTTGCCTGTTACTTCTTTTCTACAACTATTTAAAATCATTGAAAATATTGACAAAATCATGATTCAGAGAGACTTGTCGGTTTTTCTCAAGTTTGAGCAGTTTAACGATCAATGCGCAAGCTAAATATACCATTCAAAGGTAGATATTCTAACGAAAGACCTTCAAAAAACAAAAAAACACGAGAACAATTGTTCATGGAAGATAAGGGTATATTTTCCTAAAAATATACATGACTCGAAGACTAGTCGTCTTCTGAATTGCGAAAAAATCACGCTCATTTGACACCAAAGAACACATATTCCTACTAATTTTCATGCAAGTTAAATGATTTATTCGAATATTTGAATAATGATAATAATTGAATAATGAAAAATCGGTATTTCTTCATTTTGACGGATAATTTCAGGTTATGTTCCAAAAGTTTCGATTCAAAATCCGAATACTCTATTACATACAACTGTCATTAAGAACATTTTCCGCTAAGAGGTCACGTTTCGCCGCAAATCTCAAAAAACCATTTTCCACCCCATACTGCAATTCACCATTTTGAGTGTTTTCGTGTTCAAATTTTCTTTTCTTTGAAGTTAGAACCTCAACCACATTCTCCACCTGGTCCTTGCCTGTTACTTTTTTTGCTTATTTCAAGCGTTTAGAATTCGTTTTGGCACCAACCTAATAGCTATTATTGTGTTAGGTTCAAATGTGTGCAATGCGATTTTAGACAAACATTTCTCGAAGAGGATATCTGGAGGTTATAATCGACCAAAAAAACTGACATGGAATAGCCTATACTTGCAAGCTGGAAACAGAGTGAAGTCTGATCTAGAATATTCTACTGGTCGTACCAAACAATCATCTAAACCATGGTCACCTATGCCATTGATCCGGTGGCCACTAGATGCAACAAACTTTGGCACAGCTGAAGCTGAAGAAAGTACACCGGCTTGCTTGTCGGAGATTCACAGGGAACATATTTAATGCAGCATTAGAGGTGATGCTAAACATCCCACCATTTTACCTATGCATAGTGAATGACGCACTAATCAGTGCCTTTAGACTGATACAGATAAACCTGAGAGTAGCAAATCTGATCAGACATCTGAGAGATATGAAATACTTTTCCGACAATCTGTGTCGGCACATCCACCTGTTGCAAGTCCCTGTTTCTATCAATACTCCGAAAACTTGTGAAATCTGATCTAACATATTGCAATAACTCATAAATGTGTGTATACTCATGAGTGTTAGGATTCTGAGACTTCGAAAAATGGCCCAGTAACTGGTTCGTCTAGCTGCCCCTATATATCTGACAGACTTTTTTGTATTTCAAATATCCTGAGGCAATCATAAGATGCACCCAATACCAGATTTCCATAAGAAATAATAGAGTGAAAATGTGCATGATAGTAGATTAAGAATAAAGATCTACTCAGTCTGCAGCGCAGTTGTTGAATGCAATAAGAAATTGAAGCTATTTTTCATAAAACATATTTGTGTGATTATTCTATTTCAAGGTTTTGGCCATTTTCAAACCCAAAAATGTTGTCTCCTTCTGTTGTTGAATTGATTAATTTACACATTTCACCTGCAAACGGTGAATGAAAGTAGTCTTTGAATTATTGAAACGTAAAAGCACCGTAGTTTTCTTATCATTCAATAGTAGGCCCATTGAGAACCATTTTCAAGCTTTCCTAGGGTGTTCAGATGCTTTATCAACTGTTGAGGTGATGTTTTTTTCCGTTATTAATAATTACTTGTTATAAGCATACATTACAGAGAGATCGCTATAGAAAACATGTATTATATTCCAGAGTGGACCCAAAAAAGTACCTTAGAGTACCCCAATAAAATAAGGTCTACATACTGACTCGTTACCATTTACCTGAACACAGTAATTTATGTTCTTCAAATAACTCTTAAACCAATCATAGGCGACTCTCCTCATACCATACATTTGAAGTTTTGCGAAGAGAAGTTCATGATCGACCAGATCAGAAGCTTTACTCAGGTCTGAGAAAATTTCCAAAGCATTTTTCCTCTATCCAAATTTTTGTACAAGCTATTAATAAACTTCGTCACAGCTTGTAGAAATTCCCTAACGAAAACAAAACTGGTTTGTGTTAAATAAACTCTAATTTAAAAAAAAAAATTTGGTGGTAGTTTATTTCTTATACCTTGAAAATTTCGAAGTACAACATTGAAAATCTTTCTGTCAGAGTGTAATACATATTTCTTCATATATTCCTTCAAAGTGTCATTTTCAACGGATAAAATATTCAAAGTGTTGCTCTTGGCAAAACCCTTGAATTCCCTTGAAAACCCGGAATCCATGTGTCTAAAAAAGAAACGATTTACACCTAAGTTTGAGTTAGAAGTGAAGTTAATGTCAATATGTACATTTTCAATTTCGAAGCAGTATGGTTGGGGTACATGTCTAATTTTATCAAATATTCCAACAGTTTTTAAAACCAGATAGAGATAGATAAAGACAGGATGATGTTTTTGGCCCATTCAAGAATTTTGTATTCATTACCTCCATGTCTTAGGTCATACAAGTGCTCCAGATAAATGCCTCTGTTACGTTTCCGAAAATATATCATTTGTGTCATCATTTTGTTGAATGAAATTTGTGACGTTCAGAAATAATTGAGATATTGGTGTATCCACAAAGAGGTAAAAACTGTTTTAAAGCAAGAAGGAAATTTTTGTTATTACCCGCATTGTTTGTATTGAACATAATCATTACTTGGTCATTCGAAGCATACCTCAATGTATCCAAAAACCCACTACTAGTGAAGCTCAGTGTTCGGTTTAAGAATTTCTATCACATAAAATGAATCATTGCGTTGCAATTGTCACACCCAAGTTTGTAAACCACGGGCTTCTTAAATTTCTTCTTCCATAACTATCATGTGACTAGACTGTATTTCCAGATACCAAACGATTTTCAGATAAAGCTTTATTTTTTCGATGCCAAACTTTGCTAGAAATTGGTTTCTGCAGTAAAGTCTATCTTTTAAAAATTAACAAGTCTATCAAAGTATGCAAATCCATTAATTAATATGCAAAGCCAATCTCTTCCTGAATATGGAAAAACAGTCTTGATAATCTGGGATTAATAAAATATGACTAGAACTGGACAAATTAGAGGAATCCTCGGAAGTATTATCACTCACAAGATACAGTCTGCGATGTGGGTATGAATTTAGTTAGTTTCCATCCTCAATATCCATATTGCAGTAGGGAAAAACGATTCAGATCATTTTCAAACGCCATTCACAATTGTCGCGGTTCAACCGATGTTACCTCCAAAATCTCGAAAGGGTAATCATTTGAAATCTCGTTTGGTTCTCTTTCCAATAACACCCCGATTCATCATTTGTTCCAGACGTTATTTGGCTCCGAATTTGAAATTATTAATAGCTACTATTTGAAACTTTAATTTTCCTACGAGCGTGCGGAAAAGTAACTTTTCAGCACGATTTTTTGTTTTGAAAGTTCTACTTTTCCGCACGATTTTAACTTTTCCGCACGATTTTTACTTTTACGCAAGATTTTCTCTTTAAAGCACAATATTTTAATTCAAGATTAGTATATTGTACAATGAGCATGAAATTACATACATTTTCCACGAGTAGGTAGGTATATGAAATTTTGTAGTACGAGCGAATTATTTTTTTCATAACAGATTCTATCAAAAACACTCATGTCGTCATTGAATATACAAATATTGAAGAATATAACGAAAATTGAACAGTACCTCATTAACCATAAACCCAGCGTAGAACGACTCAGATTTCAGATTTTTCAGATTTATTCAGAAATGAAAGTACAAACAATTCATATAACAAAAATTTGATACCTAAATGAAATATAGAACACACCTAAGCAAATGAATGCTTGTGTTGTGATGTTCTATGCTTCCATATAGGCAAACTTAATTTACTATTTTAAATGTATAGTGCAAGTGAGTTTTTGAATTATATTACGACAGTGAGATGAAGTTTACAAGTTCATCATGAGAATGTTCTTACAAATAATTTAATTTAATCAGAAAGATTAAGTGAATAATAAGAGGGGAGAAAGAGTATATCAGAAAAAAAGAAAAAAACATAAAAACATTATTTAACGTAGATTGTAGTTGTAATTGGAAACATATATTTGTGTAAGAGATAGGTGTTCAAGGGGTTGTTTATTACTCAAAAATAGTATTCAGATTATTGTTTTCAGTAATGAATCTATTTATGTTGAGTTTGTAGTTCACCATTTTTGTTATTTTCTTTATTTTCAGAGGAAGCATGTTATACAGTTTGGGTCCATAATAAGTTATATGTCTTTGTGTGTGACTTTTTTTGAATTTAGGTATTCTGATGCATAGATTTTCAACAGCTCTGGTTTGTTTCTCTGATTCCCCTTTTCCGTTGTCATGTTTATTCTTGAACATCCATAGCAGACATTGATAGGAATATAAACCCCGGACATTTAGAATCTTGGTATCTTTGTAAAGTTGATCTGTTGAAAATAACCTAGATTTTTTCATTATAATTTTTATAATAGTGTTCTGTGTTGTTTGAAGCCGGCAAAGTGTACTATTATACATTCCACCCCAGACTTTTATGCAATATCTCAGGACAGACTCGGCTAAAGAGTTGTATATTGTAATGAGGTTGTTTTTATCCAAAATATCTCGCAAATCATAAAAGCTTTTCATTAACATTCTGAGTCTTTTCACTACGTAGTCACAGTGAACATTCCATACTTCTCCCTTACTTTGCAAACTGAGCTATTTCAGATATTAATTTAATTGCTATAATACCATATCAAATCCTTTCAAATTTTAAATATCACTATTTATTTTGATAATGTCTTAGTTACTTTATATTGTCGTAAATGTTGAATTTGGATTATTTTAGTGCATTGATCCATTCATCTTATTGTTTATTGATTCGTCCACGATATAGAAGTTCATTGTCATATGTGACCGACATTGAAATTAGCGAAGTCGCGTGACGAGCTAAAATCGTTGACCGAATGAACAAAACATATTTCCTTATATAAATACAAAAGGAATAGATTGAGGAGATAGTTAGTAATAGACTCCTATAGAGGAGAGAGCCCTAGTGCTCATTTAGCCTCATAGGCTAGGCCCTTTTGGCCTTAGCTGTAAGTATTGGTTAAGTGATGGTTTTAGGTAAGAGTTTTATTTGTTCCCTATTATATTATTGAATGTCCCTTATTTTAAATATGTATATAGCTTTCCCCCGTATCCCAGTTGTTATTTAATAAATGTTTAAATTCCTTTGCTACCCATTGAGTTTTAATAGCTACCATCTGTAGCTACACCCCAAGTCGCATTTTGTATAAGGGAAGCAACCCCTTATACGGCTCAGGATGCTACCCTAGTAGCCCTAGTCGCGACATATGGTGGAGGCGCCTTGCTAGTCCCGGGGGGTTGATTCTTCATAATTAACCCTTCCCACCCCCATAATTACTCCAACAATAGTCCAAGGACTATGGTGGAGGCACAGTGCTCGTCCCGGGGGGTTGATTCGTCATAATTAACCCCACACCCATAGTCCAGGACTATGGTGGAGACGCCTTGCTCGCCCCGGAGGGTTAGTTCTCCATAATTTACCCCATTCTGCCCAGTTTCACCCCAACCATAGCCTAAGGACTATGATGGATGGACTATGATGGATGGGCTTTGCTCGTCCTGGGGGTTAATTTTTCAGAATTCACCTTGTTAAGAATTATGTACAAAATGTTTCACGGTATCTTCCTCTCAGCCAGGAAAATATAAATGAGAAATGGGTGAATCTGGAGTAATATTTTTTTGTTCATAGAGAGCAAAGTTTTTTTTCCCCTATTGTGTATTGCCAGTATAAGAGTTTACTTTTAGTGAATATTCAAAATGGGTTTGAGTTGTGCCAACTTGTGTCTAATTTTAGTAACTTATTTTCTCATGTATAAAATGCATGATAGAGACTTTGCTTTGAGTTTACTAGTATTTTCCGTAAAAGGAATGTTATATCGAATTGAGGAAAAGGTATGCAATTCGAAAAACTTCAATATGAGATGTTCAGTTAAATTTAATGGAAGGTTTTCAATATTCTTATTAACTTTTACTATAATGGAATTTTCATACACAGTAATTTTGTACCAAACCTTGAACATATATCCAGGAGAAGGATATAAATGAACATTGTTCATCTTCGGTACAAAGGGAAATCATTATTTTGTTGTTTTTAATAGATAATGATTTTTTTTTATTTAGTAGGAACCGTCGATAACAACAAGGACCAAGAGGTACACGATGAATATGAAAAATATTGCAAGTATAAGAAAACTAAATAATGTGAATGAAAGAATACAAAAAAGATAGGCGAGATGATTGTTTGAATGAATACGAGAAAGTAATGTCGAAAGTATGAATAAATGTGCGAATATTGATGTCAAAAATACCTTCATGAGAAATATATGTCACTGTGTAAAAATGCGAGTTGTATTGAGAAAACTGTGGAGAAAAATGGAGGGGCATGTTGAGAAATGTTGAGTAAGAGGGAAATATGGAAGCTGCATATTTGCGTGGAATTTTTTTGAGTCTTCCTTGTTCAATTGTTGGGCATTATGGTTTTGAGTGACAGTAGTTATATGAAAGGGTTGAAGGTATTTTTGAAACACACTTAAGGTGAAGAAGTTTTTGATCTTTGTTTTTGAAAAATATGTTCTGCTTTGCATGCTCTTGGAATTATGCTCATGACGTCTTCGAAATATCTGGTGCAATTGGTGTATGATAGACTTTTTAATGGAATATCGTGATATGAGAATATTTATGGGTAATAGGTTACCTATGTCTATAAAGGAGCTATAGAAGAATTGAATGACGGCCGGAAGAGGCTGTTGTAAAGGAGTTTACAGGAGAGACGTGGGAGAAAATCCTCAAAGTAGGATTGAGCGTCTATATGCAGGATCTTACTCTTGAAGTGTTGCCAAGAGTTTTGAGATTTTTTGGTAAATGGTATATAGTGATATACATGCTCTTGATGGGTTTCCAAGAGAATCATTGATGAATGATGCTGTTTTCTTCTCGATGTGTTGCCGAGAAAATAGGTGAATTGCGATAATGTGAGATGTCGATGTATGAGAGAAACAGTTGCACGCAGAAAGGTTTTTGTATGAATGAGTCATGAGGAATTGTCAAGAGTGTGAATACGAAATTTAAAGTATGTACTTGAACTGCAAAACAGAACATTGAAGAGATGGAAATTATGGGTGTCATAAAGGTGATCAAGAGGTCTAAATTGCTAATTTGAAATTTGTCATATAATGTGATTGACGATTTGTATGACTGTCCTAACCAAATTGATGGCATACCAGTGTTACACTCAAGATGGTGATCAGGAGGCGTGATCCGATATCTAACATTCACAAATTGATAAATTGTAATTTGGCCATCCCCATTACCTCGAATGATATTTTTTTTTAATCATATGAAAACAATTGCTCATTTACAAGATTGCAACAGTAAATAATGAAATGGGTCATAACAAACAATCGTGTTTTGATTAATATTCCCAAATTGATAAATTATAATTTGGCCATCTCGATTTTCTCGAATGATATTATTTTTTCTGTTGAATTACTCAAACTCCCATTGTCGGTTTCTTGTATAAATATATTCGGAATTTTATCGAAAAATGCAATACTGAAAATATTGAATGAAATGTGATGACCAATTGTGTTTTGAAAACAAAGTCGAGTAATACGTTTGCGATTCAGCGTTTTATATGGCCAGTAAATAGTCAATCGATTTGTCGTAAGAAACATTCGACGGTTTCCTTTTGTTATTAATGTGAAATATTTGTTGATAATTCGAAATGAACTATGAGAATAATTGATCGTGAGTGTTTTGAAAACAATAAACTGTTTGATTACAAATTTTCGACTGGTAGTTTTTGGCAATAAAGCGTTTTTATATGGCTCAAGTTTATGGAGATATTCATTCGATAAGAAATATTTGACAGGTCATTTTTATCTCAAGATTGGAAAAAAAATTGTTGGTCATTTAAATTGAAGTTTGAAAATTATTGGTTAGATAGAATATAATATTTTGTATTGAATTTTCTTTTGAGTAGAATTATTAAGGATTAACCTGTAACAAAAAAAAAATGAATTTTTCTATTAGTCATAGAAGCTGAAAAAAAACTAATCGTAATAAATATAATTATGAAAAAAAAATGGGAAATAGTAATAGTTGTAATGGTTTATATTTTGATTAGTTATTTGATATAGTTATGTATTTATTTGCATCTTGTTTTGTTTCTCGGTTATGGTACTCACACAATCCTGGAGAGAAGAGATCAGGACAACCGAGTACCCAGTCTGGCATTTCGAGAATAGAATTTGGACACCCAACATGGCTGGCAATAACTGAAAGTGAGAAGCTGCAATATTAAAATGGTTCAAAAAGGGTTGGAACACTGGACGAACTGAGTAATCCAGATGTTTCCTTCCCCAGAAGTGGAATGAGGATTCTGAACGTGAGTCCGATGAGAATTCCAGGAAGTATCGGGAATGAAAGGTTTCAAAGGTCGACAGCAAATCAAGATGGAGAGGCTGTACAAAGGAGTGAAGCACTGGACGAACTGAGTAATCCAGATGCTTCCTCCTGAAGTCATAAATGGAGGATGGAGAAACGTGAGTTTGTCAAGGATTCCAGAAGATTATCCAGGTCGAAAACTTCCAAGCCGACTCAGCTTCCTGAACCAGTGGTGCCCAGAAGAGACACCAGACATTTGCCGTTGATATTCCTGAAACTGCCCTGGAGGATGTTCCAGATGCTGTGATTCCGAATACTTGCAGTCCCAGAATGTGGTAGCGCTGGTAACGCCTACCGTAGCTGCCAGTTCCGCCACTGAATACGTGTCGATAGCCAGTACCCAGGGTGCCAAACGATGCAGTCCCGTTCAATTTCGAGCTGTTTTACCGGATACGGAATACTGTAGAAATGCCAGAGCTGAAGAAACGTATGGTATCAACAGGACCAGATTCCGTCGCGGTGTGTGTACCACGTAATAGGATCCAGAAAAATATATTTTTTGTAATTATTTCAGTATTATTAGAATAGGGCACTAGCTTTGTATAAAGGTTTCGTAGGGTCGTGTTTGTATTTTAAAGCTGGGGTCCAGCTTTCTTAGAAGGTGGGCATATGTCGTAAATGTTGAATTTGAATTATTTTAGTGCATTGATCCATTCATCTTATTGTTTATTGATTCGTCCACGATATAGAAGTTCATTGTCATATGTGACCGACATTGAAATTAGCGAAGTCGCGTGACGAGCTAAAATCGTTGACCGAATGAACAAAACATATTTCCTTATATAAATACAAAAGGAATAGATTGAGGAGATAGTTAGCAATAGACTCCTATAGAGGAGAGAGCCCTAGTGCTCATTTAGCCTCATAGGCTAGGCCCTTTTGGCCTTAGCTGTAAGTATTGGTTAAGTGATGGTTTTAGGTAAGAGTTTTATTTGTTCCCTATTATATTATTGAATGTCCCTTATTTTAAATATGTATATAGCTTTCCCCCGTATCCCAGTTGTTATTTAATAAATGTTTATATTCCTTTGATACCCCTTGAGTTTTAATAGCTACCATCTGTAGCTACACCCCAAGTCGCATTTTGTATAAGGGAAGCAACCCCTTATACGGCTCAGGATGCTACCCTAGTAGCCCTAGTCGCTACAATATTTTGAAATTAATTTTATGAAAATTACGGAATATCGGAAAGTTATTATCAAACAGTCGTTAATAGACTAGATTCGATCTCATATTATAAATCTCGCGGAAAGATAAAATCATGCGGAAAAGTTACTTTTCCGCACTAGTGCTGAAAAGTTACTTTTCCACACGATTTTTATATTGTTGAAAATGAGGATATTCAGGACTAACTAAATGATCTATGTAACCATTCTGGCTTATGTGTCATTTTGTAGCATTATTATAAAATCTTGTTAAATAAAATCCTTTTTTTTCATACATAAGATGGACAAAAACACTCGTAGGAAAAACATTGTACCTAACTCTTTCGGAAAACGTCTTTTCCGCGTGCGGAAAAGTACTACTTTCCGCACTTGTTAGGTAAATAACTATTTAAGTGTGATTTTATATTAGTTGCAACCTTTGCGCATGAGCAAAGTCTATTATAAACGATTATGGTTTTTATTTTATGGTTGGTTTACTTTCACAATGATAACTTTCAGTTTGCGGGAAAAAAATTCAATAGGATCTTCGCACTCACTATCTCCTAAAGGAAGTTTCTTCTTGAAGGATGTTTCTGAAAAATGTTTGGAAAGAAAATCCACTTCCATCCAAAATCCAAAAGAACTCATGCACAACATTGAATTCATGGAATATTTTTTCAAAATGGTTTGAAAAAATCAAATGAAAAGGAGGCAGTTGCAGCATTGTTGCGCAACTTGACTCATCTAAAGCATTCGACTTTCTAAGTCATGAAATTCTGCAATTCCACTTTGGTTTTTGGGTTACAGTTTTGAAATTGTTCAGATCATACTTTACTTACAGGAACCAGAAAATCTCTTTTGAAAAAACAATTCTTGAGAAAGAAAGAATTGTAAGTCCCTCTAGGGACTGTTCTAGGTCCAAGTTCATTTTTACTCTACAATAACGATATATCTTGCCTCGATATTTCTGTAAAACAAATATTGTTTGCTGACTATAGCACAATACTTTGAAACAATTAAGATCATGCTGTTCTAGTTCAGTCTATTTCTAAGGATATTAAAAAAAATAAAGAATTTGTGTGATGCGAATAAGCTGACGCTGAATGTTTCTTAACCAAAATCAGTCACTTCCAAATTAAGTATTGAATACATCACATTGGGAATTCAGCTAATTAAAAATAAGCACGTTACAAAAGTTCTTGGTGTACATATTACAACAATCTGAAGTTTGACTATCAATGTAATACATCTCGAGATTGGACGGCCATCAGCTTCATTTCCGAATTCAAAATTCTCTTTATTTCCTTTTTGATCCAACATATCTTTATAAAAAAAATTTAAAAACGGTGTTCGATATAGGGTGCGTCAGACTAGTTATAAAACACTTATTTATATGTGAATAGAAAAATGGTCACAGATTTACATCATCACATATTAAAAAATTGGTCTGGTGAATAATAAACTCTGGGCAATATATAATTTTACAATTCTAGTTTGAACTCAAGCATATTGGTGATATTATTTATTTCCGACGGTAGGTTATTGAATATTCTTGTCGACATGGCATGGGGACCATCCATTGCGCTACAAAGCTAAACAGAAACATTTGAGTTTATTTCCACGTGTATTGTAGTTATGGACGTTCTCATGGGTTTTGTAGTTGTTGATCCTACTTTTCACATATACCGATCGGGTCTAGGGCAATTCCCCGACAACAATTCACCGACGGACAATTCCCCGACAACAGTTCACCGACTGGACAATTCACCGAGAGGACAATTCCCAGACGGGGACTATTCCCCGACAACAATTCACCGACGGCAATTCACCGACAACAGTTTGTTAATAATAATAATACTTTATTTTTCACTGGACAATTACAAATTGTATGGGATTCGTCAATACATGTAGAGGAGGAAAATAGGAGATACAACTAGAATAACACATTAAAACTTACAGCTAAACAGAAACATTTGAGTTTATTCAATCACTTTCACATTGAAAATATTCTTTTATTGAATAGAAGCATTTTTTGACTAAGAAGTCCTTCAACTCTCGCTTGAAACTGTAGATTGTTTTGCAATGCTTTATTTTGTCAGGTAATAAATTAAATAGTCTAGGAGCCATAGCTTCACAGGAATTAAAATGAATTTTCGTGGAACTGAATGGAACATATAAGTCATCTTTTTGGCGTGTATCGTATCTGTGTCTGGAAATGTTCATTGTGAAATCTGTATAGTTTTTAAATACATACAAACAGAACTCGAAAATTATAATTGAGGGCAAGGTTAAAATATTTAGATTTTTAAAGTGTTCTTTGCAAGAACAGCGTTTGGTTATTCCAACCAGGCTGCGTAAAATATGTTATTCTGATCTAACCTGAACGAACTAACTCAGCTCGCAAGTTGGGAGCTTGGTAGTGAAAGAAAAATTCATTTTGATAGTAGTATTTTATTAGTCTGATCTAACCTGAACGAACTAACCTAGCTCGCAAGTTGGGAGCTTGGGACTGAAAGAAAAATTCATTTTGATATTAGTATTTTATTAGTCTGATCTAACCTGAACGAAATAACCTAGCTCGCAAGTTGGAAGGTCATCATTGGTCAGGATATTATTGGACGGGGGATTTTTGGCAGAATATTTTTGACCCGGGGAATAATCCAGTCGGTGAACTGTTGTCGGGGAATTGCCCGTCGGTGAATTGTTGTCGGGGAATAGTACCCGTCGGGGAATTGTCCTCTCGGTGAATTGTCCAGTCGGTGAACTGTTGTCGGGGAATTGTTCGTCGGTGAATTGTTGTCGGGGAATTGTCCGGTTCCCATACCGATCAGGCTAAGAAGTATATTGAGATTACTGTTAAAATATTATATTTAATGAAGAGCCTTTTGCACGAGTGCCTTCGGGGTACCCTTGCAATTTGGTGAATTATTGTTTTTGTGTTATCAGTACCGATTCGATATATTTTGTGAGTTTCCCCAGCACATAACACCGTATGATAATTCAGAGTAACACTGCCCATAGTAAAGCATAAGCAGTGTGGAATCACTAACATGTGGTCTGAGTTTACGAAGTAGACAGGAAATTGAGTTAACGGATTTACATAAAGACTCTGTATGCGCAACCCATGATAGTTTACAGTCCAGATGGACTCCAAGGAATTTTGTGCAATCTATTTGCTGTAGGGTGTTTTCATTAACTGATCTAATTGAAATGCTATAATTCAAAGATTTACTTTTATGTTCGAAATGAATTATCTGTGATTTTTTATAATTGAGACTCCATTTTTCTTCGACCATTCCTTCATTTTGAGTGCTATATTCTGTGAATGTTCCGCATTTGTAATGAAATCTGAATCATCAGCATAGAGTATTTATAGGTAGAGTTCTGTCTGGTGCAATATTAGGTAACTTGTTATTCATAATAAGGAACAAGGTTGGGGATAGAAATCATTAATGGCCTACAACTTATTCATTGAATCTCATCTGAGGTAAGGAATCTCAATTTGAGGTTATGTCAACCAGGCTCGTTGCAAAGTGTATTCGTTTGTCAAAGGAAAGCTCTGAGATTCATATTTGAAAAAAAAACGCGAGAATCATGTAGACTTCAACTAAGTCTAAGATTTTTTTCAGTATTACAGAGGGACAACTCTTTCGTATGCTCAAAATGTGTCTGACACTTTTCTGATATTTTATTATGTATTGTGTTCAACTGCATCATTGTGTTTAATGAAATTTGTCTGTTGGGGAACTTTCCAAAATATTTGCAACGTGTAAGAGGAAATCATTCAGTTTGTTATTCAGTATAAATAAATTTGAGATGTTTTTATATCTCAGTGGAAATAGGGTGAAATCCCTATTTTGTACTATATCTGTGATACCTATAGATATTTTGTTACTTTATCTAATTATTATTCTCATTGTAATTATTCTTAATTTTTTGTAGAACCGAGATTGTTATCTTGTTGAAAAGTAAATCGAATGACTCAAACGTTTTTTTATTGTGAATTAGATTTTGCTTTTCTTAAATTTTAGTTTAGGCCCACCTTTTAGGAAACGAAACGTAAAAAGCAAAACATGGAAAGTTTGGTTGTGAGCGGCGCTTGAGACTTCGCTGATTCTTCAAAACACTGCGTGAAACAACCACGGTGTCCATCTGAAAATATTTCTGAAATTGCACCTAACCGCAATCTTGAACTTTTGGAACCATCTCCTGAATTTATCCAAAGGGCTTCACAAAACAAAAGCATGAAGTGCTTAGGTGAACCCTTGGCATCATCAACGATAATCGTCATGAATATTCATGTATATAAGAAACTTGCTATATCCAGAAATCAATCAGGGAAAAAAATCTTATTTTTGTCAAAATAGACAATTTCTTCCCATTCAGTTGACAATTTTTGTGAAGCCTGACTTGCAGCAAACATTTGATTGTAAAGTCCAATAAATATATCTTTCTAGTAACCTATTTTTATAGTTACCAGTTCTTAATGCTAAATAATTTTTTAAATAAATACAGCATTTTGTCCAATTCGCAGTACGGTTTCCAAGAAGGAAAATCCACTCAAGCTGCAATATATGTAATAACTAACAACATATATGAAAGTAATAATAAAAGTATTCCGTCGATAGGAGTTTTCTCAGACCTGTCAAAGGCGTTTGACACGGTTGATTATTCTATACTTCTTGATATACTAGACGACATTGGAATTAGAGGTGCAGCTCAAAATTTATTCAAAAATTATCTAACCGAAAGGAAGCAACGAGTGAAAATAGGAAATGACACAGAAGAAACAATAAAATGCCGGGTTCCGCAAAGCACAGTGTCAGGGCCAGTTTTATTTATTATTCATCTAAATAATTTATTCGTTCAACAAAGGGATGGAGTTTTGCAGTTTTGCTGAAAATTAAGGCTGAAAATGATCTGGCTCATATTGAAGACTGGTTTGACGGTAGACTATTTTAATTTCAGTAAAACCAATTATTTGCTATTCAGTAGCTTGGAGAACTCTCTTCCGCATTATAACATGGCTATTGAAAAAAACTTCATTATAAAGCCTGTGAAAAACTTGAAATATCTAGGAAAATTTTTGGATCCCCACCTCAGATGGAACCACTATGTTGACTATCTTGTGAAGAAGTTACGGTATATTTTGTATAGATTTGAGCAAGTGATAGGGCACCTTGATATCAAACAAAAGTAATGTTAAACCAGAGTTTAGTGGAATCTCATTTAACGTATGGAATCATTGGATGGGGAGGAGTTCCTCGAACTCACCTCAACACCTTCGAGATCTCCCGAAGAAGAAAAAATAGGTATTCTAGTGACTCACTTTATTCCGAAACAAATACATTAGATATTAGAAATAGCCATTAGACAATATTGAAACAAAAAATAACTAATAGCGTAACACATCCATATATTACAAAAAGCAAACATGATTTTATCACTCCCCTAATGAATAAGACAATAAGATAAAAATGTTATAATTATTTAGCTCCCAAAGTATCCAACGTTCTGTCTCACGAGTTGAGTTCCCATCTTCCATTTATATATTCATAAAACGATAGAAAAACTTTATAAGAACGTTACAAGAAAGACTCAACATACAATTATTGAAATGTGAAATGAAAAGTTTCTGTTTATTCATTTATATCCAGTATATGTGTACATATACACGTATGATGCAATATGTTTATGTTCTTATATATTATGTTTTATCTGTTTATATTTTTACTATTTTTATTTATATACTGTTAATTTTACCACACACAGGGTTTCATCCTCAGTGGAACTATGATTCATTCATCAATTTTTGTCTTTTAGATATACCATACTTTGTGTTTTGTATCTTGCGAAGAATAATAATAATTATTATTAATATCAATTCTTGTACTGCGAGGAAGGTCTATCCCAGGTAGCACATCATATCGGCTGAATCTTGGTTCCATATTGGGCCAATATAGATATATTGTAAACGAAAAATCAATATTGGTCCAATATGGGTGAATATTCAAAAAACAATATTATAATAATAATCTTGGTGGAATATTGGTTGAACTAGTTTTGAATGTAGATTATCACATGAAATATTGGGTCAATACTGGTTGAATAATTTCTACCAATATCGATAATACAATATTGGTTATATATTGTCTTCCACATCTAGAATAAATATTGCAATCCAAATATTCCAGTCATATCGATTATAGGGGAAAAAAACTATATTGTATTTCCAAGTTTGATAGAATATTGGTTGAATATCAATTCCACTTTATTTGACAAATTGTAATAACTCATATTGAGTCAATATTGGTTCAATGATATTAACCAATATCGATAAAACAATACTGTCTTCACATCGTTTTCAACATCTAGAATAAATATTGCAATCCCAATATTCCCCTCATATCGATTCAAGGAATAAAAACTATATTGGATCTCCAAGTGTAATTACACATTGGTTGAATATCATTTCGCCAATATTCAACAAATCTTATTAATTAATATTGGGTCAATATTGGTTCAATAATAGTTATCGATATCGTTAAAACAATATTGTCTTCATATTGATTCCTACATCTAGATTGAGATGAAATTTGAATATTGGCCGAATATTCAATGAAACATATTTAAATTATTTCATGATTAAACCTGGATAAAAATCCGCTAGGTGGCTCTACATATAGAACGTCTTCTAGAGCCTACGAAAGTTTATTAAATACTTCTCTTAACTTGTTTTCAAGTCAGCTCACTCAGTGGTTAAGGCGATCAAAAGGCAAACTCTGGTGTCACCTTCATCAACTAAAAGACATTTAATAATTTACCAAGGTATATTGACGTCCTCCAATATAACCAAATGATATTGTACCAATATCGATAAATATTTTAAGGCCATTATTGCTTCAAGAATATTTCACCAAAACTATTTTTGGAATATTTAAACAATATTCGACCAATATCGCAAAATGTTCACATTTTACTTCTCGACAATATAACTTTTGAATATTGTGCCAATATTGTCAGCATATTGTATCAGCGATATTGTACCAATATCGCCAAATATTTTGAGGCCAATATTGGTTGGGGAATATTTCGCCAATATTATTCAAGTAATATTGGACCAATATTGCCGAATGTTCACATTTTTTTTCTCGCCGATATTGCATTTCAAATATTTCGCCAATATGTTCACAATATTGTACCAATATTTTACCAATATAAGTGTGCTACTTGGGATAAAGCACTGTTAATCATTGCATTTCCTTGAAGATTGTTACAAAAATATACAGGGTGTCCGGTAAACCTTGTACAATATTGAAACTGGTGATAGACCAGGTCATGAATGTTCAGAATATCGGAATTTCACCTCAGTAAAAATCTCACCATCATCGAGATAATGAGCATTTTTTAAATTTCTGTAAAATCACTACCTCACCTTGGAGTTTTGAGTGCTATGTCTACAAATTGAGACCAATTCAAATATCTTTGCTGTTGAAGATTACTGATGAGTGATGCTTTCAGACGTACAAAACAGTTTTTCAGAAAACAATACATTTTTTCAAAAAATCAGGGTATAATGCCAGATTTGAGTTTCACCAATTTTTTTAACAATAGTTTGACATTATTGTTTGAAAAACACATAACCAAGTGGAAGTGGATATTCATTACAAAAGAATACCCATTTTGTCCAGACTCTACCATGGTATAAAACATACGATAATTATTTTTGGAAGGAGTAGAATTTCGATTGTATTAGAGTGTGATGTTATTCTGAGGTGAAATTAACTCCATTAGACTTTGTCAGTAATGTCTTTTATTTTTATCCTTTCAAGATGAAGTGATTGAATAATAATGAGTAATAGCAAATCAACTGCTTAGAAACATTCAAGTAGATGTAGAGAAGTAAATACTAATTCAACGTTTTTTGGAATCAACATTCAACATACACTATAAAACACAATAACGATTATTCAACATCGCACTGAAGAATATTACAAACATGTTATTTTCCATCCACTCATACGCAGAGACGACATCTTTTCAAGAAGATTATAGCCCCCAAATCAGCGATTCTCTGAGCGACATTGTGCAATCGGATATCGTTCTTCATAAAGCGCTGCTCCAGCAGTAGCACTACCTCCACATTCACCATAAATATAGTGCATATGCGCATATTCTCGGGGAGCATAACGTGTGTACGGCATGACAAAGAAATAAATACCACTTAATGAAACAAGCGAAATAATTTCAGAAAACTACGACAGAAGTCACAAGTTATTCAAACAAAATGTAACAGCCATCTACCAGATTTATTCAATTCTATTTACAAATAAGATCCGTTCATGCACAATGCTGTTTTTCATTTTTTCATTAGGAAAATATTGCTTCTAGGGACACAACACAGGAGTTAGAAGAGTTTTTAATTGTCGACAAGGATTCACCTCCTAAAAAATTTTGCACTTATTTGGTTACACCCTGTATATCTGTCGGTCTCTGAAACTTGGTTGGAATCTGGATGTTGGACAATTGCGACATTTATGACAAGAATTCGTATTAATCGGTGCCCTGTCGGATAATCGACATTTCATTTCGATAATTTTATTATGCTTAATTACATAAAAAGTAAATTTTATTGACATACTATTTAATGTTACCAAGCAGTCTATTCTTCATTATTAATAATCATTTCCACATTTCATCTTGATAAAATCGAAATAAAATAATTTTTGGTAGAGAGTATTAAAGTTGAATAAAACCACGCCTAATTCAATGGAAATCACTTCCTCCAAAAATAATTATAGTTTGTTTAATACCATGGTAGAGTCTGGACCAAATGAGCATCATTTTGAAATAAATGTCCACTTCCAATTGGTTATGCTTCTTTCAGACAATAATATCAATCTTTCTTTAAAAAAATTGTTGAAACTCATATCTGTCATTTTACCCCCATTTCTTGAATTTTTTTTCACTTTCTGAAAAAGTGTTAAGTACGTCTAAAAGCATCACTCATCAGTGATCTTCAGCAGCAAAGATATTTGAATTTGTATCAATTTGGATATATGGCACTCAAAAATCCAAGGTGAGGTAGCGATTTTCCAGAAATTCATTAAATGCCCATTATCTCGATAACGGTGAGATTTTTAACGTGGTGAAATTCCAATATTCTGAACAGTCATGACCTGGTCTATCACCAGTTTCAATATTGTACAAGGTTTATCGGACACCCTGTATGTCAGATATGGGCAATTCAATATATGGGTATTCCGAAAACTTCAATTCCTAAATCGACCAGATAAATACATTCAACAAAATGAAGTTACAAATCCACAAAGTACATTTTTACGTCTATCTGAAATTAGAATACGCATGAATAGACTTCATAAAATGCCGGGAAACTTTTTCCCGTGATGATCTCGAAGTTTAATAGCAAATTGTGTGGAAATTGTCTATCGAGCGAGACTCTGCGATCTCAAATATTCCGACTATGCAGAAGAGAATGCATTTATATTATATTAAGTGGGCTGACGTCAGGATATATTGAATGATCAATGCGAGTGGCTGGGAAAAATACGAGTAACTCAATATCTAGCAAATACCAACACTGAACGGGTTTATTTGCGTGGAAATTGAGACCGTTGGGTTGAGAGTGGATGTTTCTCAACTGTTTTATTTTCATATCTAGTAGAACAAATACACCTCTCATTGAATGACACCACAGGCGTCCAGTATCCCAATTTCGAGTAATAGAATATTGATTCCATTAGAGCCCTCTCGAATGATTTCATGTTGTATATATTTTTCTGTATATCAGATTCTTCCATTTGCAGAAAGGATAACTCTGTATCAGTAACTTTTCTCTTGTTTTTGTAGATGGAGGGATCTGTGGGATTGCATTTATACAGTAGTTATTTAGTTCACTAGCGTTGTTCAAATTAGCTGGAAGACTAATAGTATTTTTTTTATTTGTGATTATTGAACTCATTTCTTTCCACACTCCGTTTACTCCCTTGGTTATTGGTAAATGTTGGAAATACGCCTTTTATTCATCTTCACAAGCTAGAGTGGTATGGTTCCTAAAACTTTCATTTCTTCAAAATCACTCATAACGTATCTGGAAAAACAGGCTTTCATTTCATGTCCCTCAATTCTAGTAAAATCTTTATGTTGTCTTAGCCATACCCAAGACCTCAGGTTCTCTGTACAGTGTGCCATGACATGCTTTAATCTTGGACAACTTTTGTTACTGATATTTCTGATATTCAGATTCAATATTTGGGTTGTTGCTGCTGCCTCGATGGATTATTAATATAATACTGTTTTTGCAATATCCACCCATATTGGATAAAAACTTTTTTCCGGCAACCGCCCGGGAAGCGAGAAGTACCCACTTCCCGGACGATTTTTCTTGGAGAAATAAGCATTTTTCCGGCCTAGTCCGGGAAGTACGTGCGTGATTTTGCCACGAGTTTGAATTAGCTGTAGGCTTTTATGATGGCAACAAAGCTGTCAGAGTGACAGGGCGGTTCGCGACTAACTCAAGTGGAGACAGGAGTGGATCATAACAAAATAAATTGTGATGAAATGAAAGAATCGGGTGCCATGAATGAATGGCAACAAAGCAGATCCAAGTTAGCAGAGGTTAAGAGGTCAGTCATATTTTGGAAAAACAACCCGAAACAACGGAGAAAACAAGTGATCCTGTCACGTTTACGAATAGGACACACCAACAGCTGTATGCATAGTCAATCGCCAGCGACTCGCCAGAGTTTCGCCGTTCGCTACAAAAAGATTATAATGTACAGTCGAGCTCCAAAAAAGTGACAACTACGCGATAAGTCACATTTTGGCGAAACGCTGACGATGTACTACTTTTTTGGAGCTTGACTGTGCATTATAGTTGTTGTGTAGCGAGCGGCGAAACTCTGGCGAGTCGCTGGAATCGACTATGCATACGGCTCATTAACACTAATTGAAAGGACAGGAAAACGATAAATGTGATCTGTGCCAAGTTCAAGTGTCGGTTAAACATGTGCTAGTGGAATGTCCTAAGTTCGCAGAAAAAATACTGGAACGTAGTCTATGTGAGACTTTGGAGCGAATAATGGGTGACAGCTGTAACATTAAAAGTATTGTTTCCTTTTTGACAGACATTGATGTCATTAGCAAAATTTAGCAAACAGTGAAATCAATATGTATTATTATGAAAAGAGTTTGAAAGTTTTTTTATGTTTGATAGAATTTTTTTTATAAATATGCCCTGGCTCAAAACTGTTATTCACCTGTTTTACCTTCTCCTCTATATCTCTGCTCTGCTCAACTCAGTCAGTATCGCAAGAGAAACTCCTTCTCTCAGTTGGGTTCCGGAACGTGGACAGCCTGTATATAATTTCAATGAATGCAGAAATTTTGTTCAATAGAAATGATATACCAAGTTCTTTTTATATAATTTAATGTATGAGAAATGAAAATCAAAAACATTACCGCACAAATAAATGTTTCCAAACTGAATCCTTTTTTTTAGTTATTATTATTATTATTTAAATCTATTTAAAATTCTAAAATTTTATTCCAAATAACTTAACTCTAGCGTCCTGTATTTTTCAAAATTATATTCTATTGAAGAATTCTATTCAGTTCACGCAATTGTCCATAAGATGGCATTACTTTCAGAAAGTTCGCACAGTTTCTCATGTAGTAAAATTTTGATTGAAAACTGTTGGCTGCAACTCTGCTACAGGAATCGGCCCATTTATGTATATATAATCAAATAGTTTATAAATACCTGGTACTTTCTTCTATTTACTGGCTGTATTTGGTATGGGATTGTTCTCTGGTACGTACAGATCGACAAGCGTAAAGATGCCTCTGAGATGCGCAAACGATCGAAAGCGTGAGTAGATGTGCGACAAAGATCGACTACTGTTTAATAAGGCAGAGCGATTGAGCTCCTGCCCCACTCCAGGGTTTTGTCTACTGCGCAACCAATTCTCGAAGGCATCCTTACGCTTGTCGATCAGTACTTTTCCTCTTGAAATATGACGTTATAAAAACATGATGGCAAAAATGTAAAATGGATATACCTGGTAGTATTATGAAAATACGCATTGGGGATGTTTACACAGAATACCGTGCCGTATGTGAAACCTTTGTGTTCAATTGAGTAATAGCGAAATGGATTACAAGTGAATGAATACCCTCGAAGAAGCAACATTTTGATAGCAATTTAGGTATTGTTAGTGTTTGAAAATTATGAAATAAATGCAGGAAGCATAAAGTGTTAAAATGCATATAAGATATAATCAAAAATGTTGATATACCCTGAATAGTTATTAATAAAAATACGTTACGAAGGATCACATCGTTGTTGTCATTGTACATATAAAAATATTTGTAGGTATGGATTTGGTAAATAAATAACAACTGACAGCTATTTGATATGAAATTAGTTGACATTTTGAGTTTTGAAAGATTGCATGGTTTTTGGTCACAATCATCGCATAAACTTTGGAGAGCAGCAGCGATAGTGAGTTTGAAAATGTAACTTACGAAATTCCCAATGCACCACAATTACCTACTGCCTAAAAAATCAAAATACAGGTACGAAAACGTTTATGATTTGTTCACAAAATGTATGGAAATGAAGAAATGCTGAACATTTCAGATGATGTAATATTGTTTACTAGACCAAAAAACGGCATTTTCCGGACTTCTTACGTAAATTACTATCACAGTCACTATATGTCTAAATTGTCCCAGTATGAAAACAACCAATATGAGGTGATACCTGGGGAATATCATAGTGTATGTCAATTTTTTTGCAGCATTTTCGAATAACTGAACGAACTCCGAGAAATATACCCGGTACACCAATGAAAACAAACAAGATTGAATTATATCAGTTGGAACCTAGTTCAGTGAAAATGGACCCACTGAATCAATATTTTCCGTGAATATATGGAAAATCTGGTCACGACTTGAAGAGGGCCAATGAATGATTCGGTAGTTCGCCGTATATAAATCTATAAATTCCAAAATGGTTTAATACCATCCGGGGCGGTGGGCACTGCCGTTAATCTGAGTATTCTGATTTCTGCCGATCCAGTGAGATTTATGGGACGGTTAATCAAACGCCATCTTGCCCGAGTCTCTTTCCTTCGAACGTTCATCTGCCCAGTGGCGTAGAAATGGACAAACGGGGTTCAAAACATTCCAATAAGAAAAATACAGCAATGAAACTTTGCTCGGTTTATTTCTAGATATGATGAACATTGCCAAAAAACAAAAGGTTATCTTAAAAAACTTAGATACAAACTCTCTTGAATTAGATTTTGAATGAAAAAATTATAAATTCATTCTAACGAGTCTCGTTGGAAATACTAAAATTACTTTGGTCGAAAATAGAAATCGATGAGTTCAAATCTAATGCAGAAAAATTGACATATTATTGATGAAATTACAAATAACAGTAACAAACAAATTTTCACTTGTAATCTCTGAAGTGCTTGAATTATTGTCACATGCACGACGGCGACGTTCAATTTTTGTCAGAACTAGAATTTTAAGCATTTGTGATAGTCTTCTTAAAGAAAAACTGAAACTGTGCATTCCCTGGTGCCTCACTAAAGCTAAGCGTGCTGCTTTTGGCACAATTTATAATACTGCTGTACCTACTCTACGTCGAATTGTAATAAACGAATGATACCATTTCGATCCGAGAGGTCCAAGGTAAATACCGAATGCGCCTTAACGTAAGGTTTGGTTAGGTCCATTTCAAGGCAATTCTCAATAAGTTCTATTATGAGCAGTAGCACCTTCAAGCTTGCCAGAATATTCCAACGATTAACAGTTCTGGCACCAGTTCCCTCTTGGAAACAAAACAAATCTCTAGTTTTATTGAAAGCTCAATCACTAACCATTTCAACCACGTGACCAGTTAGGCTCAATATTTCTGGTTTGTATTGTTGTTAAGTTGTTTTCATGGTTTCAGAATAATAATATTGCGGGGAATAATTTATAATTAGATAAGAAATAATAGAAAAACAACAAAAGTATGAATTATGCGTATTGCGTAGAACATTGTGAAGATAAAAGAAGTCACCCATAATTCAAATACTTATTTACCTATTTGAATAGAAAATGCAATGCGAAAGAAAACCAAAATGAGAAATCAATCAGCGTAGTACAAAGAAAGTGTTCACGAAACATAAAGTTGAATAAAATTGTTTCAAGTATTGAATTCATGTTCAAGCATATTTATAAAATATCCATTCATCGTTGAGATGCAAGGAGTCCTCAAAATATTTCCAGACACATTCGAAATATCTACTGAATTCATAATTATGAAATAATCTCTTTTCATATGAAAAATCAAATTCCATTTGTACATAAAAGCAGAACGTCAACTATCACATGTCAAATATTTGACATGGAGGATAAAAATTTCAGGAAATTTTTTGGGGTGCCATGGTAACTAAACAAAAACCAACTTTTTGATTGGCTGAAATTGTAAGGGGTGAAATTTTCATAAAAAAGAAATTGTGGGTCATCATGAAAAAAACTCCAAGATGATATAGACAAGTCAAATTACTTCATCCAATTCTTCATTGAAAGTGGGAGAGAAATAGTGAATAAATTGAAAAACGAATAACTACTGTTGTGGAACATCGCAAAAAAACAAATATTTCCAAAACATCAAAAATGATACTGCCTCCGATCCGTATGGAATTTCTGTTTTATTATATTTTTTTTTACAGAAAAAAATACACTTCTTGGTAAAATCACTATGTCATATCAAAAAATGATATTTTTCACTGTGAATATACCCACTTTATCCAAGAACTTCATTGTTATGAGTTACAAAACGGATGATAAAAATAATGTTGCAAATTACAGACCTTTAACACTTTTTAATAACTTCAACAAAATCATCAAAAATGTATTGAAAATAGGGTTTTATGCTTCAGCAATGAAAATAGTATTCATTTTGATCCACAGTTTGGTTTTATAGAAAATACATCGAACGAAATGCAGCATATTAGATAATCAACCACATATTGATAGTTATTATACTTCTATGGACACGTCCTCCATATTACCGAGTAGTTACATTCTTGCCAGAATTGTGCTTCCCACTATTCCTACTCATTTCTCCTTTACCGGATTCTGATAAAACTCCGTTTAATCGCGTTCTAACGCCCCATGTGTCTAGGTAAGCGGTGTAAAAGGTTCAATCATCAGTACCATCCGCAATGTTATACACTGGGCATGAAGTAGCTTCTAACAAATTATTGATGTGTAGAGGTAGAGTGTTGGATGAAACTCAATCGACCACCACGTGGAAGATCTGCTTTAGAGAAAGAACAACTGTAGAGGCAAACCATAACATGGGAGCTTGGCGAGGATTCCCTGATGCCAAATGCGATCTTCGGCATTTGCCAATGTAACTTTTTTTTACATTTTATTGAGAAATGAAGATTTATTATTATTATAATTGAAGGCACAAATGAGGAAACATTTTCTTTGCAGACTTTCGGAATTTCCTTCATCTTAAGCATTGGCCATGAGCTGTATGTCATTCGAAGATAGAGCTTTAGTACTGATTTTATGCTGTTCGGTACATTCCTGAAGATCGATGTCAATTTGTTCTGCTGATGTATCGGCCTATAATTTATATTCTCTTGATATGCAAAACTCACTCAATTGAGCCCATATAGAAGTCTGAGAATTCGCCTTATTTTTTAGTGTTGCGTCCGTATTTTAATTTTAAGTTTTAAATTTCTCTGTAACAGTGGGCACTGTTATGTATTTATGGTGTGCCCTGTATAGAAAGGCAGATTATTGGTCCATTCAAAAAAACTTTTGCAAGTTATGAAACGAGTCACGAAAACAACTCATATAAGTAATGAGTTTCAAATTTGTCAATTTTACATTTGAAAACATGAAACATACATCCGAGCACATATACTTATATTAACATTTGCATAATGCGATAACAGACGGTAAAATACATTAAAAAATTCAGAGAAACAAAAAAAAATAATTCCATTTGAAATATTTAGTGAACTCATCAATATTGTGAGAATGTATGTCTATAACAGAACCAATTAGACATTTATTTTGAAATGATCCTACTTGGTACACCGTATATATCAATTGGCTAAAATACTATACAGCCTTAAGCCCATTATTGGGTAGGATTTTTGCACAATGGTTGAGAAAATAGTATTCATATTTCACCATCAAGCATCTCTTAGTCGAATGCCCCCTACTCCTGCAATATCTCAGGCCCACTATGTTCTAGCCTTTTTAAAGTCAATGAACATTATGAAAAACTTTAACTTCATTACAAAACAAATATCGTTAAAAATTATCATCTTCTACAGTGTTACACAGAGATAAATATATGTATGTTTTCCACACAATTGTGAATAATTTCAGCACAATTTGTTTCTAAAAAGTTGACAGCACCAATTTGTTGATATTTCTTCTATAATATTGTATTGGAGATATTGTGTAAAAACGAAACACTTCAGTGTTGTATTATTCTGAATAGTTTTGTTTAATTTTATAAACCAATATTATGTACTTACCGTAAACAAGGAATGAATAAAAGATAAATGATTTGTTTAAAAAATAAACACAACTTATGTTCTATTGTTGCACCACTTTGTGCATTATTACTTGCGGTATACACAAAATATACAAAAATATTCGGTATGTTTTGCGACGGTCAACAACTTGTGTACTGTTTATGCATATATTGTAGTGAATGGCAACAACTTGTATACCTAGTTTGTACAAATTGTGTAGGTATTTTAAATATACTTAGTATGCAAAAAATGTCACAAATTTGTGTACTCCGCATACATGAATTGTGTAGGTATATTGTACATATTTGTGTACAAAGCAAGGCCAAATTTTATAGGTACCATTTATAATTTAAGAAAGGATACACTTGAGGCACATAACATCCAAACGGAATAAGGTAAAAGAATAAGCATCAGTTACAACCTGCTCGCTTCTTTATACCTCATTCTGTTCAGAAATTATAAGCTTCATTTTCCAGAAGGTTGAAATGAAATTAAAGGTCATTCAAATAATGTTTATTTCATCATAAAGAAGTAATATCAAAAATAACTGAACTATAAACTCTAATTACAAATAAAATAACAGAAACACAAAACACCTAACAGAACATAAATGAACCATAGGTACATTTTGTTATTTTGGAACACGTTGAATAATAATAAAGTTCAAAGTAATCTTCGTGTAAAACTATATTTATTCAAGTAGGAAGTAGGTACGAGGATGCCCCTTTCAAATCAATACAAACGATGAAAATGAGTCAGTTTGTAGGTTTCATGTTATAACAAAAACTAATAGCAATATTAACCTTCAAGTCAAATATTGGTATCAGTTTGCAAATATTCTAACACTTCCATTTGACTCAAAATCACTTACACATGAACAAATAATAAATAAAAGGTGAGTACACTTAACCAGCTTCGCCCTTCGATCAGCATAAAACAATCAAACAATAATGGACTGGACTTCTGGAGTATTTGGACATTCAAGATACGACAGGTGCACGTGCCGCGCATGCGTATTTAGTAGGGTGAGATGAAACCTTGATCAAGTTGTGGCAAATTACACAATTGCGATGAAATATTATGCAATTTGTGCACATAAAATAGAAAGTGCACAACGGGTGTAAGATGAGTTCAATGCGTTGTAGATGTTTTCCCTATAAATTGTGTTATGGTATATGTGCATATTTTTGTGTATTTTTAGGCAATGTGGAAGTGCATGAATACTAAACAAATTAACAAATATTTATTGAATTTCACAAAACTAGTATGATGAAAGAATGGACAATTGTATAAAATATCTACACAACTGTGTCTTACACAACGTTGTGCATGAACCTGCTGCAGTATTTTCTCTCTGTGTACAATACTGCTCGCTAATAACCATTTAGGTTGATTCTATTTATTTAAATGAAGATAAAAAAAATATTTCTTTTATTTAACTTTAACAAATTATAGTTGTAGTGCAGGCAGATTTGGTATCGTCAGTGTTCATATCTCTCAACTCATTTTAGACTAAACAATATCAAATATCTATAATATTGAATGCTTAATAGATATCGACGTTCGTAATTTCACCTCGTGTTTTTCATGGTGAACTAATAATAATACGAATAATAGTTTCATTTTAAATTTTGGACGTGACTTGTCTGTTTCAATGCGATGAAAATTTGAAAAAAATGCGGGGAATTACGTTGTATCGCCAAGTGTGTTTTGAGAGTGTATCTGGGGCTAACAAGAGAGAATTTGCTAGTAGTGATTCCAAGTTGCCTGCTTTTAGAAACCGGTAGATAACACTAGAGCAAGCTTTTATTTTGTTTTGAAAGGAGGACTATTTTATTTGATGAACTGATATTATCATATTATCAATATCAATATTATCACTCATTTGCAAATACGACTTTTTCCGATGAAATCTATATTGGGATTCATTTCTCTTTACGAATTGGGTTATTTCCATATCTTTCATGTTTCACAAGTTTATGATATTCGTCGTTAGAATATTTTCCTTAATTTTAATTTATTCGTTTGTTGTTTTATCTAGGGCTCATTAATTTGAAAGTCCAGCCACCTTCTAAGATCCACAATATTTCAGCCTCAAGACTGCCGGATCTCAGCTTTTTTGGACAGTTGAGAGACGAAAAGAGCCGGTTAAGTCTACAGCAAACAGAAAGCCAGCAACATTCGTTCTGCTTGGTTATAACAACAACAATAATCAGAAATCAGGGTGGTGACAGTATTTTGCCATATATTTAAGTTGAGCACTCCTCAAATATTGTTAAACGAAGCGGTTTTAAGGGTTTCACTCTGGGTGACCCAATAGAATCCGTGCAGTGAAACAACAACCAGCCAGTGGGTGAAAAGATTCTTCCAGGTAATGTATTCAAAGGATAGATTACACTGGTAACCAATTATATCATGAACTTTCTTTCAAATAATATAAAATTACTTAAAGAGGTTATTTTTTGTTTCTAACAATTTTTTTACAAACAACAAATCCTGAATTTGATATGTTTGGGCATCCCAACATTATGCATTGAAGTTGCCTCAATGGCAAAGTTTGCATATAAACATTTCAAATTCTGACGTATTTTCGTTGACGTACTTGGGTAAAAATTTTGTAACTATGTTATTTGTATCATGAAAACTACCGTGGTGGCTGAATTTTATATTAGTTATAATTGTTCATTATTGAGTTGTAGGAATCGCATACGGATCATTCTGAATTTTCAGTTTTTCGAGTTTTATACGTGGTTTTAAAAAAAGATTCATCAGTAAATTTTTAAAAACTTTTATTCCTGAAAGAACAAATTGTTAGAATTTATTAAACTGTCAACTGAATTCACCAGTTTCAAAGAAACTATCTCTTTCAACGGTATCAGCAGTTAAATAATTGGATCTTATCAATGGTTCCAAGTTATTATGATAAAGTTGAAATAACTACTGGCAATGTATTTGAACTAAATGCCAATGACCCAAAAATAGAGCAATATGATAATTATAGTTGCAACATGATCTGTTGAACTGTCTTTCTGAGCTTTAAACAATTCCCAATATTTACTACAAAAAAGGCCTAGGTCATAGTAACATCATTCCTTTGTCTGACAAGGAGTCAGAGGAATGACGCCAGAGAAATGACAATTCTCAATGTTTCCGTGAAATAGTTCACCATTCCCTTATTTCATAATCTCACATTTTGCATAAGGAAATAAACGAGAATAATATGAAACTCTCCATAATGTTCAAACAGAAACTGTATAATTAATGTTCCTGAAATAACTATCGGAGGAATGATATTTTTGAGTGTGACTCAACACGATTTCCTTCTTAATTCACCAGTAACAAAAAACCACGACAATTCCTCTTACCAACAACCGTAATTTTCAACTCATGAAACTTCAACTTGTCTTCTGTAACAGCCACAACTGAAATGGCGTCATCTGATGTCCAATTAGTGAATTTTGAAATTGTGGCAGAGGAATGACGATAAAAGCTAGGGACATTGATTCTCAAAGTTTGTTTGCTTTAAATTCAAGTTTTTTATTAGTTATTGTTTTCTATCGAAGTAACTATTGTCTGGACAGTGAACGCTAAATTACACTATAGCTTTAATACAGGAACAGTCCAATAATGATTTTTGATCACTTTGCTTGAACAAATAAAACATTTATAGTCGAAATTTGCCGAAACTTTCTGAATGGGTATAGGTAAATTGGGAATGTCTGAGTAGTATACCTCAATTACTCTTGTCTAAAACTTGCCGATTCTTTTTTAAAGACGCCGGACATCAAATATCATAGTTTCGGAATTTTGACCCACTTCATCTTCATGTCGAAATATTTGTATAAGAATTTTATCAAAAATGGAGGTTCTGCTAATAAAAACCAATATAAGGTAATTCAAACAATTAAGAAATAAATTTTTTTTTATAAAATATTACCAATAACTTCAAGAACAAGTTATAAACGACAAAACAAACACCAATATGTAAAACAAAATTTTAATCGCAATTAAACAGATCTTGTGATATAATCACAAATCTAAACAGAATTTATTCAAAAAATTATGGTTTCTGATTGGTCTATTTCATAATGATGACGAAATATTTACGTATAAAGCTCTGAGCATTGATGAAATGTTTTCGGTTAGCAATACTGTATGAGTATACCAGTAATTGAAAAATTCATGAACCCAACGATGGCATGAATAAAGAAAATATACGTCAGAACAAAAGAAAATATACCTCAGAACAATATCTCGGGGCAACCCATGTTTTTCAGGAAATTTGCATGTCTACGTTAAGTAGAAACATTACTCCGGAGGCGTTGTATGAAAATCGGTCAAAGTAATAATTTTCCAGGAAAGCACATCAGATATTCGATGGAAAGCCGCGAAATCCAATCGATATTCAGCGCGGTGTAAACAATACCTTCATTGTAGTTTTGTTGCTTTTGTAGTTCCGCGCCGAACGTGAAGAAACAATTGATCATATTTCTATATAAAGCGGAGCTTTTAGCGGCAGACTGCGTGAATTATACGGCGTCACATTACGAGAATATACAGCGCATTCACAAAAATTGATAGAGATAGTTTTTGTTGTTGCGTGAAAAAGGGGTTTGCGGATTCACCAGAATTTACAATGTTTTGTTTCGCAGTTTCGACGCAATGCGTGGCAGGTTTTTCAATTACGCCTTGAAATATGGGCTTCCGAGAATATGTGCTGAGTTGATTTATCATTCTCTTGCAGATTCTGCGATATTAAATTAGTGTCTGCTACGCACGCTTTCAGGAATAGCGCCTTTTCGAAATTATTTGTTGGCGTTTGATATGAAGACGTATATATTTCCTCTAGATTTATCTTTTCCTGAATATAATATAAATATTAAAAAATGATGTAATAAGAAAAATCTATGAGAATATGAAGCTTCGAATCATTCGTATCAATATGAAATGCATCAAATGCACAGAGGCATTTCAGGACCGGAAAATATGTATTTAAATGAGACCAAGCCTAAAGTTGAAATATCCTCTAAGGTCATAAAACCATCTGCCACTTGTTTCCAACTATCATTGCTATTCGAAGATGTTCGAAAATTTTCTAATAAATACAGTTGGTACGAAACATCCATTTAAAATGAACCATTGTATCAGATTATTCTCAAGTGTTCAGGGATGAACGAATATTTCCAAATGGGACATTTCAAAATATCATGGTAGACATTCTTCCTTGCATTTTCAGGACGATTTCTAGAGGTCAATAGACGAATTTACCAGAAATAAGAAGCATTAACACCACCCAACCTAGCCTGCTCAAAGTATCCTTGGACTCTTTTGTAGATAAACTTATCGCCTCTTATTCCTTCAAAGCCGTTTTCAGACAGACCTCTTACTTTCTGATAAAACCCGAAAAAATGTATTTTTCACATCGACTAATTTTTTTTCAGTTCCACCACGTATTTTTTCCCACCACACATAATGTCGAAAAGTGACGTGCCGAGTTTTTAGCTGTTATAATTTAACCTTAATTTTTGGCTCAAATTTGTGGTTACTGGACTACCACAAAATTTAATAACTATTTTCAAGACAACAGTCTTCTAAATGCTGTAACTCATCAGGGCAAATCAATCATCACTCTCCTACACTCCTTCAGATTTCCTTGAATTATTATTCTTTCATTTTCATACTGTGGAAAGTAATAATTCCCAAAAAGATATGATTTCAATATTGTTTAAATTGTATTTGCTTATTTTGTGTTTTCTGTACTTATACTCTTGACGATATTATTATTTTTTTATGGTAGCTAAAAGCTCTTTCATTCTATTCTAATAAGTTCTTTCCCAATTTCGTTCTTTATATCTTTCAAAGTTTTCTGGTTAATGTGCCCCCAGCGCCACCTTTGGAGTAATAACAATGCATCGCATCTAATACCATTCAAAATATTTCCTGACCCATTATTCTTCATCGAATCGTTCAAATGTATCGAGTTAGAGTAGCATTCAGATGATTTTTATCAACGACTATTTTATTTTGAAGCTATTATGCACCTAATTTTGGTTCATTTGCATTGCATAATAAAACTCATTACGGAACGCTTTCTTAATGGAGATTAATTCAGCAAAAAAAGAACTTATGAACGTTTTTTAGAACGAGAATAAGAAACATTTGAAACTATGAATAAGCTATTCGTAGTAAATATTAATCGTACAATTTTTACATTTTGACACGTTTACTCCCGAAGAAGCCATTCCAAGTTTTGTTGTTACTTTTGAAGCCTAATTAACTATCACTGAGACATATTGAAGGTTCAAGTCAAAGTTCTCCTGAAATGTTTGCGGCATTTTTCCTTTTATTTTCAATCGAAGAATATATGCATCTTCCAGCCTCCATGTCGCTTCATCATTATAGATCTGCTCCTGAATCTGAAGGCCATGAAGCTGAGTATCACTGGAAGCGGTGACCTGTAAATTGGGGAGGATCAGGTGATTTCAGAAACAATGCAACGTTTTTTGCGAAAGTATTCATGCCAACAGGCTAGACAGTCTTATACATGCACTGTTCCTATGAGCAACAAAAAATCGTCCATGACGGGGATGCAGCTGCGCATATTGTCAAACAATTTGGACCATATTCAGTCCCTCGATGCATCCAGAAATTATAAAAAATTCCCGTTTTGTTTTGGTTATTGTATCAGGAATCTGTATATGAAACACTTGCTTTTCATCCTTGATATTTTCTAAAAGCAAATTGCAAAGTTCGGATTTCCTACATCTTCCAGCTAGTCCAATAGTTAGTGCAACCTGAAAATAGATGTTATTAAAACCTATGGAGGGTAGGTTTAGGTTTGAACGTGAGTGTGCCCGTATCAGGCCCTCCACTGCGGCCAATGGCCTATTGTAGCTCACCCTATGGTTATATTGATAAGGATGGATTTAGCGAGGAGCAATATATGAAAATATAAGTAGAAAAGTTATTGGGTATAACCCTCAAATTGTTGTGCAGCCGTAGATACGTGTTTCGAGCTTAAGCTCTGATCAGTACGGTAAAATCAAGTGCGAAGATGTATAACACTTGGATGGTAAAATGGAAACAAAGGAAGTCAACAACAGGAGGCCAACCACACATTTGTGGCTACGGTTAGAAGACCATGTGCTTACAAGGCAACAACTAACGTCGCCACGGAGGCAGCTATAGCTACCAGCGTGACAATCCTAACCAGGAAAATACAAATAAGGATGGATTTAGCGAGGGGCAATATATGAAAATATAAGTAGAAAAGTTATTGGGTATAACCCTCAAATTGTTGTGCAGCCGTAGATACGTGTTTCGAGCTTAAGCTCTCATCAGTACGGTAAAATCAAGTGCGAAGATGTACAACACTTGGATGGTAAAATGGAAACAAAGGAAGTCAACAACAGGAGGCCAACCACACATTTGTGGCTACGGTTAGAAGACCATGTGCTTACAAGGCAACAACTAACGTCGCCACGGAGGCAGCAATAGCTACCAGCGTGACTATCCTACCCAGGAAAATACAAATAAGGATGGATTTAGCGAGGGGCAATTATATTTTGAGGGTTATACCCAATAACTTTTCTATATTGCCCCTCCGGTCTGCAATTGGTTCCTTGTTTGGATCAGGCGGTGTCCTGCTGTCCTGCTGTCTGTCTCTGAGAGCTCTTGCAAAGTTGTTCCTTCAAAGTAAGGATCTTTGCACATATGTCTGACAGATATAATTCAATATCTGTTGAGGTATTAGCCAGAGAAGTAGTTGTTTTATGTCGGACATATGCTATACAATCTATACAAAGGTATAGTGAGTTCCTAAAGGATAGTTTTCGACTGTTTTACAGTCACTGGCACATATATATATATATATATATATATATAACTTCCTGTTATATATATATATATATATATATATATATATATATATATATATTATTGATATGTATATCCTAGTATATCCAGTATAATCTCTTAACTAAATTCAGGAATGTATTGAGAAAACAATTTACCAGGTTTTCTGGTTTTATGCAGTGGATAGTAAGCAAACCTACTATTACTCTGCGATGCGCTCTACTGAGTTCGAGCCTCCGAGCAATGAGAGATATAGAGATGCCATTTCTATTTTCGCAACACACATTTGTATTGAAATCTCCTTAACACTATCCTTTGTTACAAATTGTGGGTGAGGGGTAAAACTCCGAGTTCGGAGGAGGAGATTTGTTATTGCTATGATATTCGGGCATAAGCTTAGAACCAGTGGCGTGCTTGTTATGATATCCGGACGTAAGCTTAGAACCAGTGGCGTGCTGATATATTTTCTCATGTTACATTTTTAATTAAAGATATTTATAATTAGACACGGTCGGTGCAGAGAAAATTGTTCTCTCATGTATTGGTATCGATAGACGACCACATGCCTGGTTGGAAACCACGTGTGTTGTCAAGATGCCAATCCTTACGTCTAATGCTTGGCGGTAGTGCTGTGTTTCCCTACAGTTGAAAAGTGAATACGCTACCATTAATAACCAAGTCGCCCCAGGGCGCCACGGCGAATTGTAGCCGCCATGTACCCTCACAGGCTATGCCTTTGGGTACACTCTACGAGTGCTATCAGTAAAGAGTAACATATTTTATTACGGTGAATAGGTGCCAAAATAAGTGACAATATACATGACGTGAGAATTGTCTAAACGCCACGTGTACTACCATAGCACAATTTTGTTAAAGATCTTTAAATTTTTTACTTTTATTCATCAATTGTAAAAGTAGAAAGGTGGTGATTATTGCTGTGTAGCAATAGAAACTGAATTGCTCTAAAGGGTTCAATTAATCAAATATACTGCATTGTACGAAGAATTAGATTCTTGCTGATAAAGCATGGAATGAGGTCATAAATACTGAAAAAATAAATGAAAGCGCTAAAGTAAAGAAGTCGAAATATTAAAATCATTGAATCACATTAGTAAACTATACTATACACTATATATATGATATACATGAATTATAATACAAAAATTCACACATAAACTAAAATACACAAGAGATTACAGTCAAATTTATGAAGAAAGTGTATCATTGAAATACGCATTCAAAGTGTAGTAAGCCTCAGTAGCTCTTTAACTCTTTTTCTGAAGTTTTTTTCTTGATTCAGATTATTGATATCCTGAGGCAGATGATTTAAAAATTAAGTAATTTCTTAACTTGCGTAGAGTAAGGTAGGTAGCGATCGATATTACAAGTCTGTCTGGTAGCAAAACGAGAATTCGTTGTGTAGTTAGTATTGAACTTCTGTCAGATAGTCTCAAGTATAAATATGGAGGTGAGAGTCATTATTGTACATGATTCAAATAGGGGCCGACATGTAGGTATCTCCGAAGCCAGCTCTGCATACGTACCATACAGCTCTATTTTGGTATAATCTTGATTTGCTCACAGGGTGGAGCGGCGACTTGCTTATTGTTGAATAATCTGTCCAGTGTGCCTACACTGCAACAAGTTTTTTTTAGCTATTTCAACAAATAGTGTTTTTTGTCTCATAATCTGGATGGAAATGAGCAAATTCAATAAAAAGCAACTTATTCAATACCACTTAAAAGATCAAGTATGGTTTATGTCATGATTACCATCCTCGACGCCCATGGTTCAATTTGGGAGGGCATGAAATGAGTCATAAACGGACGTCAACAAACATTATCGCCAAGTTAAGAGTGAATACAATACGGAATACCAACCAGATCACTGAGTGCACATGGATATATCCGACAATGGCTTTTTTCAATATGATTCGGGCTGAGTTTGTAAACAACGTCGGGTATGTTCCTTTCAAGAAAGATACAGAGAAGCCGTCTCTATACCTTTTATTACTAGGCGGTTCTAGCAGTTTGTCAGAGTACTGTTTTTGGTGATAATGCTTTGGAATAGGCTAGGCCCCGTAGACAGCGTCAGTACTCGAGTCTTTGTCTTTTTCATTAAAGGCAGTCGTAGATAAAACGTTGTACTATGCATGTGTGATAATGCTTCACTAATATATTTGTGTGTTAACATAACTCGTTCTACGCACTTGTTTGCAATTTACACAGTTAATTATTAATGATGCCTCCATTCCACTTGTATACTGTATAATAAATTGTATAGCCATCTTTGATTGGCTATTTGGAATATGTTTGTTAAAATTTCTATTTCTAAAAAACTTCATAATATCATACATTCTGGTGATATTAGTACTCAAAAACAAGTTGAACTGCATATGCCAAAAATTAATCAAATTAAAATCAGCTATCCATTCAAACCTCGTCAATTTCATTTCCTCCCGCACGTCATTCAGAGTGAAGTGATTGGTGAATATCATGCAGTTCAATTAATTAATCATAGTCGCCTATATACCGTTTTATATAGTTGACATTTTCGTTAAATAAGTTCCATTTGTCCCCGTGGAAAAGCCGTTTTCCGGCACTGAATTCCCATGCCATCAAATTAAAATTTCCATTCAAACGACATGAATGTCATTCGGTGAATTAAAACTTAATCATTGCCAAATGGAATTTGTTAGATTGCGAAACGATTTCACTGTTTTCACGCTATTGATTGATGATGGTTGATCGTGTTTTGTCGACTTTATTATAAAAGGGTAGCAATGAAGAATATATCGTTCTGGTATCATTATCGTTTGTAGCTTAAAATGTAGTCAGCAGGATATTACCATTGTTTATATAGAAGTAAGATAGTTAGTCAATGCCTGTGTAATTGGTGTTGGACGCAAACGCAAGTGTCATCTAGCGTAATTAGTTACAAACATGAATATTTGACGTCATTTTAATGCAGGTTCCTTCAAAAAACCCTTATTTTAATGCTGTCCAATTGTTTCAATCAAGTTACGACATGACTTGAAGGCCAGATCACTGAAGTTACGACATGACTTGGATGCGAGCTCACTGTCGCCATCTACATGTCGCATCCATTTTGATCCAATTTTAATCCCATAAGGTTGACTAACTATCTTCTATATAAACACTATATACTACTAAATCAAATTTATTGAAATATTGGAAACAATACCAAACTAACAATAAAAAAATAGCACTCCGGGGTGGCCTGAATTGATTTGGTCATGCATTGGGTATTGGTGGTCGTATGGGCAGTGATGGTCGTGCGGATAGAGCGTTCACCTCTGAAGGGTAGGGTTGAGGTTCAAATCTTCTCACTGTCATCGGTCTCGTGCATGGCATCACACGTTGAAAAATGAGAGTTGCATTTTCCCTAGCTCACACAAGTATCTCGAATACTACTGGGGGTTACACGTAGGGGTGCAATCGGTTGACGGGAATAACGAAAACAACAATAACAATTTGCTTTCACAGTTACAGGGAAACCCGGAAAATTCTGCAACACCACATAGTCTGATTAACTGGCAGCAATTGAATGAAAACTACTGAAGAGGTCCATCGAATAATGAATATCTGCTTTTCGGAAAATTAGTATACCTAGAGGCTCAAAAAGGATCAATTCGGAAGAAATCATTCCATTTCTATCATCAAATTTGTACCAGTTCGTTCTGTCCTTCGGCTAGATAGGGAGTTCCTCCAGCTTGGCACGTTGAAATAGCTTAATATGTTCCTGAAATATAACTTATATGAATATTTGAAAATTAAATATATTTGAAAAAAAAAGAGATTATCCGAGGTAAAAATTAATTAGGGACTGCAGTGTATTTCGAAGCAGAAATTAAAAATTAAAATTAGCGGTATAATCCTTTTCGAAAATATTCTTGTACTTGCTTATACGAAGAATATGATTTAGTCGGAATTTGTTTGTACTTCATTTTTTGTGGAATTTATGTGCACCCCTTCTTTGATTCCTCCAATGCTTTTAAATTTGATTTTTGTTGTAGGCTTCACATCGATATGTACGATGGTACGATGTATTTTGTTGTGATATTTATTTGTTGAGATCCGTAAAATGTTATCATTCATTATGACCCATCATTGAAAATTATATGTGAAGCCACGTCCTTATTTTTCAAATTACCCTTTCTGCTATGGCAGCCTTCACAGTAATGAATGTGAAATAGTGGTTGATTTTGTATTTTCGTGCGAGAGATAAGAAACTAGTATTGAAAAATTCTTTTCCTTGGTCGCTTTGTAGATATTTCAGAGAATATTTGGCTTCTTTCAATACAATTTCCATTGCATCGGTTACAGCGGTACCTGATTTATTTTTAACAGGTTTTGTCCATTGGTATTTCGAGTAGCAATCAATCATCACAAGAATATAACGATGTACTTCGTTACTTTTGGCATAGGGTTGTAATTCAGCTGAATCAATTTGGTTATTCTTCTGGGAAATTTACGTTTTTTCGGCTTATATAATTCATTAACCACCTGTCTCTTCACATCACATATTTCATTTTCCATCCTATATTTCGGTGATGTAACAGCATCAAATAATGAGAAAATCATCTCTTGCTGGTACTCCGCCAATTTATCATTCATGATTCTTTTGCCTAGTTTGTTGTTTTGTTAATGGTTATATGAATTAATCCGATTCATTATTATTATTATTATCATTGTCATGTCCGGTATAGCCAGCTGGCTTTGAAGCTATCAATAGCCGTAGACTAGCCACTTACTCTATAGGTGAGTTCCAGTTATAGTTATTAACGTAACAAGGCCGATATGTTGTAAATAAGGGAAGAGGTTAAGTATTGTAATCTGAGGCACAACTGAGAATTATAACAACCAAATCCGTTATTTGCGTATCGGCTGTGTGTCGTTCAAGTCTTTTCGTGCAATCGCACGCAAAGTCAGTATTTCGCGTTCTCAGCACAGTCCGCGAAATTTAATTTCGCGGCCGTTACCCATAGCAACGGCCGCGAAACCAAACGTCACTTTCAATTTGTCACACCAATCTTTAAACTCGCCGTAACATTTTTCGTACTGCCGTTTAGATTTAGGGTATTAAAACGGAAAGCGCCGAATTTACAACGCTTTTGAGTTCAGGAGGAGTGGAAGGTACTGAAATATCGCTATCAGTATCAGACATTTTGCGTTTTGACAAGAACTGTCAAAATATTTTGTATATATTGAATCATATCATTTCCATAGCACACGGTGAGATTGTTAAATAAATTGAACTGCTGTTGATTTTAGAGCAATAACATATTTATTTACAACTATCTATTTTAATAATTTTAACGATTGCACGAAAAATAGTGTGTATGCCATGGCCGCGAAACTTTTTAACGACCTCAAGATTATCTTGCCTCGGCCGCAAGCGGCCTCGGCGATAACTGTTCTTTCGGTACGTTAAAAAGTTATTTCGCGGCCTTAGCATACAAATAACTATTTCGTAATCCCGCTGAAAGATTACATTTTGATTCCGAGGAAAAACAAACCACGTACCTTCAAATTCGACACAAAAATCCCAACATCGTGTTGTCATGGAACAGCTCAACAATATTGGAACATCTTAACTATATTATAACAACGTCAGTTTTTTGTGTTCGCGAGTTCGTTTTAACAACAGATGAAATTGAAGGACTTGAGGAACAAAATCAAATTTCTTTAGAAATATTGGGATAATCATGTGCAGCAAGTGTTGATTTACTGCCAAAGATAAACCAAGAGCGATATCAAAATTTTTAAGAGTGGCGTGAAAGCAAGAATGTAATGGTGGTTAAGGAAGATGTATTATTATCTTATCCGAAAGAATATCAGAGGTTTATTCTCCTAACTCGCTGTGAACCAAGATTTCAATGTTGAAACTTGCTTTGAAAGTTTATGACAACATTGACATTTGAAGGTTAGTTATTTTTAATCGTACACCATATCAGAGTATTACCTACAGAAATGGTATTTTCAAATCTGGAAAATTGTTTTAGTTCTTTACACGAAAGTATGATGGATACACACCAAAGAAACCAAAAATTTTGTATAAAAAAGAAGTCACTAAGTTTTTGTTGGAGGCAGATGATCATACAGGGTTGCTTGAGAAGGTTGTGTTAATGTGTGGTATTTTTGGCGCCTGTGGACGTGACGAACTTGTTGAGCTGACTGTGGATGATTTTGAAATCTCCAGTACCATAGTTTTGGGAACATTGGTAAACTAAAAACAAAAAGAACAGGGTATTTGTATATATATATATATATATATATATATATATATATATATATATATACATATATATATATAAAGCGATGCAGCAAGAAAACACAAAGTCGTCTCCACAATTTGTGTTTTCTTGCTGCATCGCTTAACTATACCACTCCACTTCGAGATACAATGGACTTCTACCACAGAATGATATATATATATATATATATATATATATATATATATCTTTATTTAGTTGAAAAACTAATTCATTTACAATAGTAAATACAATGTCACCTTATAAATAAAATAAAATTAACATGAAAAAATACAAACAGTCTGATTAAAAATTCACACGTATAAATAAAAAGTTACATAAAAAAGTCATACATAAAAATATACTAATTTTTCATAAGGTAATCCTTCAATCGTCTTTTGAATGTATTTATCGAACCACTCTCTTTAATTTCTTGTGGGAGGTCATTAAAACAATCTACTCCTTTATAAAATAAAGAATTATGTGTACTTTTCTTTTTATACTTTTCAATTTTTATGTTGTTTTTGTTTCTTGTATTGTACTCGTGTATTTCAGCCACAAAAGTTAATTTATTCTGTAGATATACAGGTGAATATCCAATTTTGATTTTGAATATGAAAATTAGTGTTTGGAACTCGAACAGTTTTTTCACTGGTAGCCATTGAAGTGTTTGCAACATATTTGATATTGGTGTTATTCTCGAACATTGTAAAATTATTCGCATAGCACGATTCTGCATCTTTTGTAATCTGTTTATATCATTTTGATTGAGAAAAAACAGAATGGTAGAACAATAATTTAAATGTGGAAGGATTATGGAGTTGTATATTAATAATTCAGACCACTGGCTAAGATATGGGGAACATCTTCCTTAATAGTTGATTTTGTAAGCTACTGTTTTAATAACTTGATTAGCATGTTCCTTGAATTTTAATTTACTATCAATAGTTACACCCAAGTACACGAATTTGTTTACCTTTTCTATATCACTGTCATTCAATCTTAGAAGTAGGTTTTCATTATTATGATCTTTATGTTTCCCTAATATTTACGTTCACCTTTGCATAGCAATATCTATACACCCTTTCAAGACCAGCGTTCATAGTATCAACACACTCTTGTACATCTTCACTACTAAAGTACAGTAGGGTGTCGTCGGCAAATAAGTGAATTTTACATTCTTCTGCTATGGTTACAATGTCATTTAGATATATGAGAAAAAACATTGGTCCCATAATAGACCCTTGAGGCACACCTATATTATTTTGCATTTTATCTGAATAAAATTCATCTAATTCTAACCTTTGCTGTCTATTGCTTAGATAATTCATGATCCAGTTTAGTGCTATTCCATCAATACCTACACTTTCAATCTTTCTAATCAGTCTGCATCTATCTACAGTTTCAAATGCCCTTTGAAGGTCAAGAAAGACTGCAATAGTATACTGATCATTTTCTGCACTTTTCTTCCAATCAGTTAAAACACATTGTAACGCAGTTTCACAACTATGTTTGCTCCGAAAACCCGATTGATTTTCACATAGGACTTTACTGCCCTCCAAATAATCCACTATCTGCTCATATACAGCCTTTTCCAATACTTTAGCTGTAGCATTAATCATGTTTATTGGTCTCAATTGAATAGCTTGGTTTGTATTTGGCACTTTTGGTATAGGTATAATAGTTGATAATTTTAATTCAGCTAAAGAAGCTAAAGAACTGTTGATAATGTTTAACAATGGATTACAAATGGCACTGAAACACTTCTTCAGAAGTTCTACACAAATTTCATTTGGACTACTTTTATTTTTCAAAGAACCAACAATTCTTTCTAGATTTACCATATTGATAAGACTAAAGTTGGACAATTTATTATGAGTTATTCTTTTAGTTATAGGAAAGCTATGAGAAAAATTGTTGTCAATTCCATCAGTGATATTTATTATACTTTTGATATAAAATGTGTTCAGGCCATTTGGTATCAGACTCATATCAGAAATTATTTCACCACTGCCCAAATCAATAGTTGTAAGATTGTATTCTTTGTCATTATTCGGTACTAATGTCTTCAGTGTCTTCCACATTTCAGTGGGATTGTTCTTATTTGAGTCAATCTTTGTCTCTAGATAGTTCTTCTTCTCCTCTCTAATTGTTTTTACTGCTATATTTCTTTTTTGTTTATACTTTTCCCAATTATCCGTTGTTTTATTGACTGTATACTGTTTGTAACTCATATCCCTTTCTTTTGTAGCTTGCCTCACCTTCTCATTCCAGAATTCCTTATAATGTCCAAAGATCTTGACCGGTTTTTTTGGAGCGACTTCATTCAAAATTGACAATACATTGTCCAAAAATTGTTCATATCTATGATTTAAATCCCTTTCTTTGTCATTCCCAAAGAAGGACTTCCTTTTGATGCATATGGCTCACACGAAAAATACATACATTTGCTGCCTTCGATTTTGGAAAATCACCGATTCTTCATTGGTTATACAAATGGTAAATGTGTAAAATGAGTTATGGACATTCATACTATTGGAGCTGATCCAGAGAAGATTACAGCATTCTTAAAATCTGGAAATCCTCAGCTCTACACAAGGTACTCATTTCGCAGATCCTCTGCTACTATGCTTGTAGAAAATGGTGGCGATTCACTATCGGTCAAAGAACTTGGAGGTTGGAACTCCTCTGCGGTGGCGGAGTCGTATATTGAAAATTCAGTTCCAAAGAGAATGAAGATAACGTGACAACTATTTTATAGTAATGAGGCCACACTGACAACAAGTTGAAATAATGGTGCTACAGATGGTAAATCTCTCATCAATGGAATAGAAAAGTCAAATAATAGCAATTGTCAAATTACTTTTCAAATTTATAAATAGTCAATATTATTATAATTATTGTTATTGTAAGCAAAATAAAGATTTGGAAAGAATATTGAAGCAAGTGATTCTTTAACGCGTGCCAGTAGTTAAAAAATCTTAACTGTTATGATCAACTTTTCAATTGTCATCTGAATACCGTTAAATCAAAATAACAGGATGGGATTACAAAAAAATATAATTCACAGGTTTGTGATCGAACATCTCCTGCATTTTTTTACGATTGATTCTACCTCCATTCTTTGTTCGACTCCTATATAATGTGATGAGTCTAATATTGTGGTTTGGTAAATTCACGAAATTTTTCAGAATTGGACTGTTTGAAACCACTCTTCAATTGGTGTTGTTTGTATGGAGCATTCGTTAAGTTTACTATCTTTAATATCAAGAAAGCGCCGACAGGGTATTCATATTATGGAAATGCTTCCACAACTCCGTTCGTGATACTTGTAACGATGGCTAATCAAATTCGCACAACAAAGAAACGTGGTTCAATCGTTCGGGTTTCCGTTACTTCATGAATATGGATGCAATCACTTATATTCCCCCGTGATAATGGCTTAGTGAAAGAATGATTTTAATTCCACCACTTTTGAAGAAGCACGAACACTCTGCATCTATTCAGCGTGCTAATGGATGTCTAATCTGACTGGTTTAGCGGGTTTTCGCTCCATCAAAAATTTCAATATTGCTTCCCGCAAACCTCGAAGTGTTTGGCCGGTATTAAATCGGCCTTTTTTGTATTTCCTCGGTAGCGCTGTATCTGTGTTAGTCTGCTAGTCGGGTGATTCGTCCGCTATTTGCAAAACAGTGTGCAATCCGAAAGGAAGTGATTTAAATTTTTGTCGTTCGAATGCGAGCTGATTTCGGAGCGAGTGTTTTGATTAGATTTCGCATTCAAAAGGTTTTTTTTTGTCGATACAATCAGTAGTCGATGAAAGTGGAAAGAATTAAATGAATCTGTACTGTGTTTCCGAGAGAGATAGTTATTGGACGTGGATCCTCAGGTTGTCCATAAATACAAGACTTTGTTGAGTCTGATGATGTGAAAACGTTCTCTTCGTTTCACCTAACACTTCAGTTAACAATGAAATTGATGATCATTATGAATTTGTGTGAAAACGTGGATTAATATGCCAATATGAAAGTGTTACCCTTTCCATCTGAAGAATTTGGAAATAGAACATTTATTTGTGATAACCTCAGAAAATGTGAATGTAAAATGGAAGATGATCCAGTTTACCATATTTTTAATCCAATAGAAATTGAAACAGCATCCTCTGAAATATTGCAGACACTTTTAATCGATGAAAAATAAGATTTTAAAATCACCATATGGGATTAGAGGTATAGATAGATAGATAGATGAGTTCATTATCTAAATTTTGAATGTGAATTTTATCTATTTTTTATCTGTTTTAATAGCTCTAGATTTAGGTAGGTTCTGACAATTCTCATACATGTAACTGTCGACAAGAAATAAATATTTATTATTTTTTTTTTTTTTTTTTTTCCTTGGTGTTTTGGCATCGACTGCTATGGTCATTAGCCATGTGTTCTGGATAGGCCTTGTTACTAACTCCATACGCCACTTTAGGAGCAGCACTGTTAATTTTTAACGCAACAGTGAATCGTTGAGGATTATTCCCAGCCGACACGAGCCTCAATCATTCAGACTTTCACATCTGAAAATGAAAAAAGATTGCACCGTCTGGGAATCGAACCTGCAATCTCTCGATTACCAGGCGAGCGCTTAACCACTGCGCTAATCCCCGCTAAATATTTATTATTATTATGGCTATTATTATTGTAACTGCTATTATAACAAGAAACGTCTTGCTATTAGGAATATTAATAATGAAAAAATTAAATCGTGAAAAATGTTGGTTGTATATGACATTGACAACCGATAACCAACATAAAACACATTAAACACACGAATAAAATACATAAATGACAATAACAAATTTCATGATCGAATTAATAGTAATGTTTTCTTGAATGTAGTATCGAAGATAACATTTTCCAAAAGAAGAATATTGCAAATGGCGATTTTCATTCCGAAACTATTTTCAGTATGACATTACCAGAATATCACACAAAATATGCTCTGAAATTTTTTAAATCTTATCCAACAATTGAAGATGCATTACGCGTACACCAAATATTATAAAATACAAATGTTGTTCGCTTCAAGATATTAGAGCAGAAAACGAGATAATTTTTGGGCATATTCTCTCAAGACCTCTACAGAAATTGATAGAATTTTCTTCACAAATGAAGTTTTCCATCTCAAAAATGTTAGTATTGAGACATTTCTTGGAAATGACACAAAATGTGCTTGACGAGTCATTATAACTAACCAAATGAGTTATAATATATGACACATCCACCAAATATTAGTACATATAAACCACCAGAAATTATTTATTACTTCTTGTCTACTTCCGGACTTTCAAGCAGAAAAAAATATTATGGGGTAATATCACAAGAGCACATCAAAAATAAATAGATTTTTCTTTTTCTGCAAAGATGATTTACTTCAAGGAACAGGAAAATAAAATATTACATTCCGAACCTTACGTAACGAGACATTTCCAAAAATTCATACAAAAACTGCTTGACGATTTATTGAAACTAACCGAAAAAGTTAAGCTAAGTGAGGCGTCCACCTAATCTTGAAAGATCCAAACCATCAAAAATTTAACATTATTCGGCAACGACTTTTTGGTGCAACAAATTTGCTTCTTGCCTGCTTCAAGACTTTCGAGATGGAAAAGAGATAATTATTGAAGATATTATCAGAAGACCTCATCAAAAATCAATATATTTTACTTTTTCTACTCTAGTGGTTTACTTTAAAACAAAGAAAAATCAAATATTCCAAATAACGATTTCCATCCCAAAAATATCTGCAACAAGTCATTTCTGAAGAGTCACACAAAGTACACTTGATTATTTTTTAAAACTGATCAAAAAAGTTCAAATTGATACACCTCTACCAAAAACTAAAATTTACAAACCACAAACCCACCACCAATAAGAAAAAGGAAATATCGCAAAATAGGTTCCATCCCAAAAATATCTGCAACGAGTCATTCCTGAGAAGTCAGAAAATATACTTGATTGATTCTTTAAACTGACCAAAAAAGTTTGATATGACACAGGCCTTCACCAAATATTAGAATATACAAACCACCAGCCAACAAAACAAAACAAAAAGGGAAAAATAACAAAAAACGATTTGCATCCCAAAAATATCTGCAATAAGTCATTTCCGAAAAATCAAAAAAAAATTAACTTGATTACCTTTTAAAAGTGCCCAGAAAAGTTTAAATGCAAATTGCCTCCACCAAATATTAGGATATACAAACCATCAACCAACCAACAAGACAAAACAGAAAACAGAAAAATTACAAATGACTATATCCATCCCAAATATATCTGTCATTTCTGAGAAATTACATGAAATATACCTAACGATTTTTCAATAATGACCAAAAAAGTTTAGATAAATGTGCGCCTCCTCCAAATATTAGAATATTCAAACCACCAACCAACCAATAAGACAAAACAGGAAGACAAAAAATTACGACAAATAACGATTTTCATCCTAAAAATATCTGCATCACTCAATTTCTGAAATATTACACAAATTACACTTGATGATTTTTCAATACTGACCGAAAAAGCTGATGCATGACGCCTCCACCAAAGATTTGAATATACACACCACCAAAAATTATTATTTTCAATCTATTTTACGACTTCTAGACTTTTGAGCAGAAAACCAGACAATTGCCAGAAATGAATTCACAAGACCTTATCAAAAAAATTAGATATTTCTTTTTCTACTATGTTTTAAAAAAACAGGAAAGTACGTATTACAGATATAATGATTTTCATTCCAAAAATGTTTGCAACAGGCTTTTTCTGAAAAATCACTGGAAAAATGCTTTTAATTTAATTTCTTAAAACTGACCGAACACGTTGAGATGCATGATGCGTCCACCTGCAGCGGAATTCTTATCTCTCGACTCGACAGCTGTCGTGTCGAATAAACGAAATTCGTGATTCTCGTGTTCCATATCGAGAACTGAGTATCGACTACAAATGTCATTTTTAATCGACATCTAAAGAGGTGTCGAGAAGTCAATTTTGTGAGGTTATGAGACGATGAAAAGTTTTTGATTTGCAAAAATATCGTTATTTCTACCAAAAGAAGAACATATACAAATGCTATTCGAAGATATGGACAATCATCGAGATTTTGCTACAAGTCGTGCGTGTTCCGCAAATGCGAATAGCAAATATAGAGAAATGTGACGAGAGCTGAGTAATCAATAAAATGGAACAAGCTTTTTTACTGACCAAAGGATTAAATTTGCAAATATTTCTTGTTCTTCTTCTTGAAGCGGTTTAAATGGTTTATTTTAGCAAATGTCTGTTCATTTTTGGTACGAATTAAGTTCTTGGCAATGTTCTTAAGAAAGTCCTACGTTCACTATATAGATATTCATAGTTTTCACCAAGTCATATAAAACCATTGCTGAAATATGAAGCAGAATGAAAGAAGCAGTTTTTATTTTATTCGTTTCAAAATATGCCATTGTACATGATGAAAGAAATTATTAACAAAACTTTCAACAACGTATGTAGTAAGTCACGGGAATAAAAGAAATGGTGCATTCACGGTCAACGTTCAGCACTTTGGTTTTTGACCTTTGTAGCTTGTTTCCAAGGATTGAAAGTTTTGTGATCCAAACGAAATGATAGTGTTAGTATTCCTATTGCACATTTGAAACAAAAAAAGAATGTGCAAAATGCCCCTTTTCTGACCTATGAAAGGAGAGCACCACATTTTGACCTCGGAAGTCGAATGTTCTAACCTATATAGTTGTAGAACTTAATAGCTCTTCCTATGTAGGTACACGTCTGGCTTACTTCCAGGTTATAATCTTCACCAAATCATACCAGTCGCATAAAAGCGCAAAGCAAATAGTATTCGTTTGCATCTGACATGTCGGTTTTGATACATTCTATACCTGGGTTATGGAATATACAGTGACAAAAGTTGCACGAATTGCCAACAAATATTTGTTTATCCAAAATAATGTTTGAGAACGGGCTTCTGAAATTTCAGCGGCACTGAACTATTCAAATTCGTCGTCGATGCCTTCCAAATAGTACATTTTCGTGCCGATGTGACGTCTAATTAGAATTAAATGTCAAATAGTGTTAATTTATTCAAATTAAGTCCACGGCGTATGTTGAGACATACGTTACCTCTCGACAAGTTTTTCGACATGTGATGAGAATCACTCCTCTCTCTATGTCGAGAAGGCTGTCGAAACGAAATCGATACGTGTCGAATCGAAAGATGAAAATCCTTGTGCTGATATTAGAAAATGTAGACTACAAAAATATTTGTATTACATTGTTGCCTGCTTCAAGAGTTTTGAGCACAAAACAAGACAAATTTTTAAAACCCACCAAAAAAGCTGATGTGCTGACGCATCCACCAAATATTAGAATATACAAACCACAACCCAACCAGAGACAAAACAGGAAAAGAAAATATTACAAATCACGATTTCCAACCCCAAAATATCTGCAAAGAGTGATTTCTGAAAAATCACATAAAATGAACTTGATGATTTTTTTAAAACTGACCAGAAAAGTTGAAATGAAATGCCTCCACCAAATATCAAAATGCACAAACCACCTAACAACCGACGAGACAAAACAGAAAAAAAACAAACAACGATTTCCATTCCAAAAATATCTGCAACATGTCATTTCTCAAAAATCACAGAAAATGTATATGATAATTCTTCGATACTGACCTGAAACAACTGTTAGACTCCTTTAACTTAAGCATACGTGCAGTCCGTAACACATATTTGTCAGAGTGCATCTACCATAATCGACTTCATCTGTTCTATTGTGGATGAGTATAAGGTAACCTGCACAGTTCTGCCAGCTAATCTCTCAGATCATGAGGCAGCTCTTAGTATCATTAACTTCCCTAGTAAAGGTACTCCTAAACAACATAATAAACTTGGGCGTATATTTTCTGAAAACAACTACTGCAAATTTCAAACGGCCTGTGAGCAGATCATCTGGAATAGAATCACACATCTGAACACATATTTGAATACACTGAGTAATATTTTTGAAAGTACCTTTCCAATCACCAGGATCCGAAAAAGGTAACTAATCCATGGATAACGAAGGTCATTAAAACATCGGTCAAAAATATGCGTTCATTGAACTACATTAAAAAGTTGCATAAAGAGGAGCATCTACTAAATTATTGCAATAAGTACTGTAGTATATATAACAGTGTCATAAAACAGGCTAAGGTTTCGTATTATCATACCAGGATTAATACTGCCTCCAATAAAGTAAAGGAGAGCTGGACTTTCATAAATGATATCCGTGGAAAGAGCAAAAACCAAATTGATAAAATTATTCTGAAACAAGACTGTATCAATGACTACTATTATTATATCGCAACCAGACTTACTAATGATATTTCCACAAACATGCATATTAATCCAATGCAATATCTTGAAAATGTAAGGATTGACGAAAACTTCTTTTCATTTCCAACAGACTCATATGAAGTGAAGAGTGCTATGAAGGACATTAAGAACAAAAACGCATATGGAGCTGATGATTTGTCTATAAATATGCTTCAAAAATTGCCCCATGCGGCTATTGACACGCTTACTAATCTTATAAATGAGTCCTTTGTCTCGGGAACATTTCCAACTATCCTTAAATCAGCCATGGTGATCCCAACTCACAAAGGTGGGGATAAGGATGATCCGTCAAATTATAGACCAATATCCCTCTCATGAACCGTTGCAAAAATTATTAAAAAGTTAGTAAAGAAGCAACTAATGTCATTTGTCAATAAACATAAAATACTGAATGGTAACCAATATGGCTTCCAAACCAACGAAATCAAAAATGACGCTATTTATAAATTTCTAGAAAACGTATACACATCTTAATAATCAAGAAGCGACTGCGTCAGTGTTCTGTGACTTGTCCAAAGCTTGTGATTGTGTGAACCATGGAATTCTGTTGCAGAAACTTGAGCACTATGGCATCAGAGGCATATCTAATGAGTGGATGACATCTTACTTGGAAGACCGGGAAAAATACGTGAAAGTTTCGGGTGAAGTATCTGAGAAAAAAAAAACAGTGGAGTTCCGCAAGGCTCTGTCATGAGGCCCATATTATTTTTGTTGTATATAAATGATCTCACTAACTTGAATATAAGCGGTAGGTTCATTTTATTTGCAGACGATGCAACTATTTAATGGCACACTAAAGGTAAAAATACTCTCTATAGATCCAGCTGAAATAAAAAAGTGGTGTTATGACAATCAAGTGGTTTTCAACCCTAAGAAAACTAAGGTGTTATCATTTAAGTGGGACATTGACGAAATACAACTAAATATTGACATACTCACGAAATCTGAAAATCTCAGGTTCTTAGGCATTGTATTGGATCAGAACTTAAAGTTCAATGAACATATTATGTCAATGATAAAGGAATTATCATCGGGGTGTTATTAGAGCCTACTTTGCTCTTCTGGAATCTCACCTCAGATATGGTATAGCATTTTGGGGAGCCTGCTCGCAAGGATTGTTTTCAATGGTATTTACTCTACAAAAGAGAGCACTGAGATACATGTGCCATGTTAACTATCAAACCTCATGTAAACCCTTATTCATATCTCAGAGGATACTTACACTAACATCAGTCTTTGTGTTGGAATCAACTAGCTTAGTTCATAAACATAAACTACAATTATTAAAATCAGACGTGGTCCACAATACTAGGGCAAATGGCCAAAATATACCTTTATCAATCTCCAAAACCACCCCATGCCAAAATTCAATTGTTTACAATGGTACAAAAATGTTCAACCACCTACCGAAGAAAATTAAAAATATTCATAGCACTCCAAAATTCAGTAAATTTTGAATAGCTGCGACAGCAGTACAAAATATGATGCATCCATGCACTGATTGATACTGTTCTTTTACACCAACAAATGTGAGGTATATCTGTGGATATCCTTTACATCTTCCTTCCCTCTTTCCTTTACACTATATATGTACTTACTTAATATTAGTCGATTTTAAAAATCAAAATATTTCATTAAAGTAATTCATGGTGGATATATGAATGTATCAGGTATGTTAATATTTTCATCATCTGACAGTTATTCTCTCCAGTTGTTTTGATTAATCAACTGATATAGAATATATTGGTCAAAATTTTAATATCTGTTTTACTTAATTTAATCTGTTTTTATATTTTATATTACTATGACTGTATATGTATATATATATATAAATATATATATATATATATATATATATATATATATATATATATTTATAAGTTCTACTTTATTATCTGACAATCCTAATTGCTTTTCATCATTTTTTATTTATTTTTATTTGATTCCCATTACCACCTGCTAATTGTAAGCTGTTATGAAAAAAATGTACTTACTATATTTAGAGGCTTTGTCAATAAGAATTCTATTTAGATAATAAAGCATGCTTTGACTTTGACCAAAAAAATTAAGATGCATGACGCATTCACCAACTATTAGAATATACAAACCACCAACCAACCAAAATTATTATTTGTAATACATATGTTGCATGCTTCAAGACTTTTGATCAGGAAACGAGACAAATTCCGACGATGATATCATTAGACCTAATCGAGAATAAAAATATTTTTCATTTTCTACACAAGTGGTTTTATAGAAAAAAAACAGCTAAATAAAGTATTACAAATGATGACATCCATTCCAAAAATATCTGCAACAAGTCATTTCTCAAAAATCACAAAAAATGTATTTGATGATTTTTTAAAACTGACCAAAAAAATTGAGATGCCTTCAACAAATATTAGGATATACAAACCACCAACCACCGAGACAAAATAGTAAAACGAAAAACAACAACAAACAACGATTTTCATCCCAAAAATATCTACAACAAGTCATAATTGAAAAGTCACAGAAAATATACTTGAATTGTTACATGAAACTGACCGAGAAAGTTGTGATGCATGACGCCTCCATCAAAGTGTTGTTAAAAAATTGTTAATATTGTTTTTTCCGTTAACCAGCTGTCGTCCCCTTACGAGGTCGAAACATGTGCAAGCCAAGGATTAACGAGGTCTTACATTTTCACGTGCTATTCATAAAACAGAAAAAATAATGAATTCCAATCCAGAAATATCTGCAACAAGTCATTTCTGAACAATCACATAAAATCTAGAATTTTTTAAATTTGAATGAAAAAATTGAGATACATGACGCCTCCACCGAATATTAGAACTGCCAAGCACCAAATATTATCATTTGTAATACATTTGTTCGCTTCAAGACTTGAGCAGAAAACAAGATTTTGCGAGATGATAACCTGGCCAATGTATTCCATATTTTCAAAAGTGATTTGCTTTGAAGAAAAACAAGAAAATAAAGCAATACTAATTATGATTTTCATTCCAAAAATATCTGCAATAAGTCATTTCTGAAAAATCACACAAAATATACTTTACAATTTTTTAAAATTTACTGGACAAATGGAGGTATATGACGCGTTCACCAAATACGGGCCAGGTAGCCGAGTGGTTGAAGCGACATTGTTTCAATCGCACTCTGGCTGCCAGTCAGATGTTCAAACCCTAGCGACTGCAGAACTTTTTCTGATGGCCCGAGAAAGTGCTAGGAATCGCACGTAAAAAGGTAAGACCTCGTTAATCCTTAGCTCGCACAAGTTTCGACTTCTGAGGGCAGCCGTTCGTAAGGGGACGACAGCTGGTTAAAGGTAAAAACAATTTTAAACAATTTTTTAATATTAGAATATATAAACCGTAAAAATTTAAACTTGTTGAAAACATGCAGTTTGATGTCATACACCAAATTATATTCCGTCATAATTGAATTAAAAAAAAAATTGGGTGCGTGTCAAATTTCTTGGACACACGGTATCTAGAACATTTTAGAAAACAAGAACATGTAGCTTTGTCAAAATTCCCATAACATTTTGGAAATATCACAAATTTGAAACAAAATGATTCGAATATACAAATAGTGATCAATGCAGCGAAATCACCAAATATTAAGAAATACAAAGCCTCAAAAAATACTGTATTCCATTGTTTACGCGACACTAATGTTTTTGCGTGCAACGAGATGTATGGTTCAATTGGACATGATCTAAGGATTTTTTTTTCCAAACAATCACCAAATCTGAAAAGTCCATCCTATAGTAGTTATAATACTATTTTTGTCGTCATGTTTAGGCAGTTTCAACTCGAAAGCTTACCCTCCGTGAATAACCTCCTTCCCGAAAATAATACAGAAAAAAATACAGAATTTTCTTTCATTTAACTATTCACTCCTTTCTTGTTCGACCTCATGTTCTAGTTGAAAATTAGCGTAGTATTTTGTCTGTCTCTTCATAAACCCACTCTACCCCAAAACTCTAATTTATCAATGCATTTTTTCATAGCAAATCTCAGGTTCGGATTTGGTAGCACAAAATATTATTATTACTATCATTTGGGAAATAAACCATCGGTTTTATTATAGTTTTAATCAACACCGTTTATCTATTTACCAATGAAAATTTTTCAAATACATGCTTCTCATGAGTAGCACCTGAAGGTTTCATAACCATTTACAGAATCATCTGAGTCAGAGTTGAATCAATATTATATTTTTCATTTATGATGTGAATGGAAACAACAGAATTTGATTTAATTTCTTTTTCTCAGTTAGACTCTATAATTCTAACGTTTTCAGCTAGTCGAGATGGTAAGTACTAATCAAACTTGCGGCCTGTTTTGCCAATATGACAAGCTGTACAATCAAGGTGGAAACAGTACAATTCACAAACTCCAGAGTCATCCAAAATTGGGACAAAAAAATGTTTGAGTTTATTAAAAGTTTTGAATGAAAGCTAGAAATTTGAAATTTAGTTGGCATTATGTTTGTTGATAGGGGTCAAAATAAGATAAAGAAAATACTAATTTGGTGTATTTATTGATTCAGTTAATCTACAGTGTGTCTCACTTTTCATGGAAGCACCCCCGTAACTTCCGTAATTATCAAGGTAGGATGATGAAATGCACCTACCGGTTCAATGATGATGGCCTAAGTGATATACACTGCCCGATGGAACAACCCATTTTTACAATAAATTATTTTAGAAGGCAAATTAGAAGCGAGTTTCCATTAAATTTATTACAGATACTCCTTTTTCCTAAAAAAAGTCAGTCCTGAAAAATCAGAATTTGGCTCACTTTTCATGGAAGCTTCCGTAATTATCAAGGTCGAATGAGAAAACTCTCAGAAATGAAGGAAATTACACAAGTAATATACACAGCCCGCCAGTCGCAATTGAACCAACCATTTTACTATCGCTACTGGCGGGCAGTTTATATCACTTAGGCCATCACCATTGAACCGGTAGGCGCATTTCCATAATTTCAAGAGTTTCATCATTCTACTTTGATAATTACGGAAGTTACGGAGGTGCTTCTGTGAAAAGTGAGACACACTGAAATGTTTTAGAATTTATTAATATATCTGTAATATAATCTATCGTTCAGCAGGATTGGGAAATCATTCTTATAGGCATTTCATTTAATTATATAGAGTTCTGTTAAAAGTTTGAATAGCTAAGAGGCATCGTGAGCAAACGGTGAGGAAGTGAATGAAATGACTTTTTTTGATTATTTGGATTTTTGTAGTGAAAAGGTATGATATTGTCAGAGGAGGTCATTTTTCTATATATGGAGAATTCTAGGGTTTAAGATTTTTTCTACTTCGTTCGTTAGCTTTTTGGATTTCTTTCTCCATACGGAAACAATTTCTCCAGATCAGGTATAATTTGAAATAATTTCAAGAGATTTCAAATCCGTTGTCAGCCGGCCTGGATACCGGCGTAGGAAGCTAGGGAGTTAGACAATTTTACATAACACTTATAGTCGATGCACAATGATACTAATTTTCAACATATTTGACCATTCACACACATTTACTTGACTTCCAACTAAGGACGCCGTCCGTCCTCCACCATTGCCGGAAGTCGAATGGTGCAAGATTTATGGATCGTGAAATCTAAATACGGTAATCTATTGTCTGTTACAATTTCCATTGTTAACTGAATTCTTAAGTTGAAAGAATTCAGAAAGTATAAGGATTCATCAAGGTCATCCAAAGTACTCTTGAGAAGGGCTATTATGTCAACGACATATCGGTGTTAGAATAAAATATTTGAAAACTTGGGTTGTTCCGAAATAGTAGACAAAAAATTTGACATGAATACTTTAGGTAACAATGGACTAAGATCAGAGACCATGGCTAAACCTGATTTCTGAACATGGAAGGAATTGTTGAATTGAAAATAGTTTTGTTTGAGGACCAAATCAACTGAAGAGCATACATCCAAAAAGTGAAACGTGGATACATTGGAATAAGAAAAGAGTCTGGAAATTCATTGGATGTAATTCAACGTTCGTCGTGGTATTAGATAGGAAAGCAGTTGTTTTGTGATGAATTTTAGACCCAATTATTCCTATTGTATAGGATTACGGCAATGAGCACCGTCCTGGTAAGGCAGGACACCTTGTTTCTTTCTTAACGAGCGCTCACTGTAAACATTGCAGATTTCTTTATCAGTCCGATGTACGTACGTTAGACAACTAGTCTTTTCTTAAATCTTTTGTAAACATTTTTCCTTTTTTTAGATCAACTTTTAACAAACCCCTATTCTGCTGAAGGTCTAGAATTGATTCTTCGAAACATATCCTTGATGTTTTGATTCTATGGAAGGTTGTAGTGGGAAGATATGATATTTTCAGTGGAAGTCGTTTTTCTATATAGGGAGAATTCTACGGTTTCAGATTCATGAATCATGAGATCTAAAAATGGTAATTTATTGTCTGTCACAATTTTCCCAGTGAAATTATTTCTTGGGTTGAAGGAATTGAGAAAAATTGAAAATTAATGAGGTCATCCAAAGTGCCATTCAACAGTACTATTATATCATCGACATAATGGTGCCAGAATGAAATATTTGAAAAGATGCTGTATTCTAAAGTGGTAGATTCAAAATTTGGAATGAATATTTCAGGTAACGATGGATTGAGATAATCATTCAATCAATCAATTTTTCATCGGTATTAGGACACAAAAGTGTTCACACAAGTCATTTCGAATTGTACATAAAACAATTTCAAAAATAAAATATAGGTACAAAAAGCTTGGAAAAAAAAGAGATAAAATCGCACATTGAAAGTCTGACAGACATTAAAATTAGATCCTAGTCTACACCTGGTTTTTCAATATAGAAGGCACTATTGAATTAAAAAAAAAAAAGTTTGAAGACCAAATCGACTGACATTAGAGCCCATGACTGAACCTGATTTTTGAACATAGAAGGAATTGTTGAATTGAAAAAAGTTTTGGTTAGGGACCAACAAATCGACTAAAGACCATAAATTCAATATGTAAGAGGTGGATAGATTGGAATTAGAAGAGAGTCAGATGTTACTCAGACAACTACTCTTTTATCGACGCGTTTGTAACCATTTTTGAGTTTCTTCAACCCCTATTTTACTGAAAATGAAGGATTAATTCTTCGAAACATGTCCTTTATGTAAGTTTTCGAACCACATGGTATCTATTTGATGTTAGTCTTCTGACTACATGGTATCTACAATAAAAATTATTTTTGGTGGAGTTAGACTAAAAGTTTGTTCTCCTCCCTAGTTATTTGTAATACATTTGTTGCCTGCTTCAAGACTTTCGAGCAGAAAACGGGGCAAACATTGTATTGCTTGAAGATATAACAGGTTGATTTCAGAGATTTGTAGCACAGTTTTCATAATGAATCGAAGTGCTACAGGTTTTAGTTGAGCAAATTCTGAAAACAGGATTCTCATATCGACCCAGCTTGTTCTAAATAACCCTGTATATTAGCAATTTTTTGTGAAAATAGGAGCTGACCGAAGGAATAATATCACTTCAGAAATATTCCAAATGTTCACGGGTGAGATTTCATTTGCTCATTGTAAATGTTATTTCAGCCATCACAGCCGCCATCATCTGACTATATTCCCCTCGTTTTTTCGCGAGGAACCCCTGAGGGATGACCGAAGAGTCAGAGAAACAGCCACTCAGTATTTTTCTCTCATCCGTCTAGCTGCCACTACTCGTTAAGATTACGCAGCAGAGCAAAGAGCAAAGTGCAGAAGTAAGTGATACTCTGAGTCGGTATCACTTCATTAATTGGGATAGTGTTTACTTTGCACTCGACTAATTTTACAGTTGCGACGATGGCTACGAGGCTACGATGTACAGCTAGCTGGCTTTTAATTTAAATTGAGTTATACGATTACGTCACAGGAAGCGAGCACAGCCATTTTGTTTGCTCTGGTCGGAATCTGTCTATATTAGGGAGCTGGTGTGGTGTTGGAATCGCTGACACTTTCTGGGGATGAATTTACGATGCTGGGATATTTCGGGCCAACGGAGTTATCTTCTTATTCTTGTGTGCGTTTTGCGACTCTGTCCTTGCCGTTATTGTGGGAAATCCGATTACGGTCAGAACTACCAAAGAAACATACAGTCCATATATTATAATGAATATTTTCCTAGCGCCTGTCGAAACCATTCAGCGTTGTTGTTTTCAATGCCAGCGTAATGTTCATTTTAATAATAATAATGTACTAGCTCTATAGAGGTTTTTTCCCCAACAAAATAAAAGACGCAATTGGCCAAAACCAATTTTTATGAGATAGTTCGTTTACGACAACCTCAGTTTTCACCCCAGCGAAATCTCTTTATGGAATTTTTTAAACAAGCAATAGTGAAAACAATTAGAACTTTTTTGTTTTTTTTTTGAAATATCTCAAAGATTATTCAAGGAATCGTTTTAAAGTAGATGGAATTTTTGTATAGCTTCATAAAACCTACCAAATAGATCTACAAATGACCGGAAAATCTTGGAAAACCTCGAAAAAAAGACCAGTTTTCAGAAATTTATAATTTTTATTAATCTGAAGCTGGACAAACAATATTGCGGAAACTGATAGATAGTGACATGTGGTCCAACTGTTTGCAAGATGTTTTTGTCATATGTGTTGTTTTTGCAAAATCGCGTTATAAACAATTCAAGGATCCATCTTGCAAGATGCGCCAATTTGAGGGAAATCGTCGTATTCAAATTTTGTAACCGGCATCTGGAAGTAGAGATTATAAAACTGTAAAACGATTCCTCCAATACTTCATGAGATATTCGAAAAAATACAAAATAGTTGTAACTTATGATTTTCACTATTTCTCGTTTAGAAAATTCCACAAAGCGATTTTGCTGGGGCAAAAACTATGGTTTCCATTTAGAAACTATCTCATGAAAAGCAGTATGGGCCGTTTGCGTCTTTTATTTTGAGTGAAAAGAACCTCTTATTTTTATCTACAGCTTGGCCCACTTGTTCACTACGTTTCCGAAACTATCATCTCGTTTCAACATTATTACCAATTATTCACAAGTGAAATCATGACTCCTCTGGAAATAGAAAAACCTACGATAAAATTGAAGTTGCTTTTTTGTAATATCTAACAGAAAACAACTACTTCCCCGGCTAAAGCCACGCTGGACATTGAACTACATCTGATAGATATTGAGAAAGACCCTATATAACTTGAGAAAAAGAATCTGAATTGAAGTAACTTCAATTTTATCGTAGGTTTCTGTCATTTCCAGAGGAGTCATGTATTGTTCAATTTTCAATTGAGAATGTTTCACTTTACTAAGAGAGGTTATCTTGTACGATGGAAAATGGCGACTAAAGTTTATCTTTCAGTCACAGATGATTCCTCAACTGACTTTATGAACATCCTGTTCATATTGTCAATAAAATCGACATTGACATTGACATTATTGTCTGAAAGAAACAACCAATTGGAAGTGGACATTCATTTCCAAAGACCACTACCATGATATGAAACAAACCATAATTATATTTGGAAGAAGTGATTTCCATTGAATTAGGCGTGGTTTTATTTTAGGCTTCCATCAACTTTTATACTTAGGCCCAAAAATTATTTTATTTCGATTTTATCAAGATAAAATGTGGAAATGATTATCAATAATAAAGAATAGACTGCTTGGTAGCATTAAATAGTAAGTCAGTAAAATTAACATTTTATGTAATTAAGCCTAATAAAATTATCGAAATGAAATGTCGAATATCCGACTTGGCACCGATTAAAACGAATTCTAGTGATGAATGTCGCAATCGTCCAACATCCAGATTCCAACAAAATTTCAGAGACCGACATATATACAGGGTGTATCCAAAAAAGTGCAAACATTTTTAGGAGGTAAATCCTTGTCGAAAATTAAAAACTTTTTTTGTTGTGTCCGTAAAATAAAATACAGCATTGTGCATGAACGGATCTTCTGTAAATAGAATTGAAAGAATCTAGTATAGGTGGCTGACACATTTTGTTTGAAAAACTTGTGACTTCTGTCTTAGTTTTTTTAAATTATTCCGCTTGTTTCATTCAGTGGTATTTATTTCTTTGCCATGCCGTACACACGTTATAACCCTCGAGAATATGCGCATATGCACTACATTTATGGTGAATGTGGAGGTAGTGCTATTGCTTCAGCACAATGTCACTCAGAGAATCGCTGAATTAGGGGCTATAACCTATAACGCATTTGAAAATGTACTCCTTGAAAAGATGTCGTCTACGTACGAGTGGATGGAAAATAACGTTTCTGTGATATTATTCAGTGCGATGTTGAATAATCGTTATTGTGGATTATAGTGTATGTTGATTCAAAAAAACGTTGAATTAGTATTTACTTCTTTACATCTCATTGAATGCTTCTAAGCAGTTGATTCTTTATTACTCATGATTATTCAATCATTTCATCTTGTTCGAATAAAAATAAAAGACATAACTAACAAAGTCTAATGGAGTTGATTTCAGCTCAGAATAACATCACAATCTAATAAAATAGAAATTCTACTCCTTCCAAAAATAATCACCGTATGTTCCCTACCATGGTAGAGTCTGGACAAAATGGGCAGTTTTTTCGTAATTATTATCCACTTCCACTGGGTTATGTTTTTTTCAAACAAATAATGTCAAACTGTTGTTGAAAAAATTGGTGAAACTGAAATCTGGCACTTTACCCTCATTTCTTGAAAAATTATATCGTTTTCTGAAAACCTGTTTTGTACACCTGAGAGCATCACTCATCAGTAATCTTCAGCAGCAAAGATATTTGAATTGGTCCCAATTTGTAGACATGGCACTTAAAAATCCAAGATGAGGTAGTAATTTTCCAGAAATTTAAAAAATGCTCATTATCTCGAAAACGGAGAGATTTTTACTAAGGTGAATTTCCGATATTCTGAACAGTCATGACCTGGTCTATCACCAGTTTCAGTATTGTACAAGGTTTACCGGACACCTTGTATATCTATAGAATATCACGACGTGTTTCTATGTATGCTATCAGTTTGTTTTCAAAAAGTTGGAGAGTTACAGTGTTTTTCAAGTCACATGGTAGATTATTGAAATCACTGAGACCTTTGAAAAATAAGTTTCTCATCGAGGAATGGTATCGAGTACTGTTTATCTGGAAAATGTTGGAATTTCTTGTATTGTAATGATGGATTTCGTTATTATATAGGTGATGAAAACATTGAAGTAAGATGGAAGCATATTCTTTGACAATTTGTAAATTAAAACCATGGTGTTTAAGAACAATTTATTTCTTACTGAAAACCAATTTGATGTTTTCAACATGCAGCTTATAGGGGTGTACCGGTTGAATCTTAATATTATTCTCAGGCCTCGGTTTTGTAATTTTTGAAAGTTATCTTTGTGTTGGTTGTTGAGAAGATGAAGCAGTGAAGCACAGTAATCAAAATGTGGCTGGATTATACTACTGAATACTATTGTTCTTCCAAATAATGTTAACTGAGGAGCCAATCTTGAGAAGAAAATTTTTTTTTGGATATTTTTTTATTAATATAATCACAGTGATCATTCAATTCCAGATAGTCGCCAATAATAAAACCTAAGTACTTGAAGTTTTTCACAAACTCTACTTACTGATTTTCAATTTCAATTTGGAGTTGCTCAACCTTACTTTTGCAACTTTTTGTTTAGTCCACGAACGAAACCATATAGCTTCACTTTTGTTGCCATTCACTTTCAATTCATTAATTTTTAAATATATTTCAATGTTTTTCAGTGCCTAATTAACGCGATTAACAGTTGCATCTAGTTCTGCACCATAGCAGGCAATAAGAGTATCATCTGCATATAGATTATTAGAATCAAAACCATCAACATAATTTATATCGTTTGTATAAATAATAGATAACAATAGGCCTAGCAAGCTACCTTGAGGTACACCAATGTCATTTTGAAATCCATTCGATATGTTTTCACCAAATTTGGTTTTTTGTAGCCTGTTTTCCAAATAAGTTTCATTCCATTTAAGGACCTTACCTCCTACTCCAAGGTATTGTAATTTTTTCATTATAATGGCACGATCAATTGTTTCGAATGCCGTCTTTAAATCCAAAAAATTTGCCACAATATGGTTTTTATCATCAAATGTTTTTCTCCAGTTTGATGTATTGAACTGTAGCGCAGTATCACATGAATGTTTTTGACGGAATCCAGATTGATTTTCCAAGAAAAGGTTATCATTATTCAAATATGTTGAAAGTCGATTGTGTACTATCATTTCAAGGACTTTTTCAATGGGTGGTAAAGTATTTATGGGTTGCAAATGAACAGCTTCCGTGGGAATATTTATTTTTGGAACAGGTACAATTGCACTCAATTTTAATTTTTCAGGAAAAATGACAGACTCTTATGAAGTATTTATTAAGTTTAGGATTGTAAAACCTATAGTGTAGAATGTCTGTTTTAGAAACCTAGTGCTCAATACCTTTGTGAGAGAACCTTTATTTTTTAGTGAAAATATAATAGATTTGAGATAGATTTGCGTTGAGGTCGGCAACGCAACTTGTGTTTGGTTGCGCAACTTTTTTAAACAGGTCGCCGCAGTTGAATTGCTACCTGTGGGGGTGACAAGTTTTAGCTGGAACACACTGTATGTCACATAAAAGTAGTAGTATCATTAGTAATAGTGGTTTATTCAAAATAGGTAAGCCTAATATACAAACATCTCGATTAAACATAAAATATTTACATCACACATATACATTTATGAAAATATCACAGGCAATTGATAGTTATACAAGATAAGAAAGTAATACAAGATGAGACAGAAATATATGATGAGATAGTAACAGACTCAGAATCCTATAACAATAATATTGATAATATTGAACAAAGATAACATAGAATGATTTTTCCATGTAAACACTCCATTTGATACGTCAATATGTCCAACACTCATAGAGTTTTATTATACTCTTATAATGATAACTTGAAGGAAGATAAAGATACTAATGATTTGGGCAGTCTATTGAATTCATTTAACTGTGGTGGTCAGCTGGTAGTGCGTTCCCCTCGTATGCGTGGGGTCGTGGGTTCGATTCACCGGTCTCGTTCATGGCATCACACGTTAAAAGGTAAGGGCTGCATCTTCCCTAGCTCACACAAGTATCTCGAAGACTTCTGAGGGTTGCGCGTAGGGGTGCAATTGGTTGACGGAAATAACAATTTAAAATGTTTTTAACCCTTTGAAAAATAGCGATCTCATGCTCTTACTAGAATTAGTTCTGTGAATATGAGAGTCAGTCCCCATTCTTGTGTCATAGTTATGAATTTCATCATTTTTTATTAAGAGTTCGTTGAAATATGAAGGTAAAAAATTCAAGGTTAATCAACTATTGAATGAAATTTGGTTAAATTATCAAATTACCATAATATTCCGACTGCAATTGAAGGACTTCCACTACTTAGGAAAATTGGATGGAGATAATCGCATCGCAACGGAAAATTTTTCTTGGACATAAAATAATTGAGTTCGTGAAACAGAAATGGAAAAGCTGAAATTAATTCCATTATCAAAACGGCAGGATCCGACCCGGAATTAAATTTAATCCCTCGCCTGACCATTATCAACCCTGTACATGTGCCAAATGAGCATCACTGACAACAGATTAGACTTATCTGGGTACATCCCCTCACCGAAAGGGCTGAATGCCAGGAACTAGTCGGTCATTCCATGTCACGCACGTTTTCGGGGAATTCTTCGGGGCTCAGATTGCAGGGCTGGTGTGTTGAGATTCTTTCGCCATTCCTTCCTGCAGTGGCCTAGAAAGCAGTTCTTCAATCTAAGTTTTTATTCATTTAGTCATTCATCAAGTAACAAGTGTATATATCCATATAAAATATGTAAAATATAAATGAAAACTTGAAGGTACCTAAAAAAACGAATTATCTAATAAAAATAGGATAGGCCGTTTACGTATTTTATTTTGTTGGGGTAAAAACCGAGCAATAAAAGATATAGAGGTGCCATTTCTATATGCACAACACACATTGTTATGAAAGCTGCATATCACTATCCTTTGTGATAGTTTGTGGGTGAGGGGTAATCTCCGAGAATGGAGGGGAAAATTTGTAATTGTTATGATATCTGGATGTGAGCTCAGAACCAGTGGCGGCATACTGATAAATTTTTTTGATGTTATATTTTTATCTATACACGAGCACATGCCTGGTGGGAAAGCATGTGTGTTGTCAAGATGTCAATCAAAAATACTTTATTGTGCGAAGAAATAGATTCTTGGCTACAAATCATAGAATAATGTCATAAATATTGAAAAAATAAATGAAAGAGCTGAGTAAAAATGTCAAAATATTCAAATTGTTGAATCACATCAGTAAACTATACTATACACTATATATGCTATACGTGCATTATAATACACATATGAATTTACACATAAACTGCCATACACATAAGAGATAACATTCAAATTTATGTTGAAAGTGTATCATTGAAATACTTATCCAAAGTGTAGTAAATATCTTAGTAGCTCTTTAACTCTTATTCTGATGTTTTTTTCTGAATTTAGATTATTGGTTTCCTGAGACAGATAATTGAAAAGTTTTTTAGAGTTGTCAAAAAGTAAAATGTCTCAACTTGTGTAGAGTTAGACTCAGGAAGATATTACAAGTCTGTAGAAAAACGAGAATTTCTCATGTAGTTATTATTTTACTTCTGTTTTTTAAATATCAAACAGTCTCTATAGTATGAATATTGAGGTAAGAGTTATTACAGTTTGAGTTAAATAGGGTCCGACATGTATTTCTGAAGATATATTTTTTGATGTAGTTTTAATTTGCTCACAGGGTGGAGCGATGACTTGCTTATTGTTGAAGTGGTCTAATTTTTTTCATCTGACGGATTATAGTGCTCGTTGCTACTTTTAAACACATTCTTCTGGTATCATCTGTGTCCATACATTTCAATGACACACGCGCACACACATACTGCCAAATTATCAAATGGTTATGTTGCAGAACAGTGGAATAAATTCCATGACCAACTAATTCAAACTGAAAAAATATCACTGAACTATGTATTGATGTATTCTCGAGTTCTCGAAAGACATTTCAACCAGACTTCACAATCTTCATGAATAACTAGGCACAATGTTATCATTAGAATAGCTCGGAAAACATATGTATGGCTTGCAGATCGATTACTCATATTGATATATGTGATATTCCATGCTTAAAAATTTTTATTTTATGTGGAACATCGAAAATTTCTAATGAACCGATTACTTATGTGATAATCCCTGGTATATGAACATTTCAGTACCCATCAGATTGAGTCTATAATAGCTAGTGGCTTATGACTTCAATTTGGTTATGAATAGTTGAGTTTGCTTACTAACTTACTTTCTAGTGTGCCTACAGCGCGACAAGTTTGACCCCTTCTGAACATCATTACTGATAAACTCCTGAAATCTACAAGTGTATACGATAAGGCTCCTCTGAAAGCAGTAATGAACAAGGAGTCGGGTGCTTGGTTGAATGCTTTACGTGTTGCATCTCTTGGAACGCAATTAGACGATGAATCTTTCAGAATAGCAGTAGGTCTTAGGATGGGTTCATCTATTTGTGTGCCTCATACTTGTGTTTGTGGTGGTGTAGTTGATGAGAAAGGTGTGCACGGTTTAAGTTGCAGGAGAAGTGCAGGGCGTGCATCTCGACATTACCAGGTGAACGACTTATTGAAGCGTGCCATGGTGTCAGCGGATGTTCCTGCAATTTGGGAACCCTTAGGTACAAGTCGAGATGATGGTTAAAGACCAGATGGTATGTCTCTCATACCCTGGAAATACGGTAAACCTGTGGAATGGGATTTCACTTGTGTTGACACGGTCGCGGCTTCCCATTTAGCCGAAAGTTCGAAGTCTGCTGGAACTGCAGCTTCGTCTGGCGAAAAATTGAAACGAAAAAAATACCAAAATCTTGGTAACAATTATTTGTTTCATCCAGTAGCGGTTGAAACTTTTGGTGTTTATGGTCCGGAATCTCTGTTATTTGTTCATGAACTTGGAAGGAGATTGGGTCACGCAACGAAAGATTACCGTTCTACCACTTTTTTGATAGAAAGAATTAGTATTGCTATTCAACGTGGTAATGCTGCTTCGGTTCTTGGAACTATTCCTCCATCTCATAATTTTCATAAGATCATGCATTGCCCTCATTTCAATACGTAACTAAAATCTATTCGAGAAAAGCCGAGAGCAGTGTATCGTCATCAGTCTCCTATCAAGGTTAATTCGCAAGTGATTGATCCACCTTCTTCTTTTTCAGTGCGGTCAATGGACATGAGTCATTCCTGCACCCCATATATGAATTGCATTCCTCGAGGTTCTGGTTCCCTTTCAGCGGAGGAGCTTCATCGAACAAGAGCCGAATCGATTCCTCTACGAAACCCTTCTTCACTTGGACGGATTGATTGTAGCTTACGAAATGGATGCGATGCAGAGTCTGACCAGCTTCCCTAAGAATCAGTGGAGAGTTGTCCTGAGGATCTTGTTAATAAGATTGGATTAGAAAATTTGGGAAACACTTGCTACATGAATAGCATTTTACAAGTATTATTCATGACGAAGAATTTCAAGAACGAGATTTTAACAATGAACGAGAACGTTTCCTACTTATTCACCAATCTCAAATCCCTGTTTATGCAATTGCAGTTTCGTAAGAATTTATCATCTTTTCCACCAATCGATTTCCTGGAGTCTTTGAAGTCTACTAGATACTCGTTAGGACAACAAGAGGATTGTTCCGAATTCTTGGGATTCTTATTGAATACTCTTCGTGAGCAGGAAAATGACAAAATCAGTAGTCTCGACCGTTCTGGATCGAATGGTTCCGTACAGCTTATCTCGTCTTGTGTTTCTAGATCTTTCGCTAGAAAAATCCTCACTAGTTTATGTTTTGGTACATGTTTGAGAGGCAGTAAAAACGTATGTGACTTTCTGGAGCTTCAACTAGCATTTCCTGATATGTCTGATAGCCAGTCCGTGCGGAGCTTGCTGTTTCATCATATGAAAATAGAACTTTTAACTGGTGATGATCAACTGTATTGCCCACTATGCGCCAAATTGACTGATTATCATAAGACAACGAGTATAACTGAGACACCAGTCAATCTGATAATATCACTGATGCTCTTCAAACATGACTCAACCTCTGACGGAGGCACCAAACTTATACGAAGATTGAAAATAGATGAACACCTCAATCTAGCAGACCACAATTATAATCTTCATGCAGTCATTGTTCACTGTGGTTCCGGCGTTGAATGTGGCCATTCTTACGCATTGGAGAAAGATGGAACGGACTGGTTTAAGTTTGACGATAGTTTTGTTTCTAAATGCTCTGACGATATCTTGGGTTTATTGGAGCCTCTGGAGACACCCTACATTATATTTTATGAAAGAGAGGACATTGGCAGATCAAGATCTTTAGGTGATGTGGTGCTGCAGGTTTTTCTGGGTTTTCCTGCAGCTGAAAAAGCAAATGCGCCACTGGAATCAATCAAGTCGCCCCGGAGCGCCAATTAATTTTTTTGTTGTTTTATATTTTTATATTTAATGTAGAATTCAATAAAATATATATATATATATAAAAAAACTACCTCGGGATATCAATAACCTGAATTCAGAAAAAACATCAGAAAAAGAGTATAGAGCTACTAAGGCTTACTACGCGTTGGCTGTGTATTTCAACTTTCAACATAAATTTAAATGTGATCTCATATGTGTATTATAGTTTCATACGTAAATTCTTATGTGTATTATAATTCATGTATATCGTATATAGAGTGTATAGTCTAGTTTACTGATGTGATTCAACGATTTGAATATTTTGACTTATTTACTTCAGCACTTTCATTTATTTTTTCAAAATTTCTGACCTCATTCTATGCTTCGCACAATGAAGTATTTTTGATTGATTGAGCCCCTTTCAACAGTAGGTGTTCTTTGCTTCAGGGCAATTTAATTTCTACTGCCAAACAGCAATAATCACTACCTTTTTGCATTCACAATTGACGAATGATGGTCAAATTTTTTGAAGATCATATGCTAAGGTAGTACACGTGACGTTTTGACCATTCTCATGTCATGAACAATTGTCACATATATTTGCACCTATCCATCGTATTAAAATATGTTACTCCTCACTGACAACACTGGTAGAATGTACCAAAACGCATAGCCTATGCGGGTACATGACGGCTATTATTTGCCGTGGCGCTCCGGGGTGATGGCATTCACTTTTCGACTGTACGGAAACCTACAGCGCTTCCGCCAAGCTAGACGTCAGGATTGACATCTGGATAACACACGTGCTTTCCAACCAGGCATGTGGTTGTCTATCGATACCGATACATATGAGAACAAATTCTCTGCACTGACCGTGTTTAATTATACATATTTTCAATCAAAAATGTAACATGAGGAAATGTATCAGCACGCCACTGGTTCTAATATTACATCTAAAATCATACCAATAACAAATCTCCCCCTCCGAACTCAAAGTTTTACCCCCCACCCACAATCTGTAACGAAGGATAGTGATATGCAGCTTTCATAACAAATGTGTGTTATGAATATAGAAATGGCATACCTATTTCTTTCATTGTTCGGACGTCTCTATATAATGAACCCAAACTCCTCTATAACCCTTGAATAGCTGCATATACTAATATTAAATAAATGATTCAAAATGAAGAGACCGCTTACCCCAGAGTGGAGAAGAAACAAAAATATGACATAAAAATTAATAAGAACTGAGTGAATGTGAGGGAACAGATAAACGAGAAATCTTTTCTGAAATCCCTCAATCAATTCTGCTTGCAGAAACAACAGTGGATTGCAAAATTGAGGATGGTTATCTAGTTAAAATTACTGTTTCCAAATTTCTCGTAATCAGCGAAAAGCACATAATAAGATGATTTCCGTAGAACATTATGAACAAAAATATAAGAATATTGCTAATTGCCACATCCTCACCTTCGTCTGTCCTCACTCAACTTCACTCCACCACGTTTTAGCAGTTATGAGACCTTAATATTCTTCCCTGCAGTCACCCTATTAACAATTTCTGCTGCATGTTATACTCGAATTACATTTTAATTCAATTCCAAATCTTACCTTCAGTCAAATATGATTCTAATTGAAGAGGAAATGGGAAAATTGTTTGTAGATATCTCTGAATCCGCTCCGTTCTTTGTGGAAATGAATCACATGCTAAGTAGACAAGACAAGACAGGCTGCAGAGATTGAAAGTTATGAATAATAATACTTCTTGGACTTTTGCCATTATCTTATTTTGTTGATGTAAGGATGAGAAATAAATCCGTTGGTATTCTTTCGATACCTTTGCGTCATGAAATACTGGACTTCTACCAATGATGAAATAAAAATAATTCATTCATTGAATTTTCTAAGAAATTTCCCGAAATTTCTACTGCTTTCAAGATATTCGGACTTTATCCCTAAAACTTCGACTTTTTTTCACAAAATTTTGCCTTTTTTCTCCAAAATTTAGACTTTTTTTCCGAAATTTTAACTTATTTTTCAAAATTTTGACTCTTCCCGATATTTCGACATTTTCTCCGAAATTTCGACGGTCTGCCCGAAATTCCAATTTCTTCCGCACTAATTCCTTTTTTTTCCTCCAATTTTTCAACTTTTCCGCCTCGAAATTTCAGCTCTTTTCACGAAATTCCTACTTTTTTACCCTAAATTTCGACTTTTTACCCGAAATTTCAACGCTTTTCCCGATATTTCGACTTTTTCTCCTAATTCAGATGTTTTTCCTGAAATTCAGAAATTTTTCCCATAACTTCGACATTTTTGCTCCGACATTTAGACTTTTTTCCTGAAATTTCCACTATTTTCCCCCTTAATTTCGAATCTTTCCGCGACATTTCTACTTTTTCTCTCACAAAAATTCTACTGTTTATTCCCATAAATATTACTTTATTCCCGAAATTTCGACTTTTTTTACAAAATTTCGACTTTGTCTCGGAACTTTCGACGTTTTCCTTTGAAATTTCGACTTTTCCCCATAGGACCTCGCACCGTTTGAATGGAAAATTGGCTTTCTGTAAATTCCTCGAATTTTTTATATATTGTAGAACTCTTGATGCTGATTAAATGTATCTATTGCGCTACAGCTATAAATTCAACGATTTAGATTAAACAGTGTGCTGAAGTTAACTTTTCCAAAAATTTCAAAACGCCAAGTGAAAACTTTTTTTGAATATATAACCAAATCAACTATGCATCGTTTTTTCCACAAATCGATCTGAAGATGAGAACAGACCATGAGATAAGAATAATAATAATAATAATACGTCTTTATTATGAACCTAAGTTACATGAAAAGGCAGAGTATATTGCTCAATGTTATTACTCAACTCGTGGGGGCAGAAATGAACATTCCATTCAAAAACCAGTATTGAAGTAGTACTGGACAGCATTTTGAGTATAATAATAATAAACGTCTTTATTATTTTCAATAAAAAATACCAATACTTACAATTTTAATTCAAATACTTTTGAAAATAAAGGGCGGAGTTTATTTTTAGTTGTACATTACTGCACCACAAAAAATATTCTTCCACTTAACCCAAAACATGTCTTGCGTTATTTTCAATCATTAACTTGTAAAACATAAAATTGAATACATCAATAACTATTTGCAAAACAAGAGAAAATTAGATATAGTATTTCCTACATATTCATCATTACCATTTATAGCGTACGCTAAATTCAATTCCAATTTTTGTAGAAACCTTGAATTTTTTTTACGAATCTCCCAGGTTTTCGGAGGAAACCCCTCAAAATTAGAGCTTGTGCAAACAAGGGAGCTCTGGGACCTACAACTTCTATAAAGGGGGATTTAGAACCATTTCAGCTTCGTGGCAGGGATCGAACCCTGGCAGCCAACTAGCGAAGAGTACAGTTTTCAATTTCTCCTTGATGGGAAGTTTGTATGTGCAGTTTCGTTTGAACATAGATGTGGGGTGTTCAGGAATTACCAAGACACCATTGTTACGGGTATTGCATTTTTTCGAATCCTCAAATCTTTTGAATTCGTTGAATAAATTTGTGGAATTTCTGGTAGACAATACTTTATGAGCTAGAGTTGTTAGATGACGTTTTGTGAGTTGGCTGACTGTCAATCTTCCAGCCTGTGACAAAACCATTCCCGATACTCCTCCCGTCTGTCAGGCGTTAGTTAGATAGGCGCTAAATTTCCGGTTGGGGTGCGCTGCACTATATTTTTGTTATTGTATTTACAATTCTTCGCAACGTTCCGGTCGCCTAATGAAAGTCGGCGAGGCCTTTTTGATTAGACAAGCCCTGTGGCGAGAATCTATTGGTTTGGTTGCCTACCCTCAGGCCCTGTCCCGCTCGTTCAACCTTCTACGCATCGCGGGCGGTATTCCATACTTTTTGTCAGTAACCTAAAAAACCGGCCATATTTTCCGGTTTTGAAAGCAAGTGTTTTTCTCATTCCCAACGCCTCTAGACGTATGAATGCTTCTGGCTTGAGATCTGGATGTTTCAGAAATTAGAATACTCGTATTTCACGATTGTGCCTGCATTTATTAGGTAGGTGCCTCATAATGGTTATTTTCATAGGGATGTATGCTACACTGTTCTGTTTTTGGTGTTATGTATGCATTTATTAGTTTTAGGCGAGCTTTTGTAAATGAATCCCTGATTAAAGGGCTTCACAACTGGACCACCACTGAGTCTGATTTTTGTCTCCAAACCCCGAACCCTGAGCCGAAAAAAGAGTCCTGTTACAAGCCTTCGATATTGATTTACTGATCTGATGAAACTTTCTGATTCCAAAAGAGAATAGGAAACACGAGTTCTGAATATTTTGTGGTCGATTGGCTTCAAATGTTGTGACGGAAATAATTAGGAATTCGCAAAGACTAAGTTTCAATTCCGGATTCGGAGATGGGAATAGAGTTGTTTCAGAATATCATATGACGATTTGGTTAAATGGTTCACTTGCTTGGTGAATCCGAAATCGGAGTCTATCCACAATCACAAATTGTTTCCGTTAGATGATAGAGGAATACTTTTACCATTCACCCCAATATTTATTTGAGACTGTGCATATATTCGTTTGTCTTTTGGACCAAATATCAGCATCGTTGATTTTTCAGCACTTATTTTTAGATTATGAGCATTCGAAATTTAAACAAGAGCTTGAAGATTCGCTTGTACCAATTTCACAGACTTTTTTATGTTTTCGAAGGAAAATGTGAAATAAGCTTGTGTATATCAGCATAGTGAGGTTTGAAGATGCTTGTGAATCAATTCTTCTTCCAGATCCTCCACACTAGCGTGAAGTGTGGTGATTAGAGTTATAGCGGTTGTTAGGAACGAAATTTTGGAAAGGACAGCAATGAATGTGCAATGATGTATCACGCTACTAACATACCCAGTAGCTCAGTTGAACCTGGATTCGACAATAGAATCTGATTTCGATATGATTAAAATATGGGGTATAATTTTCTGGAGCGCCACGGATTTATCGCCAGTGAAGAATCCGAAACCACCCTGATGAAATGGGACATCCACTGCACTAATATTGCTGAAATATTGAACAACAGAAATCTAAATAGTATATCAATATGTAGAGGTTTTGTTATCAATAATGTACATGGAGTACTTGGATTACTTGGACCAGAATAAATGAATAATCATGTCCTTTACTAATAAAATATATTGAATGATGTTACACACTGTATGAGTACAGTTCGGCACATAATACAAAATAAAATGAAATTACTGTAAATATGGCACCCTCAAGATGAATTAAAGTGTAAGCTATGATTGAAAGTAGTGAATCGTTGTAGGATATCAATATTAAACCTCCAGTAAGGGCTATGCGATGATAGCTAACAGTTTTCAAAAAGCCTTAGGGGCGTAATCTTAAGCTAGACTTATCTGATGGTGAGTAGGTTTTCTCAATAAGGCCAGTTCACCAGTTGTAGTTTCTTACTTCAATGCTTTGGTGACGACAGGTGTGCACAGTGGGTATGACACAATAAAACGAAGCGAAGAAAGGGGGACGGAGGAAGAAGGAACACTGATCAACAGATGAACAGTGGAACAATAGTGGAACAAGAACACCAAACAGGAACACCAAACAGTAGTGGGGCAGAAACTCCAGCGGTACAGTGGATAAACAACAGTGGAGAATAAACAGTAGCGGAACACCAATCAGGAACAGTCGAAAACCAAACCCCCCAGATCAAACAGTACCAGTCTGACTCCTGATGACACTTGTATGGGGCCATAAGTAGAGCCCAAAAGCAAATACTAAATTCTATTGAGTGGGGGAGTTCTGGTAACAGCTTTGATAGTGTGTTTGTTGTCTGATAGCTTCTTTCTCGTTCCAGCGGTTGTACCGATGAAGAATGTTGCTACGGGCCCTAAAAATACATAACGAAATAGTCCTTAACATCAAGAGACAAGGGTCAGTCAGATGTGCTTATCTCCTAATGTCAAAAATCCGTCTACCGAACAGATTTTTCCTTGATAATTTCACTCGCCGTATGAAACCCTCCTTTCATGCAATATTAGGACCAATAAGGGACGTATGCCTTGATAATATGAAGTTCCTTCCTTTCGAGCCTGTAATACCACTTTGTCGTGGCAACCACGTATCCAAACAACAACTGAGAATATAATATCATCTTGCTACTAATATGAATGACAGTCTTAAAGAATTCATGTCTAACAGGCATTATCTATAAATATTAAAGAATTCACGACAATGGAACTTTTTTTACTTTGTTGGTTCGTGAAATTATCTCAATAAATACTACTCGTGCTCACAATACTATCGATAATTCTGTCAGAAATCTTAAACTCGATCAAATGGCGTTTAAGGTAACACCACTCGTCCTAAAGGACTCGTGGTGTTACCAAGCAATTTGATCTCGTTGATTTCTGACAGATTTACTATCGATAGTATTGCGAGCACTCGTGGTATTACCCCCGAAAATACACAGCGTTACATATCGCAAACAATATGAGGAAGTCTCCAGGTATGAATTTTCCCAAGATCCACACAAGATGTTCGAAATATTATTGAATATAGGAAAATTTCAGATTGGTATTATAGTTGCCAATATGTCACTCTCATCAAATATAGAATGACGTGCAATGATAAACTTTTCACATATGTGAATTCCTTGAATAATTTTCACTTAGAAAACTTTTCCAGAATGTAAAATGAAGGAGTGATACCTAAACCTTCACACCTCGACGCAACTTTGCACTAGCAAATAAGCCGGAATTACCTTTACAAAATAAGAGCATATTTGTATGTTGGAAACAAATAGGAACTGAAAAATATTTTTTTTTGTTCATCTGGACAATTTTCCTCTATTCATCATACAAAAATCGATTTGACATAATCATCCCACTGCCGTTTTTGAACATTCTCAATTTTCAGGTTCATCATCTTGTTTTTTGGTATCCATTTGTAAATTTGTTTAGGATATTATTTTAAAATGAAGGTTCAACAGAGATTTTCAATAAATTGAGAATTAATATGAACCCACCTTCTTTATTACATAATTAAAACTCGTTGTGCAACCTATACGTATTTGAACATTTTCATTTATAACTTTACTCACGTCTATAACTCTCATATTTATTTTAACTAGAGGCTGTTCACTACCAAAATCGTTTTAATGTGAGTAAATGAAGTTTTTTGAGCTTCAAAATACAACTAAACTGAAATTAACAGAAATGAAGTCTATAGTTTCAAACTACTTTCAATGTCAATAGTGTCAGTTTCTGCTACGATTTAGGAATTAACGTTTTCCAACCAATCATCTACTTTTGCTACCCTCAAATTTGACCGTAACGAAAGTAGAAAAAGTAGATATATTTGGTGTCAAAAAAACAGACATGTCAAATTCTACTTCTACGAGTAGAATATTTCTGCCTACAATAAATAGTTATTTATGCAACGAGTGCAAAAAGTGAATGTTTATTGCACTCGACGTGAAATTGTCTGACGAGGCCGTTAGGCCGAGTTGGACAACACGTCGAGTGCAATAAACAATTTTTGCACGAGTTGCATACAACATTTTTTCTACGTTCATGCAAAAAGCAAAAAATGATTTATTGAGGTGCGGCACTCGGTGTAGGAAAATGAAAAGCGCAACTTGAATACTTTATTATTAATATCGATTTGCATTGAAACAGGAACTAATACGTTACGAACAATTTAACTCAAACTTTATTTTTACCCTCAATGTTGAAAGTGAATGAACAATTGGTGCAATTTTCAATATGAATATTTCGTAGTGAAGTACCTATTGCCAATCTCACAGAATATCTGCTAAACATGTAGTAGGTTTAAACGTTTATGTTTGTCATGATGACAGCACGTTGAAGTAGAATGACAGATGAGTGCAATAAAAACTTTATTGCACTAGTGCAATAAAGAACTTCTTTTTCCACTGAATATAGTTCAATAAAGTTTTGCTTTTTGCATGAATGTAGAAAAACAAAATTTCAATGTCAAAATATTTTATTACTCAACATATTCTTCTCTTAATTGGATACATTTATTACAGCGAACCTGCAACCTCTCTAGACCTTTCAAAAAAAATATTTCTTCTTGCTCTGCAAACCAGACCTCTACAGCTTTTATTACTTCCTCGTTGGAAGAAAATTTACGACCTTTTAAATTTTTTTTCAGTTGAGGAAAGAGATGATAGTCGGACGGAGCCAAATCTGGTGAATAAGTGGGGTGTTCTAGTAATTCAAACCCTAAATCACGAATTTTTTGCATGGCAACATGAGATTTTTGTGCAGGGGCGTTGTCCTGCAAAAACAAATTAACTTTGGATAGCTTTCCGCGTCTTTTCTTTATAATTTTTTCCCGTAGAGTAGTCAGTAATGTCGAATAGTAATCTCCAGTTATTGTTCTACCCTTATCCAAAAAATCAATCCAATTACTCCATGGCAATCACACAAAACTGAAGCAAGAACTTTTCCAGCAGATTTTTGGACATGAAACTTCTTAGGTCTTGGAGAACCGGAGTGTCGCCATTCCATCGATTGTTGCTTAGTTTCTGGATCGTAGAAATGTACCCAATTCTCATCCATTGTAACAATTCGGTTTAAGAAGTCTACATCGTTTTCAAATCGAGCACAGATCGAACGAGATGCTACTACCCTTGCACGCTTTTGGTCAACATTCAAACATTTGGGGATCCATTTTGCAGCAATTTTTCTCATGTCCAAATTGACGTGAACTATATGATGAACGCGTTCGTATGAAATATTGAGTGCTTCAGATATCCGTTTTAGCCCAATTCGAAAGTCTGTTAAAATCATGTCATGAACTGCATCGATATTTTCGGGAACTGACACAGAAACTGGCCTTACCGATAGGTCATCATCATCAATGGAAAATTTACCTCTTTTGAAGCTTGCAGTCCAATTTTTCACGGTCGCATACGAAGGACATTGATCACCCAGGGTATTAAGCATATCTTCGTAAATCTGCTTACCTCTTAACCCTTTTAAATACAGGTACTTGATGATGGCTCGATACTCGAATTTTTCGATTTTCACAATTTCGGTGGACATATTTTTTCTTTTAATTTATTGAGTAACTCTGGTTTACTTTTTTGACGTCAAACTTTACATTGACACTTCCAATAAGTCATTGTTCGTTACTATGGTAACGCAATATTTTGTTTATGCAGGGAACTGGTCTAGGCTAACTAGATATCAATACATCCTCGTACAGCGGAATGAGGAATGTTATTATTTACTTTTAGCTAAAGGTTATTTCATGTTTGCTCGAATTAGTACGGCAGAGTTAAGTACTAATATATAAATTCATGAAAACGATCAAGAAATCATTTTGAAACAGAGGCGTACAGAGTGGAAAGTTTATCTCAATGACAGAGAATTTTCGATGTTATTGTATTAAAACAGAAAGAGTTATCTAGCGCAAAATGAACCCGTAACACGGTATGTGATTTCTTCCGATGAATAATTGTATTGACGACGTCAAGATGCGAATTTCCCCCACAACATGCAACTGTCAATCAATACTAACAAATTGGACTAATGAAAATTAGCTTCATATATTATACCATATTTCACTATAATTTTTAGTTGAAAATATAAGGAATTCAATCTATGGTAGTGTCACTCTTGGAATTGAAATGGTGTTTTGTGTTTCCACACATTATCGTAATACTGTAGAACACCCTGTATGAAATTTCCCTCCTGAGCGAATTCCATCCTCCTACTGAAACATACTTCATATCAAATACTGTACAAAATGGATTCTCATATCTCTTTCAGTGAGAGTAATTGCCCTTGAGGAATTCAATAAAATATCAAAAGCTCAGAGTAGCTCATATTCTCCGGGAAGGGAGACACTAAGAAGATCTTATGTCCATTTTGCCATTTCCGATCGAAGCAAATCGTGTGAAAACATTCCTGGCAAAATGGAAGTCTCCGAAACGGAACGATATCAGGCGATTTGAGGTGTAGCTCCATAATGAAGACGTTTCAATCGATTTCATTTCAAAGGCACACTTAAATGGGTTTCAAGTTGAATGAATGGTTATTTGGGCAACAAGTGCAAAAATTAAGTCTCGTTTCACGCGATATATAGTCCTCGAAACAATGAAGATCGTAGAAATTAGGTAATAATTTATACAGGGTGATCTAGGGTTGAACAGCCAAATGTTTAGGATCGGTTTTTTAGGCAAAAATTTGATTTTTGTTTCCCATAGTCATGTGTTTTAACTTTCTCCGTTTTCAATATACAGGGTCTTCCTTGGCCTGGACGCTCTCCTGACTCAACCCCTATGGATTTTTGTATAGGGTACAATTAAAACCAAAGTTTCTGCTGAGCCCATCAACGATGAACGTATTTTTTTCTAGAAAGGATTGTTTAAGCTGTACGAGAGATCAAATCTGTCGTTCGATGTCGTTTTATGCAATGAAAAAAATTGTGGTAATTCTGAGTAGGTTTTGGTATCCCGTTTCCTATTGAAATACAGTGAAAAAATTTGTCGTTATTTCAATTTCAATTTTTTTTTCTCTTTTCTTTTTACAAGGAATCGGTTTTCATATTGTTTCCCAAAAATGAAGCAGGATACAGAAAAAGTAAAATCAAAAAACAAATTGTATTTTCAATTGCTTAATCCAGAAAAAAAATTAACATTAAAAAAACAGTGGACCACATGATTCATCCTAATATAGATTACCCTTTGGGACGCTACTGAAATTGATAATTTTGCCTTAAGTACATTGAAAGAAACCCATTATTACCGCACTCAAGCATGTTATGTGTTATTAAGATAAGCAAAGAGGTTTTTGAATAATTGATAAAAAATGTTTTTTTTATAAAAAAGTTAAATACTCTGTATTTTGAGAACGAAGCAAATTAAAACACATTATTTTAGTGAAAAAGTTAAATTTTCATCTAAAAAACCGTAATGAAACGTTTGGAGGTTCAACCCTGGGTCACCCTGTAGATGCATGTCGCCACGGAAACTAATGTATCTGATTTACCTCGAATCAAGGATATCAAAAAAGCAGTAAGTTACAAACTCTTGAATAGACGGTAGTTGAGTGTACTTGTCACTTGATTATAAAAGATGCTCTCATCGTCAATTGCACCCTATAGTTTTTCTGTGAATAATGTTCGGTGCAAAGTTGTTTATTGCACTCTCCCAAAAACATGTTTGATGAGTATATGATAAACGAGTTTCTGGAAGAGTTCTATGACGCGTTGCACACCGTACTTTTTCTATGAACTCATATTTAAAAGAACAGAAATGTATTTCTTTAAGTCGATTTCTCTCATGTTATCAGGAAAGTTCAAATTGACAGACTAATGCCTGCTTTGTCAGGCGGTTTGTCTACCACTGAAATCGAACAGTATAGTGATGTATTTAAAGAATGGAGATGCCATGGTCATGTTTTTATAAATTTGCTTTATATATGGATTGTGAATCTGTGATCACAACTATATGGCGTGGCACTCCAAAAAGATATCAACAATATTTTTGAATGGAGTATTGCAAATAACGTACATTTTAATAAAAATAAATGTTTCGTTATGACCCTCAATTTGAAAAAAAAAACAGTAATTTTCGATTATGACAAGAATTCAGTTGCGCTGTGTGGAAAAACAGGAGTCAGAGATCTTCGAATTCAGTATGATTCGACCTTATCATTTGCACTTTAATTTGAGGATATGACTACGAAATGTAATAGAAATTTAGGCTCCATTATTCGAAATTTTTCAACAAGTTAAATAAACTCAAAATGTTATATTATACACTTGTGAGGTCGAGATTGGATTTTGGTTGTATTATGAGGAGTACGCAGTCACAGATTTACCTAAATAGACTCGAAAAAAATCAGAATATGTTTCTCCGGTTGGGGGGTTATGCCTTGAATAATCAAAGGTTGATAACGGGGTGCGCTCTAGTGAGAGAAAAATGCACTGTATCATGAAATGGAAAAAAAATGTGAATCACACAAACATGAACCGAGCCCAGATCTTACCTCATATATTGCCGTAGTCCGTCTTCAGGAAGTCCTAGTCGGCCGACTGATGCAGGTTGAAGAAACTGAACTGCACTTCACTTTTTTGTTATGTTCACATGAGATAGATGTGTTCGGATGGCTGATAGCATGAGAGCGACAATGCTGGTGTTAAATTCGTAATGTCGTACATTCATTCTCCTGTGGTACTCGACGTATTGGCTCGATCGGGCTATGGGTTTTTTTGAAAGTGTGAAGGTACAGGGTGTACCAAGAAAAGTCAATAATGATGAATGAGGGTCAATAATGATAGATTAATGAAAGATTGATTCTGACCTCAATGTATTGAGTCTGATAGAAAAAAAAATGAAAAATAATGATATAAAAATAAAAAAAAACAATAAAGACAACACAATGAAGCGGGACGCGACACCGGTATCTTTATCATAAAACACATCATACATGTCCAGATTTTCAATCTGTAAGAACAACATAGTTGAGAAAAACGTACCAAATTTTGTCACTGGACATTACTATGTGCATGTTTCTGATTAAAATACTAAATAATCATCTTTTGTACTCCAGTTTCCTAAGGGTCGGTCTTTTCACCTATAGATAAGTCCCAGATAACTCTATCTATCAGATAAGGATATGTAAACCTGTGAAGTTTATTCAATAGAGAAGTTTATCCGATAGAGACTTTATTGTGAGGTGAAAAGACCGACCCTAAGTCTCATAAAATTGTACATTCCACCACTTACTTCTAGATATTCTTTGCTTCCCAAAGTACCATACACAAGAATGACACTTATTTCACGCTCTTCTCTTTCAGTTATGCTTCGTACAACTAAATAAATAAATGTCTTTTTCCGCCTACCTCGTATTTACATGTCTGTTCAATGTTCTTCAATGCAAATGAAATATTTCATCAATAGGGGTCATTATTGAACGATTTGTTATCAATGCATGATTTCGAGAAATCAACCATTAATAACCCCTATTGATGAAAGATTTGTCATTTCTTTTGGTGTTTGGTCATTATCCACGTGTTCTGGATAGGCCTTGTTACTAACTCCATGCGCCACCTCAGGAGCAGCACTGCTAATTGGAACGCATCTGTGAATCGTGCAGGATTCACCCCCGTTCAGCCACGAGATTTGAATAATTAATTCGGTCAAATTAAATTAAAAAATCCCAGCCGCGACTGGGGCTCGAACTCCAGACCTTTCAACTCAAAGTCGGACGCTCTAACCACTGCGCCACGCCCCGACATGATTTGTCATTAATTGTCGATTTTTCTGTGAATGCATGATTGTTGCATAGGCAACCAAACATAAACGAATTCAGATGTTATGGACGTTAAAATAGATATTGACGATAAATGTATGTTGCCTGAAGTTGCGGAAACGGCTAAAGTAGCATCTTTAACTTCATTGCCAGAACTAAAATTAGAACTACTTTCTTTCAACAAGAGTGAGGTAGACGGAACAATATTGTAATCAACTCGAATATTAAAATTCGAATAATGATCTTGAAAATTAACTAAATTAAATAACTATAAATGTTTAGATTATTGTCTCTGACGAAATAACTTTCGATAAATAACTATTCAGTAAATTGTGTTATCCATGTCTCCAGGAAGCCAGGTAGCCGAGTGGTTAAAGCGACATGGTTTAATCACTTTGGATGCCAGTCGGCGATGGTTCAAACCACGGAGACTGCAGACATTTTTCTGATGTCCCGAGAAATTGCTAGGAATCGTACGTAAAAAGGTAAGACCTCGTTAATCATTGGCTCGCACAAGTTTCGACTTTTGAGGGCTGTCGTTCGTAAGGGGTATACAGCTGGTTAACGGAAAAAAACCATTTCAACTCTGAATGTGCATTTTATGAACTCTGTTGTGCCTATATTATCAATATGTATTTACAGTTTTCTATGTAATGTGGCAAACCGCCTGTATGGAAAAAGAAATGAATAAATAAATATCTGTCAATTAACAATCACATCAACTTCAATACACGAACGATATTTGGGGTTTGTGTATTATACTTCAATTTAAATTTTTTGACATATTTACTTTCTTTGCCGTACTTCCGGTTTGACCGAAAATTACCCCAACTTTCGATATTTAACATCCTATATATTTTCACTTATTTTGATCAAAAATAACATTCCAAATCCAACAACACCTCACTTGTCAATTGTTGACAAATAAAGTAATTTTTATACAAAGTTTTAGTTTTCGATCTAGAATGCCATGGATCGAGTAAATCGCTTTATTCTTGATCAAGTAACATGGGAAAAATAAGACTTTGAGGCATATACTTCACAGTCATCCCACTCGGCAACATTTTCCAAAACTGGAAAGGAAAACGCGAAATGAACCAGAAGAAAATGCCAATGATTTCATCTTCAGAGAAGAAAAAGAAGTAGACGTGTTAGCCTATGTTGATCTTAATTGTTATTCGTCCGTTTGGAGAATTCTTCACAAATATAATGATCGATCATTAAAGTACCAACTACACCAATATCTCTACGATAACGACCACAACCGAATATTAGCTTGATGCAACTGGTTTTTGACTAAATACTGAGTTTTCCATTCAAAATTATTTATTCAGATGAAACTCGATTCACCAACTTGGGTTTGTTCAATCGGAATAATACAAGGTACTGGTCACAAACAAATTAACATGTGATACAAGAAGGAAATTTTCAAGAGCGATTTGGTTTCAACTGCTGGTTGGTTATTAGCGGAGGAAAGCTTTTGCGGCCAATAATTTTTGATGGACAACTTACTGCTGAAAGATATCTTCAGTTCCTTAGAAATCAAATTAATTATTTGGTTTGGGTAAAGTCCATGGTGGGAAGGAGGTAAGAAGAGTGGGAAAACATTCTGGAAGAGTGGTGTTCAGTGTACTAGTGAAGACTTTGATCCTCTCTGCAAATTTCCCAAACAATCTAATCCCACTCTTATCAAAAACAACCTCGAAGCCATACTAGAAAATCACAAGGACTTTACTTCACTGTACACTGATGCTTCTAAAACCTATGACGGGACTGGTGCAGCAGTAGTAGGTCCAAATATATCCCTTCAATTCAGATTACCCCCATTCAGTTCTGTCTTCACCGGTGAACTGTATGCTATCTACCGAGCGACATCTTCATCAACTCGACTGACGAGCAGAATTTCCTGATTTTGTCCGACTCGCTCAGTTCACTGGAGGCTCTGCAACAAATCTATCCTTCACACCCGATTGCAGTTGAAATAAAGAACCAGCTCCACCTAGCAGAACAGAAGGAGAAACGAATAAAATTCATCTGGATCCCATCACACATAGGGATAGTAGGAAACGAAGAAGCTGACACAAAAGCAAAAGAAGCAATAACCAATGCAAATTCCGAAACGATAACTCGAGCGGTGACAAGCGACTTTCGTTACGCGATAAAAGAGAGTGTACAGAGTGCGTGGCGAAACCGATGGCATCAATCCACCTCCAAACTTCGCGAAGTGAAGCATTTTGTGAAACCGTGGAAAAACCTACCTAAATATCGTAGTGACCAAGTGCTCCATTCCCGTTTACGACTCGGTCACACCCGGCTTACCCACGATTACCTCCTGAATCATAAAAACGAACCCATGTGTGAAACGTGCAACGAAAAATTGTCAGTCAAACATATCCTATCTGAATGCCCACTCTTCACCCCACAAAGGAATGCTAACAAGATCCAGGGGACTCTAGAAACAATCCTAGGACCAAACTGTAGATTTCACAATATTTCAACTTTCCTTAATTCCATAGATATTAGAACAAAACTGTAAAATAAATATGTAAATATGAATGTTCGCTAATAACCGAAATGGTTGATGCGATTTTCTGTCAAATAAAAAAAAAATAATGATTTCATTGAAGATTTGCCACTGGCTAACCAAGTTAATCTATTTTCAACAAGATGGAGCGCCACCTCACAATTCTCAAATCGTAAGAGAACAGCTGAATGATACCTTGCCAGAAAAAGGGATTGGGACCAATATACCTATTCAGTGGCCTGCGAGGTACATTCCTTAGTTCTTTTTCATATCCTAGATCACCAGATCTTACCCCGCTAGATTTTTTCTCTGGGAAACAATTAAAAATCAGGTTTATAGAACAGCATCAGCTACTCGTGAAGAACTGGAGTATAAAGTAAGCGTGGCATTCCAGAACATCACTGCGGAACAGGTAATCAACGTGGTGCGCGCAACAATTGAAAAAGTTGAACATTGCCATGATAAAGGAGGTGGACATTTTGAACATTTAGAAGCTTAATGGACTAACGGTAATATTTGCGACTTTTAAATAATTCTTAAAACGACTGTAAATTAATTAGCAGCAGCTTCAAATGCTGGTCACGCATTACTAGAATAACAGGACTAGTGCATTTAAATATACCGAATACGTATTATTTGTTATTAGGTATGATCGCTTCTTGCAAGTATTCACAAAAATAGTGAAAATTAAGTGAAAGTGTGTGGTATCATATTATTCGTAGGAAAATGATCTTTCACAAAAAGTCGACTTTTTAATTCTTGAAACGACTGTGAAGTCATAAGCCTCAAAGCAGTATTTTTCCCATGTTACTTGATCAAGAATAAAGCGATTTACACGATCCATGGTATTCTAGATCGAAAAATAGAAATTGGAATAAAAATAACTTTATTTGTCAAATATTGACAAGGGAGGTGTTGGTGGATTTCGAATGTTATTCTTGATCAAATTGAGTGAAAATATATTGGATGTCTCATTTAAAAATCGGAAGTTGACGTCATTTCTGATCAAACTGGAAGTTCGACAAAGCCAGCAAAAACGTCAAAAAATGTAAATTGAACCATACTATGCATCTCCCAAATTTCATTTTTCATCTTCAATAATAAAAAGATTATAGGGTTGAGCCACCTTGGAGAATCACACAGTATTGTATCTTCTCGAAAGTCTACACATGTTAGCTAGTAGCTTGATTATTATACGAATCCATCCACTTCAATAAAGTTTATCTCACTGAGTTACGTCATCCTCCTCTTCTCCTCTGTCCCGTTGTGGAAACATCAAATGCAATTTGTCATGTCGGACGCCGATGCTCATTTATTTTTGAGTATATTTGTCATAAAATCTCCAGCAGGTATAATTTAAGTTTTGGGACATCTGAAAACAACTTCTGAGACTGAGCGTAATGGGAACAGAGCCGGTAGGATTGGTATTATCTGTGCAGTGGTGTGAGAAGAGCAACGGAAAGGTGGGGCGAAAACGGAATGTTGATGGAATTTCCTTCACTTTCGCACACTTTTTGTGGCCATTAGTCCCTTCGTTTTGCCTTAATGAAGTGTCAGAAGTTATTACCGTAAATTCTGTTTCCAAACCGGAGAGCACTTTTTGAGATGTATGATCATTATGAATGATTCCTTGATCAGAAAGGACACCGCGCAGATCTTTGGAAAATGGTTTTCAGTCATAGTGGCTTAAATTTGGGTATTTCGTAGTTTATGTTATCTTGATCAAAAGTTCTCATGGGCGTCAAATTCTCATACACACAGACATTTTCATTAACCCATTAAGGACGGATTTAATTTAGTTTAGAATTTTGCAATAGTACCTATATTTTCAGAACAAAACAAGTAGATTTGCACAAAGAAATATAGTGAAATTCGTCTTACTGTCATCAAAAATTAGTGGCATATGGCAACGCGTGTTACACTGCTGTTTCAAAAAAAAAATTAATCGATTGGAATAAAAACCACATCCGTGTTTGGTATTCAACATTGCACCCCAAACAAACTCCTACATTCTATTTGATGCATTTTGTGCGCGTAATCGATTTGCAATTGTCGCAATTGCATCTTTTTTTTCTACTGGTGTCGTATATTATTATCATTCAGATACACTCGATTCACTTGCAGATGGTCTACCTTTTCCTTTCGGTGGATTCTTCTACTTGTTGAGGTACGTTTCGACAATTTCTCGACGAAAGTCTAGGTGAGTATTTTGTTGCCAGACTGTTTGTACAGGACCCAGGCATTTTGAATTGCGGCATCAAGTAGCCATGTGAAACGACACCACCACTATTTTTTCCCACGTAGACTAATCCTCCAGCGTGCAATATTTTCATCCATCTGATGCGTGCCACCCATGCATGGATGGCATGGAAATCAAGTTCGGTCTTTTTACTTGAACAATTTTTTTCTCCTTCGCTGAATGTCGTTGGACACTATCAAGTGGGGCTACCCCATATTTGGTCAAAACTGCTAAAACTACATTATTGTCAGTCCAACGCGTTAGTAAGGTCACCACGTTGTTTCTTACTCATATCCTTTTTGGATACTAATGGGCAATATTTAGGGATTCGGTTGTTGCGAATGATTCCTGTAGATGATAAACCTCTTGATTTCAGATGACTAAGAAGATGGAAGCTTATAAATAAATTGTCTGTGAATAGGTTTTATCGATATTTTTTCTTTTCTTCTGATAACTCATCCAAATGCATCAGCATTGGAGCAGTAGAATTTACAAACATAGTTTGCCTCGGATAAATTGCTTGCATGAGTGCTTTTCAAAGTATTTGACCATACACTCATCGTAATTCAAATCTTCTCCTGGAACAAAAATATTTAGTAAATAAGTTAGAGGTCGCAGATTAAAGAATTTGTCATTTGGATCGAGTGCATTATTATCTGCGCAGTGTAGAGAACACCAAATTATTAAAAATCGTTTCCTCTGCATCAGTATTCCAGTAATATTTTTCCAGGTAATTGACAATATACCAATAAAATCAGAATATCAATGAATCATTTCATTTCATTCTTCTAACAGTAAAGAAAGTACGTCATGGTCTATGAATAACTCGAACATTTCTGTTGGGGTTAAAGTTTTAAAACTTTCATAATCTGAAGTTTCTACCAGATCGCCTTTGATCCATCCAATGTCCTCATAAGTAATTTTTTCTACATGATCCGTTTCTGGTTCAACTAATGCGCCATCTTCACCATGTAATACAAGTTGAGCTGGAGCATTCAATTGATTCTGAGATAAATTATGAACAAGTCTGCCTTCATCTTCCTAACCTAACCTAATCTGTGGTCGCACCCTCATTCGGAGGCTCAATTCAAATTTGTTCGACATCTAAACCATCATTATACGCATTTTGTGAAGTCTTCTTGATATTCCCTAACAAAATCGTGTTTTTATGTCACTGGAGTGAACAGGCGAACACTACACGCGGTTCTGTCAACTGCACTGCAACAAACTATTGCCGTGTATACCGCCATCTATGTTGATTTCGTAATTCGTAAAAACAAATTATAGGTCCGCAATCGCCACCATCTTGGAAAAAGGGAGCTCTTTTATGGTTTTTGGTCAATAACTCTTCATTCATCAACGTTATCGAAAAAGTTTGAGAATTTGAGAAAATTGAATTCTCATCAAAAAGGTTGGATTTAGTTTTTTCATAAAACCAACATTCACCGAGTAAATGGACGACAAACTTAAAGCAGATCGGAGAATTGCGGAAAACCTGGAGAGCATTTTTCCTTGCAATCTAAGGAGCACGTTCTACATACAGTTTTTTGAATAAACATCGATATCATTGTTTCACAAAATCTTTGACGGAACCAAAGCCCAACATTGCCTTACTACCACCAACAGAAGGAACATCCAGGCAAAAATCTTTTCGAATGTACAATCAAGGACGAGGATATATTGAAAAAGTCTTAGCCTACTATAGAACCAAACAAAATTTCAATGTCAAAATATTTTATTACTCAACATATTCTCCTCTTAATTGGATACATTTATTACAGCGCACCTGCAACGTCTCTAGACCTTTCAAAAACAATGTTTCTTCTTGCTCTGCAAACCAGACCTCCACTACTTTTATTACCTCCTCGTTGGAAGAAAATTTACGACCTTTTAAACTTTTTTCAGTTGATGAGAGAGATGATAGTACGCGGAGCCAAATCTGGTGAATAAGGGGGGTGTTCTAGTAATTCAAACCCTAAATCACGAAATTTTCACATGGCAACATGAGATTTGTGGACAGGGGCGTTGTCCTGCAAAAACAAAACACCTTTGGATAGCTTTCCGCGTCATTTCTCTTTAATTTTTTCCCGTAGAGTGGTCAGTAATGTCGAATAGTAATCTCCAGTTATTGTTCTACCCTTATCCAAAAAATCAATCATGATTACTCTATGGCAATCCCAAAAAACTGAAGCAAAAACGTTTCCAGCAGATTTTTGGACACACACACAGTTTCTGTTTATGCAGCATGCGCAGTAGTTATAGGACAACTTATTTTTGTGCTTTATTTATTTTATCTTAGCTCTTTACCGTACGGTCTCATGTTCCTGGTGGCCTGCATGCTGACCATCAAATACATCTGCTGTAAGACAATGTTTTTTATAGTTCATAAATGTGATACTAAGTATAAGTGAGATTTTTTGAACAGAGTGGTGCAGTCGCTTATATTAAGTGCAATTTGATGTATGTCTTAACAATGAAGGTGCAGACCACAATTTGATATATTTTTTTAAACATTTTATCATTGAAATATAATTCGAGATTGGAAGAATATTCGAGTCTTTTAAATAGCTGGATTTTCCCAATAGAAGTATCTGCATTTTTTCATTATCATGGTTGAGTAATTTTTTCTCAATAACTTAACTGATTCAGGGTGTTTAGTAGTGTGTAGTTTTTGTACGGAATTGTATACATTTTTTAGTGATATAGGTAGAAATTTGCTCTAAAAAACGTTGTTTACTTCTATATATTCCCGAGTATCCATGAAAAAATATATTGTTATTCTTATTTTGAAAATTTTGTATTCCATAATGAATATTGAAACAATTTTCGTAAAATTCAGTTCCAATTCAACATGTCAGCAGGTCGTGTTCTTACTGTTTGTTCCATTATTTCCTCTTATGTTTTTGAGATATCAAAACTTAGACTCTCTGCTTACAGACTCATGTGCCATGCAGAATATTTTTGTAAATTTCAATATTGGATAGATGATTTTTGTTGTATTATTATTGTACATAGTTACTTAATTATGACCTGAAACAAATACATTTCGGACATTTTTTTGTTCTTTCATTTATGATGGTTTCAAATGAACAATGAAACAATGAGGGTGGATTACTAATAGTACTTTGCTGATAATTTCACTCACCATATGAAACTCGCGATATATTTTCATTTTCTCCTAGATGAGTATAGGACTCATCCTTGTGATTACCCAAAAGAGCTTAATAGGGACAAAAAACGTACTCATAGAAAAGAGATAATAAATGCTAAAAAAGCTGCAAATGATAATTACATAAATCGAAATGGAAATAGACAGAAAGTAATGTGGAATTTAATTAATATAAATAAAAACAAGTCTGATAATTCGTCAGATATGATTTTTCAGGATGATTTCAAAAATAATATTGGTAACATTGCTGAACAACTCTTTACCTTCCACCAATGATACTCCGGAGTTATTTTACAAGTTACCACGAAACATATGCAGATAAGGAATAAAACTTTCCTGAAGTCACATTTATCCAAGCTCTAGATATAATCAATTATTTAAAAAAGACTAAGAGTAACGATGCATATGGTATTAATGTAAAAATTATTAACTGTATTAAATATATTATTCTCATTCCTCTCACCAAACTCATCAATCATTGTATCAAAAATATTGTTTTACCGAAATTTTTGAAATGCTCAAAAGTATTACCCCTATTTAAAGGTAATTGCAAAGACGACTCAACAAACTACAGATCTATATCCATTGTGCCCACATTTGCAATTTTTTTGAAGTTATCCTTAAAATTCAAATCACAACTTATTTTGAAAACTTAAATTTATTAAGCAGCTCACAATTTGGTTTCAGGGCTGATTTATCAACAACCGCGGCAATACATGATGATTGATGTAATGATGTAATGTAATGATGTAATGAATTGAGACCTTTGGGTGCGTCCACGTACAATTCTCAGACCTAAGTAAGGCTTTTGACTGTGTACAGCACAATATCTTAATTATTAACTAAAATTTCACAACTTTATCGAAAATAGCCAAAAAATTATTAGGTCCTATTTGACGAACAGAACTCAATTCGTTAAGTTTAATGACATGAGCTCCCAATCGATTGACACTAAATATGGGGTACCGCAAGGCCCTGTTCTAGGTCCGGTCCTATTTCTTATTTATGTCAATGACCTGCCTAATAGTGCTCCTTCAGCAAAGATTACTCTTTCTGCTGACGACACCTCATTAGCCCATTCAAATAGAGATTTCAATATGCTGCTAACTGAGGCCAATAATAGTCTGCCCTTGACGCGATCTTGGCTAAATAACAATAAGTTAGTCCTAAACAAAGAAAAGTCTGAGACATTGATTTTTAGTTTAAAATAGCACACAGACCTAAATAAATAACTCTCATTGCGTTAAGTTTTTGGGTGTCCTCTTGGACGGTAAACTAACTTGAGAAGAACATACGACTTTTGTCTGCAAGAATGTGTCACGGAAAATCTTTCTGATACGTAACCTGCAATATTGCTTGTCACACTCACACACTAGACACAGCTACCACGCACTCATACAGTCCACACTATCTTATTCCTTATTAGTATGGAGCCACTCAGCACATGCCTCAGCAGTCTTCTTCATGCAGAGGAAGGCGGTCACTTCTTAGGTCTTGGAGAACCGGAGTGTCACCATTCCATCGATTGTTGCTTTGTTTCTGGATCGTAGAAAACCCAAGTCTCATCCATAGTAACAATTCGGTTTAAGGACATCGTTTTCAAATCGAGCACAGATCGAACGCGATGCTACTACCCTTGCACGCTTTTGGTCAATATTAAAACATTTGGGGATCCATTTTCCAGCAGTTATTCTCATGTCCAAATTGACGTGAACTATATGATGAACGCGTTCGTATGAAATATTCAGTGATTCAGATATCCGTTTTAGCCCAATTCGACGGTCTGTTAAAATCATGTCATGAACTGCATCGATATTTTCGGGGACTGACAGAGAAACTGGCCTTTCCGATCGGTCATCATCTTCAATGGAAAATTTACCTCTTTTGAATCTTGCAGTCCAATTTTTCACAGTAGCATATGAAGGACATTGATCACCAAGGGTATTAAGCATATCTTCGTAAATCTGCTTACCTCTTTACCCTTTTAAATACAGATACTTGATGATGGCCCGATACTCCAATTTTTCGATTTTCACAATTCCATTGGACATATTTTTTCTTTTTTACTTTTTTGACGTCAAACTTTACACTGACACTTCTAATAATTTATTGTTCGTTGCTATGGTAACGCAATATTTTGTTTATGCAGGGAACTGGTCTAGGCTAACTAGATATCAATACATCCTCGTATTTACCAAAAATAAACATGTTTTTTAACCAGGTTGGAATTTACTGTATCGGTCTCCAAGTTGTTCATAAAAATATCTGACGCTGAAAGTGGACTTAGAGATGAACCCATTGGTGAACCTGAGTCCTGCTTATAAAATTTGTTATTCTAAATAATTCTGATCGTGGTATGCATCAAATGCTGTCGAAATTTCAAAAGAAGTGATATAGCTATGTTGATTTCATTGAAAATATCAACAGGATTTTCATAAAGTCAGCCGGGGAAGTAGTTGTATTCTGTTAGATATTACAAAAAAGTAACTTCAATTTTATCATAGGGTTTTTCCATTTCCAATACATAACTCCTCATGTATTGAATCAATTTTCAATTGAGAATGTTTCTCAGACATGATATAGTCTACTTTGACCTGTTCTAATATATTTAAAATAAGAGATTGTCTTTGTATGGTATATTGGAGAACATACTTTTTATATCTAATGAATTTAAACTTGAATTGGTTTGGTTACTTTCTCTTTTTACTAGACTTAGCGAGTTTTTCACGGTATGATGTGGAACAAAATTGGTAAATTTTTTGAAGAACTTGTCGAGTAGTATTCCTAATTTTCTTACCGGACTTTATACAGTGAGCACGTTAAGGTTGGAACAAATTCGTTTAAAGCTTGATATGGCCTTGGGGAAAAAAAGCTCAGACATGTCGAGTTTCTTTTTCAGTTGCGCCTTTTTGAATTCTTTTATATTTTTGATGACGTCATCACAATTCGAGTTATGACGTCATTATAATTTTATTTTAAATGGCAAATCCCTATTTTGATAATACCTCCAAAAAGAACGCATAGAAACGCATAGAAACACCCTGGTATCTTCCGTAATTTTTGACGTAGAACCATGAAATTTCCAGGATCGATAGATACACTAAAAATCAACTCACTGCACAAAAAGGTTCATTCTACGTTATATAATCTGCACGCCAGTAGCGATGGAACCATCCATTTCTCCGGAAAGTTATATTAGGGGGCAAAATTGGCCCGAAGTTTCGTCGGATTCGTGTTCAGGATCTCCAAATTACTCCTGATACACCTGCACCCTGGAAAATTTTCGGTCCTGAAAACTCTAATTTGATTCACTTCTCATAGAAATGCCCCAGTATCTTCCGTAATTTTTTAAGTAGAACCATGAAATAGGTTCAATAGGTAAACTGAAAAAGAACTCACTGCACGTTATATAATCTGCACGCCAGCAGCGATGGAACCATCCATTTCTCCGGAAAGTTATATTAGGTGGCAAAATTGGCACGAAATTCCGTGGGGTTCGTGTTCAGGATACCCAAATCACTACTGATACACCTGAAAAATTTACGGTCCTGTAAAACTCTAATTTGTTTCACATCTCATGGAAACTCCCCCGTATCTTCCGTAATTTTCGACGTAGAACCATGAAACTCTCAAAGTCGATAGATATTCTAGGAGTGAACCAACTTTACGACAACGGTCATCCTACGTGATATACACTGCACGCCAGCAGCGATGAAAAAATGGGTGGTTCTATCGCTGATGGCGTGCAGTGTATATCACGTAGGATGACCTTTTTTGTGCAGTGAGTTCTGTTTCAGTTTACCTATTTAACCTATTTCATGGTTCTACTTCAAAAATTACGGAAGATACTGGGGCGTTTCTATAAGAAGTGAATCAAATTAGAGTTTTCAGGTCCGAAAATTTTCCAGGGTGCAGGTGTATCAGGAGTAATTTGGAGATCCTGAACACGAATCCGACGGAATTTCGGGCCAATTTCGCCCCCTAATATAACTTTCCGAAAAAATGGATGGTTCCATTGCTGCTGGAATGCAGAGTATATCACGTAGAATGAACATTTTTGTGCAGTGAGTTCATTTTTAGTGTATCCATCGATCCTGAAAATTTCATGTTTCTTCGTCAGAAATTACGGAAGATACGAGGGTGTTTCTATGAGAAGTGGAACACACTGTATAACAAGAAAAAATATGACATCCGTATACAGAAAAATGCGTAAATGCGTTCTTTTTGAAGGTATTATCGAAATAGGGTAATGCCATCAAAAAAAATTTAATAACGTCATAACTCAAACAGTGATGACGTCATCATATAAGTTGACCTAAAAATGTGCCACTTAAATAGAAAATCGACAAATCTGAGCTTATTTTCCCCAAAGGCCATATCAAGCTTTTAACGAATTTGTTCCAACGTTTTCCAGGTAGCACAACATATCGGCTGAATCTTGGTTTCATATTGCTCCAATATAGATATATTGTGAATGAAAAAATAATATTGGTCCAATATGGGTGAATATTATAAAAAAACAATATTATATTAATAGTATTGGTGGAATATTGGTTCAACCTGGAATATTGAATGTAGATTGTTACATATAATATTGGATCAATATTGGTTGAATAATTTTTACCAATATCGATAATACCATATTGTCTACATATTGTTTTCAACATCTAGAATACATATTGCAACCCAATATTCCAGACATGAGTATCGATTCTAACGATAAAAAACAATATTGTATTTCCAAGTTTGATAGCACATTGGTTGAATATCATTTCAACTATATTCAAAAAATTATATTAACTCATATTGGGTGAATATTGGTTAAACGATATTTAACAATATCGATGAAATAATATTGTCTTCACATTGTTTTCAATATCTAAAATAAAAATCGCAATCCCAATATTCCTCTCATATCATTTCCAGAAATGAAAACTATATTGTATATCCAAGTCTCCATATTGTTTCCAACATCTAGAATAAGATGAATTTCAACTATTGGCCGAATATTCAATGAACCATATTAAAATAATATTATGATCAAACTTGGATATAATCGACGACCGATCTTAAGGTACGGTTCCTTCCATGCGGCTGACGTGCACGGCGGCCGTAGTACGGTGGCCGCAACCAACTGCTACACGTGTATTCCAAGCGGCGGCGGCCGCGTACGTCGGCCGTGAACGACTGCGATCGTTGCGACGATACTGCTCCAGAAGCAGTGTAGTCGCAGCCGTGAGAGAGTTTTCGTATTCCTCTGGGGTTATTGGATACCATACTCGGTTGTATGACAGATTTTATATCATCTTTCATTAAGTTGAAGATGTTCTCAAATTGCACCTTGTTCAATCTGAAATATTTCCTGAATTTGACTTCAACCTCAAGCAGATGTCGATTAATTATTGTAACAAAACACCCGTCTTCACAACTTTTTTTGAATATTGGATTTATATCCGCATTGCTCTTTTCCAAGTCGATTAATTTCAGGATTTCGTTATCGTCATTTTCTTCTAATAACAATAATGAAATCGGAAGGATCATCCATTTCCCCAAGCTCAGACAAGTATCTCGAATACTTTTGAGGGTTACTCATAGGGGTGCAATCGGTTGACAGAAACAACAATTTTAACAAAAAACTTCATTTCAACTACTGTGAACTAGGACAGGCGACGGAAAACCGGCTCCGTCTTCCTTACGCGACATCCGCATGGAAGAAACCATAAGATTGACCGGCTGACGCATCCGGTCGCCGCACTGCGGCCGCCGTGCGCGACGGCTGCATGGACGGAACCTTTATCGGGTTATCTTGTTTGTGTGATTTAATTTGGCCGAAGAGTTAGGGACAGGGGGGGTTCATATTGGTAATTCTTCATTTATCGAATTTGGTGAAAGTGAGAAGTATTTGAAAAAAAGTTTTTGAGTTATTTTCAACAATTCTTGTTGAGTATTCTCTGATGACAGTAAGATTCCCATTATAAATAACTGATTCAACTTTCTGAATATATGCTTCTTGTTCAAGAATGACAATTGCCATGGCTAATGACCATAGCAGTCGATGTCAAAACACCAAGGAAAAAAATAACGATTACTTTAGATTTATCTGTTTCTGCTTGCTTTTTAGTACCTGTTTTTTATATGTTTCATAATGGCTATTTCCTAATATAAATGGATGTTTCTGAATTAGTTCTTCGATTTTATATGCCCCTATATCTCTATTTTATCTGTCTGTTCCAACGCAATTGCGGTGTCTGTTATTAACATATCCAAACTTCTGCTGGTGATTATTTTTGGTGCAAATTTTGAGTCTTTGAACAATATAAAAATGTCATCTCTCTTAAACTCCTCTCTTTGGTCTACTTTGATCAAATTAATTACCATTTGTCCATTTCTATACAAAATGCATTTTGTCAATGCTGAAAATAAATAGTATTATTATTATAAATGAATCTTCAGCGATTGAATATTTCAGTTTATTTCAACAATGTGTTGGTTACAATGCCAGAAAACTAGTTTGTTTTTATGGATTCAGCAACATCTCCTTTTTACCATGCCATAACGCTCAACTCCACCTACGGCTAAAATGTCGGCAACAGCGAATCACATTTTCTATCTGATCAGGACCCGACACAGTTTCAGATTGACGTGTCGCATGGCGCAACGTGACTTCACGAGAACGATCAAATATCCTGACAGAAGCGATATTTTCAGGACGTTGAAGTAAAAACTTGAGAAGTGAAATTTTGTAATCGAACATACGGAGCCGAACAACTGTAAACAATCCGTTATATTTTAGATTTGAAATATGCTCAAACATTCGGGAGTATCTTCCAAATGACTCAAAGATGACAATGCACTTTTGAAGTAAGTAATATTCCAGTCTGAGTGCTACTGGCATACCGAGTGACCACAAGTTAAGATGCGCCCCCCACTTTTTATAGTTTTAGAAATACAGGTTTCAAATTTGGTGTATCGCTATTCGCTATAGTAATTGATTCCGCTAATTTTGAAGATAGACCTGAGAATTTTCCACTTCCTGTTTGACCGGAGGTATCTCCAAACTTTGTATATTATTTCCAAAGTCAGTTGAATGAACTATAAAAACTGAAAGAAATGTTTTAGAATTTGCCGCTTTGTTCTCATACTATTTTATTTACTTGAAATTTCACAGCTATACTATTCCTGTTTCTTTCCAAATGAAAAAACCAATAAAATAAAAAAAATTTATTCAATAAACACGTCATTAATAACAAATCAAACAAACATTTGAAACACAAAAAAGTTTGGTAAAAAAATATAACGCATTTCTTCTTAGAATCATTAGGCCATTCATCATATGAATCATTCGGGTTTATGATAACGGGTTGGATAAGTGGTAATAGGAAATTTTTTTTTTTTGTGAAATGCATTCAGTCCAAATATCTTCATAATGCTCACTCAAGGTTCTCCAAACGTTTTCTATTACTTCTCCGCTTCATTTGTGCCCATACTCATTCTATAGGGTTGAGAACACAATAATAAGGAGGTAGTCTAGTAACTACATATTCTTTTTCGTCATTTTGACCTTCAATAATCCGTAGTAGTACCTTCTTCGTGGCCTTTTGGGTAATTTTCAAATTCTTTGTTGCCATAATATCTGTTTTTTTTGTCGTTTTGATGTTATTTTCACGTTTTGAAGTAGTGGTACGATGCATTATCCATGACAATTGCAGACTTTGGTGGCCTATTTGATAACAACTGCTCACAGAACAATTTATCAAGGGAAGGTGCAGTTATATCCTCATGATAGTCAACTGAACATTTTCTCATTCGTTCAGCTGACAACAGCAAGGCGTTTGGTACCTACAAAACCATTTTCACTCTCTACGTGTACAATGATTATCCGTTTTCCTCTAGAACATGATGGTGCTTGAAGACAACATGCACATCACGACTATCAATCCAAGTCTCATCAAGACACACCAAATGTCTCTTAGATTCACGATGTTCTTTTATTTGTGGTAGAAAAACATTCCCGTCTTAGTAGGAAGAGCCGGGTCGATACCATTATTATCATTCGTTGATTAAATTTTTTGAGTTTGAACGTTTGAGACCACAGTCTAATAGGATTTCGAGAAGTGTTTCTAGTGACTCATTGTATGGTCGGGATAGTCAAATCATTTTTTTTCAATTGTTTTCAAGGTAGGCACTTTGTTTTCTTCATAAAGACCGTACATTTGCGTTCGAATAAAATATGTGGATGTTTTATCAACTTTCTTCAGTTTTTGATTTTTTCGTTTTCTCTTCAGAGAATGGTCAATGACATCTCCTTGTTTGACGATTCTATAAATTTGTAGTTGAATATCCTTAGTTTGTGAGATGAGCTATCCTCTCGAATATTTCATTCTCGGATTTGTCATTCATTTAATCTTTAAGATTTGCCAAAGTTCTTTCCAAACAATGTCTAGTATATTCATCTGCATTATCCAATTTTAAATGTTTAGCAATCATTAAAACCACACTTCCTATGGTATTTTCACTAACAGGTTGGCCGGTGTACCGACTGTTTCGATACTAAGGGAAAATTTTAGATCGTTTGCTTCACATGGTCTTATCGATAGATAATTTCTTACCAACCTCAAAACCCCTATTTTCCCCTTCTCCACGATACTAAATGCTTTCGACATACTGGTTTTGGTTTCCGGTATTTTAACAAGTGAATAGCTTTAATTATCTTCTGTCGTTTGTATTCATTTTCACAGCTCTATCTCTTTTTATTCCCCCATCAAAAACACCCATTACCATAACTTCTTTATGTATCTGAGGCGTCACTCGTATGTGAGAACCTGATCTACTGTCAAAACCTCAGAATATATCCTTGGATTTCATTTTAAAAAATGATAATAGCCGTGAAAAGAGGGAAATATCGTTAATTTCATTGCTTTTCGGTGAAGATTTTAAAACAGAATATCGAAAAAAGTTTTTGGGCCAAAATAAACAAAATCAATCAGAAACATGAACTAAATAAGAGATAAATCAAATAACATACCAATTCCTGAAAGTATGCCAATGACACGGTCTCATCTATGGTAATAATTCAATTTTTTCCATGTTGAATGGATGAATAGTTCGTAGTTCTTATCGTACAAGGGTCTGGATTTTTCCGGAAATGAATTTTTGGTTGCGTTGGCTGCATTTTCATTGAAATTTTTTGGTGAATCGGTATTCATTTCCATAATGAAAAACTGACAACAATATTTAACCAATGTCAAAATATCAACAAATGCAATGCCTACTTGTAACGAAAATTTCGTTTAATTCAAATTAATATAAACTAATGATTCACAATTTCCAATTTCTTTCTTATCCGGCCTACAGCGGGTTAGTAGCCACTGACTAAGAATATGGATTTTCAGTGTTTGGGGAGAGCAGTTGACGGGAATTTTCGGTGGTGGAGCATTGTCCGCTATCAGATAATTGATAATTATTCTTGAACTACCTTTCTACCTACCTTTGGTAGTGGTTGTATAGCTACCACTAGGAAGTGAACTCAGAGAGAAGAAGCACGGTCGATTTCTTTGGGACATCTAACAGGACGATTCCTCGGGCAAGTATTCATTTTTTATATGATCCTTCATGGTCAATTTTCACTCTGAAATATAAATGCGAATCTGAGTGTATCTATTCTCTAGCTTACCGGGTGGCCTGGTGTTCAGCCTTGTGGATTCTACCTTCGCTTGTAGTTGGCGAAAGTACCATCTCTTAGTTGATTTTTTCTTTCTCGTATTATTGTAACTCAATCAGTCTAATATCCCCAATAATTTTATCTGGAAAATCTGCCGGACATTGTTCCACCTCCTGTCAAGCCGTTAAGCCAAATTTACCAAGTTCGACACTTTTGTACAGGGTCTGCCACCCTATTAAACGTATCTTTCTTCTCGAATTCAGAAGACGTATTCTCATATATTTATTATCTCTAGCGTACTAGTACCTTTTTTATCTTTAAAGTATTAACTTCTGAGCACTCAGTACTAATAAATTCCAGAACATAATCTTGAGGTTCTTTATCCTTCGTCCCAAAAAACATTGTTCAATCAATTCTGATTCCTTTCATCCACTTCGCATGATATCGAGGAGGCCATATACTGGGTAAAGGACTGGCACCACAGGAAGGTTCCATTGCTATCTAAACGAGGGTCAAAGAGTCACAAGTATCTGGCACAGCCATCATTCTGAATTGTGGGACAGACTAACCACCAGTAAGATCCAACCACAATGCTTGCTTGAGACCAACCAGGACCATCTCCGGTTGAATCAGATTTTTTTAAATTTTCTGAATTTTTACAATTTTTATAGCCTTCAGCCAATTTCTTTGTTCAATTATTGCCCTCAGCTAATTTTGTACTGAATTATTGCCCTCAGCAATTTTTTTATTTTAATTGTAGCCTTGAACTATAACATTTCCGGCCTTAAGCCTTATGTTGAGTTTCGAATAAAATTGTCTTTTTGCTCATTTATCCTGCCTTCCCACTCAAGTTAAAACTAAGAAATTTGTATATTTATCTTTGGTTTCGTCTTCTGCAACCTCTTATCTGAGCTGGTAAACTAAACTCATGTTTTATTTGTTTGATAGTCACAGTCTGCCTCAACTATTGTGCAATCATTTGTTGAACTAACTCTCACCCTTAACGTATCAATCTGAGCAGCCTATCAGCAAAAAGTGATAGCTTTCACAATTTTGAATGGAGATATAGATATCAAATTTGCATTTTCAAAATTGTGGATGAACACATACGGTAAGAAGAAAAATAGAAAGAAAATGCTAGAAGAAATGAACCGATTAAAAAAATCGGTTTTTTATAAAAATAAAACAAATTTTTCGGGAAAAATGGAATCTTGTCGGTACCATGAGCGTTACTAGATCCTGAAACTCATTGGGCAACATTCATCCCTAGGACCAGAGGCTCTCGGGCTGAATCATGTTACCCTCCGGGCGTGAGGATCTATTTAACAGACTTGGTGCATAAATAACTATTTGTATCGACATCGGCAATGATGATAAATGAAAATACAGTCGAAACGTCGAGAAACTAAAAGTAGTTTCCTTATAATAACCTATTTCCCAACAAACCGTACAGATATAGTACATAATTTCTATCACTAGATAATTGAGTATGGTACAAACTTTTCGGCTAACTTTGTATAAACTTTGCTGCAATCGTTAAATAATGATAGTCGTTAAAGACCGAAAGCATTAGACAAATGAATTCAATGCATCCTATCTCTAGTAATAACCTATTTTAAATCACCTGATGCTGACAGCAAAACCGCTATGCGAAATATTCCAGACAATGAGAATCAATTTCTGAAACCAAAGTTTCTGATGACCAATGAAGACCCTCTCGGTTATGTTTGATTGATTATGAAATCATAGTGTTTCTGACATTCGCGGCGCCAGGAGATTCATTAGGCAGGCGATGATATTAATGATGAGTCGTTAGATAGAATGGGACGCACTCGTCTTGTTAGACGGCACTTCGAGAGCCATCGATTAAGCTATCAAACTAGGATCTATAAGCTATTTTTATCGCCTGTTCAGTGATTTTATTTCGTTCATCCCCTTGGTTTCGGGATAAATTTCAATTATATCCTGGTGGCATTTCAAAGCAAACATTTCATTTGTTTATTTTTTTTTTCTGCATCAGGTGAAGAAGAAATGTATGTATGTTGGAGAAACATCGTGAGAATAATGATGGAGTAGGCATTTGCTTTTTTTATTACTGGAACCTGTGCGCAAAGTCAAAGTCAAAATATAGTTTATTGTCGGAAGAAATAAAATAATTTTTTTTTAAATTAAATAAATAATTATAAAGTAGGTACAATGGTGATACTCCCTAGCATCTGCACATCATTCCAGATGAGAGAGACACCCACCATTACATGCGCTACGGAACGACTTGGCACAAAAAAGATTTCCTATTTGCCATTTCATCTGAAAGAAAAACCTGGAAAAATCCACAGTATTACCAAATAATCCTTGGTGAGTAAGGGTATGAAACAATGAGACAATTAAAAACAAAGGTATGTTCATTCATTAAGGATTCCATCATATTGCCATTCCAGCCTGTCATTTGAATTTTTTTTAATGAAAGTGTCGATGACATTGAAAATAAAAAAATGTCAAAACTCTAACTATGCTCGATTCATGATCTGAAATGATGACTTATAAAAACTGTCATCATAAAACGGTTTTTCTGGAAATTTCACTCATGTGTTAAAATGTCCATAAGAAGTGTGAAATTATCGATGAATTACAGCGGAAATTTCCCTCATGTGTAAAAACGTCCATAAAAGGAATGCAATTACCGCTGGCTCACAGCGATAATTGCACTGTAGTGACGCGTTTCGCGTCACGGCAGTGCAATTATCGCATTAGATGTCAATTCAAGTGAAGTCGCGCGATTTTAATGTCAGAAGTGAGACTTCAAATGTGTCATCTACCTACAAGTGTTCATATAAGAGTGAGGTGTGAAATTTCCTACCGAATACCACTCGTGAATTGAAAATTAACCAGATAATTCTGAAAAAAACGTGTTTTTTTATAAAAAACCGCACTCGGTTATTTTTTTCGTTGTTTCAAAAAATTGCCCTCCTCCTTCGGAGTCGGGCTTTGAAACAACGAAAAAAATAAACTCTTGCAGTTTTAAAAAAAAACACGTTTTTTTCAGAATTATCGATAATTTTCAATGCACTTGTGGTATTACCCCCGGTAATCCACCTACTATGTGACAATTCAACTGACGTTACTGATGAATAACAAGAAATGCCATTCCAAATCTATTGCGAGCTATTTACAGATATATGAAGAACACCATCAGGCTATCGTTGAAAAAATGCGTGGCAAGGAAGTCTACAACCATGCGCGCCAGAAGCAGGTTCAAGATCAACTTCAGTTACGGAAAAGACAAATAAAAATGCTTACAATAATACTAACAATGATTGTAGTATCAACTATAACAATAAATAACATGAAAATTTTTATTCTTGAAATTTTCTACTGAATACTATTCGTGCTTTAAAAATTACCCAAATAATTATGAAGGAGACGTGGTTTTTTCGTTGTTTCGTTGTTTGAAACACTTATATAAAAAGATATAATAATACAATAACAATTCAACTGAGAATGCTTCCCTTTTCAATTTGAATCCGTTCCAAGAGAAGTTATCTCAAACGATGGAAAATAGCGACTTAAGTTTGTCTTTCAGTCGCACATGATTCCACATGTGATTTTATGAATATCCTGTTCATATTTTCAATAAAATCAACAATAACGCAATTTTACTATACTTGTACAAAGAAGACATTGACACTTGTTTGTGAAAATAAGAACACAAATGATAATACAATGGATAATGAAATGAAAGTAACTGTAAAGATAGATATATCACTATTATAATTAGTAATAAAGACGATGAGAAATGAAACTACGTGGGGAAAAGGAGTAGATAAGCAGATTAGTTACAAGTTTGCGTGGGTTTGATTGATATAAAATTTCAACTTTCTTATGGAAACATTAACTTTCAGTTCCTTAGGTATGAAGTTATGCAGTTTAGGGACGAAAAATTCATAAGACTTCCTAGTGCTTTTTCCATAGAGGGAACCTCTTGACAATTAATTTTCTTTGCAAATAGTTGTCTTGCATCTACACATTTTTCAATTGTGATTCAGAAAGTATAACGTGTATTTCAGAAAGTAAAATTTGTAATTCAGAAACCGTAACATGTAATTCAGATTAGTGAATTGTATTTCAGAAACCGTAACATGTAATTCAGATTAGTAAGTTGTATTTCAGATTGTGTAACTTGTAATTCAGATTAGTGAATTGTTAATCTGAAAGTGTGACATGTAATTCAGAAAGCGTGAGTTGTAATTCAGAAAGTGTCAACTGTAATTCAGAAAGTGTCAACTGTAATTCAGAAACCAAGAACTACCCGTATTAGACGGAGAGCTGACTACGTAGAAATACGGGTGACTCGGTGCAAAGTGAATTTTAGCATTTATAGGTTCGGTTGTCACCAACGTAGCGTGAGACGGGCCCTCCAGAAGGCACCCCGGAAGGGTAGAGGGTTAAATATGCATTTTTTTACGTAAAATAAGTCATAAGGTGCAAGGCTGGAAATTGGCAGAATAATCGGATGTTATACAAATAAGGGGATAAAAAATTGCCAGAAGACTAGGTGGAAGATAAAGGCCCGCCAGAAGGCGCTAATGTTGTGAATTTTTTTTTCTTTAAATATAAAATAGTTCATACGTAGTTTTTTGTAGTAGGTACTGAGTTAGTAAATGAAATTGTTCTTACAAACTTTTCGATATCTCTTTAGTTTTTAAATTTTGATGTATTTATAAAAAAAGTTTCCAAGTCCCGTTTTTTTTTCGATTTTATTTTTTCCCCGCTCTGTTAACGAATTCTAAAAACTGAAATTTGAAGACTAGTTAGATTTTGTCAAAAGGTATTTGCTGCAAAAAAAAATTGGATTTTTTTCAATAGTTTGGGAGATCTATCGATTCCCCGGATTTTTTGGATTATTTCACGGTACATTGATTTTATGGAAAAAATTCATTCACATTTTTTGTAGATTTTCTGAAGGCAATCAAAAAAGATTTTTTGATAAACTTGGAAAATTTTGAGCGTTTCCGAGATATTTCGAATTTTAAAAAATTTCAATTTTTTTATTCATATTTTTCAAGTTTCCTCAGTTTTCCAATCATTTTTTCGGAAATTTTCAAATGACATGATTTGTTTGCATTTTCCAGCTCTATCCATTGCTTTATTGAAAATTTCATTTCAGTCATCGGTACGGTTTTTATTCGTGTTTTTTTTTTTCGGAAAATTGCCTGGGAATCGTTATGCAATTTTCGATCCTTCTCAAAGTCTATACATACCCTCACTGCATATTGACGCATATCTCAAAAAATCAATCGATTCAAACATACAAAACCCTGAACCTTTCTCATTGAATTTATGAAAAACTAATGAAGACCACGGGTGTGAAAGTCGCAACGGTTTTTCCAGCAACGGTTTTTTTTTCTTTTAATTTTCGATTCAAGTATAACCGTTGCTCCAGGTTTTTCGACGCAAATGAACTATTGTGAACCTGCTGAATATGTTCCAAGGGGTTAAATAATTTGTGAATAAAAAACTACCCCTCCATATACCCCTCTAAATTAGAAAAATCTTGAAACAGTTGAATTACCCGTTGCTCGAGGTATTTTGACGGAAATGCATTATTCTACAGCTACTTAACACGCTCTGTAGGGTGAAATAATTTGTGAATCAAAAACTACCCCTCAACAACCCTTTGAAGTTGAAATATCCTGAAACAGTTTATAAACTCGTTGCTCGATGGTTTTTGGCGGAAATGCATTATTCTACAGCTACTGTACACGTTCTATGGGGTAAAATAATGTGTGAATCAAAAACCACCCACAACAACCCTCCGAAGTGGAAAATTCCTCAAACAGTTTAAAAACCCGTTGCTCGATTTTTTTTGACAAAAATGAATTATTCTACAGCTACTGAACACGATCTATAAGGTGAAATAATTTGTGAATCAAAAACTACCCTCAACAACCCTTTGAAGTTGAAATATCCTGAAACAGTTTAAAAACCCGTTGCTCGATGTTTTTTAACGAAAATGCATTATTCTACAGCTACTGAAAACGCGGAACTGTTTGAGGATTTTTCCACTTCGGAGGGTTGTTGAGGGTAGTTTTTGATTCACAAATTATTTCACCCCATAGAACGTGTTCAGTAGCTGTAGAATAATACATTTCCACCAAAAAAACATCAAGCAACGGGTTTTTAAACTGTTTCAGAATATTTTGACAAAATTTGTTGGTGCTCCGTTGGTGCTCCGACGTCGACTTCATTCATATTTCGAATTTTTAAGATAATGGTTGCTAAATGCACCCCCTGGCTCCATCGGGAAGTCAAATTTTCTGATCAAACAGTAAAGGAGAAGTGATTTGCAACATTTTGACAAAATTTGTTAGTGCTCCGACGACGACTTCACTCATAAGTCGAATTTTTAAGATAAGTGCTAAATGCACCACCTGGCTCCCCCGATAGTAGGGTTGAAAAATCCACCCCGGGATCCCAACGGAGGTCAACAATTCTCTAACAGAATGGTCCTTTTACAACAAAAAATGGACAGTCAAAATCTGTGTATGCTAGAACCAATTTGAAATGAATATTCAAAATTTAAGGATTGAAAATTTCAACCCTAAATCCCATTATTCAGTACTTTACGAAAATTGCATATTCAAAATACCCAACCCTAGTCCAAAAGCGAAATTATTTTATTACAATATCTTAATTTGCCGGAATTCATTTTACGCTACAGCCGCATTATTCACCCACCCACTTTCAACCCTGTCGTCAGTAAAGTTATGCAAAATGTCCACATACTCTATTTTGTAGTTATTTGTTATTATTTATCATAATAGCCCCCTTTTGGTGTCTCCGGAGGTTTCGGCTGCTATCTTTGGCCGCTCTTTTCACACCGGTCAGATCTTTGATGGTTTCTGAATTACAAGTGATGGTTTCTGAATTACAATCGACGCTTTCTGAATAACAATTCACTAATCTGAAATTCATGTTACACTTTCTGAAATACAACTTGCTGATCTGAATTACATGTTACGGTTTCTGAAATACAATTTACTAATCTGAATTACATGTTACGGTTTCTGAAATACAATTAACAATTCTGAATTACAAGTTAGGTTTTCTGAATTACATTTTACTAATCTGAATTACAAGTTATACTTTCTGAATTACATATGAAAAAGGTGTAGTACACATGTTTATTTATAAATGCTATCTGAAGAGAGGATCTTTTTTTTTCATTTCAGAAATCTTTTTTGTAACACTTTGAGCCAGTTGATATGTGCCTTTGACGAACATCTCCATGCAAAAATTCCGCATCACATTTGACTTTCTACTAGCGAGTAGTATGATATATCTATTCTAGTGGGTAAGATCTTCTTCACTACCCTAAATCTGAATGATATTCCAATCACATCATCCTGAAAAAGGAACTTAACCATATTCGAATATCATTAACTTCAGCCTCGACCACTAGGACCACTAGGACCACTTGCACTCTTTATAATGATAACTCATTGTATTTCTAGTACTAGACACAAATTAACCAAGAGTCAGTAGAAATTAGAGAAAAATTATAGTTTTCTTCATCTAATATAATAATAATGATGATGATAATAAACTTTACTCATCTTTTCAGATCACACAAAAGTGATATAAGATAGGTCAACAGAAGTATGAGAGAAGAAAATACAGGTACTAATTATACGATACAAACAAGTACACTTCAACACATAAAATCGGTGGAAAAGTAATACACACATTTCTGCACTAAAAAATTATTATTGTTATGTTTCACGTGCTTGTTCATTGATCATTAAATTCATGACTACCAAAACCCCAAAGGGCAGACGTTATAAAATCATTACACATTTTGGCAGCGGGCTGACGGGGTAAATTCAGAAGAGCTATTTCGGGTATACAGAATACATTTGAGGATATAAATTGACGGGAGTGTCAGGATTTGTTGTTTCTTGAAATTTTCTCTACATTTTTTATCGCTATTCAAGTTGAAAATCAATCTAATAATCCTCCTTTGTGTTTTGAAAACTCTGGGTACGCTGGTTGTACCTCCCCATAGAACAATATTGTATGCTAAATGTGGATATACTAGTGAATAGTAGAATTGGAGCACCTGTTTGGTATTGAATGTATTTTTTAGTTGTAGTATAGCATAATAAGCACTGTTCAGTTTCTTACAGACTGAGTCTATGTGGGAGGCCCAACCTACATTGCTATCGAGCATTACTCCTAAAAACTTAGTTACGGGTGAAGGATTAGACAACTGATTCATGGGGGAGCTTTGCATAACTACAGTTTCATGCGAGTTAACTATTAAGGAGTTTTTATTACACCATGATTTGAATTTTCCGGCCAATACATTAAGCTTATAAACCATTTCAGTCAAAGATTCGGCATCTGTAGCTAAGGTTGTGTCGTCAGCATATAGTATAGTGTGGTCAGCATTATTGTGTAGTGGGGGGTCATTGACATATAATTTAAATATGAGAGGGCCTAGAACGGATCCTTGTGGGACTCCTCGTTCAACATCTTTAAGTTCTGATATGTTATTTTCAATTTCTACACAAATTTTACTCGCATGGAAGTACGAAACTAACCAGTCTAAAAGTCTCCTCTGAAGCCCAATGCGTACAGTTTACTTTCTATATGTCTATATGTCTATACAATCAAAGGCTTTAGACAGATCGTAGGAAAGTGCACCCACATATCAGCTTCCATCTAGTTGAGTGTGAATATAGTTGAAGAAACCAGTTGTTGCACTTTCCGTCGATCTGTCAGGGAGAAACCCGTGCTGATGTTTTGTCATAAAGCTATACCTAAATAGAAATAACATCATTTGTTTATATTTGCATTTTTCATTGACTTTACAGAGTACTGTGATTGTAGTCTAGAGAAGAGGTTCCCAACCTTTTTGCTCCTGCGTACCACTTGACTTTATGAGAAATTTTGTCGTACCACCAGACCTAAATAATTTGATAAACGTATAATATTTACTCTTCTAAAAGTGATCAAAGGCTTTTTGAAATGAATTACTGAGAAAACTTCATATTTAATGGTTAGATATTTGTTTTTTAATGACATGCTTATAATAAGGGAGAAATAAAAAGATTAAAATGGTATTAATTTACAGTTTTATTTATTACCCTTAGGTCTAATAACATACAAATAAAAATTGAGTACAAACTCAGCAAAAATCAATCATCGTACAAAATATACTTTTATAGTCTTTAGTGCGAAACCTATTTTTTAACTGTGATTAAAATATTTACATTAGGAGTAATGGAACTCATCTTCACTCTTAAGTACTCTTCAACACTTATTCTGCTTCTATGTTTATTTTTTATCTACAAGAGTTCAGAAAATTCACTCTCACACAAGTAACTCATAACAAATGGCATTAAAAATAGCAGAGCTTGCCGGAATATCAAAGGGTACTCGGTTTTACGTCCGATCCAGAAGTTAATTAAAGATTTCTCTTTAAAATTATCTTTCATGAAACTATCTTCTGTAAGATCGATAAAACTTTCTTTCAGTTCCTATTCATTTGGCGAGGTTACCGGAAACGGATTTCTGATCCTGTCCACTTTTGAATAATCTTCAGAGAAATACTTCTTAAAGCTTTTTTGAAGGCCTCCCAAGTGAACAATGAACAATGAAAAAATAATGATGAGTGGGAAATGCAGATAAATTCTTGTATTTGTGAACAAAACAGGACCAACTTTCTCTTGAAAGAATTTATTTTGTCGCTGGCTGTGAAGGCTGTTGTGTTTGGTCCCAAGTTCAGTGCGTTGAGTTTGTCAAAACTGACGGCTAGATGAGCCAATCTAGACAACCATTATTCTTTCATTTCATGTTTTTTTTTTGCTAAGAAACAAATATACTTCTGTTCAAAGAGACGGTTCAAAATGTTATCCCGAAATAACTATCTCACTTCTGAACTTGTCACCCATTTCTTCACACATCAAGGAGAATAATCTTGTGTTCAGTGCCATAGCCTTTATGGAGTTAATAACTTTCCCTGCATCTGATAGAACGGAATTAAGATTTTCCTGCATACCTTCAAAAGCTAATGCTTCTCAATGGATGACACAATGCGTAGTTTTGCATGTTGCTCACATCACTCACGCGTACCAGTACCAGTGGTACGCGTACCACCGGTTGGGAACGCCTGGTCTAGAGAAAGCTGGTCACCTTTTTTGAAAACTGTTATCACAACACCTACCTTGAGATCTGATGGAAATTTGCCTAGAGTTACAGATTTGTTTATCAAGTTATTCAAAGGGTTACTGATAGACGAACTAATCTGCATTATAACTTTTGGATGAATAAAATCAATCAATACCTACCAACTGTGTTGGTAGATTAAAGTGACTGTTTAGTATCTATTACTCCATGACAGATTATTCCTATGAGATGAAAAGTGTTCTGAACGTACATAGTCGTGTATTTTGTGAATGTTGTGTCCCTAAAGTGGTCCCTAATGGCATTGCCTGCACTTGATGCAAAATGTTCCACAAAAGCAGTGGTTATACTTTTTCTAAGTAAATGATTTTATCCATAGTTTGAATTGAGAGAACTTTTGTTTTTGACGGTGTGTTTGAACTTTGAAAAGCAGTCATTCTAGTTTCGTTTATTCTTTTGGTGTGATGTTTCTTTTGTGACTTATAATTTTGAAGAAAGTAATAATAATTCATTTTGTCAGCCTCCGATTGCTTATTGAGACATTGGAGCGAGAAGGTCTTAGAGAGAAATGTGCGAATCTCCTCAAAAATTATTTAAAAAATAGGAGGCAAGAGGTGAAAGTGTCTGACACAATGATTGATCTGAGAGAAATCGAATATGGAGTATATCAGGGAACTATATTGGGCTCACTTTTATTCAATCTGTATGTTGATGAATTATTTTCACTCGATTCCCAAGGTATAGGGTATACCGACGACACCACCATTTTCTACGATGCGGAAACATGACATGAATTGAAGAGCAAAGATAAAAATGATTTCAGGATCCCGAAAAACTGGTTCGACAGCAAACAACTGACAATAATTATTATAGACAAAACCAACTTCGTTCCATTCAGTTGCAATAAAGCTGGAAATTTCCCGTTTCAACATTTCGACATGGAAGTTCAGGTAGGCAATTTCAAAATAAATGCCCCAGAAAATGTAAAATATCTTGGAATGTATCTAGATCCACATATGGAGTTGGACATATACATCAATTACATCACAAAGAAACTGCGCACAATTCTATATAAATTCAAATTCTTTAATGATCATCTGCCATTGAATTCAATGAAAATATTATGCAATAGGTACATTGGTGGAAAGTCATCTCCGATACGGAATTCTATTATGGGGAGCTGCTCTTCGGATACACATGAATCCTCTCGAAGTAATACAAAATACAAAAAAGGTTCCTCAAATTATTCATGATGGAAAACACAAACATCCCTTCGATTTGTTATATAAAAAATGCGAAGTCATGGAAATGTGGCAAATATTTTATTATTGTGTGAACGTGAAACTGCACCAACCGGAGTTGAACTAAGACCCACTCATGATTATAACATACGGAGAACAAACTTGTCAGCCCTACTACAGGTAAAAAAATCGTTATCTCAAAGGTCGCATGCATACAATACAAAAAAATGATAGTGTCCCTGACACAATCAAAAGTGAAAACAATAATTCTAAAAATATAATCTGGAAAACGACAGAAAAAAATTGATCTTATAGAAATGAGATTATGAAGAAGCAAAACAACACCAACCATTGATATCCATATTTGTTTTATGTTCTCCAGTACTCGATTTTACTTCCATATTCAATTTATACTGTGTATCCTTCAGACTTATATTACTAGCCTATATGAATTATATCTTGTAGGCGTTCAAATTTTAATTACTAATTTCATAACCTTGTATTATTTTAGTGTGTAATCTTATTCTGATTTAATTGAGATAATTTTTATTTATACATACCCGTTTTTATTATGTTTTTAAATATCGAAACAAGTGATAGAAGACTTATCGATTTCTACTTTGTTCAATCCTACAAATTATTTATACGGATATTCATTGTATTGAATGGATAAAGTTTTCAATGATAATAATAATTAGTCACAAGAAATATGATCTGTTGAATCAGAGATGAAATTCATTTGGTATTTTCTGAAGCGGAAGCTATCACCTTGACGAAATAATTAACAATCCTCGTCTCTGAATTATCCAGGACGTATTTTCCTGGAAATTGAACGAGGAATTCACGAGTTAACAGTCAAACCACCTTCACCCGGCGAAATCCCAAATGTTTGCCAAAGTATGCACTGCGGTTTGTGCTGTATACAAAATACCGTGGGCTATGTAACAAGACAATGCAATTCTGCATCAGAATCTCGTTTGTCACATTACTATTATTACCTGGGAAGTTATTACGTGTATGGACTCTAGCGTGTAAACATATACCGAACAGAGCAAACAATGTCAGATGCCTACGTTTTATAGATGCAGGTTGCAGTTCCATGCATAGAGACTGAAACACATTTTTGTCGGAGGAAGCATTTAGTCAGTGTTATACAGGGTTATATAGCACCACTCACACAAATTAAATGGAATACTATAATAATAATAATAAATATGATTTATTGTCAGAAGAAATCTCTTGTTGCCAAAGCAACAGGTGTGTATAAAACGTAGGACAAAGTAAAACAGATCAAAAAGTGAAAGAATTCACATGACACTAGGAGGACATGTAAACAAATGCAATAAACAAATAATATAGACAAAACTTACATCAAAATAATGTACAAATATACATTATAAACAAAATATAAGACATGGGATATACAGTTGATATAATCAATGGAACAATTCCTGCAAGGCGTAGTAGATTTTCTCAGAGAGAAAACTTTTCACAGTTTTTCTGAATCGATGAGAGATTTACCATCTATAGCATCAGTATTTGAACTTGTTGTCGGTGTGGCCCCATTACCATGGAATAGTTGTCTCGTTATCTTCATTCTCTTTGAAACTGAAATTTCAATATACGACTCCGCCACCGCAAAGGAGTTCCAACCTCCAAGTCCTTTTACCGATAGTAGATCGTCACCATTTTCTACAAGCATAGTAGCCAAGGATCTGCGCTACGAGTGCCCTGTGTAGAGCTGAGGATTTTTCAATTTTAAGAATGCTGCAATTTTCTTTGGAACAGCTCCAATAGTATGAATCACCACAACTTATTTTACACATTTACCAAGTTACTCAGTTCAGAAATGAATGTGACATATGATTAGGAGTGAACATAGTATAATAAATGGGATCAAAAACTGAGATATAAAACTAAATAATAATTGTGTTTTGTAGTATACAAAACTCGAGACATTTTATTTTAAATATGATAATAATAAATTATTGAAAGAATCAACTAAGTACATAACAAAAAATAACAGTGGCTTCAGCCCTTCATCAACATGTTAGTAGGAGAATATTATATCATAATATAATTCCGAGAATAAAAAGCTGAATTACAGTACTCAAAGATTATTGAGAACAAAACGAGAAAGAAATAGAAAATATATCCATGATATATATGACATTGCTTTCAAACGATTTTTAAAGCTCAAGAAAGAAGTGGAAAAAAGAACCAAATCAGAATGATTTCCAACAACAGAATTATAGGATCTCAGGCATCTAATGAATGGTGATTTCAAGTGTGCATTTGTTGAGCTGTAGCCTGCTATGAACAAAGGTCTATTCCTAACAAAGTACTGTGTGCAGTTGAAGTTGTGATTACTAAGAAGGGACGATGAGTCAAGTGAATTGTTGACTATTTTATAAATAATACGTATTTCAAAAAATTTCCGTCTCACATCATGTTTTTCAATTTTATAGTATTTCAGATTCTGTTCATATGAGAAGTGGTGACGTTGTTTATTGAATCTAAAGTTAAGTACACGCACAAATTTTCTTTGGACTTTTTCGATACGGTCGAAATTTACATTGTAATGAGGGTTCCAAATAATGGAGCCATACTTTAGTGTCGATCTCACCATGGAATTATATGGAGCAATAACCCCATCAGGTATTGAGAAGCTTCTGGTTGCTCTTAGAATGAAACCAAGATTTCTTCTACTTTTCTGAACAATTCTCTCAACGTAGCTGTCAAAGGTGAGTTTAGTATCTAGAAAAACTCCCAAATCCTTGATAAGATTTGATTCATTGAGGTCCACATAGAAAGAGGTCAGAAGTAGGGGGAGACACACTCCGGTTGAACAATATTTTATAACATTCATATAAATTTAAGTGAAGTTAGTAGTGTTTGCAATATACTGAGAAAGAATTCAAGTCTTGTTTAAAGTCATGATAATCTTCAATGGTTCAATGGTTCTTCAATGGTTCTTCAATCTTCTATTGGTTAGTACATTTTTAGATCGTCCGCATAAAGGGCAATCCTTGTGTGTGTAAAACAGGTACTAATGTCGTTAATGAAGATATTGAAGAGCAGGGTGCCCAAATGGGAACCCTGAGGCAAGTCTGATGTAACTTGGAGGCACTCAGAACGAGGGCCGTTAACAACAACATATTGGTGTCGATCAGCTAAATAGGACGTGAGAAAACTAAGAAGATTGCCATGCACACCGACATTCCGGAGCCTCACCACAAGACTCGCGTGGTGAACCTTGTCAAAGGCCTTCGAGAAATCGGTGTACACGGCAGAAGTAAAGAGGCCATTATCCATGTTATTCAGTGTCTCTTGAATAAACGGAACTAAGTTAGTTACTATAGATCTATTACCGTAGAAACCATGCTGGTTCCGATTGATAGACATTTTTATTTGGAAAAACACGTTATTTGTTCCTATTACTTCAAAAGTTTTCGCAAAATGGCAGAGTAAGGATATGGGCCTGTTGTTGAATATAAGCGAAATGCGGATGTAATTAATAGCGGTTGAAGTTGAAATAGCACTCACCAAATCCTCCCAGAGACGAATTAATGAGTAGGTAACTTCTTCAACTCTTGTGCAGACTGTATTGCGGTTTATAAAGCGGCTGGCGATCGACTCGTTTTCTGAACGTCACACTGACATTCGGTTCCAATTTTTGACGCCGATCTGTCACTTTGTTTTTATGCGTAAACAGAATACGGCGATTTCACGATATCAGCATGCTCCATAAAATGTGCGTACTTCAACTCAAAATACGCGTGAAATAGATACAATTTTGACATTAGAATTAGCGCCTAAATAAGTTTCCTCTTTGCTGACGGGTAAAACACCTATATTATGCTTTTACTATCTAACTTATATTTAAATCAGTGGAGTAGACTGAACATTCTCCCCCCACTAAAAATTATATTATAATTTTTAATCAGAACTATGAGCATTTGGTAATGGGCACAATTTCACCAATGCTCTTTTGATAGTACATTGTTTGGTACGGACATCTGCAACACGTACTATACCATCCTTACCATAATAAAGTTTTTCTATTCGACCAAGAGGCCATTTCAGTGGTGAAGTTGCCTCATTCTTCACTAGGACCATTGTTCCTTCTGATACAGGACGTGAGGCATCAAGCCATTTGCCTCTGTTGAGTGGCTCAAGCGTCAGAAAATGTCCTGGCGTTAACACCGAAAAATCGTTTGGATCCGAACTAAGTGGATACAAAGGACGAGAATTCAATAATGATTCACCAGGATTGAATTTAAAGTTTATTGATTGACTTTCTGCCGCTTGTTTCACCATTTCTAAAATTTGTCGGTTTGCTCCGATAAAATTTGTTCCGCAATCTGATGTTATGGTAGAACAGCGCCCCCTACGAGCGATAAATCTTCGGAGCGCAGCAATGAAAGCTTCACTGGTTAAATCGGATGCTAATTCAAGGTGAATACACTTTGTTGCGAAACACACAAACAGACAGATATATCCCTTGTATGTTTTAGCACGTCGTAATTTACCCATAGTTATAGAAAAGGGGCCTGCGTAATCTAGACCAACACAAGAAAATGCTTTGAGTTTTGAAACTCTTAAACTTGGAAGATCAGCCAATGGAGGTTGATAAGATTTAGGGGACAAACGCCAACAGTTTTTGCAATTTGAAATTATTTTATTAATAGCTCGTTTGGGGGACATGATCCAAAACTGTTCATTTATTAAAAACAGTAGGGTTTGTCTACCTGGATGATAATATATTTTATGAAAATTGGAAATGATCAATTCAGTCAGTCGAGAATTTCTAGGTAATAGGGCAGGAAATTTCTTATTGTACGATAAGGAGGAATTTCGAATATGTCCACCCACTCGCAAAACACCACTTTCATCTAGGAAAGAATTGAGTTTTCTTAAAGGTTTTGATGCGTTTCTTCCATTTTTCAAGTTTTCAATATCGATAGGGAAGTGTGAAATCTGAGTGCATTTCACAGCTAAAATCATTGCATTCTGAAGCTCTGAGAGAGACAAGTTACCGCTTCTTCTGTTCTCAGGATTACGGCAGTTATACGAAAACCGAAGAATGAATGCCAAAATTCTTTTAATTTTTGACAAGGAAGAATATTTATTCAGAACGTCATGGATAATATTTTCTACCGGAAAAGTGGAAAGCGTTAAATTAATTTCTTCTGAGAGTGCGTCAGGTGATGAACCTTCTCCCGTTTTAAATGAAGCTCTTTCTTAAGTTGCAACCACGGAGGTCCCGAAAACCACATCACATCTCTGATTAATTCTGAAGGGAGTAAGCCACGTGATGCGCAATCAGCTGGATTGTCTTTGGACGATACGTGTCGCCATAGAGAAGGAGGAATTCTTTTTTGAATGAATGTTACGCGATTACTAACGAAAGTTTTCCATCTGTGTGGTGAAGACTGAATCCAACTTAATGTTATTGAACTGTCTGTGTAAGCGTATGTTTGAAGGAACTTTATTTTATCTTTGAATGATTTCATAACAGTTGAAAGCAACTTTGCAAGAAGAACTGCAGCACATAGTTCAAGGCGGGCGACAGATATTGTTTTCATTGGTGCAACCTTAGATTTGCCACAAACGAAATAGGTTTTGAATGAATCTTCACTTTGCTGAACTCTGAAATATATCACGCAAGAGCAAGCCCTTTTCGAGGCATCACAAAATGCATGTACTTGACACTGTAAATCATTCAGTAACATGTGGCGAGGAATTTGTAAAGTTGTTAATAAAGAAAATTCTGTTCTGAACTTAGTCCATTTGTTGATGATTTCCTTAGGTGGAACCTCATCCCACTGAATTCCGAGACTCCATAGGTGCTGCATAAGTAGTTTAGCGAATAAAGTGACTGGAGTTAAAAAACCCAATGGATCAAAAACGAGGGCGATATCAGATAATATTTGACGTTTTGTGCAGCTACTAACTGATAAATCAATATTATAAGTGAATATATATGAACATGGCTCCCACTGTAAGCCCAAAATTTTAAGAACTGATGATACTTCTTTATCAAAAGAAATTAATTTGTTATAGAGGTGAGATTCTGGTAGATCAGCTAGAAATGCTTGATTATTGCTCGTCCATTTGCGTAGTTCGAAATTTCCTCTTTTACAAATTTCAATTAATTGATCTCGAATTAATTTTTCATCGTCTAATAACGAGCACCCTGTACATATATCATCAATATATACACTGTTTTCTAAGACACTAGCTGCCAATGGAAAATATTCTCTCTCATCGTGAGCTAATTGAAGGATTGTTTTATTGGCTAAATATGGACTACTAGAAAGACCGAAAGTTACAGTTTTTAAGCGATAGTCTTTTACACTCGCACTACTGGAGAATCTCCATAATATTCGCTGATAGTCTTGGTGTTTAGGATGAACTAAAATTTGCAAGAACATCTTCTTTATATCTGCCGTAAAAACTATAGGGTAAATTCGAAAATCCAATAAAACCAAGAAAATATCTTTTTGTAATTTTTCACCCACTAACAGGGTTTCATTCAGTGAAATACCCTGTGTGGATTTTGCGGAAGCGTCGAAAACAACGCGCAGTTTAGTTGTTGTACTGTTTTTTAATACACAGTGGTGTGGAAGATAAAAGCAGTGTTCTGTGTCATAACAATTATTATCTACCTCTTCCATGTACCCACAGTCTAAATATTCTTGTAGAAAGTCAGAATATAATTTATGTAATTCCGGTGAACGCAAAAGGCGTCTTTCAATAGAATAAAAGCGGCGTAAAGCGAGCGGACGAGTATCTTTGATATTGAAAATTGGTTCTGAATTTTTGAATGGAAGATTGACAACATAACGACCAGTTTCATTTCTAGAATGTGTACTGGAATATATTTCATCACACAAAGCATCTTCAGGCGATATTGCCTTTATTTTTGGGATTTCTTCGAGTTCCCAGAATCGTTTTAGAAAATTGTCTATAGCGAAAGTGTCAGTTTGAACAGTACTGAAAAATGCGGAACTATTCGAAAATGCTTCTGGTTTATTGAACGCTACCTTCCCCATAAGTATATATCCGAAAATTGTGTTTATGGCTACAGGTTCATCATCATTTCCTACAATACGCCCCTGTTCTAAGATATGGGGAAAAACTTCAGCGCCAAGAAGCATATCAATAGATGTTGATTTGTGGAAATTTTCATCGGCTAGTTTGAGATTTCTGATGTGTGACCAATTTGAAACATCAAGGGATGAACTTGGCATGTTAGCGCATAACTTAGGAAGAATAATGGCATCAACTGTTAGTTCTGGATTATTCTTGCCAACAGGTTTTAATGTGCAGGTTACTCCGCCACTAGAAGTTATTTCATCCATTGACCCCAAACCTTGGATAGACATGGAAAAATTGAAGCGAGTTAAACCTAGTTTATGGTAACACTTTTGTGAAATATAACTGGTCTGCGAACCACTGTCAAGGAAAACTCTAACCATTTGATAGTTATTGCGTGCATCTAATACTTCAATAATGGCCGTTGATAATAAAACATTGCTGGAAGATGATACGATACCGACAAAGGTATTTTGATCTTGAGCAGTGGAAGGACCCTGTAAACTTTCTTGGGGTTTTGAGGTTATAGTGTGAAGTGAGTCATTATTGGACGTCCAAACTTTATTAATATGTATAGTCGAATGATGCACACCTCCACAAAAACGGCAAGTTGACGTCGATTGACAATTTTTTGTTGAATGCTGAGAACTCAAGCAATTATAACATAATTGTTTTTGCTTGACAAAATTTAATCTTTCTTGAGGCTGTTTATTGAAGTATTCGGAACATCGGTATATTGAATGATTCCGTTTACAAAACATACAAGATGGATTTGGACTCGAAATCTTATTTGAATTGGTATTTGACAAATATGATGAAGTTTGTTTGGGTTTTGTTATCGAAGCATTTTGAAAATATTTATTTTTTCCTGAAAGTAATGTATTTTGCGGCATCGAAAATTCAACTGCATCCAATGCGTTGCATCGATCTAGTACGAATTTTTTTAAAGATTCAAATGTTGGTGTAGCATCATTAGCGATAGGGTTTTCTAATTCGAATCGAGTAACGGTTTCTTGATCGAGATGCTTCGAAAATAAGTAATATAAGAGAAAATCCCACTCTGTTACCGGAAATTTCATATTTTGCAAGGCAGCTAAGTTTTCCGTAAAGGTATCTAAAAGTAATCGAAGTGATCGCGTATTTTTTGAATTAGTGACAATCGGTGCATGATCGATTTCTTGTAGATGTGCAAAAGCGATTAATCTTTTATTGTCGTAGCGCTGTAACAGCGCATCGTAAGCGATGTCATAGTTGGCACTAGACATGGGAGTTGTTTGAACCAACGTGAGTGGTGGTCCACGTAGGGATGAAATAAGGTAATTGAATTTTTCAATATTTGTTAGGTTTGCGTTATCATGAATAAGGCTCTGAAACATATCCAAAAACGGTTTGAATGATTTTATATCTCCCGAAAATTTAGGGATTTCAATTTTGGGTAATTTTACGTTACTGCCAGAATAATTTGCTGATGAACTGGCCACAGTTGGATCAGATTTGATATCGAATAGCGTGTAATTGATTGCTTCGATATATGAACAATCGTATTCAAAGTTTTTGCGAACAATTTCATCATCGGTTAAATCCTCATCAGTAACTGAAGCTAAAGATACTAAACTGACATAATTTTTTTTGAAATCATCGCAACACTGTTGAAGGCCTTGATAGCGCATTTTGAATATTATACGTTCTGATTCTTCAGTTTTTGCTCTGTCAGCAAGTTCTTTGATTTCTTTTATTTGACTAACGCTTATTTGACGAAGAGCCCTATACTGTTTTAACTTATTTGCGTTTGACATTATGAATAAACAATGAGCAGATCAAGAAATTTTTAGATTTAATCGAATCAGTTGGACACTGTCTGAAGGCTTGATAGGCTTCAGCAAAAACACCTTCAATATACTTTATCGAATGGCCTTATTCAAATTTTTCATGAAAAGATTTATTATTTCATAGAAAATTGAACGTATGGTATATCAAATAATGATTTCTCGTGAAAATATCACCACTTGAGGAAACTTATTTAGTTTGGTTGAAAAAACGCGACTGGAATAATCCTTGGCTCGAATAGGACCAAATGTTGAATATAAGCGAAATGCGGATGTAATTAATAGCGGTTGAAGTTGAAATAGCACTCACCAAATCCTCCCAGAGACGAATTAATGAGTAGGTAACTTCTTCAACTCTTGTGCAGACTGTATTGCGGTTTATAAAGCGGCTGGCGATCGACTCGTTTTCTGAACGTCACACTGACATTCGGTTCCAATTTTTGACGCCGATCTGTCACTTTGTTTTTATGCGTAAACAGAATACGGCGATTTCACGATATCAGCATGCTCCATAAAATGTGCGTACTTCAACTCAAAATACGCGTGAAATAGATATAATTTTGACATTAGAATTAGCGCCTAAATAAGTTTCCTCTTTGCTGACGGGTAAAACACCTATATTATGCTTTTACTATCTAACTTATATTTAAATCAGTGGAGTAGACTGAACACCTGTAGTTTTTGACATCACATAATGCAATTATGAACCGTATTAGTCCTGAATCCAGAAATTTAAGTAGACTTGGCACTGGTCCACGTATGTATGTCACCCGTCAAAACAACGTCAGTTTGAATTACAACAGTGATCGTATTCGTGAATTGGTACTGTTTAATATGCCAGCGATCACCTCTGGCGAATATTGTGATATGATTGTTACGTAACGTGCAGTGAATGAAAATGCCTGTGCTTGTGTTTGAGAATACGCGAATAAATTTCCAAACTCCATTCGTTGCTTGGAATTGTGTATTGACGGTAACCACCATAAGCACCATTCAAACATTTGCTTCAACATGCTAAAATATAATTGTGTTGGGCTGTGTTATGTGATTGGTCTAAATATTTTATTCATTTGCCATTTTGTAATGTGAGAACATCCCAATCTCACTTCCAACTCACCAGCTCTGCTGTCAGTTGCAAGTCTGATGAAGAGGAATGGGAAATGAGCCTGCACGCTTTCACGTAAGCAGTTTAGATCCAGTGGCGGCGCATTCCTACCGATTAACTTCAATTCAATTCAACTTATTTTGGTGGGGATAGCACAATGACAAATTTTGTGTGAGTGGTAGTAAATCACCCTGTTTATGAGTTTTAGAAGTAATAATAGAATGAAAGAAAAAATGTCGACAGTGTAAAAAAAACAGTGGAAATACAAGAGTCAGCAGAGGTTACCTAATATAACTGTGATTTCGGATTCAAGCAGATTGTTTTTTATTTATTTATTTTTTTATTCTTTACGGAGAAAAATTCAATTTCAGTTGGTTAACGGGTATTTGAGCGGGAAATAGTAAAAGAAAAAAGTTGTGTTTGGGTACTGTCAATTGATTTTTGTTTCTCAGGTTGAGAGTATTTCGATTGGTTCTGAATGTTATTTTTATATAGAGGTAAGATGGTGTTTTCGTTTCGTATAACTATTTTTTGTAGCTTGTATCGAAACAAATGATTATTCGAGATCGACATAAAGGAAGTATTTAGCCGAAATAGATAATAAAGAAGACAGATGGAGATTTCTTTGCTCCAAAGCCAAGTAAAAACCTAAATTCATTAAATTCAATATACATTTGTGTGTCATCGGCGTAGCAATGTACAGAATTATGTCGTGAAGATTTATTAGTACATTGCGAGGTCCCAAAATTGATCTTTGAAGAACGCGATTTTTAATATCAAGAGATCACTATTTTATATTGTAAATTTTTTGTTTTTATGAATCACCCAGGTTTCCGAAGAGAATCACTCAAAAGCAGAGCTTGTGCGAGCAAAGGAGATCCGCTTAACTAAAAGTGGATTCCAAATCACTTCAGCTCAGTGACAGTTGGTGGGATCGAACCTGGGCCGCCTGGGTGGATCTAACACGACGACCACTTTGTTTGTGGTACAACAAGTGAAATTTATAATTGAGAATAACAACTTGGGAGCCATTAGACAGGGTGTTTATCAAGTACTTGTAAAAACTTCAAAGGATAAATCATTATGAATCATAACGCCCGCTAAATGTTTTTTTCTGTAGTTCAATGAATTAATTACTCAGAAAATTTTAATTAATATCTGTACATAAAAAAGGGACTGATTATTTTCTATCAAATAGAAATTACAATTTTCAAATGTTCCTGAAAAATTAGTACCAAGTTTGAAGTTCTGTGAGTTGACCGATGATGAACTCCTCAATGTACATTCGGTTTCGTTCGGAACGTTAACATTTTCTTTTTCGGAAACGGAATGGGCTATCATTGTAGCAATTTTGTTCTTCGAGGAGATACTGTCTTCAATATAGCTCTCCGCTTCCGTACTACTCTTCCATTTTCCATATAATTTTAGTGTTTCAAAGGAAGCACCACCTTGAACAAGAAGCGATGACGACGTTCGGTGTAAACAATGTCTGGTGTAACCTTTCGAGTTTTCCAAATCAAGGTATTTCGCTATGATAGAAGGAACACTTTCTATAGTATTTTTACCTACAGTTAGCTCAATGCATTTACTATTTCTGTAGGTTAAAAAAAACCTACGTTGTTAACATCCTTTTGGTCGTAGTGCAGTGTACTTTTCAACTTAGTTCAAGGCTCCTATTTTGCTTTCTTCAACAATTGTGAAACTATTTGAGGTGCAGGTCTTGGTTTCTGGTACCTTGGTAAGGAAATAGGGCTCCTCTGTCTTCAATGTCATCAATTGTCATCTTGACCATTTCATCTTAGCCTCCTAATACGCATTACCAGAACAACTTTATGTAGCAGAAAAGTATCATCTGAAGCGTTTCTTATGAAAAGTAATACTCGTCCATCATCCAAAACCTTCGATTTTTTAGGAATGCATCCTTTTGATTTAACTTTCAGAAAGGCCATCAATTGACTGAATGCTGATATATTAATGTTTTCTTTAACAATCAATGTTGATTTCAGCTGTGTGTATTTGGTCCATAGACTATTTGCACTATATTTTCCAGACTGAAATAATGTAAAATATATAAAAAATATTAATATTTTTCATGAGATAAACTCACCAGTTTCTGGAAGTATGCCATTAAGACAGTTTTATTCACGGTATTCACTCTATTTTCATCTTTCTATTTCAAAAAAAGGTCATACTCCTTCTCGTATAAGTATTTGAATTTTACAGGCAGTAAATTTCCAAACGCTTTTTCAGCTTTGAGAGTCACATTCTGTGGGATCTCCATAATTATTATGAACACAACCGATTTTAGTCAATTCTTACAAAAGTCATTTCATTAAATAAACAACCCTTAGCAACCTCTTCAATGTTTCCATGACAATTGCATAGAAGGTCACTTGTGCTCAAATGCCGACCAGAACGCAGTAAAAACTATGAGAAGAAATTTATGAAGTTAACAACGTCGTTTATGATAGTTTTTTCGTAGAAAATATAATCTTGTATGCACCACGAGCGTTACTAAATCCTAACGCCCATCGGGCCCATCCAAAGGCCCTCGGGTGAATGTTACCCTCCGGGCGTTAGGATCTATAGGTATAACTGACTTTGTACGTAAATAGCTATTTCATATTCAAATCTTATTATTACAACTTTTCTAGGCAAAAACAATGCTAGACACAACCGTTTTTGAGAAATTTGCCAAATTCTGCAGGTTATGGGCTCACTTAGGCGCAATATGAAGTTGCTCAGAAATTTACAAAAACAGATTATATGATAGATCTCGCTGAAATGAAAAACTTTGTTTTCTAAGAAGAAGATAAATAATTCATTCTCAATATACAAAACATTGAAAAACATTTTTTTTTTAAAATTCAAAACCCTTTATTTTGAGAACGAATCTTTTAACGATGCATCTTGATAGGGAATGAGATATTTATTTTGACAATATCTATCGGATACTCAGTTTTTGTAAAGTTCTGAGCAAATTCATTTGGCGCATAAGTGATCCCATAACCTGCATCGATGAAGAAATTTGCTAATTTTTCAAAAACGCTTATTCCTAGCGTTGTTGAACCAGTATACCTTTTTTGTTCAGAGAAGATGTAGAAACAAGACTTGTATATGAAAAATCAGAAAAATTCACTATACAAAAAGGTAGACAAATTAAAATAAATAATTATTGCGTACGCAATGCCCTCTGAGTGCTACGTAAAAATTAATAGCAATTAATAGTATATTTTCATTTTTCTCCTCAAAAAAAAAAAAAAAAACCGTTCAACACATTTTGTGCGAATAATTTTGCAAAAGTTATTCAAAATAATTGAAAATAAAATTTCAACTTCAACATTTTGTAATAACGAAACATTTGCGAACACATATTCAAATGAACTTTTTTTATCTTGAAATTAGTCAAATATATACGTTTTGAAGTTTGTACAAGTACTTAATAATCATCCTGTATAGATTATTTCCCTCTTCGTGAAATAGATCAATCAGACCCCACCATGTTTTGTATCAATTCTGTTTAGTTTGTCCTCTTCCACTTATTCTCACAATTCTTGGCAATATTTTGATAAAAAAATCATTGATTTCTTATTCGTTTGAATGACTTATAATCTTGATTTTGATCGGTTTAAACTCCATTTCTGATAGATTGTTTCTAGAAATATTTTGACATAAGGCGATGAAAATACGTCAGAATCTGAAATTGTTATAAAATGTGAAAATTTTGTTATGAATAAAATTCTTTGTTGGTGGCTTCAATCTGTGTTATTCAGAAAATAATCTAGCCGTATTCCACTCGACGTATACATTTGAATGGATTGAACTCTATTTTTTTTGCATGATTTTGCCATTTTGTAAATAGTTTCATGCATTATAAGTTCAAAATGAAAACCCAATAGAGCAAATAACCTATACTACTTCTCTGTTGGGTCTCATAAATGAATATTTCTTTCTCTCTCTCTCTCTCTCTCTCTCTTCTGTTATGAATCGACAAATGATACAAATAATTCAATTCGAACAAGATCGAAAAACTTCAAATTAGCAATTGAGAATTGTAAAATGAAAGTGGGTTTCTCGTTGCTTAATCATTTCAAATACCAGAACATTCAGAAAGTGCAAGTGGATTAGAGAACGGCAGGGAAGTAGCGAAGCATGTGCACAATCATATTGATAATGACACACGGGTGTTTATTATCTTTGAATGGAAGCGGCAATGGAACATAATTATTGGACAATAACAGAAGCTTCATTGGGGCATTATTGATTCGGAATACTTTGTCGAATTGCTGAAACATGTTTCAGGACAAGCACAGTTGGTCTCTGAGCTTGAGTTTTGTTGTTTTTGTTTAATCATTACACTATTTTTCAGATTTGGATAATTTTTTTTACAGAATCAGTTCAAAATCTACAGAAATTGATTAATTGATCTGATTAGTACGAATTCTCCGGAAAGGAAATAGAAAAAATACTAATAGTCTTAAAAGACCAAAGAAAATAGTCTTAAAAGTATGTGGCGGATGAAAAATATTGAATGAAATATGTTGGCATAAAGTGAATCAAATTCGGGCTTAATATAATACGAACTGGATGAAAAATGTATAACTGAATATTTCAATGAATTTATAAATCTTTATGGGTCTGAAGAATTTGGCAAACACTTATACAATATTTATACACATTTCTTGAGAATTATCGTAGGTAATACCACAAGTGTGTCGGTGATTATCGAAATAGCAATTCCTTTGAATTTGAGAATCAAATTATGTTGCTTGGCAACCACACGAGCGCTTGCGCGAGTGTGGTTGATTGCGGAATTCAATCAAATGTTGTAGATCATGATGTGTCGGTAACACTTTGAATGGACCATAATCAAATTGATTAGTATCGGAGATGCAGGGTAGTAGTTACAAATTGAGACTTTCTCTGGTTTATTCCTGTGATTTGATTCGAATGTGTCATGACCTCAGAAATGCAACATTGTTATGATCTTCAAGTTCATTAAAAAATGTAGTATATCAGATGGGTGTGGTCTAAATATGGTTCCGAATACGTATTTACTCCCTCCTATACTAGTAGAAATCCAACATTGCTCAAAGTTCGTATTAATTTTACTATAAATAACTTTGTAATGGAGCAAATTATTCAAATAAATGCCTATCCCCCCTTCTCTGCCATTAACGGTAATTCTATCAAATCTTATAAAATTGTAAGTATCTGTAGAAATCAGATCAGATGATATGTTGTCATTCAACCAGGTTTCTGTTACAATTAATATTTGAAATTCTTGGTCCGAAATGACATTGTCATAATGGGCTGAAAGAGACCTCACATACTGGCCAAATGGAAAGCAACGGCCATTAAACCACGAAGAAGAGACCTCACATTCAAATGACCTATTTGCATGACTATTCAATGAGAGAGTTCTCTAATGGTTGCCAACTTCGATTTTGGTATGAAAACTAGGAAACTCTGATCCTTCATACCTTCAATAGTAAGTAATGGAATTATATAAGCCAAATATACAATGAAAATTTCCCTGGATATGGAATAAATGAGATATTATTAGTAATGATTTCAATATCAATATATCTCATTTATTCCTTATCCAGGGAAATTTGTATTGAATATCTGGCTTATACTATTTTGCTCACTAATGAAAGTATGAAGAATCCAATCTGAGTTTCCTAGTTTTCATACAAAAATCGAAGTTGGCAACCATTAGAGAACTCTCTCATTGGCAATACACTGTTTCAATTGACAAAAACAGAAAAATACTTACACATAAATTTATATAAATAAAAAAGGCTTCGAACAACTTATCAGTTGAAAGTAATGAAGGAAGTAAGATGCTTGAGGAATGATTATTATGTTTTGACGCTCTGCTCTGTTTGATGCCTAGTTGAAATTTTGTTGAAGAATTCGGTTCCTGTGACTATTTCTTCTTGCTGCTCTTCACGTTTTCCATGGGACTTGCAGTGGGTAATGAAGCGCTATTGTGTTTAGATGTGTTAGGTGTGCCAGTTACTTCTTCGTAAGAATATGCCTGATCGTTAATAATAAGTTTCGTAACAATCAGTATGGCATTCAGATTTCTTTTACGGGCTCCTTTCAAATGTTCAAGGAGTGCTTTTCGTTTGTTATAGTCACTCTGAGTGTAATCTTATAATTCAGCTTCAATGTTTCTGCATGAAACGTAACGTTTTGGAGAATAGATTGCTTCGACTAATAGTGGGTGAGTTCAATGAACACTGGTCTTGTCTTGTCATTGACTGGTTTGCCAATTCGATATGTCTCTGATTGCTGATTTATCGCAATTAATTTGCAGAATTTGATTGAAAATATGGAGGACCTCTTGATAATCATCATTTTTCTCTACAAGACCATAAATTATTGGATTATACTTTTTTTATTGTCCCTCAACAGAATTTAGTTGCCTCTCAAGCTCAAGCGTTTTTTGCTCCAATTTGTTATTACCCGATTTCAGTTCAGTGATATCAGCACGCATATCACTTATGTCTTGTCTTATTGTCTATTATTATTATCATGTACAAAAATCTTCTGTACCTATCACGTCTGTGTTTGATTATGCAAGAGTGAGAAAATTGCACCATGTCGATCGGGATAAGTGGAGTGAATCCCGCTAAATCTATAGATTGATAATATCCGCCCGGAACATGTATTACCAAACCGTATAAAGAGTGGAGATCAACTCACCGCCAGCTGAAATTCACCGACACGTTATTCCGTCGAGATAGCTCTATTCCTCCTTCTCTTGTTTCCCACGCCTTTATCTCTGGGAGCTCGAGGCAGACACGTCTTGAAACCAGCGAAGCCATTCCATCTCATTATACTGTTCGATTGCAATATTCACTATTTTCCAGCCGCAAATCCAGCAAATCTGTAGCTGTCTTATTCTCAACGAAGGGATATTTTGCACAGGCTGGAAAATCTTGATGATGCTGCAATTTCACGAATTCTTAGAAAGGTATTCAAGGATCTCAGAGATTGATATTTCAACCTATTGAATCTGATGATGTTTAAAAGTGTGTAATTCATTTATATATCCATTCATTACATCATTCTCCTGCCAGATCCCTTTACAGAATGGGACAAAAAAATGTTGGGCCTTTCGCCATTGTTATACAGTGACCGGCAAAAAGTATGTACCATATGGGAAAAAAGTTTATTATTAGAATACTGGAAAAAAAAAATTCTAAGATAAAGTTTGTGCCTGTCCGATAACCTAAAAATGGATTTTGACACAAGCCACGTGACCACCAGTATGGCAGCAAATTGAAAAAAAAACCATGAAGAGGGTAAGATGGCAAAATATCGAAAAAAGTTATTTGAAAAAGTTACCTGGAATTCAATTTAATACTCACATACAGCAATATAATGAAAAAAATTGAAAAAGAATTAATTGCATTTTTTTTATATTTTCCGATCTCTTTACAAAAAAATAAATTTTTTTTTCTGAACGGCCTGACTGTAATGAAACATTTGTATTTTGATGATAACTGTCTCATTTTCTCCTCACCAGATGACACTAAATTGAAAAAATTGGTTTTTGCCAGAACCCTCTCGCTATTGCATTGGTTCGTATCTCACAGTTATATCAGAAATCCGAGACTATTGTGATGATGTAGCAATCTAGAAACATCATGTTTCCTGATTATAATCAAGTTTCAATGACGTCATCATCTTAGAGCTGAATATATCTAATATTTTGACTGTGTGTTGTAGGAGAATTGATCGATGTTGAAATTCTCAATAATAACCTGCTTGAATGTTTCTAATGAGTGTAATAATAATTTTGACAGCTGTAAGGAATGTGTACTGTTCAATATTCTTCAGTTGAAATACCAAGTTTCTTCCAACAATATGCTTCCCTGACGTCACAGAAGAAAAAGTGAGATTTTGCATTCATGTCGTATTTACAAATGTTTTATGGAGACATGTAGTAAACGTGTGCATGAAACAGAAATGTCAATCTAGCTCGGAAGATAAAAAAAATGGAAAACTGGGCAATTTTCAAATTTGACAACCCATATCTAGAAAACTAGTCACAGGATTGAGCTGTCTAAAAACCCTGGTGTTCCTACTCATACCTGCAAAACTGTGGGATAAAACGGGAGACAATTCGCCAGCTTGATTAAGAGAGAAGAAATGAAATCGTGGTCTGATTCCCAAATATTTCGCATTTGCGTATACTGCCACGGTCGGTTTTCTTGTTAGGGTAAATTTACAAGAACAGAAGTTTTCAAGTATTGCCGACGAATGAAATGAATAAAGAAACGTAATTATTGCAATTTACTGGATCACTATCACCAATCAGTTTTATTTGTTACATTTTGGACTTATTTATATAATTTTTTGACTGAAATGCAATCAACTACAATAATAACCACGTATTTCATTTAGAAATATTGAAATGAGGCTTTATGAAAATTCACTATTAGAACTTGTCAATTTTGTGCTTATATAATATAAGCGAGAATGGCGGGATTCCGTGTGTGATGCCATGATTTTCATTAAAATGTTTTCTAATAATACGAGATACTACGTGATAATCTTCATAATATTCTGGTTCTCACATTCGGTACTGGATATAAATGAATTATTTTGTTCGTCTCTCTGGGATTGCCACAAATGATACAGAAACAGAACATGATCAAATTATCATTGTACAAACTACACAGGAAACGATTAGATATTCACAAATTTTATTTAATTGGGCATGTTTCACCTGCATACTACTTCTTTGGCTGATTAAAGTTTGTGGAGATAGAATCGTTTTCAGTAAAGTTTGTACAATTACCATGGCAATGGAAAAAAATGGTCCAAGTAAAACGTTTTCCTGACTTTTTTTCGATTGTGGTAAGAAAATACACACCTATATTAATAAAAATAACGTTCTGTCTCTAAAAAAAATAGTATTTTGAACGCATGAACTTGTAGCTAAAATATTGTTTACATACAGCAAGTGCTTCGAACATTACATAATTCACTTTGTATAGAATGTGGATTTTGACCTAACTTTTCTAGAGTATTGACATTTTATGTATAATGGAATTAGGAGAATTTTCCAGAACAGTTTTGTTTCAATAAGAATATTAAAATTCACATATTTTTATTTCATTTCTTCATCATCTTTTATTATCAATTTTCAGAATGTTCTAATTTTACATTATGTTATGCATAATTTGGATTTATTATGATCATAATGAGGAAAGACATTAGCTTGCCTGCTTGTACATTCATTCATACTGATGAATACAAACAAATTGAACAAAGGACCCCACACATTTCCTATGGGAAATGGCTTTCCGTGAATCTGGCTGAATTTTTTATAATTTGTAGTTCTTGATGACAAAAAGTGTCCATAGCCACAAAGCTTAAAAATGGACAGTTTTCGAGATATGGATATTTGAAAATGGATTTTTTCCATTTTTTGTAGTATTTGGTCATCAATCCGATAGCTCTTTGATGGGATGGCATTCGAATAGTCGGTGCCCACAATCCGACTGAGAAATGGTCTTTCTCAGTTATGTTAGGCACCGCCATCAAACAATTTTCATACACTGCTCCACACTAGAAAGGAAATGAGGTACTATTTACAAGATCTTCCATACATCTTTTTATGCTACAATATAGCGCCAGTATAATTCAAATTGTCAAAAAACGACATATGTTGGGTATTTTTTGAAGAGAGACCATAATAACTGATAATGAATATATCTAATGTCCAATAATATCGGGCATATTTTCCAAAATGTTCATAACGAGGCTCCGCGAGCTTCGATGGGAAAAAAGGACAAATCATAATACTGTGTTCACAGAGACAACAAACGTGATCACTATCGATGTCATTTACATGAGATTATGTGATTTATTTCTCACAAATATCGATAATCTGACAATGGTGTGCCAAGACATTTTCCTCAGGGTGGCTCGAAATTGATGATAGCATCTCACAGCCAAACAAATCCGTGAAAATGTCTGCAACTTCGAACCTTTGTAGTAATTTCCAGGTAAAATAGGGAAGTGCAGGTGTTAGAAGCAAACTATGAATGGAACGTTCGATATTTACCACCGAATACTTGAAAATACTATTTTTTTATAAATGTTGCGTTCGAGTTTACATTTATAATTGAGTATCTACTCATATGATCGTTTGCAAAATGAATGGGTGGATCAATCAAAAACAATGTAATAGTAGGAGTAAAAATCATAATAAAAATGATATTGAATAAAAAACAATAATAATCTATCTTTGCAATCTCAAAAAATCATTTGAAATATTATGAGCGAAGCGGATTGATTTTTTCTTTATATACTTGAAATGATTTATGACTGTGTTAGGTTCGTTTATATAATTATAGTTATATGTCACCAGTAAATCACTTTACCCATGAACTGACTCATAATATTTCAAATGATTTCTTGAGATTGCTAAGATAGTTTATACATTTTTTTATATAATATCATTATTATTATTATTATGAATTCCACTTTTACTATTATAATATTTTTGAATGATCTACTCATTCATTTTACTAAAAATCATATGAATAGATATAATTCATTTATTTGTGCAAACTTTGATGAAACATTTATAAAAAATTATAGTAGTTTCAAGAGTTCGGGGGCAAATATCGGAAGTTCCATTCATAGTTTGCTTCCATCATCTAAACTTCCTCATTCTACCTGAAAAGTACTACAAGGTATCAAAGATGCAGACATTTTTACGGATTCGTTTGGATGTGAGATGCTATTATCCATTTAGAGCCACTCTGCGAAAAATGTCTTGGCACACTATTGTCTGATTATCGAGATCTGTGTGGAATAAATGACATATTATATGTAAATGACATCAATAGTGATAAGAATTATTATCTCTGACGATATATGATTATGATTTTTCCGTTTTCCCCCATTAAAGCTCGCTGAGCCTCGTTATGAAAATTTTGGAAAACATATTTGATATTATTGGACATCATATATATCTAGAATCAGTTATTCCAGAGAGTACCCAACACATGTTGTATTTTGAAAATATAAATCATTCTGGCGTTATCTTGTAGCATGAAAAGTTGGATAGAAGATCTTGGAATAAGTACCTCATTTCATGCCCAGTGTGGAGCAGTGTATGAAAAATTATTGATGGCGGTGCCGAATGTAACTGAGAAATACCATTCCTCAGTCGGGTTCTGGGCGCCGAACATTTAAATTCCATCCCAACAACAAATGAAAGCTTCCCGATTGATGGGCAAATACCACAAAAAATAAAAAAAATCCATTTTGAAAGCTACATATCTCGAAAACTGTCCATTTTTGAGGTTTGTGGCTATGAACACTTTTGATCAGCTCATCAAGAACTACAACATACCAAAAATTCAGCCAAATTCACGGGAAGCCATTTCCCATAAGAAATGTGCGGGGTCCTTTCCGAAATTTTCAATCATAAAACAGGTTGTACTGGGTGATCCAGTAAGGGTATGGCCAGAGGCGATGATTTGTTTAAAAGAACCGTCAAAATGTTTTATACTTCTTTCCATATCAACTTCACGAAAAAATATTGTCATAAAACTGCAATCTTTTTCTCCAGTTTTTCTTTAGTAGTGTATTTTGCTAGCCTGTATATGCCATGCAAGTACGTTTTCTTATAGTATATACTGAATCATTGCTACCTTGGTGCAACCGAACCTTTCATATCATTTTAAATTCAAGAATGAAATGAATGTATTGAAAATAAGGCTTTATAAAAAAAAGATCCTTCTTTGAAGAACTAATAAGTCTAAACTGAGGGCAAGTGGATATTTCAATTGAGTCCGTTGTATCCTGATACCAAAGATGGAATGAAAGCTATTAAAGGTAAGACAATAATAAACAACCCAAAAGCGAGTCATTTGATAAGGCCAAGTAAACTAAAATTACTATAATAATCTAAAAATGTTGCTGCAGTAGAATATACTAGCAACTAATATATATTTTAGTAGATTTAAGTATACGAGTTATTTGAGAGTAAATCATTCTTCATCAATGGTAAATTTTCTTGTCACTAGTAGTTATCAAACTGAGCACCTACTGCAAATGAAATGTAGATTGGGGCTTATGAAATAAAAACTTTGTTTCTGTTAAAGAGTTTAATATCGTTAGGTTACATTCCTGAAATTACATCAATAACAGCAAGTGATTCAGGAATCTAATTATTCTATTTTTTTCCGTGGGGTCTTCATCAAGTAAATGCCGAGTCAATCAGAAAAATTAAATTATTATTGGATGAATGTCTATAAGAAAATATACAGCAAAATGGTTATTAAAAAAAATGGTTAAAATGGTTATTTCCGTCAACCGATTGCACCCCTACGCGCAACCCTCAGAATTCTTCGAGAGACTTGTGTAAATCGCTGGATCGAACCCACGACCCCACGCATGCGAGGCGAACGCACTACCAGCCGACCACCACGGCCCATGATGAAGAAACACATTAATAAACTTAGTTATCAATACAAGGAAATTGCACTATGAAATTTAGATTCCGTCACAATCATTCACTTTTGAGTTTGTTGTGATTCCATAAAATTAACAACAGTCATCAATCATCATATCCCTGGAATATTGACACGACTAAAATTCTAAAGGGGCGCCATCTCTGGAACCGACTAAAGAAGCTGACCACTATTTCATTCGTTTATTGGTCTTCAGAAAAATCTAATCAAAATCGAATCACTCGACACACCAGGGTTTTTAAGCATCTTAGGTCTATTAAAGCTTTTGATTACTTGGTTGCAGACTCAGAAAATTTAACTGGCCGCCATTTTACATAAAAAAAGTGCGGGATCCTTTCAGTCATATCTGATCCTTTCACATTCCAAACTGTATGTGTATATCCACGACTCATACAGCTTTCGAATAACAATCAATTTATTTGAATATATCAGTTTTGTTTGATTTTCATGTATCAGGTGACAATAAAATACCCTTCTCGTGCAATATAGACTGTAATTACAAGCGATAACAATCTATGTAATGGTTGTTGGATCGTGTTTATGGTTGGTTTCTAATATAAAGCAAATTATTGTTCTGGATATAGTATGATCTCGCACCTCGTATATTCACTGATCGAAATGAGATTATAGAAAATGGATGACAGTGTATTTCATTCTGATAATTCCACCGTACCATTCAATAAGATATTGAGGACTGTATCATGATACTGAAAGTGATATTTTAGGATCTTGCACGAGTCTATAAATTGATGTGATAACCAAAATGTAAAGGCTTCGAAGTCTTAAATATTTGATTGGATTTTTGATGCAGGGATCAAAACTTGTTTAACTCCGTTTATTGTTCGATTTGTTTCTTGTATTCTCTGCGTTCTCCTGATATTCGCAGTATTAGTAAACATCTTAATCAGTTATAATCAGGTATAATCTATTCGAAAATTGGAAAATTCCCGATATCAACTAGTGAGTTTCAAAATTATACTTTTCATCATTTCACAAACCTGTGTCAAAATGATGGTTGTAGCATATACATTTAAAATGATGTTCGATCGACATTTCAGCTATTGAGAAAGGAGGATTTAAATTTATAAGTGCCACTTGAAGAATTTGAAATATAAATTTTGGAATAACATCAATTTATAGACCTCCTTCAACAGATTTGAAAATACTTTTGGATAGTTTAGAGTATCTTATAAGTTTAAACAGAATAAAAGCAAAATTTTTGCTAGTGATATCAATATAAATATCTTGAATAATGATGATTTCTATTGAAATGAATATTTTAATAGACTCCTTCCTACTCTTTTAATTACCATTTGAATGACCCCACTAACAATTCAAAAGCTGCCTTGATAATTTTTTTGTTAAAAATTGTATTTCAGATACAGAAATAACTTTCTTTGGTTTCGGAACATTCATCACTGGTCTATTTCCTACTTCCTGACGAATACAAATTGAAAAATATAAACTGTTTATGGAATGAAAATTATTCTGACATATGTGAAAAAATAGAGACAGTATATGCTTTCTATACATTTTCTGAAAAATTTTCAAATATGCAAACAGGTCATCAAAAAACTCACAAAATACATGTAAATAAAACCGTGAATTAAAGACGGATTGATAACATCGACTAGAAAAAGAGATGAACTCAGTAAACTAGTTTAACAAATGATATTGCTCCATTGGATATGTGCAAAAAATCTATAAATTTTCTGAATAAACTCATAGAAATAACAAAAATTATTTAATATAATAACAAACCCAATGAGACATAGGGTGTTATAAAATAAATTTTGGAGAATAGTTAATGAAGTAACTGGGATTTTTGAATCGACTTTTTCATATAGAACACGTGATCCGTTTTCTCTTAACATCCTGTGTCTCAGCTTGATCCATAAAAAAGTAAATGGCACACTCATGACTTTCAGAATATTTGATAATGACAAGAAGGAATAGAATGCAAAGAAGGTTATTGAAACTTTTGACTAGAGTTATGAATTAAATAAAATATGACTTCTTCAAAGGGTTTGAATAATATGAACAGTACGGTGATTAGCCTATAGTTTATGATGACCTTCTCGATCAAGAAAAGAATTTGCTTTTTGTCAGATCATTATTCTTTTTCAACCTTCAGCTCTATCACTCGCTTTCATAACCACGGACGGATCCAAGACAAACTATAAAAGTGCCGTCCCCAGTACAATGAAGTCATCAAAATTCGGAAGGTCATCAATATTTTCATTTTAAAGAAAACCTCAACGTTATGGACTATCGAAGTTATATTAATCTTACCATAAAGAAAGGCATTAAGGGGTGATAAAGTACAGTTCCCCAATATCCTTTCCATCGACATTGTGGGAACATAAAAAAATCCTAACGACCGCATAAAATTCCATTCGTTATTTCAAAAATGTGTTGGTGTGTTGAGAATGGGTGAACGTTTAATGGGTGAAAGTTTTTCATGGAAGCAGGAAACATTTGTTACGTCACTGTGTTGATGAGTCTTTCTTAATAGTACTGAAGAGAGTGACTACACGAAGAAAATAGATGATCGTTTGACTGAGGACTCAACCAATTTTGGAACAATGATAATATAAAAAAGGAATTACACAAAATCTTTATTGTTTTTGAAAGTTTTTTTTATTTATTTTTTAAAATTTATTTTATTATCACAGATAAGAACACATACATCCACCTACATTAATTACATAATATTACATCTTGGTTATATAGTTTTTCTTACTTACTATAATATGGTAACTTTGGTATAAATAAACAATTCTAGTTTTCAGAACATTAGGATTTTGTTAATAAATTTTTCTGACCGTATCCTGAAATATCTATCATACTCAATCATTCTCTTGTATTCATCAAGTTGCCTTTTCTTTCTAAATTGAAATATACCAGGGATTCAGAGAACCAAATCCATGCATTCAGATCACTTTTAGTTTTAATCTGTACTGTAAACATTTCGTAGATGTCTATTTGATCGATCTGAAAGCCAATGACAGAAGAACAAACTGCAGGTTCTTCTCTCCTTTATTCACCACAGCCAAATCTATATATTATTTGAATTTTCATTCCGACACAAAAATATGTGACGAAAATTGTTCACGAGAAGTGATAAATGATGTTAATTATGAAGCTTTTGGAAAATATTCAAAACGGCCGCTTATTCATAGTAACAATCTCATTCTGTCATCTGCTAGATTTTTAACAAAATGGAAAAATGGTCTTGTGATTCCTATCTTCAAAGCGGGTAATCAAATGAATATAGAAATGTATTCCAGTGTCAATAATGTGTGCTCTGGCCAAACAAACTTTTTGAACAAATTATCTACTCCACACTATATAATCAAATGGAAAAATGTATCAAAGCACATCAGCACGGTTTTGTACTCAATGGATCTGTTAACAAATTTAGTTTTACCTTTACCATTGTTTATATATAAGATAGTTAGTCAACCTTATGGGATTATAATTGGATCAAAATGGATGCGACATGTAGATGGCGATAGTGAGCTCGCATCCAAGTCATGTCGTAACTTCAGTGATCTGGCCTACAAGTCATTTCGTAACTTGATTGAAACAATGGGACAGCATTAAAATCAGGGTTTTTTGAAGAAACCTGCATCAAAATGACGTGAAATATTCATGTTTGTAACAAATCACGCTAGATGACACTCGCGTTTGGGTCCAATACCTTTTCCACAGACATTGACTAATTATCTTCTATTTAAACAATGCCTTTACAAACTACGTAAATAAAACTTTGGAAGCTACAGGTCAAAGACAGACATAATTCACAATGATTTACGAAAAGCGTTTGTCCAAGTTGATCATTGTTTGATTTCATCGTATTCATTCTGTATATGGAATGTATTCATTGCATATGCTGTTTCAGTTTTGTCTTGTATGGGTTTCAGAAAATGTTTTTCTACAAACGTCAAAAAATGATAAGGTTCGCGCATTGACAACATTAGGCGAAGTTACCCTTTTTTTCATTTTCCTTTGTTACCATGACACCGTGCGCGAAGTAGTGTTCGAAATACTTCGCACACTGCATGTAAACTATATGGGATTTTTATATTTTAACCTCAACATAGCAAAAATCCAAGAAACTTAGATGGGGTACTGCTTAGTTCATCGTCGCTCGAAAATTCCCTTATTTTACGGTTATCAATATCAGGCACGAAACTGACGCGAACAAAAAGTCACTCTAAAATAATTTTCAATAATTGTCACCTTGAAATAAATGTCAAAAAATGGCATTTTATTTCCATAGTTACAGTAATTACTTGATTTGGAAAAATAGTTTAAGCCCTGAATGACTGAGGTTCGTGTCGGCTGGGAATAATCCTCCACGATTCACTGTTGCGTTAAAAATTAACAGTGCTGCTCCTAAAGTGGCGTATGGAGTTAGTAACAAAGCCTATCCAGAACACATGGCTAATGACCATAGCAGTCGATGCCAAAACACCAAGGAAAAAAAAATAGTTTAAGCCGGTTCAATACTATTTTTCATATCAAGCTAAGCATATTAATAATTTTAGAACAATATTTTTGACGTTTGTAGAAAAAATTTTGCTTACATCTCGTGTGCGAAGTACTTTGGTGATCCCGACTTTTTTTTGAACTCGGATGCGCCTCGTTAAAAAAAAAATTAGTTTGACCACTAAAGCAGAATTTCGCGCACTAGATACAAAAATAACTTTTTTGTTTTTGTTGATAACATTTTATGACAGAGGTCAATTGACAATTTTAGATATACCAATATATTTTAAGTTTTAAATTGGACCTATTTGCTTTATTATTCATCTCTGAGTAATCCCAGTTCCTTTTTGAACGTATTCATTCACCGGGTAGATGATTGAAACGGATCAAGCATGATGTTTTATTGTAGAATCTGGGTAGGTTTGACTTATCTGATAGTATGTTGAGTTTAATTAAAAGCTATTTACAAACCACAAACCTTATTGTTAAACAATATGGTTTTTAATTAGATAGAATTGAGGCATTATCTGAAGTTCCGCAGGGATCCAACTTGGGGACCCTCTTTTGAAGAATATTTATCAATGATTTACCAGATGTTCTCGAATATTCAGTGTCTCATGTGTGATGACTCATTAATATTTAAACGTTTTAGGACAGTAAGAGATTGAGTGTTCTTGCATCAAGAAATGGATAAATTGAGTGAGTATAGAGTATAGATAAACTCGGTTACAACCTCAATGAATGTTGTGCACCCGATTTCAAGAATATAGGTACACTAAATATTGTTTCCATCAGATTACATGATCCCATATGGGTAATGCGTTGCCATGCATATACATGTTTTTTTTTACGAAACTCCCAGGTTTTCGGAGAAAACCTCTCAAAAGCAGAGCTTGTGCGAACAAAGGAGATCCGGGACCTACAGTTTGAATAAAAGTGGAATCCGAACCACTTCAGCTCAGTGACACACGACCGGGGATCGAACCCGGACCGTCTGGGTGGAAGCCAAACGCTCTAACACCTCGACCGCTAAAAAGTTACATACCTCATGTAATATAATGTGAAGTCATAACTTGACTTTAAATGTGAATTTCCATTATATTCCATGGATTATCGCTTGTATACTTATGTAATTTTCTCCATTATTCCAGATTTAATGACTATATCTACATGTTTGATTAGGTGTTTTTACAATTATATTCAAGAAGTGACAATTGACATCCATGCTTTAGTATGTATTATTAGATATATATTCAAGTATTTGCGCAGAAAAATACAATTTTTGTTGTAAATTAAACTTGGATCAACATGAATTTTACGTTTTGAAGAGAAATATTCTCAATTGAAAATTGAATCAATACATGACTCCTCTGGAAATGGAAAAAACCCTACGATAAAATTGAAAAACCTTTTTTGTAATATCTAACAGAAAACAACTACTTCCCCGGCAAAAGCCACGCTGGACATTGAACTACATCTGATAGATATTGCGAAAGACCCTATATAACTTGAGAGAAAAAATCTGAATGTGAAAATTTGCATTTTCATTCAGATAGTTGATTATTTATCAAATGTCCAGTTTCCATTGGAGATTCTTATCTATGAATGAGATAAGGGAAAATGTTATTCAGAAGTATCACTCACAGAAAATCGCTGATTCCATTGATGCGTGAATAATTGCATCTCTTTCGCTAGGCCTCCAATACATTTTGGTCAACAAAAATCTATTTCACTCTTCTAAGATTTTAAACAAAGGAGAATTTACACTTTACCTGTAATATTCAGTAAATTGGCGTCATTTCGATGTAACAATACGTTGTTTTACTGATTATTACATTCATTTACAGTCATCATGTAAACCAGTGGAAATTACATGTAATAAAGCATTGAATTACATGCTCACTGTAAAACACGGGAGAAATGGAGGACATTTACCTAATTTTACATTAAAATTTCAAATTACCTGTGCAATCAAATCATAATACTAGCAGGATTATGTATATATTTCATTTTGGCATGTATTTTTCCACCCACTTTTTACTGTGTAGGCTCAAACTCGAACATATGAAAAATAAATTTTTAAGGTTTGTATATTTCAATAAACATCACAACTATCATGACGATATAGGATAGGATAATAAGATCATAAATAAGTTATATTTTTTTAACGATATCGATAAATATTATTGAAGCAATATTGACCCAATATTAATTAATAAGATTTGTTGAATATTGGCGAAAAGAAATTCAACCAATGTGTAATCACACTTGGAGATACAATATACTTTTTATTCCTAGAATCGATATGAGGGGAATATTGGGATTCAATATGAGTTATTACAATTTGTCAAATAAAGTGGAAATCATATTCAACCAATGCTATCAAACTTGGAAATACAATATAGTTTTTTCCATATAATCGATATGACTGGTATATTTGGATTGCAATATTTATTCTAGATGTGGAAAACAATATACAACCAATATTGTATTATCGATATTGGTGGAAATTATTCAACTAATATTGACCCAATATTTTATGTGATAATCTACATTCAAAACTAGTTCAACCAATATTCCACCAATATTATTAATATAATATTGTTTTTTGAATATTCACCCATATTGGACCAATATTGATTTTTCATTTACAATATATTTATATTGGCCCAATATGGAACCAAGATTCAGCCGATATGATGTGCTACCTGGGATTCTAATAATTTCCTACTGTATTACTATATTCAAATCTTCATTGGTATTTGTGTAAAAAGATCTACTTCACTGCCATGATATACACATAACTGTTTTATAAAATCTTGTTTCATTGAACGCATAATTTAGCATTGGGTATTTATTTAAGATATTATATTCTGAGACAATAAATAGCTAGTGCTAAACTTGTTAATTATCTGCATTTGTTATTTTTTGTGACTTTTCTAGTGAACGTATAAAGAAGATTATTATAACATTTGGTGTTTATGCCACCTTCAGAAACTGGAGAACAGATATTCAATCAACAAGACAATTCGATTGGCTTGTATATATATATATATATATATATATATATATATATATATATATATATATATATATATATAGTAGTTGTGAAGGTTAGGTTAGGTTAGGTTAGGTTAGGTTAGGTTAGGTTATATATATATATATATATATATATATATATACAGTGACCGCCAAAAAGTATGTACCATATTGGAAAAATTTTTATTATTGGAGTATTGGAAAAAATATTCTGGGGAAAAGTTTGTGCATGTCCGATAACCTAAAAATCGATTTTGACACATGTCACGTGATCGCTAGAATGGCGGCAAAATGAAAAAAATTGCAATGCAAAGGCAAAAAAAGGGGTAAGATGGCAATATATCAAAAAAAGTTATTTGAAAAAGTCACTTAGAATTCAATTTTATACACATAAACGAAGTTTCAAGAGATAATTCAAAAAAATTGAAAATAGCAATTTTTTAAAAATATTTTCCCATCTATTTAAAAATATTTTTTTTTCCTTATGAATAGCTTGACTATACTGAAACATTTGCATTTTAAAGATAATGACAAAACTTTCTCATTTTCTCCACACCAGAGGGCACTAAATTAAAAAAATTGGTTTTTGCCAGAACCCTCGCTGTTACATTGGTTCTTATCTAACAGTAATATCAGAATTCCAAGACTATTGTGTTGATATGGCAATCTAGAAACACCATGTTTCCTGATTTTAATCAAGTTTCAATAATAATGCTGTATGAGCGTTTTACTTTGCACATAAACTTTAAGAATCTTTAATTTGACGCACTATTTTCAAGTTTATGTGCGAAGTGAAACGCTCATGCACGATTATCATCGGAACTTGATTATAATCTGGAAATTACCATGTTTTTGGAGTGTCATGTCATCACAATGGTCGTGGAATTCGGATATAACTGTTAGATACGAACCGATGTAACAGCAAGGGTTCTGACAAATTCCCATTTTTTCAATTTAGTGCCCTCTGGTGTGGAGAAAATAAGAAAGTTTTGTCATTATCATTAAAATGCAAATGTTTCAGTATAGTCAAGCTATTCATAAGAAAAAAAAATAATATTTTTAAATAGATGGGAAAATATTTTTAAAAAATTTCTATTTTCAATTTTTTTTAGTTATCTCTTGAAACTTCGTTTATGTGTATAAAATTGAATTCTAAGTGACTTTTTCAAATAACTTTTTTAATATCTTGCCATCTTACCCCTTTTTGCCTTTGCAATACAATTTTTTTATTTTGCCGCCATTCTAGCGATCACGTGACATGTGTCAAAATCGATTTTTAGGTTATCGGACATGCACAAACTTTTCCCCAGAATATTTTTTCAAATACTCCAATAATAAATATTTTTCCCATATGGTACATACTTTTTGGCGGTCACTGTATATATATATATATATATATATATATATATATATATATATATATCAATCATGAACAGTGGTGGAAACAACCCTTGAACAGAAATGCGAAAATATCGAATCATTTCGCTATTATCTGCCAATATCTCTATAGGTACGACAGAATAAATTCCATTTTACGTCTACGCAGATTTATTTTTTGAGCCTTTTCTCCATCTGAAACGGACGCCGTGCTCCGTAAGAAGTCGAACAAAAACAAGTGAATGGCTGTTTTCGACAGTTCAACTAGGACATAAAGAAGTCGTTTTCTAGATTTTCTCCATTCCTACTCCGTTCATTTGACATTCCAAAACAAACTTTCCATTCAATGAAAAAACAACTCTCGTTTCGTGTGTCTTGCGGTGAACAAAAGAAATAATGATGAAATACAGGGTAAATCATCTATTGTTCCATCCGTGGAATTTCGAGTATTTAAAAAAACGCAAATGTTCCAACTCGCCTGTAGATATTCTCATAATTTCATGTTTTTTCTGTCTTCCTCAATGTTTTGAGGTAACGAGTTGGAAATATTTTGTTCATGCGTAAGGGATTTTTTATATTCAGAATTGTTATATTTCGTCAGGTGGAAGACATTTCTCTTCCTTGTGAAATAGGGGAGAACTTTTCCTTATTTGCGAGAAATTCAATGAGTTTGAGTGAGCTTGACTCAGTTTCTTATAAGGATAAACCAGGTGATTCTCCAAGGTGGCTCACCCCTATAACTTTTTTATTGTTGAAGATAGAGAAACGAAATTTGGAAGTTGTGAATCATAGTTCAATTTACATTTTTTGACATATTTTCTTGCTTTGCCGTACTTCCGGTTTGACCGGAAATGACCCCTACTTTCGATATTTGAAAGGGACATCCTATATATTTTCACTTATTTTGATCGAGAATAGCATTCTAAATCCAACAACACCTCACTTGTCAATATATGAAAATGAAGTTATTTTCATTCAATTTTTTATTTTTCGATATAGAATGCTATGGGTCGTTGAATCGCTTTATTCTTGATCAAGTGACATGTGAAAAATACGACTTTGAGGCTTATGACTTCACAGTCGCTTCAAGAATTATTTAAAAATCGCAAATATGAAATTTTTCAGTTAACTTGATATTTTTCAAATGAAAAGGGTTCGGCACATCGACTTTTTATGAAAGATCATTTTCTTGCGAATAATTTGATACCACCATAATTTCACTATTTTTCTAAATAATTGCAAGAAGCGATCATACCAAATAACAAATAATTCGGTATACTTATGCACTGAGTCCTATCATTCTATTTATCTGTGACGAACAATTGAAGCTGCTGCTATAGAAATGCATAAACCAATATGCTAATGAATATGCTGTCACTTTTAAAAATGTATTTGTTGCGTAATTTGATTTGGAAAATTATACTAGAAACGAGAAAACTGACGCGTTGCTAATTTATGGAGACGCAAAAAAGAATACAACTGATGCAGCTTGAATTTATGCTCAGAGATTTCCTAATCGTCGCCATCCCACTCGGCGTCATTTCCCAAAACTGTAAAGGAAAATGCTCATTGAACCGGAACAAACTGCCAATGATTTCATCGTCAGTGAAGAAAAAGAAGTAGACGATTTTCAACTGAGTTGTACGGCATCAATTCGCCAAATTGTTATTCGTCCGTTTGGAGAATTCTTCACATATATAATTATCGATCATTCAAGTACCAACTACACCAACATCTCTACGATAATGACCACAACCGAATACTTTACTCATTGCTATTGGTTTTTGACTAATAGACTACAAGCCCATATAACAATTTTGGGGGGACCAATAATTTTCTGAAAAATGCCAAAAACGTGAAAAAAGGTGAAGCATTCTTGAAATTGTCTGATCGAACATCCCTTCGAAATGCAGAATTTCCAAAATACTTTAACCTTGTTGTCAATCAAACTGTGTTGCTGTACAAAACACCACTCGAGCAAGCTTTCATGGTGTTTTTGAGTAACACAGTTTTTAAGACAGCATGGTGAAAGTATTTTTCGAAAATTCTGCATATTGTTGGAATATTATTATCAACAAGCTACGGAGGCACTGTAACTACTACGTCAATGAAATTCGATTACCTATATCGCTGTTGGCAAGTTCAAGAAGGGCCTATGTCAATTTTGTTACTTTTAAATTATGCTGATGAACAGTTGCAGAATCTTTTTTAATTGATTATCATGTTATACTGCACTACTCAATGGATCTGAAGTGATTCTATTAAACAGTAAAGAACCTACATTAACTTTAATTGTTGCCAAAAGTAAAATATATACCATAATCTAATTTTTTTTGATGACATTGGCCTTTCTTCAACAACAATAAGGTGACATTGGCATTTTAGGGACTACTAAAATTAATGATATTAGATAAATCGAAAACATATCATTAAAATATATCAGACATCGGCCTTCTTAGATTCTCTGAAGTCACAATATTTAGATGACAAGAAAGGCAAATGTAGACACCAGCCAAATATTCGCATCGATTTCTTATGACTGACATATGACCATTAGGTCATTTAATCAACACTATAAACTTAAGACATTGGCCATTCCTTCACATGTGAAAGAGAACAGAAAGTTATAAAATCCGGCCTTTTCAGCTCTAAAAACTCAAAATTTGACATTGGCCCTTCTTGAACTGACCCATAGAATTCTGTCATACTAGTTAAGTCCCCAAATCTTTTGGATTTCATAATCCATTTTCTAAATTTTGCTAGTGAGCTTAGAATCTAGGACAAATGAAGGAAATTTGGCCTTCGTCCACTATTTCAAGTTCTTCGCCTTGGATGCAAAGAGCAGATTTTCTAAATGATAATGCTACTCTAATAGTTTTATAGGAAATTTTTTTTTTCTATCTCAAAAAAGCTAATAAATAACAAATATCTTTTACATGTAGTTCATTGTCTGTCGTGATATCAGCAAGGGAAGTAGTTGTTTTTCATCAGATTTTTTATTCATATTTGCCTCTTTGTAAATGTTATTTCCGTTGTTTCTGTTATGTTTGGTATACAGCGTCTATCAAAAGTCTGGGAACGGTCTCATATTTCAGAAACGGCCAAGAAAAAATCCATTAAAATTCCTACAGGGCGGTATTTGATAATGTTAGATTCAGTAGTGATATTGGCAATGTTGCCAAATCAACAGTTTTTCAGATATTGAGGGTAACTCAATTTTTTCTATCGGAATACCCTTTTTATTTTCATTGCAATCAATTTGGCGCTACCTGATAACTTGAGTCTCCAAATATCAGATTTTGAATCAACGTGGTTTTTAAGAGATGACAACATGGCTTTTTCGTTCAAAAGTCTGGGAACGTTCCAATATTTTCAATATGGCTCTAAAAAATTTATGAAATTTTACAGAAGACGGTGCAAAAACCAGCATATTCGGAAATCTTAAAAAATAACGTATGTTAGGAAGCTCTTTTAATTACGCCTCAAATGCTAACTACCTTGAGTAAATTTTATTACCACTTGGGATATTGTTTTGCAAATGATGGCAGATATTTTGAGCACTTGATCAGATAGTATTCAGCTTCTGTTAATTCGTTTGATTCAATACTCCACTGGAAAGGAATTCAATTATTAAAGAGTTTATCTATCAAAAACCAGTATCAAAAACATTGCCAATATTACCATTGAATCGGACATCATCAAAAATTACCATTTAGGAATTTTCATGAATTTTCTCTGAACCGTTTCTGAAATACGAGACTGTTCCCAGACTTTTGAAAGACACTGTATATATTTTAATATTTTTTTATATTTTAGTTCACTATTCAATACTTATAGCGTTATTTTTAATTTTTTTATGTCTTTATTTTTTTCTGTTTTTATATCCCTTTTAACATTTAAAACTAATTTTTATAGAGCCCTTATAATGGATTTAATAAAATCCAAAATATTGGCAATGGAACAACAGTTTTGCAATTCCTTGCAACCCTATAGACCAAGAGCCAGCAAAGTATTTCAACTTGTTATTTCATAAGTCGTGATATTTTTGGTAGTGAATCTCATATACCAGTTGAACAATAAGACTCAAGTCTGGCAGTCCACAGCGGCCGGGTTTAAAAAAAATATTGCAAAAAATAAGATTCACTCAATCTGAATAACTCATGTAAATTCAATAATAAGCAACCTTCAATGAAGTAGCGGTATATTGCTGGCGTGCTGAGCAAGAGGTAACGGGTTCGAATTTTTTGGTTTATGAAGATACTTTCAATTGTGTCTTTCAATTATCAAAACCATATACCATGGGTGTATTTTGAGTTGTCATTGGAATGAAGGAAATTATTCTTGTATGCGCACAAGGAAAGTCTATCCCGGCAGTCCTTTGAGGAGGGGTTAAACTTTATCCGGATTTTCACCACACTCTATTAAAGCTTTGAGATAGGAATATATCATCATCTGTGAAAATGGTTGATAATAATAACTATAATATAACATATTGTATGTAAGTAAACCAGATAATAAAGGTTTGTTAGTCCCTCACTTATGATTCATGCATAATAGTTAACTGAAAAATATGAAAGAAATAGGAGCAAATAATGGTTCAATCTCTATTTCTACCTAAAAAAAAACATAATGTAGCAGAATTGAAACTGCTTGGCGGGTAGGCGCCTAGAACCGCTATACCAGTAGAAATTTGTGAAAAAAATCTTACATGTGTTATGTGTTATCCAAACTGATCAAGTTTTATTTCTCACCATTTTTGAGAACCCGGCCGCTGTGGACTGCCAGACGACTTTTTTGTTCAATATTAACAGGTCTATTCACTATTTTTTAACGATATCGTTAGCAGTCGTAACCAAGCGATCAGCCGTTAAAAATAACGATAAAATCACATAATCGTATTCACTATATGTTTCTTCATCGTTATTTAACGATATATCGTTTCTAAAACATCGCTGAGCAGACGACACCTATTTGGCTGTCATAACTGTCTACGATAATAGACGTGTTCAGCAAAAAAAAAATCATTCTCACTCGTCCTTTGCAAAATTTAAATAGTAATACAATAGAAATGGATCAGTTCGAGCGGGACGTATTGGTTGTAATCCTAGAAGAACTGCGAAGAAGGTGTTATGATGATTTTATGATCGGATCACGTATCTGTTGTTCCGTAGAGATTTGAATCAGAGCTTCAATAGATAGCTGAGGAATATCAGCAACCCTCTCGAAACTCATGAAGAAAATTTTTGGAAATATTTTAGATCAACCAGAGAGCTGGCGTGGGAGTTATTTAACAAAATGAGCAATCACTCTGCAATGTCCCTCAGGAATACGAGGATACCTTCAGTTATACAAGTAAACAAAAAATAGTAAATTTCCATTCAATAACCAATTACACAGTTTTCCTTTCGCATTGCATTTTTGTGCTCATGACAATTACCAGATGTCTATGACAAAAGATAAATCGTGTGTCATGTTCCAGTCTCCTATAGGCAGCAGGTGTATTCACGAAGTATCAGAAATATTGGTTTTTAATTTGGCCCCTTTATTATTATAAAATTCCCAATAGAGCAGTTCAGTTTGGCTGTTAGCAGGTGTCAAGTTTCTTTGAGAATTTCTGGTTTGCTTGGTTCATACTTATTTGTACGAAAACACTAGTTTTTTTTTCCAATTTATCCAAATATACGGAAAATTGCTGCCTTTATGTTTCACTACTTGTTTTTCAGAATTCCGTAATATTCACCAATTTCAATAATTGATTCAAGTCATAAAATAGTCAAATAACTGAAACAGCAGTTTCAAAATTTTGGTTTCATCCATCGTTCAATTATAAAACATGACTTTATATATACTACACATCTCAAAAAATTCAGGTTGGTCGTTATTCATTCGGTAGCGATTGAATCCGTAACGACATTGTTTACAGAATACAAATTTCTGAATTGTCGCCTTGATTGACGTAAACGTAATTTGAACTACAATCGTTAATCAACGACTCGTTAAATAACGACTTTTTAGAGAATAGACCTGTTAGTATCAAAATTGACTTTTGAAAAGACAACTTGAAATACGTTTCTGGCTCTACCTCTATAAATATGATTCTTCATATTCATAATGTAGAAAATATCTTGGTGAAACTACCCTATATTAATTTACTGAATTTTCTCATAACATCGTCATGATTATATTCTATTCAGCGAACAAGATAACAATCCATCCAAGAGATGCGAACGTTAATCCTACTAATAATGATTAGATAACATTTCACGTAGTGAAGCTTCTCTGCTGCAATGAATATTACAATTAAACAAACTTCGTTTCATGGAGAGGGAAGCGAGTTATCTTAATTGGAAATTCACTTCAAATTTCAGTCGACAATTACAACACCTTCCAAGTGATGTGAACTTATGCAATATCATGTAATTTGATTGCTACGGTATCGGTTATTGATAACAAAGTGATATTAAATCTGCGAGAAATTCTAAACCATTCCAAAATATCTGCGTGGGTGCTACTACAGAACGGATTCAGAGTTCTGAAACAATTTTAACATGTAATATTTAGTCAATATTGGTTGAATAATTTCTACCAATATCGATAATACAATTTTGTCTATTTATTGTTTTCCTTGTCTAGAATAAATATTGCAATCCTAATATTCCAGTCATATCGATTCTAGGGATAAAAAACTATACTGTATTTCCAAGTTTGATAGCACATTGGTTGAAAATTATTACAACTTTATTTAAGAAATTGTAATAACTCATATTGGGTCAATATTGGTTCAACGATATTTTCCAATATTGATAAAACAATATTGTCTTCACATAGTTTTTAACATTTAGAATCAATATAGCAATCCCAATATTCTCCTCATATCGATTCTAGTAATAAAAACTACTTATATTGTATATCCAAGTGTGATAACACATTGGTTGAATATTATTTCGCCAATATACGACAAATCTTATTAATTACTATTGGGTCAATATTGGTTCAATAATATTTAACAATATCGTTAAAACAAAATTGTCTCCATAATGTATCCTATTAATATAATATTGGGCGAATGTTCAATGAAACATTCTAAAATTATATCATGATCAAACCTGAATAAAAATCCGCTAGGTGGCTCTACATATAGAACGTTCTGAAACCTACGAAAATATATTAAATACTTCCCATAACTTGTTTTCAAGACAGTTTACTCAGTGGTTATGGCTATCAAAAGGCAGACTCTGGTGTCACATTGATCAACTAGAAGACATTTAAAAATTTACCAAGGTATATATTCACTTCCACCAATATATCCAAATGATATTGTACTAATATCGATAAATGTTATGAGGCCATTATTGCTTCAAGAATTCACCAATACTCTTTCTGAAATGTCTAAACAATATTCGACCAATATCGCAAAATGTTTACATTTTACTTCTCGATAACATAACGTTTGAATACTGTACCAATATTGTCAAAATATTGTACCAGCGATATTGTACCAATATCGCCGTATATTTTGAGGCCAATATTGCTTCTAGAATATATCGCCAATATTATTCAGGTAATAATCAACCAGTATCTCATTTTTTTTCTCGCCAATACTGTATTTAAAATATTTCCCCAATATGTTCAGAATATTGTACGAATATTTTACCAATATAGGTGCTACTTGGGATGCATTACTAAAATTTGTTATAAATTTTCCCATCGTCTTAAAATATTCTTCATACAACACCATACCCTTCTCTTACCCCACTCTCAGGATCACAAATGAAATCTAAAAGTTCCCAATGGGAAAGTCTCGAAATTGAAAAAAGATATCAAATGATTATTTAAATGAAAATATATTTTTAATATATCTACTACGAATTTAAAATGAAATCTAAAAGTTCCCTATAGGAAAGTCTCGAAATTGAAAAAAGATATCAAATAATTATTTAAATGAAAATATATTTTTAATATATCTACTACGTATTCAAAATGGACTAAAAATAATACAACCCAAGTAGCACACCTATATTGGTGAAATATCGGTACAATATTGTGAACATATTGGCGAAATACTCGAAATGCAATAAGGGCGAGAAAAAAAATGTGAACATTCGGCGATATTGGTCCAATATACCTTGAATAATATTGGTGAAATATTCTTGAACTAATATTGGCCTCAAAATGTTCGGCGATATTGGTACAATATCGCTGATACAATATTCTGACAATATTGGCACAATATTCAAAAGTTATATTGTCGAGAAGTAAAATGTGAACATTTTGCGATATTGGTCGAATATTGTTTGAATATTTTAGAAATAGTTTTGGTGAAATATTCTTGAAGCAATATTGGTACAATATTTTTCGATATTCGTACAATATCATTTTGATGTATTGGTGGATGTCAATATAGCTTGGTAAATTATTAAATGTCTTTTAGTTGATGAAGGTGACACCAGAGTCTGCCTTTTGATCGATATAACCACTGAGTAAGCTGTCTTGAAACCAAGTTATGGGAAGTATTTAAATATACTATCGTAGGTTTTAGAGGACGTTCTATATGTAGAGCCACCTAGCGAATTTTTATCCAGGTTTGATCGTGATATAATTTCAATGTTTCATTGAATATTCGGCCAATATTCAAATTTCATCTCAATCTAGATGTAGGAAACAAAATGAAGACAAAATTGTTTTAACGATATCGATAAATATTATTGAACCAATATTGACCCAATATTAATTAATAAGATTTATTGAATATTGGCGAAATGATATTCAACCAATGTGTAATCACACTTGGAGATACAATATAGTTTTTATTCCTAGAATCGATATAAGGGGAATATTGGGATTGCGATATTTATTCTAGATGTTAAAAACGATGTGAAGACAATAATGTTTTATCAATATTGATAAATATCATTCAACTAATATTGACTCAATATGAGTTATTACAATTTGTCAAATATAGTGGAAATGATATTTAACCAATATTCTAACAAACTTGGAAATACAATATAGTTTTTTTCCCCTATAATCGATGTGACTGGAATATTTGGATTGTAATATTTATTCTAGATGTGAAAAACAATATATAACCAATATTGGATTATCGATACTGGTAGAAATTATTCAACCAATATCGACCCAATATTTCGTTCTACATTCAAAACTAGTTCAACCAATATTCCACAAATATTATTAATATAATATTGTTTTTTGACTATTCAACCATATTGGACCATTATTGATTTTTCATTTACAATATCTATATTGGCCCAATATGGAACCAAAATTCAGCCGATATGATGTGCTACCTGTGATAAATAAGGATTAAACGACTTACCTTAAGGAAGTTCAATCCAAATTATACGAGACTGGTCACATCCGAATAGAGAAACACCCTCCCATGGATACACTTATTTATGTGTGTATATGCATATTAGAGTAAATAGTTTTGTATACGTAGACAAGTATCCATTTTTGTTAACCCTACCCCAAAGGCGATCAAGTAGCCATCATCGCAAAGTATATTGAAGCATATTCAAGCAGCGAGCGCATAGTCAGTAAAACAGGTAGGAATGTGACCATTCTCGTATAATTTGGATTGAACTTTCTTAAGGTAAGTCGTTTAATCCTTAATTTTCATATTCAAAGTTTACTAAGACTGAAAATAATTCATCAGTTTTATTCCTCATGGACTGTATATTTTATGTCATGACCGCGAAACGAAGTATAGCACATCGATGAAAGAATTCGGGCGGAATTTCTGCGGAGTACGTTAAGATATATCACCACATAAGTTACGAGACTATCTCATTAAGGCAAAGTAGACAGGGATCAGGGGTTAATAAAGGAAGACCGTCGAAAATTCGCGAAAGTTGAGAGGACGCCATTGATAAAGTGAACTGTACACTGATAACCGCACTATGACGTGCCGGAAATTGCCGAATTAATTAATTTTACGAAAAGGAAATGGGATAGTAGGCACGTCGGTGAGCTCGCTAAAAGATTATATAATATATTTCAACCTTTTTGTCCAGCACGTACAACCAACCAGCGGGCGATAAATTTATTATTCAGCGTCTCTGTAATAGCAGTTTGGAGTGGACGGGCAGTAAATTTTCGAGATAAAAATGTATTATTCAGAGTAGGAAATGTCTTTATGAAAACTATACCAGTTTTACTACACTGATGTGAGCCTTTAACAATGAGAATACCTTCAAAATCCCCAAAAACGCATGGCAAGTCAATATCTTTTACTCAAAACAACACACTAATGACTCTGTGACTTCACGACATACAATGGACCAATAAGAGAAGAGACACAAAACCTTTCCATAAAAACTCAAATCAAATCAAATATGCTTTATTGTCAGGGGTATGATTATTGCCGATAATTTTTTGGAATATTAATGAATTGCAATCCCAAAGCTGAAAATACAACGAGTCCGCTGGACGAGTTGTATTTTCTTGCATTGGGATTGCCAATGAATTGATATTCCAAAAGATTATAGGTTATTAATCATACCACGAATTATTTTTAGGACGACAATATATCGATTTGAAATAAAGAAAAATCGTGTCACCGTTTTAATTTGAAGTAATTCACAGAAATCAAAATCTAACAACGTGAACACTAAAGAGAAAAATTGGGGTCATATTATAGGCCAGCTCCACAATTGTGGTATTCGCATTGACAACATAACCCCTGTTTGTGCAAAAATTGTTGAATTGCCTGGTAATTGATTCTTTATTTCTGGCCGTATTCAGCGGAATACTCTTTTCCACTGCTTCATCTATGATACCAATAGCCATTTGTCCCCAACGATCGCTCATATTGATTAAGAAATATAACTAGTCAAAACACAAAGATTTTACGTTTATAATTTAAATCATTATTTTCACTTGACAGCTAGTAAAACAAAAACTTAGCAGGTTTATCACCGTGAAAATACAGCGACAAGCTATGTTTTCACTGTAATTCCGATTCTATTGGCTGAATTTCAAAATTTGAAATAGACTGATTGGTTGTTAAGCAATGAGATATATTGTCCAAGAAATAATCCGTAGTGACAAAGTAAATGTAAAATGTATAAAGTCATGAAAACATAAATGTATACATACATAATTAAAATATTTCAGATACTAATGGCTAATGGGTAATGACCATAGCAGTCGATGCCAAAACACCAAAGAAAAAAAAATTGTCAAGATGTATATTCGTTTTCGTCATAGTAGGCTTCTTGCAGAAATGCCCCTTTACCTAATATCCTGAATGTTTTCAAATTTGTTATTGCCTTGTAGCACATCGGAAGGTGGTTATATATCTTTTTGCTTTCATATATCAACAAAAAAATTCTAATTGATAGTTTTAGGATTAATAATAATCATTATTATAATAATAATAATATCTACATTTATTATTCACAGTAAATACATGAAACACGAAGAGAAGAAATCTACAATGGTAAATAATAGCAGAACTGTTAGGCCAAGTGGCCTATTCTCCCACAGCTTCCTCAGAATACCAAAAATAATCCTAACCAAATGGACGTCACAAAAATAAGTAAAGAGTGGAAATGTATCTAGGAATAATTTTCTATTTGAAGGCAAAATGAATACATCATGTTGAGTAACACTTAATACTAATCATTGTTGAGACAACAGAAATCGTTTGTACCATTATTTGAATGCATCATGTGACATGGAAAATTTTGGAATATCCATTATATCGCTAAAAAGTGTAAAATTGTAGGAAAGAGACCGTTTGAATAATTGTTTCTTATGGGTAAACGAAAAAAAAATACGGAAAAAAATTCCCGGAAAAAACAGGAAAAATACCCTCTGAAAAAAACCCCAAAAAAAAAACACTGGAAAAAAATCCCCCGGAAAATACCCCTTCGAATAATACTCAGCTATTACGTATATTACATACTTACAGATTTAAACGTTATTTTATTCAATATGCGATATATTAAGAGATTTACTTTATGTTATGCAATATGGCAGAAATTTGTTGACATAGTAGTAGATTATACCATAAGTCAATAATTGGTAGTGAATTAACTTTGGAAGTGTTTTCAACACGAATATTTGGAATTTCGGTTGCTGTAAAGGAAGCAGATGCTCCATTACTATTTACCTGTTTAGCAATAGTATCTGCTGTATTTGTTTATTTTGTAATTTAGAAAGTATGAATTGATTCTACATGTGACGGACGGAGATCGATGTACTTCTTTACAATATTGTAAAACGTACTGACAGGAGTACAAGAGGGAATAAAGACTGTTAATTCCTCGCCATTATTCCCTAAGGGGAAGTTCAACATGGCCTGTATATCTGTACCCTGTAATTTTGGATTCCCTATCTGATCTGTACAACGTATACACAATTCATTACGGCCTTGGTCATTAACATACGTTAATTTTCGGTTACCTGATCTATACTTATAAATATGGTCGCAAAGTAACGTTGAGTACGATTCATTTACTAAGCAAGGAAGACCCAGCAAACTTATGAGAATATGCTGCAAAGTTTGCTCGACGAATGTGCCCACCGTGTGTTGTTTCCTGAACCAACGATTCTTTACATGGACTTTGAGGAGGCAGCTATGCAGGCAGCAACTAGAATACTGGGAGACCATATTTCTATTAGAGGCTGCTTTTACCACCTTCGCCAGAGCACTTTCAGAAAAGTTCAAGAATTGGGCCTCCAAAAAACATATATTTATAGAAAATCCAAAATTGAATGGTTTCTGCGGAAAACTGGATGGGCTGGCTTTTCTACCAGTGGATGCCGTGACAAAGGGATAACATATCTGAAGACAACTCCGGACGAAACACGAAATCTCTACTCAATTATTTTGACGCTACTTATGTTTCGGGATCATCCAGAAAAATAGGTATTCCAAATATAAAGATTAGAAAAGATGATCCGTTGTTCGCCCCGAAACTGAAGACATAACCAACAACCAAACAGAGGGGTGGAACAACAGATTTTCCAGCCTTGTTGGTCAGGATCACCCGTCTGTTTGGACGTTGATAAAGAAGATGAGGATGGAACTGGCTGTGGATTCAGCGAAGTTGCAGAATTACAGCTCGCGGTAAAAAAAAGGGCCACCTACCAGATACTACACGATATATTGAATCTGTTATGTCAACAATATAATAATCAACAAAGAGAAATAGCTGGTTTTTTAGATGCCAAATCGCATAATATAATATTTAAATCTGTATGATAGGTCATATGTAATATAATAGCCGAATATTACTCGGAAAGGTTTTTTTCTGGGTTTTGTTTTTAGGGTTTTCTTTCGGCTTTTTTTTCGTTTTTTTTTTTTCATAGATTCTTCTTATGTGCTTTGGAATTATTAAAATATTTCTACGCCACAAATTTAGGTTGTGAATATCTGTTCTGAATGTTACTTTCCTATTTAAGTAGTTTGGTATTTTACTTTTCAAGATTTTATAGAAAAAGTTGGCCAAGTGGTGTCTATGGCGATTGAACATTCTAAGCCATCCAGTGTCCCTCAATTTATAAGGAATTCGCTCAGGTCTTCTAATCCCATATATCAATCTCAAACACGAGTTTTTTGTTTCTTTCTTGAATTCTTCTGGTGTCAGTACTATCGATACAGGGGCCATAAACAACATCACAGTGAAACACAAACCAACAGACTCGCGCATTATCAAAGTGACCATGTTGGAAAGACGCATTCAATTGTGGGGATATCCTAAAGTTTTAATTTTAAATGTTCTACTCACCACTAGATGGATATACAATATCCTCAATCTAGTGGTCTAATGAGAATGCCACTACTCCAGCAGTATATAATTAATGCTGACAATGGTGGTAGCTCATCGAAACCACTATTCTGCAAAGGGTTAAATTGCGCAGTAGAACAATGTCAAGGGGGGGAAGTTAATGATTGAAGTGGCAACTGTAGAATAATGTTGTCTATTTGCATTAATTCAGAGTTATTGCAAACTGAAATAAGTCAACTCAATTACAAGAAACTTTAATTAAAGTATTCTATATTGTGATTTGTAATTCTGTTTCGCACTGGTGTTATTGCTACCTTCTTTCTAGATGCTTTCAGTTAAACTTTATTTTGACGTACGTCAAATTTCAAATCTTTTCATCTATTCATCCCAATCACCATCTCATAACATCTTTGGTCTAATATCATTTGTATGTGCTGCCGAATAGTTTACAAAGAATAGCTATTTATGATACAAGTTCGTATAGTAGGACTTTTTTGTATGCAAGTGAAGTTTGTTGAATGAGGCGCAGCCGAGTTCAAAATAGTAATTTACGTAACAAGTCCGGAAAATACTATTTTTTCGGCAATCATGTAGAATAACAAATCAATGAGACGCATTTAGTCTAAGAGACGAAGAGAGGTCGACTTTCACCCATCTGTTAACCGGATGAAACGATTCCAAATTTGAATATTTCGAACATTTCAGTTCTTATTTGTATTATATATTGAAATTCGAACAGAAGATATGTACCAACAGAAAAATTCAAATTCTTATTTATATTAATATTATTTGTATTAAAATTCGAGCACTTCCCAAAGAAAAAGTTTCCGGGAAGTGAACACTTCCCGTATGGTTGCCGAAAAGAGCCCTTTCCGAAAGTGTTTCAAAGTTTTTATCTTTTTACCTCATGATTACCTACTTTGAACTCACAATTTTCTCACAATTTTCTCACAATTTTCTCTAACAAAAGCTACTACTATGATTACTTAAAACATTCAAACAAACAGCTACTATTATGTTTCGATGTTCACTGCAAATTTATATAGGTTTCGAGTTATGATTCACAAAAATTTGGCAGAAATTTCAAAATAAGGACGACTTAAATAAAATTTTCTTTTCCTTTATTTAAATTGAAATCGGGATGCCTGTATTTTAATAAAAGAAAATTGTAAAGAACATATTGAATAAATGTCAAATAAAGAAAAACTTCTACAAAGTATAATCACTCTCTCTCTATTATTAGAACCCGAAAACATAACACTATTCATCTGTCATTATTGAGTAGAATATGATTGAGTTTTGAAATTAATTGCTAGCAAGCAGTGATTTCCTCTTGTCGTCATAAATAGCGTAACGAATAAAAATTGGTTTTTATTACCACACATTCAACTCATTTCATACATAAATGACATCATGCCCTCGCTGCCATCATAATGGTTGCATAAATTTCATTCCAAATTACCGTTCATATTTGTGGCTGTTTGTGTGAAATTATAACGAGGCTCATAAGTGATAATACAACATATTGTGCCGTGGATGTTGAATGGCTTGTTGAAGTATTCCATGATTATTACATATGTGATACGAAGCGTTAGATCAAATAGAATCATTTGTTCAAGTAGCTTATTTGTACCACTTGCATGGCATTATTACAGTTTCACAGTAAATCTGATGGCTCTTGAATTTCATTATTTGTTAATGATTATTGGTATTGAATACTTTATTTCTCAGTGTCTGATTAAATGAGTTTACCGAAAGAATTAAATATAAGGAGATCGCTATAATAGAGAGTTATTGTAACCTCTAATGTGAAGCTACTTTGATGAAGTTTTACTTTATTTGACATATATTCAAAATGTCATTTACAATTTTCCATTATTAAAATACAGGCATCCCGTATTTAATTTAAAAAAGTAATATAAACTTTTATTTAATTCGTCTTTATTTTGACACATCTGCCAAATTTTTGTGAATCATAACTCGTATAACCTATAAATTTGCAGTGAACATCACAACTTAGTAGTTGCTTTCATGTAAGAAAATTGTGAGTTCAAAGTAGGTAATCATGAGGGAAAAGATAAGAAAAGGTCCAGATTCACGAAATGGTAATGGGAGGGGGACGCAAGCGTCAGTGACTAGGCCCCAGTGGGCCCTTTTCGCAATCCCCGGCATCTTCACTCATCCCATGTCGGATACCTGCTCGAACCTCTTTGACCTTCTTATGAAAGTCGAAATGTCCTTCCATTGCAACGAGTGCAATTCTTCCTCCTTAATAAATGCAGCTCCGAAGACGTTTTGTCTGAGCCTGCCATGAATACCACATTCGCACAGGAAGTGGAAGGAGTCCTCCTTTTCCCCACATTCCGTGCATAGTGGGTCTGCCTCAACTCCGATGAGAGCCAAGTGCCACCTGAATCCGCAGTGGCCCGTTAGAATTCCCACCAACAGCCGGAGTTCTTTGCGGCTTAGCTTCAGTATCTTGGCCGTCCTTGCCATGTCGGGCCCCGATATCATCTGCTTTGACTGCCTGCATCCGTCTATCCTTCTCCACCCTTTTCCTCATTCAGTGCCGTTGTTACTTGTCTCCTTGTTATGCCGAGTGCGGGTTCGGGCCCGTAGTAGGGTTGTCCGGCTCCGTGCTTGGCTAGCTGGTCCGCCTGCTCGTTGCCTTCAATCCCTGCATGGCCCGGGACCCACATCAGCGTTATTTCCTTTTCAGTCGCAAGACTCTCCAGGGCATCTCTGCACTCCTGAACCGGTACTGATCTGGTTCTGGTTGCATTCAGAGCTCTGATGGCGGCCTGACTGTCCGAGCAGACATATACATGTCTCTCTGGTCCGGACCTCACCTCTTCCATTCTGATTGCCTCCAGGATGGCGTAAAACATAATGATTTTCTGCAGTTGCAAAAAGGGTTGCCGAAATGCTTGCAGCTGCAGGAAAGCAGGTTTGAAGTGCTCACTCGTCTGCGGAACCTGCAATGTCCAATCTTGCGAAAACCTGACTGAAATAACGGTAGACGACGATGACAATGACGAGATGGATAGACTGCTCGCATATTCAGTCAACCAACTCGCTGGAGATACTGTTGTCGAGGAACTGAATCAGGTATTATCACACTGTTATTATTGCTGAAAGTTACGATTATTTCTATTTATTATTCACTCAAATCTTATAGAACCGTTATTTTTATCAATACATACTCACCAACACATGTATGCCATTTATATTGAGACTCTTCAACAAGGTTTTTACCTTGGGGTATTCGGAAAATTAATATTTTCGACCCGTTTCAGGAGATTCAGGATGATGAAGGTGGCGAATTGGCGGATTTGCTTGGGCCTCATCCGTCAAAGAGAAGGAAACATTGACTTCCCCCCCCCCACAAAACCTCACCACTCCTCCCCCATCCACCTTTAAAATGTTCAATTGACTAAATGTTCACTCCAATGACTCACATCAGACAGATTGTGTTGAAGATAAACAGACAATATGAAGAAGCATGAAAATTATATTAAAATTTTCACATTTGGAAAATTTTTCAAATTTTGACAAGCTGTATCTGGAAAACCATTGAGTCAAGCAAGTCCATTCTGATATCATGTCGAAGCAAATTTATTCTAGTTTTTAAATATATAATGTGAAAAACATGCCCCTTCGTGGTCAAAATGGGACAAAACCAAAAAAAGTGCAAAAATTCAAAGTTTTTGGGTTTTTCAAATGTGATCCGGGGGGCTGCCGAGGACGAATACTTGGATTTGTCTCCTCAGTCACATCCCACACAAGAAAACAAAGAAACCTTCTACCAACATTTAATGCAACTTAGGATGTACTAGGTTACTGGGCTATAGTAGAAAATCGACTGTGCCATCACATGAAAGATAATCCATAGTTATTTTCTGTTGTGTTTTGGACTCGCAATTGTCATTTATTAATTTGTTATGATCCTTTAAAAACAAATAACGTATTTTTCTAGTGTTTTGCTTATAAAATGAAAACTTTCACGACCCGATCGGTTCATTGGTAACGAAAAAAACTGAAAAAATCGGAAAACTGCGATTTTTTTTTAAATTCGTCTCCGCCATTTTCCAAGTTATAGGGTTGGCTCTTCTTGTTAAAATATTTGATTATGTTTTTTATGTGCGCACAAAACAGGCGCTGTCGGACCATTACTTTTGGCAAAATTGCGATTTGATTTTTTTTCCGTTATCTCGTACTACTCGACTACTTATAGGCGGGCTCGGCCGTTTTCAGTCATGTGTGCTAACATTTTCCACCCATTTTGCAGCATTGTAGTGCAAAATGAAAATATACGTTTTGTGGTTCTATCATCAGGCACGCAGCAAGATAGTGCAAAAAAATCAAATTGAAATTGTGTCAAAACTAATGGTTCGACAGCGCCTGTTTTGTGCTCACATCATATACCTATGTGATTCCATTATTATATTGATTATTTCACTTACGCTAAAATAGCGTGTTATGATTGGTTGAAATTTTTGTGTTGATAAATGAAAACATCATGTTTTCGATTTTGTGGTTCGGCTCTTGATTGGCTACTGGATATGTATATGATGTGTTTTCGATTTTGTAGTTCGATTTCTGATTGGTTATTATCAAAACACAAACTTACCACTAGCAAGCTGCTATAATGACACAACACCAAACTTTGACCAAAACTAAATAAGCACTCACTATTAATTCATATCAACTTCACAATTTTCGACAAATTTTGCATACTCGTTGATTAATCAAATCACTAAATCAAAATGTTATCAAAACATAACCTCGAGCGAGAAGCAGTAGACTAGACATGCAATGACGATACTACGAATGACGCGCTCTGTCATTGGTAACTGAAATAGAGGGATGTTTGAAATATCAAGTAAGTATTTTGTTAGTTGCATAATTTCAGAACTGAATGCGGTATTAATGTTCCTAGTTAAATTGAATAGTAAATAAATAAAAAAAAATTCGATTTTATTCATGAAATAATCTTAACAAATACAACTCGTGTTATCGGCGATTATCGTGAATTCCTTCTCGGTTTCGAATCAAATTATGTTGCTTTAGGCAACCACACTCGCGCAAGCGCTAGTGTGGTTGCCAAGCAACATAATTTGATTCTCAAATTCAAAGGAATCGCTATTTTGATAATCACCGATACACTTGTGGTATTACCTACGATAAATTCAAAGCAACGGCTGCTAAATGATATTCAATACTCCGCAATGAGTATCCTTGTGTGATGGTTTGAGTATTCTTGCTTTTGTTGGACTCTGTACTCCTAAAACCAGCTCTGTATCTCAAGATGAAGTTTTCAGTTTGATTTTGCTCCAATAGAAATCTGTCCAAAAGTTTATTTAATGAAGGACGATGGCAATCCAATGACCTCTGGAAGGCATTATGCCATGCTTCCAACGAATTATTAGTTCTCGGAATATCTGTATTAATCCGATCATACATGTTCCACATAGGGATAGGATATATGGGCATAACTCCTTCCAGTCTCCTTCCTACATATGTATTTTCCCAGTAATCTGTTAAAGATGTCATTTCGACTAGAAATCCTTCTTCTTTAAGAATTTCGTACATAAACTGTACATCTCTCGGTGGTACGAAACTCAGTGCGCGCGATATTAATTAACTAGACCAGGGGATCTATTCTCGAAACTGGGGAACATCGTTCTCATGAGAAAAGTAGGCACAGTTCTCTTGAAACTCATCAAAGCGTATTCTCGAACACACGTGATCACTCACTCCGCGTGAAAGCTGGAGAACGTGATTCTCCTGCTATTTTGTGGGAGATCGCTTGATTCTCCTGAGAATAACCAACTGACGTTTCCTTTTAACCTTGATTTTTGGCATTTTAGACTTGATTTTGACACAGCATTTGGTGTTTACTATTCAGTTCTCTTAGTTTTTCGTGTATTGATGGATTCTTTAGAAGGAATAGGTGCAGCATTTGAAGTTGTTCTCAACAATCTCCAAGGTAGGATTTTGATTCAATGTAACATTAGCGCGAAATGCCTTTAATCTGTTTTGCGCTGTGAGTCTCAACGATTCCCGACATTATCAACTGATTCTGTTTCTTATATTGCTTCAAAAGCCCCGAAAAATGTTACAGCCGTATGCATAGTCAATCGCCAGCGACTCGCCAGTGTTTCGCCGTTCGCTACTCTGGCGAGTCGCTGGAATTGACTATGCATACGGCTGTTAGACTCATTAAAAACCTCACTGGCTTCTTTATGGAAGTGTTTACTCTATATCTACAAACACCGAAAAGTAATATAAATAAGTTTTAAATAGCTTTGTTGTTGGAGGTGCTTGTAACTTCGAGATTTTATGCTTCAGGAAGATATCAGAAACGGAATAAAAAAAAATTCTGGTATAAGTCAATCAAGCACTTCTGTTGCATTTTAGAAGTGACAGATGCAAAACAACTATAAATTTCAAATAACTGGGTAAAACACCCAAACAATCTTCTTCAAGAGTTAGAAAATTTGCGCAGAAGGTACCTATGAAGATACGGTTTTTTATGAAATTAGTAAAATTCAAGAAGCTAGAGTTCAGCTCAGTGGATAAAAACATAATACACAACACATAATTATTTGATTTAATTTACAAAATAGGTTATTTTGTAACTCTTCTTCCTTCAACCTCTGAAAATGTAAGGCTTCCACCAAAAATCGTCTGGCAACGTTGTGCCAACGGTTCTCTCGAGAGGCTGTGATCACATGCGTTCGAGAATACCGATTTCTAGCGCGGGAACATTGCAGGCGATGTGAATAGTCACATCCAGTGATGGGAGCGTTCCGTTCTCCTGATTTCGAGAATTGGGGTCCTGGGGTCCTCTGAATTTGACGCCAAAGATTTTGAGAAAGATGAAAAAAACATCCGCTCATCGATTTAGAAAAGATTTCTTTGAAGGCATTGACAGCTCCCATTTCAAAATCAAACATCACAGATTTAGGTTCTAAGGTTGGCTGTAACTCTTTAATTTTTTTGAACATCCTGGAGTACATCTCTTTTCTCCTGTCACCAAGAATTGCATATAGCATCGGAATTGCTTTATTTCCAATGAAAGCATGTATTGTACAGATTTGAAATTCAAAGTCAGGTGCTATCTTAAATGTTCCATCGGCACACCAAACATTAAATTCAGAGAGTGTCTGCATGTTCGCATTCGTCCCAAACAACAAAATTCTATCACTTGTGTCTGTTTCACGAGAATCCCACAATAAAAATTGTCACCTTTCAAAGTTTTGTGATATTTTATAGATATATTCGATTCCACATTGAATGAAGTAGAATTTTCAGATTGTTTTCTCTGTCGATGCGGCCTCATAATTAGGTAAAGCAACCACACCTTAAGTATCAACATTTTGAGCGCATTCTTGCATAATTAATCTTGAACGATCTTGAGTCATTCGTGCCCTTTCTCGAATTTGATCTTTTACTATATCAGCGTCGTTGCTACCTATGTCCGGTCCATGTGTATGTTCACCAGTCGGGGTTGGATGTTCGACATCTTGTTTCCTCACTATTAGTCTACCTCTGCATCCAGTCCTAGCACATCGCCAGTTTTCAGAGTAGATACGTTTTATCCTTTCTGTATTTGTAACCTCCGAAAAGAAGAATTCGACCACTTTTTTGTTAAAAATTGTTTTTTCCGTTAAACAGCTGTCGTCCCCTTACGAATGTCAGCCCTCAAAAGTCGAAACTTGTGCGAGCCAAGGATTAACGAGGTCTTACCTTTTTACGTGCGATTCCTAGCACTTTCTCGGGCCATCAGAAAAAATTCTGCAGTCGCCGTGGTTTGAACCATCGCCGACTGGCATCCAAAGTGATTGAACCATGTCTCTTTAACCACTCGGCTACCTGGCCCCGTGAACCTGGCTGTGAACCTATGAACTGCATTTTTGAGCAACTTTTGACAGTTATTTATAAATGTCACGTTAATGCTACCAGCATTGTTTAAATAGAACATAGTTAGTCAATGCCTGTGGAAAAGGTATTGGACACAAACGCGAGTGTCATCTAGCGTGATTAGTTACAAACATGAATATTTGACGTCATTTTAATGCAGGTTTCTTCAAAAAACCCTGATTTTAATGCTTTTCCATTGTTTTAATCAAGTTACGACATGACTTGGAGGCCAGATCACTGAAGTTACGACATGACTTGGATGCGAGCTCACTATCGCCATCTACATGTCGCATCCATTTTGATCCAATTGTAATCCCATAAGGTTGACTAACTATCTTCTATATAAACAATGCTACCAGTATTATAACTTATGGGTGCCTAGTAACGTTTTAGACCGGGAGATGATACATTTTGGATACAACTTTACTCAGTATGTCTTTTGGAGGACAGTATTGTCCGTATGTCCTCATGATAATAATACATGAATCAAAGAGTCGTCGTGGTTCTTCATATTAAATAATAATAATAATATTTAAAAAAAAATTGTGTTTCGGTAGGATTCCAATCAGGCTGCCATGTGTTTTGTAATGAAATAATAGAACTAAAATAATCTAAAAACCATTGGCATACCGTTAGGGTGGGCGTAGAATTCCCCTTTTCAAATACAAGTTCACGTGACCATACCAGTCATTCAGACCCACCCTGACGGGCTGCAAATGGTTTTTCGGGTATTTTAGCATTATTATTGCATCACGAAACACATCATGGCATCCTGATTAAAATCTTACCCGAATAATAATAATAATTTTTTAATATGAAGATCCTACGACGATTCTTTGATTCATGACTTATTATCATTAGTTGGTCTGTCATCGTCTCCCGATCTATGACCGTCACTTTTGATTGGGTCGTTTAAATGTCACGGTGGCATTTCATAACATTGTAATTAACTATATTTCATTACATCGCTGTTTTGTTACACGCTATTAAAGTACATTGCTACTCTGAATGTCGCGAATTCGTAACCGTATTTTCAATAATCGTCATTTTGTAATCCCCGAAAATCAACTCACTAATCTGAAATACAATTGATCCTTTCCGAAACATAGATGACTATTTTGAAATTCATATGACGCTTTCTAAAATACTACTAAAAATGGTGTAGTATTTTTGCTAAAAAATCACTCATTTTGTGCTCTATTGATTGGTGTAACAGTGTTTTAACAATTACCCGATCATTTATGATTATTCGCTGTACTCGAAGTAAACTGAGATTGGACGCCAATCTTCATTTGAATAATTCGAAGTTTCACATTAAGACTTTGATACCGTTTTCTCCGGCTTCGTTCGTCGATGCATATTCAATTAAGGATTAACCGCCGACCTGCCGTCTTTCCTTTTGTCTTCATCAGGTCCACGAAAATTTCAATTAAAGTTTTCCTGTCGCGCTGCTCCTGAGCGAAGCTGGTCAATAAAAATGTTGGCGAACTTCCAGCTCCTCTAAAGACAACGAACTAGAGAACCTGGCAACAGAATACAAATTTCTTACACTCGATGAAAACGTGTGTTCTTTTTCTTTTCTCCGGTCTTGATCAAATGTGTTAAACGACACTTTTCCAACTCAATAAGACGCTACTTTGGTGGTTGCGGCAACTGGGTCAAGGTGTCTTCAGAATACACTTTTAATGATCTTCTTATCTCTGCCTTATTATTGCGGTTTTGTAGTTTGTAATATTTGACCAACACTGATAAAAAAAACTGAATAATGTCTTGAATAGAATCAGCAAAATTCTTAATGAAAAGAACTAGTAATATCTTGGATAAAATATATAATGCTTTATATCAAGATAATACAATTCAAACGTTTATTAAGCATCTTTGATTCAAATTCACAATTATTTCGTGTTCACTTGAGTTGAAGTGTCAAGGATTTATCAAATTACCATATCAAAGATTTTTTCTTTGATGCAATATCATTATATTTTTAGTACAAATAAATGCATCCTTCAGTTCTCACTATAGATTTTCTAATTACCTTGTCTCAAAGTGTGTATATATTTATTGCAAGTATAGACTTCTTTGTCAATAGATATTAACACCTTGACTGCCGAGAAATTTATACTGACTTTCCCATGGTGCCACAGAGAACGGGTACTGTGTAACAATGATATATGAGATAAGCCAGTTATCGCTTCACATAGAGATTTAAATTTGAAGTAGAGGTATAGGATTGAAATATACGAAATATCATTGAAGCGTTCCTGACATAATCCTACAGGACGAGTCAGAAGTGCTGACAACTTTTTTATAGAAAATTGTACCTTGTCGATTTTCATAAGCTTAACAATTTTCTCAGAATACTTATTACAAAAATGTATGGTTTGTTGATATTCGTCCACTAGATGGAGCTGAAATCGAAAAAGTTTAATATACGAATCGAATAATTCGAATGTAGTATAGTGTAGTATAGTGTAGGGTATAGGGATGGATTCATACACATATTTCTGTCTTTTTAGTCCAAAATAATAATAATAGTGATAATTACAAAATTATATGTATTTACTGCCAAATAAAAAACGTAAATAAATTATTAACGGATAGGTAATTCAGAACTATCTTCTAATGATAAAATGATGAATTCTGGTGAATTTTATGAAGATATTCTACTCTGAAGTAAACTTCACAAACTGAATGTTTATGAAATATAATATCACAGCGGCTCTTCATGTGGCGGTAGTGATCAAGTCAGCGGTAACACTTGGTAAATTCACTGATTTGCAGCTTATTCATAATATTATTGAAACATGTAAGTGTCATTCATTTTACGAAGAAGTATTGATTTTACATAATCTGAATATTTCTGGGGAGACTTAGTTTATTTATCAACTGAAAGGAAGACGTTTTGGTATTCCCAATAAATATATAAAAAAATACAATAAAGGTTTAAAAAAAATCTGAAAAAAATCGTAGGCTTTGACATCTGAATAATCCAAAAGAGATACAAAATAATGATGAATGATGAACCAGAAAATTAGGAAGATATGTTCAATTTTTTAAATGAAACAACGGACGAATCTGAAGCCATTGCCGATAATGAAAATAATGAAATTTTGCAATTTAAAAACGAAAAATCTGAATAGCTGGTTAGTGTGAAGAAACACCATTATGATTTCATCTCTGTATCAATAAAATTTGGTTGAATAACAATGGTACTTCTACTCAGTCAAGGCTTCATGAATGGACCTCAATCTATAGAAATGAAATCCTGGGATTTATCAGGCTCACAGGGTATATGAAGGGTTAATATCGTAAGCTACATGTTGCCAATTATTGGCCAACCGATATGTCCCTTCGGAACCTGTTCGCTCCACAAATCATGACAAAGAAATGATTTCAATTCTTCTTGAGAGTTTGTTATTTTTCATTTTACTGGCACTTTCCATAAAATGAGATTCATAACTGGAGAAACATTATGTAATTATGTGGAAAATGAATTTGGTTCTTCTGCTCAGATTACTCAAAGTCAAAACCTCAAAACATTTATCACAAGCGCCCAAGCTCACCTCATATTTGCATTGCATATTGCAAAATATCTGTAAATTGAAAATTCAAATTGCCAAATCCTTTTCGAGAAATATTGAATGAAATTCTAACTGTTTTAAACATTGTTGATTTTTTTTGTGGGTGTCATGTAGTGGCAAATATTTTCTCTATTATTTTTTTTTTAATTTATAAAATCCTAAGCCGAATTGGTTAATCATATTTATCCCCAAAAAAATAGTAAAAAGTACCACAAAGAGTGTAGTGAATTCACAATGCAAACAAAGTTAAAGCAGGTAAGTTAGTTTTTAGAAATGATTTCCAAACATAAATTTTTTGTCACTATGAATAAACCCACTTTGTTTTTTGCATGAAAAACATTCCAGCATTTGTTTATTTTCTTTTTAATAAATAAGTTCATATTTATTACTATCTTTTTGTAGACATTTTAAAACTTTTTAGAGTTGTTTTCAATCCGAGGTACCATTAAAAACAAAGGACCATGCACACATCTTATGGGAAAAAGTCTTTCAGTGAAAATGGCTGGATTTTTGATATGTTGTAGCTGGAACCATTCTGAGTAATAATAATTTATAATATTAATTTATAATAATTTATTTACCAAAAGGATATATTTAACAATAAATATACATAACAGGGAATAAATACGGTTAACAACAAAAGAAGATTCTTGAATGTGGAGTAAAAGTCTTCATTGGCCCAACTCGATCGTATGACTAGATTCGGCGCTACAGGGCGCCAAACTATGAATTTTGTGATTTTTGGAGAAATTCAGCTGAATAAAAAAATATCAATATCTCATTTATTTCCAATATAGTGTGCGACTGGGCATTCCTGAAATTAGAGAGGAATATTTTTCCACAATGCAGAAAAAAAACGCCACTGTTTTTGTACAGGGTATATCTAGTCAACATCATACTCAACTCTTCAGTGAATGAATTTGCCTGAGAGGTTATAATTTGATTGAGTTTTTCATTGAGGATCAATCAGAATGGTTTATTGAACGACCAAAATAATGGAGCTATGAATACAGATTGTTTGGAATAAGGAAGAGTCCATATCATATATATATATATATATATATATATATATATATATATATATATATATATATATATATATATATGTTATCACTCCAAATCACGAATTTTAATATTTTTGGGTGAATTCAGATAAATGAAAAACATTTACATCTTATTTGTAATCGATATTCAACTGTTGTTCAACTAAGCGTTACTAAGGTCCCGAATAATATATTTATAGTATGAAAATACCAAAATGTTTTTCTACAGGATACTTTACAATATACTCAATATAGGCCAAAGAATTTGATTTCGAAACTATCAGATAATAATAATAATAATAATAATAATAATAATAATAACCTTTTGTGAAAGAACGTGTTCCTGATACATCAGTTGCAACAAACATTCTGTTGTTTTTGTCTGATTAACTTTCATATTCCAGAAGAAGACCCATTGCTGATAATTTTGATAGTAGTGTATCGCTGGATACCAAACTTGTTGGTAAAAGAACTCACTACATCATGATTTTTCAGACACTAAGAAAGAGTACTTATAACTGACGAAATCAAAAACAAAAGTTTGCGAAAAGATGATATTTGTTTAATACAGAATGATCTTGTTATTTGTGTCATTTAGTGGAAGGTTAAATAGGATATATTAGGTCTCAATACCAAACACCGTCAAACACGGTATCAATGAGTCAGAAATTCCCAACTTGATGAAAGCGATATGAAAACCAAATAGATTAAAAAATTTAGAAGTGTAATTGATGAACCAGGAGCAATATTATACAGCATAATGAGAGAAAAGCTACTGTAGATAATATTTCTGATGTATCTGGCTATAATTAGCTAATCAAAAATCCACTGAATTTGTGAAAAAATAGCAATAGAGCTACTCATTTTTGATATAACGCTAGTTCACCACAATAGATTCATCCTAAAATAAAAGAGCCCATCAAAAATTCACAACTCCTTCGTGTAACCCAAGAACAAGATACCTCAATCAGTTATAAAAGATCTTTGAATAAATTCCATCGTCTGCTCTAACAGAACGAAATGCCGTAAGAGTCAAAAAACATTATGACTCAATTTTTCAGTACTAAAATGACATATGTTTTTCTGGAAAATTCAATTAATTTTGAACATTGTCCATAGTAATAAACTGTAGGACTACCTCACAATTCTTACATTTACAGTCGTGTCCTAGTCTGCTTTCGCTATGGTAATAGATATTTACGATATAAGTGTCGTAAAGATTCATATTACGAAATGAGATGGGAAATTTGTCAAACGAGGCCGTTAGGCCGAGTTTGATAACCCATTGAGTATTGTATTACGAATTTACGATACGAATATAGTACATTATTTTACCTACTCCCAATAATTGTTATTTACTCAAAATTATTCAATATTCCTGAAATTAATGATATTAGAATCATCTAACAAGCAAGCGTTGCGCCCATTATTGATTTATTTTGCACATTGTCAATTTTGACGTGTTCACTTCAGTTTGGTATAATAATTGTATCGACATGAGCTTCGACTATGAAAGTGTGGAATCTGATATTGAACTTGCTGCAAATAACGCATTACAAACCCTAGTACCCTCTAAATCCCGCAATAGATACGGAAATGAAAATAAGCGATTCGAAGACTGGTGCAGTTCAAAAAAATTCCGTGATATATCGGAGAAAACTTTATCAGCTTATTTTGCTGGGATATTACGAAACTCATATCAGTATCGTAATGTTTGATATTACATATTGGTAGTAGGTAAAATATTCTTACATGTTTTGAGGTGAATCAATATCATTACCTCTCCATCTCTACTATTAGTTGCGTCGTGAAGTTCACAATCATTTATACAGTGTTCGACAGAACCCTCCCCTTTTGTAATGTTTGAACCAGAAAGATAGGGAATTGAATCAAAATCGAGTTGAAATGGGAATGGAACTTGAAATTTTAAAAGTGGACAAATTTGCCTGCAACGTAACCAACTTCCAATTTAAGATTTCTGAGTCGATGTTGTTCCATTCTCTTTCCAACTATATTCACAAACGATTCATGTGTTGATTCATCACTTACAAAAAAATTACGAGTTCAATATGACCTATATTCTGTATCACCCAGTACAATGACATAGTTTTTAGAAATACCAATTTGAGATTAAATGTTTTCATATAGGACTAGATTCGGCGCTACAGGGCGCCAAACTATGAATTTTGTGATTTTTGGAGAAATTCAGCTGAATAAAAAAATATCAATATCTCATTTATTTCCAATATAGTGTGCGACTGGGCATTCCTGAAATTAGAGAGGAATATTTTTCCACAATGCAGAAAAAAAACGCCACTGTTTTTGTACAGGGTATATCTAGTCAACATCATACTCAACTCTTCAGTGAATGAATTTGCCTGAGAGGTTATAATTTGATTGAGTTTTTCATTGAGGATCAATCAGAATGGTTTATTGAACGACCAAAATAATGGAGCTATGAATACAGATTGTTTGGAATAAGGAAGAGTCCATATCATATATATATATATATATATATATATATATATATATATATATATATATATATATATATATATATATATATATATATATATATATATATATATATATATATATATATATATATATATATATATATATGTTATCACTCCAAATCACGAATTTTAATATTTTTGGGTGAATTCAGATAAATGAAAAACATTTACATCTTATTTGTAATCGATATTCAACTGTTGTTCAACTAAGCGTTACTAAGGTCCCGAATAATATATTTATAGTATGAAAATACCAAAATGTTTTTCTACAGGATACTTTACAATATACTCAATATAGGCCAAAGAATTTGATTTCGAAACTATCAGATAATAATAATAATAATAATAATAATAATAATAATAATAACCTTTTGTGAAAGAACGTGTTCCTGATACATCAGTTGCAACAAACATTCTGTTGTTTTTGTCTGATTAACTTTCATATTCCAGAAGAAGACCCATTGCTGATAATTTTGATAGTAGTGTATCGCTGGATACCAAACTTGTTGGTAAAAGAACTCACTACATCATGATTTTTCAGACACTAAGAAAGAGTACTTATAACTGACGAAATCAAAAACAAAAGTTTGCGAAAAGATGATATTTGTTTAATACAGAATGATCTTGTTATTTGTGTCATTTAGTGGAAGGTTAAATAGGATATATTAGGTCTCAATACCAAACACCGTCAAACACGGTATCAATGAGTCAGAAATTCCCAACTTGATGAAAGCGATATGAAAACCAAATAGATTAAAAAATTTAGAAGTGTAATTGATGAACCAGGAGCAATATTATACAGCATAATGAGAGAAAAGCTACTGTAGATAATATTTCTGATGTATCTGGCTATAATTAGCTAATCAAAAATCCACTGAATTTGTGAAAAAATAGCAATAGAGCTACTCATTTTTGATATAACGCTAGTTCACCACAATAGATTCATCCTAAAATAAAAGAGCCCATCAAAAATTCACAACTCCTTCGTGTAACCCAAGAACAAGATACCTCAATCAGTTATAAAAGATCTTTGAATAAATTCCATCGTCTGCTCTAACAGAACGAAATGCCGTAAGAGTCAAAAAACATTATGACTCAATTTTTCAGTACTAAAATGACATATATTTTTCTGGAAAATTCAATTAATTTTGAACATTGTCCATAGTAATAAACTGTAGGACTACCTCACAATTCTTACATTTACAGTCGTGTCCTAGTCTGCTTTCGCTATGGTAATAGATATTTACGATATAAGTGTCGTAAAGATTCATATTACGAAATGAGATGGGAAATTTGTCAAACGAGGCCGTTAGGCCGAGTTTGATAACCCATTGAGTATTGTATTACGAATTTACGATACGAATATAGTACATTATTTTACCTACTCCCAATAATTGTTATTTACTCAAAATTATTCAATATTCCTGAAATTAATGATATTAGAATCATCTAACAAGCAAGCGTTGCGCCCATTATTGATTTATTTTGCACATTGTCAATTTTGACGTGTTCACTTCAGTTTGGTATAATAATTGTATCGACATGAGCTTCGACTATGAAAGTGTGGAATCTGATATTGAACTTGCTGCAAATAACGCATTACAAACCCTAGTACCCTCTAAATCCCGCAATAGATACGGAAATGAAAATAAGCGATTCGAAGACTGGTGCAGTTCAAAAAAATTCCGTGATATATCGGAGAAAACTTTATCAGCTTATTTTGCTGGGATATTACGAAACTCATATCAGTATCGTAATGTTTGATATTACATATTGGTAGTAGGTAAAATATTCTTACATGTTTTGAGGTGAATCAATATCATTACCTCTCCATCTCTACTATTAGTTGCGTCGTGAAGTTCACAATCATTTATACAGTGTTCGACAGAACCCTCCCCTTTTGTAATGTTTGAACCAGAAAGATAGGGAATTGAATCAAAATCGAGTTGAAATGGGAATGGAACTTGAAATTTTAAAAGTGGACAAATTTGCCTGCAACGTAACCAACTTCCAATTTAAGATTTCTGAGTCGATGTTGTTCCATTCTCTTTCCAACTATATTCACAAACGATTCATGTGTTGATTCATCACTTACAAAAAAATTACGAGTTCAATATGACCTATATTCTGTATCACCCAGTACAATGACATAGTTTTTAGAAATACCAATTTGAGATTAAATGTTTTCATATAGGTTACCACGATCGTTTTGTAGAAAAGTCCAAAATCTGCGGTCATTATGACCGCTATGGCACCACAGGAAAGTATCGTAGCGGTCATAATGACCGCTATGGCACTCAAGGTGTTAATGTTCTTGGTCCTAAAACATGTATTGTCTTGTATGAAAGAAGTAATGCTTGTGTACCTAATGCAGTACCCGCTTATCATAATGTGTCACCCGGTGACTAGTATTAGTATTATGAGTAGTCCGAATAAGATTCATTGTTTAACTGAAACTTGTAGAAGTAAGACGTGTAAAGTGCGGAATATATTGAACTATTGTTAAAGGGAGTGTTTATTGTGATATCCCGACCATCCTACTACATCAGAAGTGGTGAACAGTGTGTAAAGAGAGGTGTTAAAGAGCTGCACAATGCCGAAGTCCACAAGAAAATCGAAGCGCCGATATTCAACATTCAGCAGCAGTAGCACTGCAAATAACAGTGAGGAAAGGCAAAGTCGCCATCGAAGAGATCTCGTAGACATAAAAGTAACAGGAAGGAATCTGTAAGTCATTCTAGGAGAACCAATATTATGCCTCAAGTCAGCAATGCCCAGCCAAACTCAGGTACTTTGTTGTCTAGTATAATTCCAGAATTTGATCCAACACACATGGAAGTGTCTGATTGGTTAGAAATTGTTCAACATGACTATAATATATATGGTTGGACAGACAGTTTCATAATAATAATAAAGGTCTTTATTTTTATCAACCAGGTAAACATTAAATACATTTTTGAGTAATATGAGCACCACTTTCCAAAGTTTCAGAAATGCTTATGAGATGCGAACCGTAAACCAACAGAGGGTTGCTCGCTATATGAATTCCATTTCAACCATTTGGCGAAAATCAACTAATTTAAATTGAATTTTCCTAATAGTGATAAGGTGTCCTTAGTAATGGGTACTATAAATGATTACAATTTGAAATCGGCAGTAGAGGCCTCAAATATAAGAGACCCTAATCTATTAGGGGTATATACCTCAAAAATAAAGTGTACGCGAAAGCACTATCGCATACCTGCACCAACTCATCATAACAGCCGGTGCCAAAATTAGTTGATAATAAACATATATTGTGTAGTTGTTGTGGTAAAGTTGGACACAATCGTGACAACTGCAGACACAAAAGCAAAATATGTAATTTATGTTCGAGAAAAGGGCCCTGTTTGAATAAAAACAAATTTTCGTATATAAAAAAAATATATAAAAAAAAATTATTTGAAAAAAATGTTGAAGGATAGTAGAGTAAAAAATGTTGAGGTGATTCGAAAAAACCAAGTAGCTTCAAGATTTTACAAAACGCTTCATACTGGCGGACATCAATGTATCGCATTTATAGATTTTGGAGAAAAAGGACGTTAAATTATACACTATAGCTGTAGGTTTACCTCGAGGAAATGGACAGGTGGAAAGAACAAACCGCACAGTGCTGATGTCTTGGCTACGATAGGAGCAGATATTCTTCCGACAGGTATAAGGTTAAAAAGGACCTGCATACAGAAGATCCAATGGCCCAGGAGAAGGGGTTGTAGCATAGAAACACATGAAACACTTCAAGTTTCAAAATGGTTAAGGTAATACAAATGAGCCCTTTGATGGCATAATGAGCCCTTTGATGGCATAATGAGCCATTTGATAGCATAATGAGCCTTTTGATGGCATAATGAGCACTTTGATGGCATAATGAGCCCTTTGATGGCATAATGAGCCCTTTGATGGCATAATGAGCCCTTTGATGGCATAATGAGCCCTTTGATGGCACAAAAGAGCCCTTTGATGGCACAAAAGAGCCCTTTGGTGGCACAAACGAGGCTTCTGATGGCACAAATGAGTCCTTAGATGGCAAAAATGAGCCCTCTCAGGACACAAATGAACCCTCTGAAGGCGCAAATGAGATATGAATAGAATTAATAATTATATTCTATTTACTTACAGATGAGGTCCATCATGATTGCTGTTGAGGACAACAACAGGTCAGGATGGCCGTGCAGTACCCGCTTATCATAATGTGTCACCCGGTGACTAGTATTAGTATTAAGAGTAGTCCGAATAAGATTCATTGTTTAACTGAAACTTGTAGAAGTAAGACGTGTAAGGTGCGGAATATATTGAACTATTGTTAAAGGGAGTGTTTATTGTGATATCCCGACCATCCTACTACACTAATTCGATACTCACCATTGGGATCTCAGAAACTATAAAACATGCAGCAAAGGTTGAATTATGGCAAAGTTGCATAATATGGAGCTTAAGTTAATACTGATGGTGAGAACTTAAGAAAATTCTCACTGCTTCCGGAGAGATCTAAAAAAAGAAAAATACCGGTTTCTATAGTCACTTTTTTATGATGCATTTAAATGTAGTTCAATGGACGTTTCAGTTTTCATATATCATCAAAAGATCAATAATTTTAAATACGGGCATACTTCGGAATTTTCATTATGCAACTTTGTCACAGTCAGTGGCGGCGATAAGGGGCCCGCAGAGCCTGCCGTGCGGGGGGGGGAACCATCAGAAGGGGCCCTTCGACCTCTTTGCTATTTCCAGATTGTATTGCCACATGTATGAATATCCTAACAAAATTTGGCGAGGGGGGGGCGAATCCTTATCGCCGCCACTGGTCACAGTTCATCATTTGCTGCATCTTCTATTGTTTCCGAGATCCCAATGGTGACAGTCAAATATTTTAGAAATTCTAATAGAGGGAATGAAGAAACTAAACTGTATAAGGTGACATGAAAACTTTATTCATTACATCAATTGTGTGTATATAAATAGGAACTCAAATGTTTGAAACATGAACGTAATGAGGAATAAAATTGATAATATTTCGTATGAAATTTTACTTGTTTCTATTTATATCTATTAGAGTAGTTTATAAGCATTGAAATGTTGTATGGGGTGATTCTTAGGGGTTGAAAATTTACAGAGTGATAACATTTGTAATATTTTAGGCAGTAACATTTTCAAATAAAACATTCTGTCAAACAATAATTTTTTTAGGGTAATTCTTTTTTCTTTTGCTACAACAGGAGTTGATTTATGAGAATTGAAAACTTATAAAATGAAATTAGTACATATTTCAAGCAACAACATTCTTAAATCAAAACACTGTGATGAATACTGAAATTTTTTTGAGGGTAAATTTTGTTTCAATTATGTCACAATATAGGTTGATTTATGAGGGTTGAAAAGTTGCAAACAGAAATTAGTACATATTTTAAGCAACAGAATTGTCACGATAATTTCCCCGAAGTCGGACCTGAACGATCTTGCAAACTGATTGTGAGCGCACCTGACTCCTCATCGCCCGAGATGTTTCCAGGCAGTTCGACAGTATTCGAGAAAAATCTCGTTACATTCGACGAAATCAGGAGTAGATATAAAAAGCAACACGCCAGCGGGCGCAGTCAGTAAGTGAAGCAATAGACAGTTTAGTTTGAAATGAAATATTGAGATATAATTGTTATCTAAATGACCTAAGTACTTTTAGTTTGAATGTGGAATAAATAAATTAAAAATATTTAGACTTTAAATATACTACAGAATTCTTAAATTAAATCATACATTTTTTTAAGGTAAATATTCTTCTTTACATTAAGCTCTTACAAGGGTTGATATTTAAGAGTTGAAATACTTTGAAAATGTGTTCCAAAGTATAAAGCAATCATTATTCAACCAATCCTAACTAAATTTCACCCATCTCAAACCTTAATGTTATGTTATTTTATAGGTTTAGACAATTGGGGGTAGTTTTCACGCCTAAAAAATAAACAATGCCCATCAGCATACTATGGAATTTGAAGAAGAGGGTAAGATGAGCGTCATTCCAAATTTTAATGTAAATCGATGAAGGACAAAAAAATTGTTAGATTGTGCCATATTTTGAGCTTCATTTACTGGAATATAATGAATCGTTAATACCTACAAAATATCACAAAAACCCAGCCATTTGTGATATATGTTTATATGAACTTTCCGTCCTGAATTCTCTCAAAGAATCACCTCTTAAAGTCTGTCCTCGTACTCAATTAACACCCTGTATCCTAACATCACCATGGAGAAAGTTTACAGCTATAAAGTTATCATTATCTCTATTCAATTCAGAGGTGTCATTAAAATTTTTAGAGGGTTGAGTTAGGGTGCGAAGAGTTTGAAAGCTATAAAACAATTGATGTCACTGTTCTACATCCCCCTCATTTCTGTAGGAACTGTTTTGTCGGAATTTCATTATCTTTTATAGTCGGAGAATAATTTGGGTGAAACTTTTAATGTTAGAGACTGTATCAGAACTAAGGGCTATTTTGCCGAAAAATGCATAAAAATGATTATACTATCTAGTACCTGGTCTTATAGAGGTAAAACTGGGGATGGTTTCAAAGGAACAGGTGTTGAACTGAAATTTGCGTACTTATGCGTAGGAATATTTTTGGCTATTTCCATAATGTAATAAGTTGTTAGTTTGTTCGTGATAGATCATGTGTCGTTCCAGAAGTGTACAACTTCTTGTGATCTGAATGACGTTTGAAGTTTATTTCCATCCACCCCTAATATTGATCAGTGCAACTCACCATTCTGCAGCCTTAATGAAAAAACTCGCTTACCTGAAATAGAAGAAGAACATTATTAGTCATGTGGAATATTACACTATTGAGTATTATATCCGTTACATGAGGGGTAAAGGTCTTACCATGGGTATACGTTCCGACTCAAATTCGAATCTGGATATGTAGAACATTTTAACAATATACGGAAGGAATACACAAATATTCAGCCCTATGATGTATCATTTCCGTTATGTTTAGCGGTCAGACGTTATCCCAAATTAATGGCAATTTGCCATTTAGTTTGAATAGCGTCTGACCGCTAAACATAACGGAAGTGATACAGCATAGGGCTGAATATCGATTTTCAAACTCAATCCAAACTTTTAAAAAAATCTCACTACCAACACGTAATGAGGGCGAAACAATACTATTATACAATTATTATAGAAAACTCTAGCAATGGAAATAAAGCCATTTGCGATATAGTAAATTCACGTCTGAACAAGGAAAAACCACGGGAAAATATCGACCTCAATGACAGAGAGAAAATAACATCGCATAAAAGAGATGCAGCCTCAAAATATGCAGGCGCAAACAATGTTTTAATGACCGTTATTGAGACCCAAGAGTTTCGACGAAAATTATGGCAGAAAAGGCAGATATATCTCAAACCTCTGTTAGACGAATTTTTGAGCAAAATCAGTTTGACCTATACAAACCAAAATTCGTATTACAAGTACTGCGAACAGGGATCATGGTGCTTGATTTTATTTTCATTCATGGTTACAAAGAATCTTAGAAGACAATAGCGATTTTTCAAAAAATGTGCTATTTTCTGACGAAGCAACTTTTACCTCCTCTCAAAATTATAAATGGTGGCAGATCATAATCCTAATAAAATTAAGTAATCAAAGTAAATGTATGGTGTGGAATTTTAAATGATCAAATTGTAGGTCCTTCCGTTATTTGAACGGTATTTGAACTTTTTACGGACCGAGATGTATACATTTATCGACAACCTATCAACCATCACAAGATAGGGTTCGTTCTTTCAATATGATATAGATCTTATCGATTCTACAAATGGAGTGCGGGAGTGGTTGAATAATGAGTATGGTGAGCAATGGATAGATAGATACAGGTAGTCCTTGGCCTGCTTTCTTTTAACAGGGTTTTCTGAAACGCAATGTTCATAAACAACGCCCATTTCGAAATGTAGAACATTTAGATATTTGTATAAAGAATTTTGCAGCACTGATCAACAGAATCACGTTGAAAAATGATCGACGAGCAATGTTTTTCAGAACAATTCTAAGTTTTTTTATAGTTCAAAATCCACCCAATTACAATTTTTTTCCCACTTTTTTCCAACTTTATGGCGGACACTGTTTCTATAGTTTGTATTGTAATTTTCAATATAAGGGTTGCTAATTTAACCCCCTGACTCCCTAGGGAAGTTGAATTTTTCAATTGGAGAGTAAAGGAGAAGTGATTTGCGATATTTTGACAAATTTCGTTTATGCTCCAAGGCGACGACGATTTCACCTAGAATTTGGATATTTTAAATAAGGGTTGCAATTTTCCATCCGAAGTAGATTTCACAAAGTATTTGAATTTTCAATAAAATGGTTGCAAAATACAGACGCAACACGTTTTCATACAAAATAAATTTATTATCGAAATGCAAAACGCACCTCTCGATTTCATTTACGCCGAAATGCCATTCGGAATATCTTGTAGATATTATTGAGATTAAATAGTGAAGTATTATAATTCATTATATTTTGATTAGGCAGAAATTATGATAATGGTAATTCACCCGCAGTCGAGTCGTCTCAATAATTGAAAAAGACTTATTTTCAATGGAACAATTATTGATATTTCGTATAATTATAAAAATGGAATGGTGCGCCACTGTTTCACGCGTTCGGGGACTTCGGAAATATTGGCCGCTATCTTTAGCCACTGTCTTCACACCGGTATAATAAATTGAGATTTGAAGACCACACCAGCAAACTATGCAGGAAATTATCCTCAAGCTGCTATGCCATAAGAACAATATCCTCCAATATGGACTATCAATCAGCGAAAAATGCATAAATTGAACTTTGTAAGACTCACTTGTGCTATGGAATATGTTTCTGGAGTGCAAGTTCGCAAACTTTAAGAAACCCTAAAAATGACGCTGAGACATAGGTCGAGCAAAAATAAGTGATTCCTGCAGATCTCATTTTTTATCACAAATTTTGCCTCTAGCCCGCCCTTCATCTTAGTATCATATATAACTTCAGTCTTCCTATTTCCGAATCAAGTCCTCCTTATTTCATAACGGAAAGAAACTCTTCAACCTCCTCCTCTTCCCATAAGAAAAATAGAGGACAATGGTGAATTTCGTAAACATGTTGAAAAACTACTCCTTCGGGGAGTGTACTACAATGCAGATGAATACTCATCGATAATTTTACAATGCTAGAGCAGTTTTCTTACAAATACAATGAAAATTTGGTATGATATTTCCCGACAGTGACTATATCAGCTGAATTTTTTTGAGAATTTTCGTCCATTTAATCTAAGATAATTTGTGCTCAAAGTTGCTCCCCAATAGACTTTTGCATCATAGCACCATAGACCAAATGCAATCATTGTTTTAAATAACACGCTGTACTGAAGAAACACGTCTTACAAATGTGATGGAAAACTAATGACAATAAACTCGATAACAATGCTAATCACCAAATCTGGAAAAATTCGTCCATCTAACTATCGGAATACATGCTCCCAAAGTCGGCAAAGTCGGCAAAGTCGATGAAAGCATAAAAATGACCACGTCAAGAGCAATGGCAACAACGCGCTGCAACTCGTATGGAACACGAGAAATATATCCTGATATAAATAGACCAGGAAACATGAAATTAAAACTGTGTGATTACTTTTTGTAGTATATTTTACCACTCTTTCTAGTTTGGCCCGATTTTTTTTGCGTCGGAATTCATAATTTTCTTCCTGAAGTTCAGTACAATTGCTTAAATCAAGAAATATCATCATATAACATTACATTTTCTATTTTTTACTTTTTTTTGCAGCCAACATCGCTGCGACTGCATTTCGTGTTTTTTTCTAATGGCTTTCTTTAATGAACCGTCCCTTGTGAACTAAATTGGTTAGAGCCCTTGCGTTAACAGTTGACCAGTTTCAAATCAACAGTAAAAACACAAGAGCTTTTTTTTATCGGATAAATTTCTTTTTGTAACGGAATAATTTTGCCAATCAGTAATTTTACGAGAAAAACTGACATGACAAAATCGCTCGACCTTCGGTCTCGCGACGCACCTTTTTTATCGCTGTCAAAATGACAATACAGTCATCTTTAAATGACACATTTTATACAGGAGTTAATTTATCACTTTAAAAAATCTGATCGTTGGGACTATAAAAGTTACTGACACTTGCGACAGAGCAGTGTTGCCTAACGCCTCCGACACTAGATTGGATGGTTGAAATGGTGGGGAAATCATACAGTCGGAACATCAAATTTACTTTTATGATCGACATATGTCTAATGGGACGCAAATTGAAAACTTTTGGCGCGTACCGTACCGTTCCAAATACCTTGCTGTTCCTCAAAATGTGTATACAGTAACTTTTTTATCTTAGATTCAAGTAGCTTTGTTAACAATTTTATGACAATGAAGTATTTCTAATTCTGGATCTTCTACAGGGGAAACTGCAATAAACAATTCGACTAACGCAAAGGACTTTAGAAATTTTGAGTACAATGGTTCATTCTATGGATACATTTTTTTAACTGATTCACCTGTTTGCGAAACAGGATATTTGATTTAGAAAAACTGCAACCATTTTTTAAGAAGTATGCGTTTATTCACTTTCACATACTGAAGTAAAATTTTGTAATTTTGAATATTGTTATGTAAACAAAGTTTATTATTATTGCAATTTTTCCCCTTCGAATAATCAACCATCGTTTTTTTGCACTGTTAACAATTCCCTTCTTCCGCCACGGCGACAAATTCGTTATGAAAATAACGACTATTTGAAACAAACATTCGAGTCCTTTTCCAATAGGACCTCGCCCTGCGAGATCCTCCTTCAAAAGCAGTCTCCGCAGTGACACCCAACGTTAATTTGACAATTTAAGGATAGTCAGCAGAAGGAGGCGAATAAAGCCTTCATTTACGTCGAGTCAGCTACCGAGTGACAGATGCCGTAGTCAAACTAAGGTAATAATGTCTTCCATTCGTCTTAATTTGCCCGAGACCTAACAAACACCACTTATTTTGTTAGTCGCCTTTATATTAAGCGAATTTCGAAGGTAGTCTTCGTGATGTATGATGTCAATTACTGCCTCGCATCTCTGCGAGGACGTTGTGGAATATCGGGAGGCGGAGGACACGCGGTGAGCACTCGGCAAAGGGGCGCTGTAACGTCAAAACAGGGATTCGTGAAGAAGAATCTCCGAAGAAGATAAGCGGGCAAGAATTGTTGGATTTAAAAAAATAATGACTTCTCGTGGTACTTCCTGATTACTGCATTATTTCTCAAGATTCAATAGTGTTTCAACTCTCAGAGACAAAGGCTGTAAATGGCAAACAGGGTTTTTCACTGAATTCCTTTAACAACGATGGTTTTTCCACTGTAATAAGCACCTTCAATTGGACAATGACTAATCATACAAAAATATTTCAGTAAGATAAACTGTCACGTTGTGACGATAACTTGTTTACTGAGTTACTTGTTAACTTGGTCAATAAGTTAATCGTTTACTTGTTTACTCGTTTACTTGATTACCTGTTTACTAGTTTACTTTTTAACTTGTTTACTGAGTTACTCGTTTATTTGTTTACTCGTTCACTTGTTCACTTGTTTACTCGTTTACTTGTTGATCCGCTCAATTGATTACTAGTTTACTTTTTAACTTGTTCACCGAGTTATTCGTTTATTTGTTCACTCGTTTACTCGTTTACTCGTTCACTTTCTACCTTGTTTACTCGTTTACTTATTGAGTCGCTTACTTTTTAACTTGTTCACTGAGTTACTCGTTTATTCGTTCACTAGTTTACTTGTTCACTCGTTTACTTGTTGACACATTTAATTGATTACCAGTTTACTTTGTAACCTGTTTACTGAGTTATTCGTTTATTTGTTCACTCGTTTACTTGTTAACTCGTTTATTCGTTCACTTCTCACCTTGTTTACTCATTTACTTGTTAACTCGTTTTCTTGTTTACTCGTTTACTTGTTGACTCGTTTATTTGCTTACTAGTTCACTTTTCAACTTGTTTATTGAGTTACTCGTTTATTTGTTCAACCGTTTACCTGTTTACTCGTTCACTTTTCACCTTGTTAACACGTTTACTTGTTAACTCGTTAACTTGTTCACTCGTTTACCTGTTCACTCGTTTATTTGATTACTAGTTTACTTTTAAACTTGTTTACGGAGTTACTCGTTCATTTGTTCACTCGTTTACTTGTTTAGTCGTTCACTTTTTTATTTGTTTACTGGTTTACTTGTTGACTCCTTTAATTGATCAATTATTTACTAGTTTACTTTTTAACTTGTTCACTGAGTTACTCGTTTACTTGTTTACCCGTTTACTCGTTCACTTGTTTACTCGTTTACTTGTTTACTCGTTTACATGTTAACTCGTTTAATTGATCACTCGTTTACTCTTTTACTTTTTAACTTGTTTACTGAGTCACTCGTTCAATTGTTCACTCGTTTACTTATTTATTCGTTCACTCGTTCACTTCTTAACTTGTTTACTCGTTTACTTGTTTACTCGTTTACTCGTACACTCCTTTACTTGTTCACTAGTTTACTTTTTTACTTATTTACTGAGTTACTCGTTTACTTGTTAACTTGGTTACTAAGTTGCTCGTTTACTTGTTCACTCCTTTACTTGTTTACTCATTCATTTGTTTACTCGTTTACTTTTTAACTCGTTTGGTGAGTTACTCATTTACTTGTTTGATCGTTTATTTGTTTACCCGTCCACTTGTTTATTCGTTCACTTGTTCACTTGTTTACAAGTTCACTTGTTTACTCCTTCACTTGTTTACTCGTTAACTCGTTAGATACTTTCCAAATACATTCAGCTCCAGAAGATGTTTTTAATGGAACTTTTGTGTTAATACATCCCACTGCGGGAAAGTGCTAACAATGCACTATATCAGTTGCCTATTTGTGCACGATTTGTGAAGCATTTATAGTAACAGTTTGTTAGCTGACTGTATGTATTTTTTTGCTTTTCTTTCATTTCAAATGGTGCCATCCACTGGAAACTAAAAAGCAGTTACTTCCAATGATATTTCACCATTGTGAAACTTCGGGGCATGTTCATAGATGTCGCACTTTCAAAAATGTCTCGACTACGTACATGTCAAATCAGTTGTGGTTTGGCTTACTTTTCACCTGTCACAAGAAAACGAGAATTTGAAGAGAAGACAAACTTTGGTTTTTGCCGGTTTTTTTTTTCTGAAATCGTTCAAGAATGCCCACTTTCTCGGAGCAATTTCAGGCAACGAACTTTCTCGGACCGTTTTCGGACCTAAACGGTACGAGAAAGTGCTTTCCCGTATCGAAAACGATACGGGAATATTTTTGCCGGCTTGTTTACATTTTAGACAGTTATTGAATTCACGTAAACAATATGTAGAATTCCTTAGTTTTTGATAATGGTGATTACGACTTCATAAAAAATAGTATGTGTACCTCGTAGTAAAAGCACATTCCCAGACTTCAATGCTTGTTGGACTCGGCTTAACAACTCGGCTAACAATTTACATTGTCGTCCGGCAATGTATTGCTTTTACTACTAGATACACAATATACTATTTTCTACTACCTCACTAGAAAACTTTATTTTCGACAATTTAAGAAAAAAGAAACTACCCAAACACCAAAACTACGTCACAATCACACTCGACGCGCGTTTTGCCAACAAAGTTAGCATCTTCAGGAGCTAAAAGCTTTAAAAAAAAAACAAACGTGTTTGAGCTAATACAAGTATACTGGTATTATGGTATTATTTTTTCTTATTGTTTTGGGTTATAGGCGTATCTAGAGCTTGTCGAACGGACGAATTAGTGAAAATGAAATTGTTGGATGTGCCTTTGGTAATGGTAAGCTTATCGGGCTCATTCTCGAAACAAAAAGAAAAGTGGTGTTACTTACGTAGTTTTATCTCCTGAATACGAATCCAAAAGAATTTCGTGGGGGTCTCTTATACTTTTCGAGTTATGACCTTTTGATTCTTGAAAATCGACCATTTTCAAACACGATTTTTTTGGTAAAAAATCGAAAGAAAATGCCTCCTTCTTTTCGTTGGCACTTTTTGAGGCCGTAATCAACTCATATTTCACAATTACAAGCACTAAAACCAAACGTTTTATACAAAAAAATCAACCTTCTTATACACATCTCTAGAACGGACGCCAATGAAGAGTGAGGTTAAGAATAGTAAAATATTAGAAGGTTAATTTTTTCCGTAAAACGTTTAGTTTTGGTGCTTGTAATTGTGAAATAATAGTTGGCTAGGGAATGAAAAAAGTGTCGACAAAAAGAAGGGGGTATTTTCTGCGATTTTTACTGAAAAAATCGTGTTTGAAAATGGTCGATTTTCAAGATTCAAATGGTCATAACTCGAAAAGTATAAGAGACCCCCACGAAATTCTTTCGGATTCGTGTTCAGGAGAAAGACTACGTAAGTAACACCACTTTTCTTTTTGTTTCGAAAATGATCCCGATAAGCTTACCTTTACCGTGCCTTTTTTGAAGAAAAAATTTCGGTTGAGTTTCCAGATTCTAAAACACATACAATTAGATAATTTCTCATTACTGATACAGTATGGGTGAAGATCATTCGAGACTACATAAATTTGAGAAAAAACATAGAAATCGATAGATTTCTTGTTCAGCTCAGAGGAGGAATAGCAAGAATTCAACCAATTGGACACAATACAATAGCTAATTTTCCCCAAAAAATTGCTCCTTTTTTTAGTTTAGAGAACTGGAAAGGCTTCACAGGACACGCACTCAGAAAAACCGCCGCTACGTTACTTGCCAACAGTAGTGTAAGTGTACTCCAATTAAAAAAGCTGGGAGGATGGAAATCTAGTACTGTGGCAGAACGTTCTGTGGATGGCTCAATAGAGAATAAAACGAAAACTCGGGGCTAAATTCCAAAAAAAAAAGCTCTCCGTTACAATCCTAGAAGCATTTCATGTAACAATTGAATAAATGACGTTAACCCCCTATTTCGACCCCGCTGAATCTGAAAATACCGTTTATCAAGGCAATTCCAACCGGAAGTGGGATATTCAAGATGGCGTCCAAAATGCCCCTAAAATCAAATTATTTTGTACTTTTCGTCAGCCATACGACTGAGGTGTCGATATCTATGTTTTCGGGGGTGTAGAATATAATGAGACACTTACCATGCAACTGTGCCAAAAAATAAGTCACCAACTTTACAAGACCTTCACAAAGAAAAATCGGCCGCGGGTCCCACAGAAATGAAGAAGGACGGCCGAGACTTGCTCCACACTCTTGTAGTAGCTTATGATACAGGTAGAATAGTAAACTTGAATTCTATTCTAAGACATGAGCTGTCGTTGGCTCTTATTAATGGCGACAGGACCTGCTGAAAAGGCCTCTCTTGTGAGGGAAATAACTAAAAATATTGACTGCCCGAGTTCAATAGCAATTAACAAAAATTCTGCTTGTCTCATTATAGATGGGATGGCATTCGTTCAAGCACTGGTAAGAACACTCACATAGAGAAATACTTTAGTGATATTGCATGTGCTTTCAACAAGAGAATTGAAGCCTACAGTTCCCAGTATAATGAAGTTCACGTGGTATTTGATCGATACCGCGATCTTTCTGAAAACAGCGGAAAGGGCTTTGCTCCTGTATGAAGAGTAATCAAGAACGAGGGGTTCCCTTACCTAAGAATTGGAGCAAATTCCTCGCCCTGTCAGAAAACAAGGCCGACCTCGCGCGCTACCTGAGCGAAGAAGCCATGAAGTATGACTTTGGCAGCCTGGAAGTCATTGTGGCTGGTGATTTTGTGGATGAGACGCATGCCGAGTCAAACAAAGAAAGAGATACACTTATTTTCAAACCAGGAAGAGGCTGATACCAGGATGGTGCTCCATGCGGTAAAAACCGGAAGAGAGGCTGTTGTTGTTTCTGTTAGAGACACCGATGTGATTTTATTATTCATCTAAAAAATGAAATGCAAGGAATGCTGGGTGATGTGTGGTACTTCCCGAGACAGAAAGTATATTCCAATTCACGAACTATGTAAGAAGCTCACACCACAACAAATCAAAAATCTGATGGCTTTCCACGCACTCGCCGGATGTGATACTATATCTAAGTTAGCGTCAGTCACAAAAACAGGACGGTGGAAGCAGTACACAGAAGAAAACTACTGTAAGCTCCTCAGTCAGCTTGGAAAGACTCTTGATTTGGCTCCCGAGGATCTCCGTTTGGTTGAATAGTTTGTGGTGCAAGCTTTATACAAGGTTTGTTGCGTTCCTTTTCTGAGACACATAGAAACTGTTAGCCGTTTTAATACCAACACCATTTTTATTTTAGGTTGGACCGGACATTACAACGGCAGACGCAGCCCGTGTTGCAATTTTTGGGACCATGCGAATGCTAGACTCTTTGCCACCTACCACTGATGCCCTCCGTCAACACATTCTTCGGTGCCACTTCCAGGTAAAATAACAAGAAAAAAACAAGAAAATAGAAAAAATCGAAAGATTTTAATTGTATTCTGTTTTATTTTTAGGTACTAGTGTGGATTAACGCCCATGATTAGTAACCTGATTTACCAGACCCGATTAATTGCGGCTGGAAAATTGTTGATGGACGGTATATGTCCCAATCTTGATGACTTTGCCATCTATTACCAAGTCATGTCCCGAATTTGGAGCTTGTGGATGCAAGGGCAATTTTGGTCCATTTCTTCAAAATTTAATTATTTAATGAACTTTTAATGCTCCAAATCAATTTTTAAGTGTCTTATCGTGATCTACAACCCCGAAAACAAACATATACGTCGACACCTTACTCGTATGGGTGACCAAAATTAGAAAATAATATGATTTTAGTGGTATTTTGGACGCCATCTTGAATATCCCACTTCCGGTGGGAATCTCGACTTGAAAAACGGTATTTTCGGATTCAGCGGGGTCGAAATAGGGGGTTAACGTCATTTATCTAATTGTTACATGAAATGCTTCTAGGATTTGGCTTTTCGCAAAACAAGCCCCGACTAATGCTGTCCCAATGAGCCATGTCTTCTGTAGCTATTGCAAGTAGTTCACAAACCTCAGTCATTCAACATGAAATTACTTTTTCGCCCAAAGAAACAACTGTTGGAGGGTCCAGCGCTGGTACAGGCCTAAATATTTCAATAAACGCTTACAATAATTCAAATTTAACGATTAATATCAATAAGTAGTTTGTTGTATTTAAGTTCATTGTTGTTTTTCATTGTTTGCCATTAAATAGGTATTATAAAAATTTGTCAAAAAAATGTGTTATTTTTTTAAATATGAAAAATATTCATCTAAAATAGATTAAATGAGGGCGGGAATTGAGGGCGGAAAGTGAGGTCGGGAAGTAGAGGTGTGTAATGTGACGCTTCTCAGCCTTCAACGACGTTAGTAATGACAGCATTACATATATTGAGACCCAGTCAACTTTTAGCTGAAATAAACGAGTAAAAATGTGTTGATTCCATTGACCCAGTTTCCAACATTCAGAGTGGGTTACTCCACCATACTCCCTCGTAAAATGTTGCACTTTGCACTACATATTTCTTTTATTATCACGGCAGAAGTATGATGCAGGGCCATAAACTTAATCAATTATTATTGGAGAAGTTGGACACTAAAGTCATCCAATAAAGAAAGAGCCCGTCCTCCAGTTCTGCTGATGATAAATTTTTCAGAAGACGCGGTCATTTCCTCTCAGGTTTTATTAGTTTTTATAACCTGTCTGGAGAGCGTTCTTCCCAAATGAAATGGAATATTACTTTGGGCATCCGAATAATTGATGAAAATGCTTAGGGTGTAAAAGCTCTTTTGTTTTATTTGTTTTGAGATATGTGCCTAGTCCAAGTCAGTGAATTACTATACGGCTCTGGGAAGATTTATGTGGCAGTTGGACACGACAAACTGGATTAGGATGGTCGTGTTGGTGTTGTTTTGTTCTACAGATCATAGTGCATAATTTATGGTATGGAAAATGCGAAACTTTAGTGGATTGTTTCTGTAGCGTCCAGTTGCACAGCTCAACTATCGTACTGAAATTTGAATTTGAAAATATTATTGAATACGAATTCGTTTTATAGACCAGTGCGGATGGATGCCAAAAAATATAAAAGCGGGAAAAAAATTAAAAGCATGAGACCTACTGGAAGAGTAGCAAAATATTTTTCGAATGACGGGAAGAATAAATTGGAGTCGAACAAATGGAGAAGGGTGGAACGGGTGAACTTTCAGGGGTTGAAAGTGATATTTCACGGTTTCTCGCGATTGACAACGAAAGTTGACCTCCTATCGAAAAAAGTTGAATGGCAAAGTTTTTGAAAATGAAATGATCTACAAGTTTTGTATCAAACATTTCTCCACCTCAAATTTTCCGGGATAATCGGAATAACCAATTTTTCAGTTTATAATTAATTTCTCCACAATTTTTTTTTTCAGGAAATATAACTTATTATTTCAAGTAAGCTGTAGTTTTTTTGGAAATGAATACAGACTTTTTTTTAGTCGACTTCTTTATCCACTGAAAAGTTTCAGCAGTAAAATTTGTCTTTTTCAAGCTCGCCAGCAGCCAGAATTTTCGTTGAAGTATCTACTTTTATATTATGCAATAATACAGTAGCACTATTGTGGAAATTTTTTCCAGAAAACGCAAAAAAAATTAAAAAACAGATTTTCAAAAATCAATTTTTAAAATTTTTGGTCTAAACTTATTTATAAAAATTATAGAAATTAACAGTTGAAACCTTTCGAGAATATTGATTTCATGTTACCTTAATAGGTACTAAGAAGAAACAAAGACATACATTTTGATTTGATTATGAGAAGGGCGAAAGGAGGTGAACTTTTGGGGGTGAAATAGGTTTCTCACGATTTGCAGAGAAAAATGACCTCCCACATAAAAACACCACTGAAGAATGCAGTTTAGGGTTAGAAAATGGTTTTTTGAAAATCAAAAACTTTTATACTTATCGAATACTTTTAGACATAATCTCAAATTGACCGTCAAAATGGCGAAATACCGGATTTTTCAGTATTTAATTTTTTTCTCGAGTATAAATTCAATTATACGAGAGGAAAAAAATCAAAAACTGGAAATTCAGAACTTGAAAAAGTATATTTCCACTAGATTTTGCGACAAACATACAATTTTTACACGAAAAAAGTTAAACCAAATTAAAACGGTTGTAGATCTTTGTATATTCAAAAACTTTATTCTTCAACTTTTTTTGTAAGGGGTTGATTTTCGCTGCAAAAAACCAAAAGTTCACCTCCTTTCGCCCTTCTATCATAATCAACTCCTTATTTATGTCTTTGTTTATTCTTTGTACCTATTGAAGTAATATGAAATTGATATTCTCGAATGGTTTTAACTGTTGATTTCAATAATTTTAATAAATAAATATTGTTTCAAATCAAAGATTTAAAAAATTGATTTTTGAAAATCTGTTTTTCAATTTTTTAGCGTTTTCTGGAAAAAAAATCCAAGGTAGTGCTACTCTTTTATTACACAATCTAAAAGTAGACGCTTCAATGGAAAAACTGGCTGCTGACAAGCTTGAAAGGACAAATTTTACCGTTGAAACTTTTCAGTTGAAAACGTGGTCGAAAAATCTGTATTCAGCTACGAAAAAAGTACAGCTCACTTGAAACATGCCAAGTTATATTTCTACCTAATTTTGTGAGAAAAAAACTAATTTTTCCGAGAGAAAAAAATTAGTAACTGAAAAATTAGGTTTTCTGATTTTCCCGGAAAATTTGAGGTAATGTGGGAAAATGTTTGATACAAAACTTATAGATCCTTTTATTTTGAACAACTCTGCCGTTCAACTTTTTTTGATAGGAATCGCGAAAAACCGTAAAATATCAGTTCAACCCCTAAAAGTTCACCCCGTTTCACCCTTCTCCATTTCTTCGACTCCAATTTATTTTTCTTCATTCGTATAGTATTTTGCTCCTCTTCCAGTATGTCTCATGCTGTATTTTTTTTTTATCTCAAGAATACATCAGCACACTAGATTGAACGTATCAGGTACAAGGCAGCTGTGGAAGCACTGATTAATTATGATAAATATTAAATATCGGAAATGTGTGGACCGGGAAGCTGGTAATAGAAAATACAGTAAGACTCAAAAAAGTTCGCAAAAATGGTAAAAATCTTTATTTATGATTTATCAAAAAAAAAATGGTGTCAAAAACTTGTGCTGATCTTAAAACTCACTTAGTCCCTATCAGATATACTGAGTGATTTCCATTCTCTTGAAAAAGTGCAATTTCCAAAATTTTCGAAATCTCTAAAGTTATTTTGATTTTCGATAACTGCCTTGTGTGACGTTCCTCTCGAGTAATCAATAACTACTGAATAACTAAGAGAAGCTTGGTGAATATAATTTCCAAGTATTTCGCAACACCTATGAGAGATGACAACATAGAAGATTCAGCTTTTTTTATACACCAAACAAAAATGGATTCGAAAACTGATATTGGAGTAAGCAAATTGCATTTTGGAATAAAGTCAATCTGTGACATTTCCAAAAAAAAACAATATTCAACCACCTATGCAGAAGTAAATGGAAATCTGCTACATAAAATAATGACCCATAACGCCGATAAACTATTCATTAGATGGCAAAATTTTAAAATTAATCAAAATAGTAATTTTACATAGTGCAAGAAATGTTACAGGTATAAACAATACCAAAAAAATGTATGTATGAGATAATTTGTCCGCATTGTTCTGGCCAACATGAAATCCGTAAAGACACTCAGAATCCAGATATAATAACTGTGTGTATTCACACATCAAATCTCGATCTAACCACCCTGTGCACCACTTGGCATCAGATAGGGATTGCCCAACATACGGGTACGTACTACCAGTATCAATTAGTTAAATTGACTAAAGGTGAGTAGAGTTTCAACGAATCCTTTGGAAAAAACTTCATATGGTTCTGAAAAATACTGAATATATGGTAGAAAAATTAGAAAAATTTTAAATATCAACTAATATCATAAATATTAAAATTAATGATTTCCAAACAACTTAGGAATACACCACCAAAATCATGAAAACCTATATGAAGAGAGAATTTCAAAAACTTTAAATCTGTTTATTCATCAAGGACCAAGAGGGAAGGTGGTATTGAAATATTTTTAGACGAAAATATGGATATAGGTAATAAAAAAGGATTATCAAAACTCTTACATTCAAAGCACATCGACAAAATTAAATATCTTGCTATTCAGTGTTTCCTTAAATTCTTGGATAAAAAACTTCAAGACATGTGAACTCAAACAAGAAGGTTATGTTCTCGGTGTTACGGACATAGATATTATGAAACATAACGAACATACCACTTCTTCAAGGATCTATAAACTTCAGAATTTTTGATAATAAGATTCCTACAAGAGACTTCAATAATAAATTATTCCAGTTTGATGGAATTCTAAGTAATTTTGATGAAAATGCGAAATATCTATAATAAACACTGCGTTAAGTGATCACAAATTGAAAATGTCTGATTTCAGTGCAATTAATAATCAAAAAAAGGAATATATTCTCAAGACTATCGCTGTATTTGATGAGACAAAACTCCAAGAAAATTAAAAAATTAACAATAGTCTGTTGGCTACTTCCGAAAATTAACTCAAAAGGAAATATCAAAAATAAGAAAAGGCTCGAAACCTTGGACTAATGAAAATTTTTCTGAACTGATTAGACCACGTGATGAATTTCACCATAAAAAAGTGTCATCCTGAAATACATTCATTCAAAGACTATTATGATATAACAAATTAGTTGAAGAAGTGTTAAAGAAGCAAAAGAGATATTTTCAAGAAAATTTCATCAATGCCATCCCAAAGTCAGTATGAAGTACAATGAATGAAATGCTGTACAATAAATCTGGAGAAAACGACGATATTAAATATACATATTCAGGAAGATGGACAGAAAATTGAATGTAAACAGAAAATTTGTAAAGAATTCGATAGTTACGTCATCAACGTTGGTCCTAGTTTGTCAAATGGATTGATTCTTAACTACAAAGAATTTCGATGCGTTCAAAATTGTCATATATGTATTTCAGGCCTACCAACTCTGAAGAAATAGAAGTCATAAGTGATCTAGATAATATCATAGTTTTAGATATAAATGTGGATAATAATCGTTGAGAACTGTCGTTATTGAGATTTAAAAGTATTGTTATGAATATGATTAGCAAATTCGAGAGAAGATCAACATATTGTATAAATCAAACGCGGACCGGAGGTACCGAAATATGAGAGTATTTTTCAATTATATCGAGAAAGGGTATGGAGAAATGAATCCACAAGTAATCACCATCAATAAATGTATAGGACAAAATATTTATTCACTCATACAACTCATCATATACTTCGTCTTCAGTCTCCTCGTCTTCATCTTCACAATCCGGAACAATCACTGCCATATTACAAACATTGGTACATTTTAGACCACTCTTTTTGCACATGCTGGAGTCTCTGATGCAACCGGTCGTGCAGTTACAAAAAAAACATTTTTAAAATTGAATCCGGTACGGCTCTTTTGTCATTTCGATTGGTTTCAAAGTGGTACTCTTTTCCCAGCCCCAATTTTCAGGATGTATCTCATATGACAACCATTTCATATTCAACATTTATATTCTGCAGGTAAATTTTTAAATGATCGTATAAAATCCTAAGCATTTATGCATTTTAAGCAAGTTCCATTCAATAAAATGTTAATAACAAACTGGCATTTTCTCCTGAATTCCTAGGTGGACTTTTGGAATTTTGGAAATGTGAGTCATATCTGACATTGCGATATTTTGAAACAGAGCTGAGTTGAACATGAAACAAATATTTCAAAAATAAACTCACCAATTTCAATTAATAACAGTGACAAAGTACTAAGAGATGTTTCCTCGTCTCTGACTATCGATGTTATCCCAGTATCCAGTGTTTTCTGCACAGGAACTTTCATATTATCTGACGTTTACATAGAGCAACGTTGACTGCTGCCCAATGCACACCGACAGAACCGCGCCGCTGTATAGTATACAGCGGCTAGCTGCCGCATTGACAAGGTCCCAAGCCGATATATTTCAGGTTTTAGAATCTCAATGAGTGTAAAGCAGGTACACTTCAGTACAGTTTCCTTTGGTGCACTGTCTTCCTTGGTCTCGAATCCCCATATTCCATCAAGGACTGATTTTATTTTTCATTCCATAGAACAATAATGCGATCAAATGCCGAGTAACCCCTATTTTAAGTACTTAAAAGATTGACTGCATTAAATTTAAAATTTGTACAAGTAAACAAATTTTTATGAATATTTCCAATAAGAGCAGAGTTTTTTCTGCGAACTGGCTTTTCATTCATGTTAATACGTACTTTTATCTCTGAGTTATTAGCATTTGAATTTATAAACTCCCTCAAGATTTTGTAACTTAAAATATGCGAAGAATTGAAATCACTCGTATTTGAAACCAACATTATTTGGACCAGTTGAACGTTATGCAATTTGACAATGAAGTAGTCCTCAACTGTTCATTTTACTTGCTACAAGTGATAATACATTATTTCAGTAATCACATGCATTATTTCTCGAAGTCAGGAACTTTAATATTATAAGATTTTCAATTGCAATTTTGCAGCTGGCAACTGCGCGTATAAATATAAATAATATCAGAATACAAAGCTGCGATCTTTACCTTCAAAATGACGTAATACTTATCCGAATTGAATATTCATGTGAGGAGTTATAGAACTTTACTTCACGCGCTGGTTGAAAAAATGCACGTTGGCGGGAGCCGGCGCAACACCTGCCCCATCGCGAAAGCATATAGCTTCAACAATTTTTTTCTAGAATATTGTGCGATTTCTCAAAATTTTTGTAGGGACCGTTTTTTTGGAAAAATTGTGCTCTTTATGAATATCATGTTATTTTTTTGATTTAAAGTAAATTTTTTTGGTATATTTCGAAAGTACCTCAAAAATTTATTTCAAATCGTTTTTTGGGGGGGTTCCACCCCCTGGAGGTGATAATTTTCCTCAGAGGTAATGTGCACACTGTGTTCTACAATTTAAAAAAAAATTATCGGCGGAGCAATTTAAGTTGAGGTTGATAGCCCTGTTGATTGGCCTATTAATTAATTACGATTTTTTGGGAAATGAGTAAAATTTGGATGTTTTTTTTTCATTAAATTCATGATACGAAATCTAAAAATAGATCAGGCAATAAAATGAATCACGTCGGTCTTCCTTACGAACCAGTTTTCTGGAATAATAAAGAGAATTCCCAACTGATAATATTGAGATAAAATATAAGTTATAAGAAATAAACTGATTCAAACGGACTAAACCACACAATATCGTTGTCTACACATTATTTTTAATGTGTCCCTCAAACTGTTCTAATGGATAACAGAGTTTCCTCAACTTGTATAAGTTGAGAGTGATCAACAATGAGTTCCTTCTATAACTTTTCCAATAATGGAATGGAAATATTTACTCTTAATAATTATCGATCATGATACTCGATTATTAATATCGTAAAATTTTTCAATTAGGTCAAATTCAATTGAGAATTTGTTCTTCAAAGAAAATTGGAATTTCAGCGTGGAGCGTGCCTTCAGGCTATTTTCTCTAGAACCTAAATTTGGTAATGATGTGGAAGATTGATATAAAAATGAACTGTGATGTTGATATGAATTGGTTTCTCAATTGTGGCGTTCACAGTTAAATATTTCCTATTTTTTCAACTGGACTGTCGCATGGAATGGATGAAATAATGTATATTTTTGGCTATTATACAACTAAGTAGTGGTATGATTATCATCGATGATATCGGGTGAAATTGAGCTGGGGATTTCAAGATTCCGAAGGACGAGTGGAATGTCTTGCTTCAATTCTACAAATTTGTTTCCAGCATTGTTTTCGAAGTCACGAAGCAGGCATAATGAAAAATAACGTATAATATACTTCTAAGTAACTTTCAAGCACTCGCAACGTTATGGGCACTCCGCTCCGCTTGTTGCGCGTGCTTTGAAGGTTCATTTGTTCATTCAATTGTTTCATAACATGGTTACGTTAGGTTTGAACGTGAATGGGCCCGTATTAGGCCCTCCACTGCGGCCAATGGCTTATTGTGGCTCACCCTATGGTTATATTTCTCCCAGTATATCCAATCTCTTGACGAAATTGGGGAATACATTGGGAGAACAATTTACCAGGTTTTCTGGCCTTACTGTCGTATCGCCAAATATTGAGAATCTGGTTCTGGCCGCTGCAGGGCATGTACACAGAATGTGTTCAGCCGTTTCATCATCCTCCATGCATAGCCGGCACTCTGCATCTTGTGCAAGTCCGATTTTATGCATGTGATGTTTGAGTTTGCAGTGGCCAGTAAGCAAACCTACTATAACTCTGAGATGCGCTCTGCTGAGTTCTAGCAGTTTGTCAGAGTCCTGTTTTTTCCTTGTACAAGCAATAAATGCTTTGGAATGGGCTAGGCCCGGTAGACTACGCCAGTACTCGAGTCTTTTATTGTCTGCCCAAGCTGTTATGACATTCTTGCAGTGCTATATGCTGAACCGATTACCGGTTCAGGTCCAGTGAACGTTGTTTCGGCTATTTTGTTTCCATCTAGGCCTGTGTGACCTGGTATCCAGACTAGGGTAACGTTGTTGCGTTGCGCCAGTCGGTTTAAGGTGTCTCTGCAGTTCCATACTGCCCTAGATTTAAAGCAGTTGGATTCAAGCGCTTTAAGTGCTGCTTGACTATCTGAAAATATTTTTATTATTTTTCGTGTGTGGTGTCGATTTTCCAGCTCCCTGGCACACATTGCAATGGCATATACCTCTGCCTGAAATATCGTAGCTAGTTTGCCCATACTGAACGAGCGTTTCACTACTGGGTTCATCCCATATATTCCGGCTCCGACGCCTTCCTGAGTTTTGGAACCATCGGTGAACCAACATTCATTTGCCCTACATAGGTTGGTTTCATTCCGGACCCAGTCTTCTCTTCCGGGAAAGACCACAGTGTAGGACGTGTGAAGGTTGATAGTTTTAGGCATGATGTCTGAGGGCATTCCTAGAATGTTGTGAGCTATTATGCCCTCCAGCATGCCGCTGCCTCTCATGACACATGCCTGCGGTAGACTAATGGCCGCTTGATAAAGTCTGAATGTTGCCCATCTTACCTCTCTCTCCAGAACTATGTGGAGAGGAAGTAATCCAAGGGGGACTTCCATTGTTGCCGTCGGCGTGAAGCGAATGCTTCCAGTAATCGCCAGGTACGCTTGTCTCTCTAGTCTGTTAAGTTTAGCAATGGCCATACGTTATCATTGGACGTATGACGGTCACGTACAACCAGTACACGTGTTTTGGTGACATGCCCCATGTTTTGCCACATATTCTGCGGCATGTCCAAGTGCGAGTTCCAATTTTCATAACATACTATTTTCTGCAAACACTATTGAAAGTTTGCCTTTCAACATCAGCTGTCTTTATTAAAAATGTCATCATAGGACTGGGTTAATTTTATCACTAATGTTGAAATTAAAGAACTGATAGTTTTTCATTTTTAAAAAGTAGGTACATTAATTCAAGCAAATTGTTATCAAATAATGAATTATCATATTACTGGCATGAAATGTTCTGGAGAATTTCGAAAAAAATCGAAAATACTATCAGATCTCATAAGAAGTGTTATTAAAATTGAATGTTTTTGGACAATGGCGGTTTTAGCCCGTCAGGCCGCTGTCAAAATCTGTAGTGACTTTATAACGTATGCCCTTTAGGGTTTTGGTAGTTATAAATATCAATGAACCAGCAAAATTATCGCTTGCACGTGGAACATAACACTTATTATAATAATAATAATCATTATTATACTTTATTTCCAGGAAGACATGAATAAACATGTATAGATTCAACAATGCTCTATTTCTCAACATATTTGAGGGCAAATGGTGACTTTTCTTTATGAAATCAACAATGATTTATCAATTTTTGACAAAATCTATACGTGTTTATGCATGTATTTGGGAAAAAAAGTAATATTATTATTGTTATGTTCCACGGGCAAGCGCTAATTTTGCTTATTTGTTGATCATTATATTCATAACTACCAAAACCCTAAAGGGCATGAGTATAAATTCATTACACATTTTGGCAGCGTGCTGACGGACTATTTTGAATATAAGAAAGCTGGAAAAAAGCATATTTTTATCAACAAAGTGACAGTTTTTCATATTTCAACCAAGTAGAAACTATTTCGCACGTTTGGGAAGGCAATTCAGGTTAGAATCAGCTGATGTCAATGCTCATGAACAACACCGGTTTAGTATTGATGAACCTTCGACAAATGGAACAAGAATTACTAGTTGGACGAGAATCAGCTCGAAAATTCTTAAAACAACATGGCCTTAATCCCTATAAATATCAGATACATCAGTACCTCTGAGTGAAAGATCACGAGAGGAGAGTCCAATATTGCTATTGGCTACTCAAATACCACATAAGGAACCCTTATTTCACGAAAAACACTGTATTTTTCCGATGGATCGAGATTTACGAATCTTGGACTGTTTATACCCCAGGCTCTTAAGACAAGAGAATTTTCAGGAACGCTTTGAACTCAACGTATGGATGAGTCTGATTGAATCTCGAATTATTGGGCAAATAATATTCTATGGTATATTGAATGGGCAACGCTACTTGTGATTTTTTTAAAATGAAATGTCAGGTTTTATAGAGAATTTCCTGCAGAATGGTGAACCTTCTCATAATTTCCGAGTAGTGACCAGTCACCTTAATGAACAATTCCCAAATCGATGGATCCTACAAGATTGTCTCCGAGGTCACCCGACCTCACACCACTTGATGTTTTCGAATGGAGTTACCTGAAAATTCCGTGAGAACCCTAATTTTCAACTGTATCTCACCTCGACTGCCAACGCCGTTTGTCAGTTGGAAGGCCACCTAGATCGCATGATCTTACTCTACTGTATTTTTTCTTATGTCCTAGTTTCACAAAACATTTTTAGAAATCATGACCAAGGCATCAAGCGAAGCTATGCACAAGAATTCAGCAAGCTTGTGCTGCAATTACTCCGCAATAATTACGGAATAATTTCAAAAATATTCGCAAGCGATATGATATTTTTCGTATCTTCTCCGTACCTATTATTTGCATTGATTGTGAATAATTCATAGCTTTCCACTAGTTTGTAGCAATTGAAAATAAGTGCAGGTATTTTTTATTGATTGATTTGGAATTATTGACATAAAAGTTTGTTATCTTATTCGGATTCAATTCATACGGTTCGATATAGGAAAGGAAATTGATTCTTCCATGAATTTTTTATTAATAAAATAATTTGAATTATATTTTGTTAAATATAATTCGGAATCTAGTGTAGTCAGAATTTTGCTAGAATTGCATTAAACGACTTATTTTCCAAAGTATATTCCCTTATAATTTTTTTATTGATGAAGAGATTCCGATAAAATTCGGAATAGTGATATTCTAAGACTTCCTAAATCCATGGCTGTAGTCAGAATTTTGGTGAAATTTCTGAAATTGAAGTGATGGGGTGATCAAACATAACATTTGAAAAATGTATTCACTCATAACTTCTTTATTGATTTATATGAAATTCTGACATGAATCATTTTAAAATCATCCATCCATTGATCCAGTGGTGTAGTCAGATTTTTTATAAAAAAATTGTAAATTTTTTTTTTAGATTTTTAGCATTCAAAAATAAGAATACTTGGCCCTGAAAATGAAGACCAATTCATGAAATTTGATGTCCTAGTAGATTTTCTGAATGTCTACTTAATTGAAAAATAAATCATTCAAATCGGTTGAAAATAATTTAGATTTCATAAGTGTCCTTGCGTTATACTTTTCCCTTACACCCAATCTCAAGGAAATAATGTTTGTCCTATTGGATTTTCATTCTGCAAACTGTTGAGATATCAGCGAGTTCAAGGTTTTCCAGCCTTTTCATTTCCTCCCTCGTCGCTCAGCAATTAAAATCTTTTCCTGATTTCGCCACTCCCAAAGATTATCAATCATTCTGTTCGATACGCGATATCGACGGAAGTGATACATTATGAAAGGCCCTATTTCCTTGTATCGTTCCTTGTCAATTTGTTGAGAAAGCGAAAATAAAGGAGCGCCACTCCTTGGCAGTTTGACGGGACGCCGGCGTAATGTAAAACTTCTTTTAATTACAGGTCCTTTTATGTAAACAAACGTAGGGGCTGAGTGAGTTTTCTTTATTGTCGTACATAATGAGTAACGAATCGTTAAAAGAGGAGGACGTAGCTAAAGTAAACGTGAAGATGCAAATTGGATTGATTATATGCCCTCTTTCATGTTTTTGGTTCATTAGTGACAGAGGTACTTACGTAACTTTCAACATCAGCTTCAGTCGAGCCCAGACTCCTCAATTTGGTATGAGATATGATGTTATGGAAGGAGACTTGATATACCCAGATGATGAAGAAGACAGTGTCAGGTGATAATGGTTCTGACGGAAGTTTTATGCCCCAAAGAGTCAATAAAAACAAGTAAACTCAATAACTCTTCCTAATCAATACCTGTGATTACAGAAATACTGGGATGTCGAGAAAAATAGGTGAAATTGCAGAATAAGAAAGTACCAAGTACCAAAATGTTTCAAGGCCCATTCAAGTCGCCAGGAAAGGACAGATTATTTTATGACTTACTGCAACATGGCTAGTATAACTGGTAACGATTTGCAGAAACCGATCTTTTTACTTTTAAATAATATGCAAACAGAAATTTTTTTCAAACTTTATTGTGACATTCGTTTTACAACTTTTCGTATAACAGAAAATATCTCACAACAATTATTACAATGGTTAATGATAGATGGCTATTTTATAGTTGGCTTGTGCAGGTGGAAAACTTTCGACGAGTTCTCTCTCTGATGACTTTGGTTCTGTAGCCTGAAGTAGATATTGGAATTTATCGTCCAAATCAATTCCTTTGTCTTCATCAATTTTCTTGAATTGCCCTTAGAATTCCAACCAGTTTTTCACATCTCCGTCAAATTTCGTTAGTTTTAATTTTGGTAGACGAAACTTTCACTTTTCTTTCATTTTACTTCGTAAACTCCGCTCCATTTTCTTGATATGGTCGACTTTTAAAACAGCCTCGTACTTTGAGTGGAGTGAAATCTTCTTTGGGTATCGTTCTACACCATCGAATTCTTCCTCAATCTCTTCTTTGGTGAGTTTCTTATCAAAAAATGTTTGTACGATATTCCCGTCCAAGTTGAATAAGTTTTCACTTCCATCTACTAACAGCCTCACAATTTCTAAGCTCACCATTTACATTTTACCCTCAACCTCATAAGTGACATCATAAACAGCAAACTTATGAATTTTACAGTGAATCGAAATTTGAAAAAAAAATCAATTATAAATCCAGAAAAAACCATTACCTCATCCTATGTAGCAAATCTTTCAGAAGAAATGAGCAACATCCTCATAAAACACAATATACAGGTATGCCACAAATTTCACAATCTACTGAAAAAATGGTACCATCCCCTGAAAAGTGAAGTTCCCACTAATGAAATATCGAATGTTATTTATAGCATCCTCTGCAATGATTGCAACGAAGTGTACATTATAATGATATCCCAATTACTGAAATATAGAACCAACGAACACAAATATATGGAAAATAATAGTACAGCCCTAAATAAACATATCATTTCTGAAATTCACCACCCTAATTTTGAAAATACCAAAATACTTGATAGTGAGAGCAACATCTATTGAAGACAACGAAAAGAAACGATACACATAAAAAAATAATAACGTCATGAATGTCAGAACAGATTTAAACTACCTCATAAAATGAACTCATATATACAGGGTGGGGCACCGAAAACGAAACAGTTCGAATATCTTCAAAACGCATGTGTTCTGGAAAAAATGAAAAAACATGTCGATTTTTATTCCAAGGGGGGCATCTTCCTATCATAACCTTAACTCTCATAGCTATCCCCCCACCCCTTGGTCACCATCACCCAAACAATTTGAATAGGGAAAGAAGTAAGTGTGACACATCATTAAAAAGGTAATTTCATAAGAAATTCAGCAATGTCAATTTTTGCTACCTAACTTTTTATTTTGGCGCCCTATTGCGGGAAAAACTGTTCCGGATTCCAAATTAAGATGGTTCATTTGCAGGCTAATTTGATATAAATTATGTGACAATGCATTATAGAATTTTTCTAAGGGAAAAAACAAAATGGCGGCTCCAAAATGGCAGACAAGATTAGCAATTATATTCCGATTCGATTCAAAATTGACATGTGGTGGTTTTTAGGGTCGGAAATTATGATTTGTTTGTCGATGCAAGAAAACAAGATGGTGGCTCCAAGATGACGGATAAAATTTGTTATTATGGTTCGATTCGAGTCAAAATTAGAATGTGGGAATTTTCAGGGTCAGAAATTATGTTTATTAATGCAAAAACCAAGATGGCGGACCAAATTTGTAATTGTGGTTCGAATCGATTCAAAATTGGCATATGGGAGTTTCAAAAGTTTCGAGTATGACACTGAAATTAATGAATTAAATTGATAAGAAAAAGCTTTTATACAGATGCGCTAAAAAGGAAATAGTATTTTTGTTAGATGTGTGCCGTAGGTTATTCTGTGCGTAACAGAATCAGAATATTACCTATTTTTTACTAGTGGCAAGCTTTTGAATCTGTTAAACACAGAATAACCTACGTCCCACATCTAAAAAGAAAAATAAATTTTTTCTTTTCATTGCATTTGTATGAAAGTTTTTTAATCAATTTTACTCAATCATATTTAGTCATGCTGAAAATCTGTACCTAAAACCCCCACAATCCATAACTACAAATATCATCTGCCATACTGGGGTTGCCATTTTGTTGTTTTTCTTTTTCAACAAAAATTCCGTGATATATTTTCATCGCAATTATGAACACCTACCAAAGTTGAAGTTGATCGGACAACTAGAAGTGGGTCAAAATTTAGCTGCAAGATTTGTACCACACGTACATACTTATTAACAGGGTAAGTTGAATAAAAGCTTTTGAAAAAAAAATTGGACATAAACTTAAAGAATTGGAAAACCTTGCATAATTTCAAATCAAATTATTGCAAACTACATTAATTCACAGTAGATGCTCAAAGTGTTCGCCATGAAATGCCGTACATGAGTATTAGTTAGTCTCGAAACGCTGTCTGAAGTTTTTTGAGCAAAATTTTACAACTCAAGTTCGTATAATGTTAATTTTTACAATTTTTGTTATGTTTTCGTGAATTGTTCATATTAGCTTTCAAATCATAAGTTGGAATATGTTTGTCCCGCAATTGGGCGCCAAAATGAAAAGTTAGGTAGCGAACATTCACATGTCTGAAGTCCTTATGGAAATACCTTTTCAATGCTGTGTCACACTTAGTATGAGTGACCAAGGGGTGGGGAGAGTGGTATGATAGTTGAGGTTATGATACGAAGATGTCCTCTTGGATTTAAAATCGCATTTTTTCCACAACACATGTGTTTTAAAGAATTCGTTTTCGGTGCCGGATCGAAAACCATAACTACAAATTTCGCCCGCCATCTTGTTTTTTGCAGCGACAAAAAAATTAATATTTTCCGAACCTGAAAATCCCCACACAAAAATTTTTATTCAAATCGGACCATAATCACAAATTTCATCCGCCATCTTGGAGCCACCATATTGTTTTTTTTTTTGCATTGACAGCCAAATCATAATTTTCGACCCTGAAAACCACCACATTTCAATTTTGAATCGAATCGGACGATAATTGCAAATCTTGCCTTCCATTTTGGAGCCGCCATTTTTTTTTCTTCCTTAGAAAAATTCCATAATGCATTGTTACCGAATTTATGTCAAATTAGCTTGCAAATGAAGTATCAAAATTTGGAATTTGGAACAGTTGTTTTTCCCGCAAGAGGGCGCCAAAATAAAAAGTTAGATAGCAAAAATTGACATGGCTGAATTCCTTAGGAAATTATCTTTTAAATGAGGTTATAATAGGAAGATATCCCCCTTGGATTAAAAATCGACGTGTTTTTGCTTTTCCACAACACATGTGTTTTGAAGATATTCGATCTCTTTCGTTTTCGGTGTCCCACCCTGTATTTTCAATGGTCCCATTATATCAGGAAGATCATTACTCTATGAAGTGAATGGCAAGTATTTAGTTTTATTCATACTTCAAGTTAATTTATTATCCTGAAACTAGTGCATGATCTTTCTGAAATCTTCTGATATAATAATAATAGATTTTATTGATAGGAATATCTATAACAGTTTAAATCACAATAAAGAATAGAAAATACAAAATCCCATCAAATGGCAGGATTCAATGTATGACCGTGTTATATAGAATACCATGATCAGACGTTGCTCTTCCATCTAACCGTAAAAAGTGTATATATGTTTACAGAAGTACATATATACACAATACAAAATAAGTATATTAAAAAATATCAAAATAATCACATTAAATTATTATGATAGTATATATTATTTAAAGGGGTTAATGTAGAATAATAACAGTAACAACAACAATAATAATAACAATAATAGCAGAGATCCAGTGGATGAATGTTAGATAAGATTATTTTTAGATAAATTTAACATTTAAATCCAGAAATATTTGGAATTTTATTCATTAACAAGTAACTTTTCAGTCTTTTTTTAAAAATAAATGCAGACAAGTCCTTCCGCTCGTTGGGAAGCCGGTTGTATAGCCAAGTAATGAAAAACGAAAAGGAACCACGGTAATGAGAAGTATAATGCCGAGGAGGTGTCAGCTGGTTCCTAAATCGTAAATTCAGGTTATGAATATCTGTCCGGAACTTAATTTTATTGTATAGATAAGCTGGTTTAGTCTGCGTGATTATTTTGTGATAATAACTGCAAGCATGAAAGATACGCCGGGATTGTTTTCAGTTCTTGTCATGTTCCAGCAAGTCTCAGTCCTATACACAATTGCAGTGTCATCTGCAGAACTCAAAATAGTTCCGCTGGATTCTTGTGTTAATGCTGTTGATATATTTCTCTGGAACCGTTTATTGCACAAAAAACAGATTTTGAATACATTTTCTACTCATAATAAACTATGTTTTGTGCAGATTTTTTATTTTTTAAAATTCATAATTGGTGAAGATTTTGAAGGGGTAGTGGGTGTTTTTTTCTCCAACTTCTACGCCACTGAAAAAAGAATGATTTTGAGCCACCCACTTGAACCGCCAATGTTTTCTACACAAAAAAGCAACTCTTGCTCATAAGCTCTAAAGTTGACCATTTTCAAGAAAAATCAACTTTCAAGTTGAAAACCATGCTAAATTATTTTAAATAATTTTTTTCCTAATTATACAAAATTTATTTAAACGTTAGAACAAGTAACAAAACCAAACGTTGACTTCTTAATTGCAAAATAAAAAAAAACAATAACAATCATACTCAGTTGAATTGTTGGAAATGTCCGCCGTTAGCTTCAATGCACGCAGCAATTTTTCGAGGAAAAATCATTATTTAAACAACATGAAGGTTGATTTTTATTGAAAACGGTCAACTTTACTTTTTTTGTGTAGAAAACATTGGCGGTTCATATAGGAGGCTCAAAACTGTACTTTTTCCAGTGGCGTAGAAGTTGGAGAAAAAAACACCCACAACCCCTTCAAAATTTTCACCAATTATGAATTTGAAAAAATAAAAAATTCGCACAAAACGTAGCTTATTATGAGTAGAAAATGCCTACGAAATATATTTTCTGTGCGATAAACGGTTCCAGAGATATTCACAAAAAATTATTATTTTTTTTTTCAATTTCAACACCCAGTATCTCGAAAATGGTGCATTGTAGAGGGTAAGTTAATAGAAACTTTCTTCCATATTTTTGTTATCACATCCTGAAGTCCTGCGCATTTATTATGAAACACCCTGGATAATTACGATATTTCTTGTATTTTCATTTTATTAAAACAAAATTTTGCTATTTTTAAAGTTCTAGTAATCAAGGGAACGAAAGCTTAAAAGGCTAAGCTAAGCAAAGTTGGCTTTGAAACAATTTCACGACACAGTACCACAAAAAATAGACATTTCGTGGTAGTAGGTACATGATCGAAAGTAGAACCTTGTTAAATCTCAGAGTTGTACAAAAGTTTTAGTTTGGTTTATTACATATCCCACGCATATTAAATACCTTTGTAAATAATTATGGAGCCTGAAAATGAATTGGATTACACTCCACCATCATATCATATCATATCATAGAGGCAGCAAAAATAACCTCTACATAAATAAATTCTACCAGAAAAGTCTACAGATAGATATAAACAAGCTTATAATGAATTTCTCATCTGGAAAAGAATTAAAGAAAGTTCTTTCTCTGAAAATGTGATCTCAGCATGCATACATACGAGGGCTGTTTGGTAACTCCGTGACTATTTGAATAAAGAAAAAAAAAATTGGCAAATAAGCGTTTTATTTTTCAACATAATCTCCTTTTAGATCAATACATTTAGTCCAGCGTTTTTCCAGTTTTTTTATTCCTTCCAAATAATAGGTTTTCTCAAGGCCCTCAAAATAGGCGTTTGTTTCGGTTATAACCTCTTCATTCGACCCAAATCTCTTACCACCCAGCCATTTCTTCAGGTTTGGGAAAAGAAAATAGTCGCAAGGGGCTAAATCTGGAGAATATGCTGGATGGGGTAGTAGTTCGTAGCCCAATTTATGAATTTTTGCCATAGTGACTACACACGTGTGCACTCGTGCATTGTCTTGATGAAGCAGCACTTTTTTTTTCGCTAAATGTGGTCGTTTTTGCCTCAAATCAATATCGAATCTGTCTGAAAGCTCTGAATAATATTCGCCGTTGATCGTTCTACCCTTCTCTAAGTAATCTATATGAATGACACCGCGTGCATCCCAAAAAACTGTGGCCATAACCTTGTTGGCTGACAGACGCACCTTAGCCTTCTTTGGTGCACGTTCACCAGTTGACACCCACTGTTTTGATTGTTCCTTGGTCTCTGGGGTATTGTGATGGATCCATGTTTCGTCTACGGTTATATAACGGCGTAAAAACTCGCCCGGATTGCGATTGAACTTTGCCAAACACTCCTTTGAAGTGGTCACACGGTTGCGCTTGTGGTCGAGTGTGAGCAATCGCGGCACCCATCTCGCGGATAGCTTCTTCATGTCCAAATATTCATGTAAAATGTGATGTACTCGCTCAGTTGAGATGCCTACAGCCTCAGCTACCTCACGTACTTTTATTCTCCGATCGTCCAATATCATTCCATGGATTTTATCGACGATTTCTGGCGTGATGACCTCTTTTGGGCGACCTGAACGTACGGCGTCACTTGTGCTGGTACGACCACAACGGAACTCAGTAAACCACTTCTTAACCATTGAAATTGATGGTGCAGAGTTCCCATAGTATTTATCAAGTCTTTCCTTGGTTTCAGTTATGGTTTTTTTACGCAAAAAATAATGCTTAATCAACACACGAAATTCACTTTTTTCCATTTTTGTTAAAATTCACGAGGTTGTCTGCTTCTAATTGCTGTCAAACACAAACCAAATGTCGCAGCTTGCTCAAAATTTGACAGTAGTCTATTGAAAGATGGTGGTTGACAGCAGCAGTGTTGCATATAAAGTTACTGCGCGGGAAATTTAAAAAGTCACGGACTTACCAAACAAGCCTCGTAGATGAATTATCTAAGGAAGTAACACCAAATACACTGTGGTATCTGTGCTCTACGCTGCGCACTACTTCATATATTACATAACGTAGATATCTCAAAATATCTCAAGGTGAAAGCTTTTTTAGAAAGAAAAAATTACGGTTATAAACCAAAAAATCAATGATCTAGACAACACAGCAGATTAATCAGTTTATTACAACAGCTCCCGATGATCAATTTCTACTCATTGAAGTGAGTTTAAAGCAATGTGATATTCATTAATTCACTAATAGAATTATGTTAACTTACCGGTTGCTTTAATTTTCGGTATATCAGGAGCATGTCGCAAGCAAGAGTTAATAAAAATTACTTTAGATGACATCGGAAACCTAACTTCAGCAGCAATAGTTAAGATTAAAAATACAGGAAATAAAATAGAAAGAAAATTCAGCAACCCACGAAAAGAGGTTTTTTCTCAACTATCAACACCAAAAATGCACCAAGCAAGTGGCGGGTATCAACAAAATGGAGTATGTACCCACCTTGGTAGCAAAATTTTCAAGAACTTGAGAATTCAGAAACTTACACCAGTCATTATTTCCGAAGATCATCAGCTACGATCCTATTAGATGCAGGAGGAGATATTATCACTCTCAAGAGACATGGATGATAAAAATCCTCTGCCGTCGCTGAGGGGTATATAAGTGATTCTCACACCAACAGAATGAACACCGCCACTAAAATTGTCAGCGCTGTGCGTGGAACTTCGAAAGACACTGATGCTCAATCAGCCACATTAAAAAACATAAATTTGAAACCCTCAACTTCTTCGATGAGCACAATAATAACTACAAGCAGCATCCAAGAAAATATTGAAAATAATCTTTCGCAAACACCGTTACTACTTACTACTCACACGTACTACTTACAAATTGTAACAATAACCAATTTACTTTTAATTTTTATGATTCCAAATAATTCAATTTGTTCCCAGCTGTATCTAAGTACTTACTTATTGTTATTTTTTCAAATGAACGTTAATTATCGTTATTTTCTTATTTCACTATAATGGTGGATTTATGCAGCAGTCATAAGTCATAAGTTTTTAGTCATAAAGAAAAATATTCGTCAATGATTGGTTGGAATAAACGGTTCAACCAATCATTGACAAATATTCTTCCTTATGACTCAAAACTTATGACTGCTGCATAAATCCACCATAAAAGTAACTGTAAATTCATGTGCACCTTTTATAGAAACAATATTCAAACATAGACTGTCACAAACAAAACGTAAGATTAGTCAGGCAACTCATTATACACGATCTGATATTTACATATTGTTCAATAAAATAGGTGGTCGTAGGAAAAATAGTGTACATTACTTGGGCGAAGGTGATCTTTTGCACTAGTGCGATTGTAGCACTCGGCTCAAAATGTCATTTTCCGCACTCGTGATGTAATATAGGATGTACTGATATCTAGTTGGCCTAGACCAGTTCCCTGCATAAACAAAATATTGCGTTACCATAGCAAAGAACAATAACTTTCAGGATTATCTTTATTAGACATTTTGTAAAATTAACAATATATAATAAAAATAAAAATAGAACTCAAAGGTGCGATTTAGTGCCTTCTTGTTCATAAAACAGAACGTAAGCCTCTCCGCTCACGAGGGATCTGGATGAAATAGGGGACACGCGAGAATCATTATATTCGTGCCACGTGCCCGCATGCGGGTGCCTACAGTAGGCAGTGTAGTGTCCGTTGTAGATAGTCCCACTATGATTTGACAATGCGTACAGACTGTAGCGGAAAGGGGCTACATTGTCTGTCGCATAATTACTCATATCCAAACCCTCTATCGGAAAATTGATGGTTACATTCAATTTTCCTCTGAATCGTTCCATCGGAGAAAACCTGTTTAAATGTATCACTAAAATCTTGGGAAACTTGTAAATTGATAGGGATTTGGTACACTTCCTTCTCTCTCTGCATTTAACACATGTCAGCTTCTCGTCGCCATCCAAGATTTCTTCCCTCGTAAACGAATCTAAACACTGTGATAATCTCAGTTGACCTGTTCGTTGCGGTATTGGAAGTGATAGGTCCCAGAACGGATCGAAGGTGACAGAACAGTGCCCGCAATACGTACATTTCAATGTGGACTTAAGCTGGCCAACGAAATTATCAACGATATTGGAATTGTCCATTCTTAAGTACCTCGACCAAGATTCTTGCGCCTTCTCACCGTCACTTAACTTTTCGTCTATCTCCGTCAGAATAGATTTTGGCTTCTCCGTTATTCTGTTCACATCTTCGTGAAGACCCTCCAGAAGGTATCGCAAGAACTCATGGGCATCTTGTTGGGAGTAACCAATGAAACGAGGTGCGAATCTTTGTATTTGACTCTTTAAAGAGACTGTATTTACCACTCGATCAGAAGAATCTTTTGACCATAGCTCCTTTATCACCTCAGCGAAGGCTTTTATTAAGGCTCCCTTCATACTAGAGATACTTAGAAGTGTGAGTGTAAAGTTTGACGTCAAAAAAGTAAACCAGAGTTACGCAATAAATTGAAAGAAAAAATATGTCCACCGAAATTGTGAAAATTGAAAAATTGGAGAATCGAGCCATCATCAAGTAGCTGTATGTAAAAGGGTTAAGAGGTAAGCAGATTTACGAAGATATGCTTAATACCCTTGGGGATCAATGTCCTTCGTATGTGACAGTGAAAAATTGGACTGCAAGCTTCTAAGAGGTAAATTTTCTATTGAAGATGATGACCGATCGGAAAGGCCAGTTTCTGTGTCAGTCCCCGAAAATATCGATGCAGTTCGTGACATGATTTCAACAGACCGTCGAATTGGGCTAAAACGGATATCTGAAGCACTGAATATTTCATACGAACGCGTTCATCATATAGTTCACGTCAATTTGGACATGAGAAAAATTGCTGCATAATGGATCCCCAAATGTTTGAATGTTGACCAAAAGCGTGCAAGGGTAGTAGCATCGCGTTCGATCTGTGCTCGATTTGAAAACGATGTAGACTTCTTAAACCAAATTGTTACTATGGATGAGACTTGGGTACATTTCTACGATCCAGAAACAAAGCAACAATAGATGGAATGGCGACACTCCGGTTCTCCAAGACCTAAGAAGTTTCGTGTCCAAATATCTGCTGGAAAAGTTCTTGCTTCAGTTTTTTGGGATTTCCATGGAGTAATCATGATTGATTTTTTGGATAAGGGTAGAACCATAACTGGAGATTACTATTCGACATTACTGACCACTCTACGGGAAAAAATTTAAGAGAAAAGACGCGGAAAGCTATCCAAAGGTGTTTTGTTTTTGCAGGACAACGCCCCTGCACACAAATCTCATGTTGCCATGCAAGAATTCGTGATTTACGGTTTGAATTACTAGAACACCCCCCTTATTCATCAGATTTGGCTCCGTCCGACTATCATCTCTTTCCTCAACTGAAAAAAAGTTTGAAAGGTCGTAAATTTTCTTCAAACGAGGAGGTAATAAAAGCTGTGGAGGTCTGGTTTGCAGAGCAAGAAGAAACATTTTTTTTGAAAGGTCTAGAGACGTTGCAGGTTCGCTGTAATAGAAGTATCCAATTAAGAGGATAATATGTTGAGTAATAAAATATTTCGACATTGAAATTTTGTTTGGTTCTATAGTAGGCTACGAATTTTTCAATATATCCTCGTACTGTATGTATGATCTCCACATATAAAATTCTTACATCCTATTCTCTCTACAACTATTCTCCGACACACATTGAAAGCTCGTTATAAACTAAATCATTGTATGAATAAATTATGATTACGCGGAAGACTGCTACATCTATTTTCGTTTTATAGTGAATCGGGTACATCTCTCGCCCTCGAGTGCTACCTAGGTGTGATTTTGACCTTGTTTAGTCCCCAACAGCTATAGCGGGTCGTGAATAAAAGAGTAGAGTTGGAAAACGAATGAGCAATTTACTTGAAATAAACCGTTTACATATGCGGGCACGTGAAAAACGTGGAATCAACTCCAGAGTCACGAGACTGAATTATTCAGTTTGATGTCAAAAACAGTGCAAATATCATGCACATACAGGTACTGGAGTCTGGCTTCTGATTTGAAACCGAAACTGTGAGTCTTCAGTATGTTACTATAGTAGCCATTTTGCCATCAATTTTCGGGAACTTTACTAGAATTTCTTCCTTATACATGAAATTTCTCATAAGAGGAATCAAATTATCGAAAAATCGAAGAGGTACGAGAGGTGGAGCGATAATGGACCTTTACATTTATGAAAAATAAATTCCAAATTCTTTTAAATCAATAGATTCTAGTCTGAAACGTCCATTTAACAAAGAGTTCCACTATATTTTTTTCATTTTGAGAGAATATCTCATTTGAAAGTGTGCCGCTGACGTCACGTTCATCGGAAACAACCCCCACCATAATCCATATTCGGAAACATTCAATACCGTTCTCCTCAAAAATATAGATTCTAGTTTGGTATAAGCTATTGAGAAATAATTGAAACTTCGTCACTTGATCAACTCATAGAAGAAACTCCACATATTGGCTACTTTTTAATGTATTTGTAACTTTCAAATTTCCTGAACAGACCATCCTTTCGATGAAGAACGAGTATTGACAACAACGCAAATCATTATGACAGTTCTCATGCAACAGAAGTGATCTCGAGATTTGAGGTTATTGTTTGTTTTTTTTTCACATTCGACATTTGACTGATACATTCATTAATACTATAGCGAGGTGTTATTATGACCGATCTGGTGTGAATTTATTTGTGTATTAAATGGATGGTGTTATGCAACACATTTTACAATGCGCTTCATAGGTAATTAGGAGAATAAAAAATTGTTTATTAGAATATTCACTGGTGTTCAGACAACCAGGTACGAAGCAACTTTTCGACGTGTTCACAGTCATTGCAGGGATACAGATACAGGAATTAGGAAAAAAATTATCTACTTGTATTAAATATTAAAGTACGAGTTAAACAGAGACAAACGATTCTTATTGATGCTCCGTGAAACAGATGAACGAACCCATCTGGTATCAAATGACAACTGTCATACGACACATTATATTCAAATGAGAATTTGAGATTCCACGGAGCAAAACTTTTACAACGTTGCCAAGTCTAGTTTTGATGAACGTGACGTCACGAAACCACTTTTCTTCTGATTATAGAGAAACTAGCGATCAGAAAAAATAAATAAAAATTTCCGAGTGATATTAGCGTATTCACTATCTAATCACAGTGTTCTCTCATATGTCGTGGAAAGGTCCATTGCACTGAGAAAACATCTCGTCGCCATGACACCACAAGCAATACTGAAAACTGTCAGAAAGTGAAAAAAGTGTCACGTGTCTAGCACAATTTTAATTATAGTCTTTCTGCATAGAAAGGACCAGATATTTCAATTCATGTTAAATCACGGAATAATCCAACCTTCAAAGTCCCAATGGTCAAGTCCACTCTACCTAGCTCCAAAGAAAGATGGTACATTGCGTCCCTGCGGAGATTTCCGCTGCCTCAATGACCAAACTGTTCCTGATAGATATCCGATACCAAGAATAGAAGATTTTCAACACATTTTGCTAGGAAGACGGATTTTCTCAAAAATCAATCTTTTTAAAGCATATACCTGTCGCGGAAGACAAACCAAAGACTGCGATCACAACGCCGTTTGGAATGTTTGAATTCAACGTCATGCCGTTTGGCCTACGAAATGCACCAAGCACTTTCCAAAGATTTATTAACGAGGTGTTCCGTGATCTCAATTTCGTTTTTCCATATCTCGACGATTGTCTCATTGCTTCCAATTCAGAAGAAGAACACCTAATGCACCTCAAACTTGTTTTTGAGCGACTTGAGAAATATGGTCTTCGTATTAATGTCTCAAAATCAGAATTTGGATTACAAGAAATACAGTTTTTGGGATACCTTATCACACCTAACGGTTCCAAGCCATTACCTGATAGGGTTCAAGCTATTCTTGATTATAAACGTCCTGAAACCATTGCTGGACTACGAAGATTTCTTGGCATGATCAATTTTTATAGAAAATATATGCCAGATGCATCGAAAACACAAGCTCTTCTTCACGAATACATCAAAGGTGCTAGAAAAAAAGACAATCGAAAAATTCCTTGGATTTCAGATGCAATAGAACAGTTCGAAAAATGTAAATCTGACTTAGCAGAATCCACCATGCTTACTTACCCAAGTCCAAACCTGCCTTTGGCATTGGTCGTTAACGCTAGTGACTACGCCATAGGAAGTGTAATTCAACAACTTGAGGATAAAGAATGGAAACCATTAGCATTCTCTTCACGAAAATTGAAACCCTCCGAACAAAATTATAGTATCTATGATCGAGAATTATTTGGAATGTATCAATCTGTGAAACATTTCAAATACATGCTTGAACGGAGACAATTTGCGATCTATACTGACCATCGCCCTTTATTATATGCATTCAAGCAGAAAAATGAAAAAGCTTCGCCACTTCAACTTCGCCGCTTGCAGTACATTTCAGAATTTTCCACAGATATCACACATATCAGTGGTAAGGACAATGTGGTTGCTGATACACTTTCACGTATTGAAACTATCAACACCATTGACATGGACCGATTGGCTGAAGCTCAAAACGAAGATCCTGAATTGATGTCCTTGAAGAATGGTGAATCGTCTCTTCAATTCAAATGCTACCAACTACCTAGTAGAAGTAACTTGTGGTGTGACATATCTACAAAGGCTATTCGTTCCTTCATAACTAAATCATTTCGTAGGACATTCTTCGATCAAATTCATGGTTTGAATCATCCTGGAATTAAGTCAACAGTGAAACAGATGGTTACTCGTTTCATTTGGCCAGATTTAAAAAAAGATGTCAGTATATGGGCAAAAGCCTGTGAAGCGTGTCAAAAATGTAAAATTATTCGCCATACTCCAACACCTATTGGAAAGTTCATGGAACCTAACGACCGATTTGCCAACGTACATATCGATATCGTTGGTCCACTGCCACCTTCAGATGGAAATACTTATTTGTTAACGATAATTGACCATTTCACAAACTGGATGGAAGCAATACCATTATCAGATATTACTGCTGAAACCGTTGCTCGAACAGTATATGAACATTGGATAGTGCGTTTTGGTGTTCCATCATCAATAACTACCGATCAAGGCCGACAATTCGAAGCTTCTTTATTCAAACATCTCAGTACACTGTGTGGCATCAAGTTGCAACGAACAACACCATATCATCCGCAGAGTAACGGAAAAGTAGAAAGATTGCATCGTAATTTGAAAGCAGCCCTTCGAGCGAATGGCTCTCTCAAATGGTCGAAAAGTCTGCCAACCATCTTGCTGGGATTACGAGCTGCGTTCAATCCAGAAAGTGGAGTTTCTATTGCACAGATGGTTTATGGAACAACAATAAAACTTCCCGGTGAATTTCTTGGACAAGCAGCCAGTCGAACAGACGACGTGGAAACCTTAGTGACAAATCTACAAGAAATCATGAGACAGCTGAAACCGGTTCCAGTCGATCATAAGGAAAGAAGAAATATTTTCATTCACAAGGATTTGGCAACCTGTTCGCACGTGTTTGTGAGGATAGACAGAGTTAAGAAATCATTGGAACCAGCCTACGATGGACCTTTCAAAGTATTGGCAAGACAAGATAAGTTTTTTACATTGCTGATCAAGAATAAAGAAGTGAAAATCCCTTTAGATCGCATCAAACCAGCGTTTCTTTTGATGTCACCTGAGGAATACGAAAATGATTGTTCCGTTCAGCCATCCTCTTGTATGAAGAATAACGTTCCAGCCTCTCTACCTTCGAGTCCTGTGCACCCCATAGTCCCTAGTGATGTAAATGTACCAACTGCGAAGCATACACGTAGTGGTCGAACTGTGAAGTTTCCAACTAGATACTTGGATCAAATTGTTATTTTTTGAAACAATCTTATTTTTTTGTGTTTGTTTTGAATAGTGAGTGATTGAAATATTTATCGCAACTTAGTCACTGGAGAGGGAGTGATGTAGGGGCCTGACTATCACTGATGTGATATAGGCACTCTACTATCACGCCAGAAAATCTAGAAGTGACAGAAGAAAATAAATGTCACTTTTGAGTTTTGAACAATGTCATAACAATTTCGATTAGGAATACAAAAATTCAATTACCACTAGTTTAATAAAATCGTTTTGGAGTCTCCGTGAGTTGATTCAATTGACAAAAAGTATAAGAGACCTATAATGTACATTTGGGTAAAAAGCAATTTTTGAAATTTGAAGAAAAGGGGTTTTCCCAAGAGACATCAGCAGAAAATATGGGTATGAAATGGTAAGACAAATGAAATCCTGGACAAACCTCAACTAGAAATTAGCAACTTGTAGAAACAGGCAAATTTTTCTATAGAATGCAGAAAATATGATATTATTCCAACTTATATTAGAAATTACACAAGAAATGTTGATTTATCAGTTGAAACACATGATGGTGAGAGGTTTAATGATATTCTAAATATCAATTCAATGTTGCCAAAAAAAATTTGAACTTAGAAATCACATTAACCCACAATCATTTATTTTTATTACAAGAATCATTAGGTACTATATCAAATGTGTATATGAATAAAATTGTCAATCTGAAATCAACAAAAAACAAGAAAACCAAAACCATAGAAAACTGGATGAAAAACCTATCAATTTAATAATACCAAAAACAACTCACATTCTTAGTATTAGATTCAAAGTTCAGTTTAGCTTCTGATTAAAGAGACATTTCTCTACCTATACTTGTTTCCGATATGGAATCTTCAATAAATGATTCAAATCATAAAAAAAATAATTTATCCAGAGCTCAAGTCAAAAATGTAATTACCAATCACTACCAATTACACAAAACAACCAGCACTACCTAAACACTACATTCAAAAAAAGTAAAAACTTTTTTCTTCTCATACAGATTACAAAGTCTGATAGAGGAAATATTACTGTGATAATGGAAAAACAAAAACACCTAGAAATGTCCAATGAACTTTCACGAGATGAAAATATTTATTGGATTAAACTAGGAGATCCTAGATCAACTACATCAAGAAAAATCCAATAAACTGATCAATAGCCCAAATAATATATGCTGACTGAAGAAGAAACAAAAATTATTCATAATGAACGATGTCCAAACTTTCATGGCCTTCCCATAACACATAAACCAATAAAATATACCTATACCTATATTCGAAATTTCTTCTTACATTGACTAAGAACACATGATATTGTTTCTACTCAGTTTAGAAATTACACAAAAAACGTTGATTTTGAATTTTGTTCAATAATAGATATAGGTTTTTTTACAAAATAAATATTTCTTTACAACTTATCAGAAATAGTATAATGAAAAGGTGGTCCAAAACATAAAATAAAGAAAATCAACGGCACGTCTTCAAATAATTACCAAATAAATCACCTGTCATATGAAAACAAAATTATCAATGATCCCAAAAAAATGGCAGAGATCTTAGCTCCGTCATATGCGAGAAACAGCAGCAACGAAAATTACACACAAGAATTCCTGAATTTCAAAAATGATGCCGAAGAAGAAGAGATTCCTGCAGTCCCCAACATTGAAGTAAGAAGCCCACTTAATTCAACCTTATCAATGGACGAATTACAAGATGCCCTTTCAAGCTACAAAAACACGTCATCAGGCCCAGATAACATTCCTTTCATTTTTATACATAACCTACCAATGAATGCCAAGGAACATCTTCTGAAAATATATAACATGATATATTCGAAGAATTGTTTTCCGTCCTTATGGTCAAAGGCTCTAGTAATCCCTATATTAAAACCACACAAATCAAAATCAGACCCAGACTCTTATCGTCCCATAGCACTAACATGCACACCATGTAAACTCTTGGAAAAAATTGTCAATAGGAGGTTGATATGGTACCTCGAAAAGAACAGTTGTCTAACCAACATACAAAGCGGTTTCAGAGCACATCGATCCACCAGTGACAATTTGATCGTTTTGGAATCTTTCGTACAAGAAAGCATTGCCAATAAACAAGTGTGTGTCGCAACATTCTTTGACATTACTAAAGCCTACGATATGGTATGGAAACATGGAATTCTGAAATGGTTATCATCACGGGGACTTCATGGAAACATTTTCCAATTTATAAGAAATTTTCTAGATACTAGATACTTTAGTGTAAAAGTGAATGGCTCAACATCTAACGCTCATATCCAGACCAACGGTATACCCCAAGGATCCATATTAAGTGTCACGTTATTTCTAGCGGCTATTAATGACGTAGCTTCCACAATCAAGTCCCCGGTATACGCCAGCTTATATGCAGACGACTTGGTCATCTATACAAGGGGTAAAAGCATGGACTCCGACGAAAGAAACCTTCAGACAACCATTTCTGCAATTTCTTTGTGGTTTTCAACTAGTGGCTGGAAGCTATCTCCTACAAAATCCAAGTGTATTGTATTTTCTCGTTATCAACATCGAATTCACCGAGAAATTGTCCTCATAATGAACAACGAAAGAATACCAGTCGTAGAAGAACATAGGTACCTAGGCATGATCCTTGATCGTAAAATGAATTGGCAGTCCCATGTGGAAAATATAAAAAAATCTTGCCTTCCTGGACTAAATCTATTGAAAATGTTATCAAACATCAACTGGGGAAGTAATCGTCAAACTCTACTTCAAATCTATAAAAGTTTCATTGGATCAAGGATTGATTACGGATCCATAATATATACAACAGCCAGAAAAAAATCCCTAAAGAAACTAGAGGTCTTACAACACACAGCCCTACGCTTGGTAATCGGGGCTTATCAAACGAGTCCGAGAGAGAGTGTCTTGGTAGAATCTGGTGAAACTCCCTTGGCTCTAAGAAGAGAACTTTTGAGCCTCCAATATGCTATGAATATCTCTTACAATCTCAACCATCCTGCGAGAAATTTCACATTCTCTAATAGATTCAAGCTACTTTTCACTAATCACCCTCGGCTCATCCCCCCTTTCTATGAAAGAATAAACAGACTCTGCCAAAAACATAATATCAATTTTTCTATAACATTACCTCTCCAAAGTCAGACTCTACCACCCTGGCTCTTACCACTACCTAAATGCAATACACACCTCACGAAATTCAGTAAAAATGAACAACCATCCCAAATCATCCTAAACAGCTTCAGAGAAATCATGAGTCACTACAACAGTTACCAAGAGATCTATACGGATGGTTCTAAAGTCGAGAATGGCACATCAGCTGCTGTAATAACTAAAAATATCACTTTTAGTTACAAACTACCACACATTTTCAGTGTATTTTCGGCGGAGATGTACGCAATTCACAAAGCCCTAACATTCTGCATCGAAAGCCAACATGAACATTTTCTGATTATCACCGACTCACTTAGCACCATAAAGAGCTTGAACCATCTCTACTCACACAATCGGTTGATACTATTGATAAAAGATCAGCTCAACACAATTCGTGAAATGCGCAAAGCTGCCGAGATTATATGGGTTCCTTCTCATATCGGCATAGCCGGCAATGAAAGAGCAGATATCCTGGCCAAAGAAACAGCTCTGAACAACACGGTGCCTATTGCTGAGGACTTTACCCTACTATCTGACGTTAAGGCCTCTATCAAATCTAAAACCCATGAAAACTGGCAGAATACTTGGACATCATCCCAAACCAAACCAAAACTCATCTACGACACCTTGGTCACATCTACCAATTTCCAGAAAGCAGCAATCAATCTTAACCCGCCTGAGAATAGGCCACACCCGATACACCCACGAGCACCTATTCAAGAAAGAAGAACCTCCAGTTTGTGAAGTGTGTAACACAGAAATCAGCGTCAGACATTTTCTATTACAGTGCCCCAAATACACCATTAGCAGAATCAAATTTAATATCCCTAACTCCCTAATGAAAATACTGAATGATGACTGCAAGTTCCAAAATCTATTTGAATATCTGAAGGACATCAATGTATACAATAAAATATGATTTATATGTTATTTGTATTGTACCACTGCTATTAACCCATTTGTGGTTGATGCAGTTATTTTCAAAAAAAAAAAAATCACTACCAATTACACAAAACAACCAGCACTACCTAAACACTACATTCAAAAAAAGTAAAAACTTATTTCTTCTCATGCAGATTACTAAGTCTGATAGAGGAAATATTACTGTGATAATGGAAAAACAAAAACACCTAGAAATGTCCAATGAACTTTCACGAGATGAAAATATTTATTGCATTAAACTAGGAGATCCTAGATCAACTACATCAAGAAAAATCCAATGAACTGATCAGTAGCCCAAATAATATATGCTAACTGAAGAAGAAACAAAAATTATTCAGAATGAACGATGTCCAAACTTTCATGGCCTTCCCATAACACATAAACCAATAAAATATACCTATACCTATATTCGAAATTTCTTCTTACATTGACTAAGAACACATGATATTGTTTCTACTCAGTTTAGAAATTACACAAAAAACGTTGATTTTGAATTTTGTTCAATAATAGATATAGGTTTTTTTACAAAATAAATATTTCTTTACAATTTATCAGAAATAGTGTAATGAAAAGGTGGTCCAAAACTAAAGTAAAATGTAGCTTTTCCCAAAAATAATAATATCATTCATTTAAGATACATGCTATTTTTCTTTCGATGGACAGTTATACAAACAGATTCTTGGAACTCCAATAAATGCCCAATATGTAGGGGAAGGTCGGGTAAGTTGACGAAGTGGGTAAGATGACGAACGGCTAGTAATTTCTTTAAACGCAACAATGTGGGTTTTCTCTATAGTGATGTCATCTCGCCAACAGTAGGGGAGTTAAGTTAGGAACGCAACCGTACAATCCAGCGAAACCGTTGCGGGTACATTACAAATAAGTGTATCTCGTGCATCTGTTCTAACCTAACCATCGTGTTGGATAAGGTTCTTAACCAATTGTTAGAGGTATGTTGATATTATATTGTGTTTAATTACTAATGATAATTGTATTTCATAACATGTCACTATAATTTTTATCGATAACATGTTTGTCGTGGAAATATGCTCTCCGGCATTAAACATAACCTCAACGGGTAAAATGGTGCAGGTAAGATAACGAACTTCGTCATCTTACCCTCGTGAGACGACGAAGTTCGTTATCTTACCCATACACGAAGTTTTGCCTCAGTAAATTTATTTTCTTTCACAGAATGCCACAAAAATATACCAGGAGGTCCGAAAGGCGGTCCTGGAGCGAAGTGAGTTTGATTGCAGCTTTGGAAGCAGTAGATGGTGGTGAATCTTGCAATAGCGCCGCGTCTCGCTATGAAATCTCCGAGGCAAATTTACGTCGCTATGTAAAGAAACATTGCGAAGGAGCAGCACTTCCAGAACATGGTGGAAGATACTGCAATACATTCAGTTCAGTTCAAAGTCAGTCTCTTGCCAACTACATAACAGACATCGACAGAAGGGCATTTGGGCTTACAAAAGTTCAGATTGGGAGACTAGCATTTGACTTCGCAGAGCAGAACAATATTCCACATCAGTTTAATAAATCATCAGAAATGGCGGGCAAAGACTGGATACAGTCTTTTCAAATGAAGTTCAAAATAAGTCTCAGAACTCCCGAGTTTACGTCGATAGGACGTCTCATGGGTATTAACAAAATTGCCGTTGAGAAATTTTTCAACATCCTTCGAGAGGTTCGAGAAAAATGCAACTTTGAGGCGAGTCGTATCTATAACGCAGACGAGAGCGGGTTATCTTCTGTACCTACCAAACTTCCGAGGATTTTTAAGTCCCACCGGTGCTCGACGTGTTGCAAGAATAGTGACTGCAGAGCGTGGGAAGAATACAACTGTTGTATGCTCCGCAAACGCACTTGGACATTATGTCCCTCCTTTTTTTATATTCAAGAGAATACGAATGAAGGATGAGTTGCTGTTTGGGGCACCACCAAGGTCCAGAGGAAGTGCCCACAAAAACGGTTGGATGTGAACGGAGATATTTTTGAAATATCTGAAACACTTCAAAACTCATACGAACCCCACACCTGAAAATTCAGTGCTTCTATTGGTTGACAATCATTCGTCTCACATTTCCTTGCAAGGTATCAACTATTATCAAGAAAATGGAATAGTAATGATAGGATTTCCGCCACATACTACACACCGATTACAGCCTTTAGATGTGTCATGTTTTGGGCCCTCGAAAACAATTTTTTCCAGAGATTGCGATTCGTCTGTTGTCAGTAACCCTGGTCAAACAATTACTGATAAAAATATTTGAAGAATTTTTAATAACTCATATCTAAAGGCTGCAACAGTTGGAAATGCAGTTAACGGTTTCAGAAAGTGCGGGATTGAACCATTCGATCCCTTCATTTTTGACGATGAAGAATATGCCGCAGCTAAAACAACGGAGAGAGAAAATTATTAAAAAGAAAATAATTAGGAGAGATCTGGTACAGATGGAAAAGAAAAACGCCAAAATCCACTAGCAAGTACACAATCACTACATGATTCAACGGATGATGAACTGCCCTTAGCAAGTTTTGTAAACACAGTCGTTTACATTTCTTCTCAACAGCAAGAGGGGGTTTTAAGCACTTTCAAACCGCCAGATAAAAACGAACCTTCCTGCTCAACCGCAATATTGGCTGTCTAAAAAGTTAAGAAAAAAATATTTCAAGATGATTCTAGTACAAGCCGAATCCTAGTCGAAACCATAACTTCATCCGAACTTGTTGACGCCACTCCCGGTCCAAGCGGAATCCAAAGCCACGCGAGATCTGAAAACGCAACCGAAAGTTGAGTCACGGAAATCGACAAAGAGAAGGGTATAAAAGTGTCACTTTTGGATTTACGGCCTTTCCCAAGATATGAACGACCACATAACAGAAAAAGTAGAAAAATGACTGCCAGTATCATCACTAGCATGCCAATGAAAAGTCAGTTGGAGGAGAAGTTAGAAAATGAAAGGAAGAATAAGGAAGATGCAAGACGACTGAAAAGACAAAAACGTATTAAAAATAAGAAAAAAAAAACATAAAGAAAAATATGTGCAAACGAAATAAAAATAACGAAGAAATTATATGTCCAGGTTGCGACGAACGCTTTGAAGATCCACCTACAGAAGACTTGATTCAGTGCTCGCGGTGCTTGAGATGGTGGCATGAATCTTGTACAGATTATTCAGGTGTACAAGCATTCATATGCGACTTATGTATGATGACGAATTTCTCAAGCAGTTGATTTTTTATTTTTGTGAACAAAGCCGTTCAGTTTTTTTAATACTATATTATGTTTTTATGTGCGTTACATGTTTATTATTGTATGGAAATAAACAATTTAAAATACGAATCTAGTATCGAGGTGAAATTATTATTTGTTTCTCAATATAGCCAACTTACCCGACCTTCCCATAACGGATGATTTATTGGATGATTGTTCATCAAACTTCATTTTCAGATACCGTTCTTACCGTGAAAACAAATCAAATGAACTTCTCATAACTTTCAACCATTATAACACAAAATTAAAATTCCCGCTTGAAAAAGAAAGTAATAGGAGTATACCTTTCCGTGGCATGAAAAATAATTTCAAATGATAAATTATTCATACATTTTTGGCATATAAAACCTACCAACTCTGTAAAATATTTGAATCATTACTCTTTCCATTAAATACAAAAATAGATTTGGTTACTATAAAGGAAACACCATTTCCAACACATTCTGTCATGGTTTTGTTAATACTAAAATTGTTTCAAAATGCTATTCAAAGATTCCTTCATAAACTTTGGTATCTATACTTTTTCTTCCACTTAATTCTTCCGTTCATTTCGAAACTTTTCAAAAATATTTAGGAAACCCTTGCTCCAAAGTAACTCATACACACTACGTTCTAACGCAGTTATCTGTCATTCCTCCGAATTCAATTTATTGTCCAAAACTCGTTTTATGAGTTCTCACAAAAGGGAGGCGCAGAGAAATAAGGCACGTATTTGTTAAAAGCTTATCTTCCCATATTTTGTTTCTTTTGTTCGTGTTAGGCCGTGAAATGTGAGAGCCATCTTGAAAACAAACTGAAGTTTCATATTTTTCAAGCCGCAACAAACAGTGCATGCTGGATCGCTAATATTTTTCTGAGAAAAGAAGGGAAATGCTCCAGAAAATAGGATAAGCGACAAATGGAACTGCTGGGGAGTTTCTCATCCATGTAACTAAAGTGAAATGTTTGTGAACGAAGGCGTCAATTTATTGAGATTCAGTTATCATGGACCAAAGAGGAAAACACCATAAATATATTGATTGTTTTAGAAGCAGTATATCACTAGTATATTACTCTACAGTGATAAAAAATCGCTTTATTGCCCAACAGTTCAACCCATTTACAGGACAATAAGAGTTGAAATTCATTATATAATTTGTGAACATTCAACTATTCTACCAATACAGAAAAGATACCAAATCATTATTCTATGTCTAAGAACACAAGATTAATCTTATTATTCTATGTGTACTCTAGCTAATTTTAATATTTTAGCAATGAAATGAATACTGTAACATGGTGACGAAATTATAGATGAAGGGTCCAGTGGAAAAACGATGAGGTTCCACTTTTCAAAAAGTCTAGTATAGCGAAATCTAATGTGGGAGTCTCATCGTTTGTCCCGTGTTAGGTTTGGTATGTTGATACTTCATGCTACAAACTAGCAGATGTCGCTAAAATGTCTACTTCGGAAAATTTGGAACCTCATCGTTTTTCCAATGGACCCTTCAGATGCATACTCCCATTCAGAGCGAACGAATTATTAATATAAAGTTTTCAGTGCATGAACATTTGTAAAATTTCTACAATTTCTTACGATAAAACCATACGTTTCCATTGCTTCAGATGCCTTAAGACATATGTGATTTTTGAAGGTTAACTTCGAGTCGAAGAATACCCCTATATATTTCACTGATTCCCATCTTATCAGGTTGGATTTCTCAAAGTTGTAGAAAAAAGAAATAGTAGACATTTTTCTAGTGTAGCTAACAACCTTACATTTACTAGCATTCAAGTGCATTGGATTTATTACATAACAAGATTGAACTAGTTCAAGTTCTTCCTGCAGCCTTATGCAATCATTCACATCATCATTTGTTGAAAATATTTTCAGATCATCAACAGCAAAGTTTCCTACCTTAAATAGCCCGACACAAGTCATTTATAGATGATAAGAAGAGTAGTGATTCTGGGTCAGATGTAGCGTGATATGCTCCAGATATCAATCCATTGTAGCTCACATATTGCTGTCGGTTGTAAAGATAAGATTTTGAAAATAGTGTTGCGTCACTACCAAATCCAAAATATACTAATTTATTCAGTATAGAACGTCATGGTCGATGCGATCAAAGGCCTTCGAGAAGTCTGTATAAATTACATCTACTTGACCATTTGCATCAACATTTTCCGATAAGAACTGTTATATAAGAACTGTAATATACTTAAGGTTTGTAACAGTTGAACGGTTAGTGAAAAATCTATGCTGATACTGTGGAAGCTTTACACAAAATTGATATAGGTCGATAGTTTTCTACAATTTATCTTTCACCATTTTTAAAAACATACTTTAGCTACCTTCTAAGACAAAAATAATAATAAAATAATGTTTATTCAATAATAACATTCATTTACAGAAATAGTTTGGAATAAACATAGAGAACCACAGAAGCTGTATTGCAAATACAGCTTGTACGTGGATTGAAAATCGGGAAAGTGTCTCAAATTCAGGAGTTAGGTCATAGAGGTTATCGTCTAATACATTTCTATACGGAATTAATTTCACGAATGTTAGTTCAAGGCTGATTTTCTAATTTCATCAGTGGAAGCTATTCAATTCAATTTCACTTCCTTGATGAATTTACATTCATATATATATATTATATGGTAGGTTGCTTCGTAAATGGCAAATCATATTTGAAAATATCATAATTAATTTGAAATATCACAGTTTAAAAATTTCGTGTAGATAAAATTGTAAATTAAATCAAGTGGAACAAATACATATAAAAGTAAATAATATATATTTGATTTCATATTTAAATCCATTGATATTCGTTTCATATTATTTCATTCCTTTATTCAAATCAGTTCATCTTTTAGTATGTCATGAAACATTGATCTTGGTGTATTTTGTAGCCATTTTGTAATTCCTGGTTTGAAAATACTGAAATTGGTTGCTGTTTTTGTATCATTTGGTATGATATTGAAAATTCCAGTATTCGGTTTGGAAAAAGTTGCTGTTTCTTGTTTTATAGGAGTGTCCCATAGGAGAGACCTTAATCTTATTTCTATCAATGTTCATTTTCATTTTTTGAAAGTATCGCTATCTCAAATCAAGAAATCTACTTTCGTTGAACAGATCATCGCTTGGATAGCATAAGTTTTCATTATAAATTATCCTAATTAGCCATTTCTGTAGTACATTTACCTTTTCTAGATGACAGTCAAGGACTCCGCTCCATCCAGTATTCCCGTATGACAATTTAGATTGTATTAACGAAAAATATAAAGCTCGTAGATGGGGAATGTCTAGGTACTTTTTCAAAAACTTGATTTTTTTCCAGATCGATCGATTATTATTCCTAAATACTTCATTTATGTTACCTGAGGAATTTTTGTGTCTTCATCAACATTAAGTGAACCTAGATCTGGTAAATTATTGGTATATGATGTGAAAGATGAATATTTTGTTTTTTTTATACTCGATGTCAATTAAGGAGAGGATGAAGCATGGAAATCTAACTATAATGATGATTATTCGTATTGTGTATAAATAAATGTGCAATAATAACTTGACCAAAGAACACTCTGCAACCTGTCCTAAATAATAGTTATAATGAAAATAATTTACTAGCCACTTTTGGTTCAATATGTACATATTTATGGTAAGTCATATAAAACAATGTGTATCAATAAACCACGATTATAATTTATGGGTATATATGTATATATATATATATATATATATATATAACCATAGTTTGACAAAAATGGAAAAGACGACAGCATACACAAAATACATATTCAAAAGTAAAACGATTACCTGTATAAGTGAAACTGAAAATATCACAGAATAAGGATATCAGTCAGTAGGGTAGAATTATAAAATATGAAATTTGTATAAACAAACGGACCATGATAATATGTTTTGGATAATTAAAACGAAAGTGAAGATAGAACAGATAAAACGCCTGCATAATAGAAAGTGCACGTGTTTTGTTGAACTCGGCTTTGCCTCATTGAACAAACTTCTCGCTCATACAAGAAGGTCCTACTTCACAAACTTGTAGCATAAATAACTATTCTTACAATCAGAATTCTTAATTGCGGTTGGCAGTTTGTTGTAGAACCTCAATGCATTTTTGGTGATACCACAACATAAAGGTGGAAATCAGGATGACCCTTCGAATTATCGCCCTTTTTCGCTCATTCCTACACTAGGAAAGCTTATAGAAAAACTACTTGAAATAAGGATAACTGCATTTTAGACGAATCATAAAATCGTTATCAAAGAACAGGTCGGGTTTCAAAGTGACAAAGGCACTGATGACGGAATTTTAAAATTCATGGAAAAATATCATACTGAAATCAAAGGTAGGGAGGTTGTTGCTGCAGTGACTTGTAACCTTTCGTGATACTGAGCTGGTTTAGCTTATATTGGTCAGGTCTTAGCCAGATGGTCAAAATCAACCGTCGCTCAGAAATTGCGAAAATACATAGTGTTATGCCTAAGGGTTCAATACTAGGGCCAACATTATTCCTTATTTATATCAACGATTTGACTAGTAATATCGCAGGAAAATGCACACTCTTTGCAGACGATACTACCATTTTTTTAGCACTCTGAGAATGCAAATGATCCAACTAAAATCATATGAAGAGATATATGAAGAAAGTGAAAAGTTGGTGTGATTCATATCGTCTTTCCCTAAATATCTCCAAAAGTAATATACTAACTTTCAGACCAGAGCTTCACAATATACCAATTGGGAATCATTGAAAACAAAAGTAGTCAAAAATTTTTATGGGTGCATATCGATCCTAAATAAAAATTTGAAGACCTTGTACTTGCCTTGTGTAACAAAGTGTCCTCTGGTTATTAAGCAGTCAGAGTAGTCGTAAATGCGCTGAGTTCATCAGCAGCCGAGACTGCTTATTTTTTTTCTGGTGGAATCTCACTTGAGATATGAAATTATACTTTGGGGGATATGTAGTGGATATCAACTACATTTTTTTTTATTTTGCAAAAACGATCCATAAGATATATTGTGTCATTCGGAATAAATGAATATTTCACATAATGGAATTGAGCGTACTTGGCGAAAGATAATAATTTCCTGAATGAAAATGGATTTTTAATATCGTCTTTTGCAAACTTTCTCACGATATTATGAAAACAAATGTTTCCCCTTTATCATACAAGTGAAGGTAAAGGTAATATCCTTTCAGCACAAGAAGAAGAATTGAGAGTATCAAAACGAAGACACCTCGACGATAGAAAAATAAAGAAGACATGCTTAAAACCAAAAGGGTTGCATCATGATATAATATCGTAAAACGTTACAAGTCTCTGGATTTGTGATGACCGATTGCACCTCATTGAAAGCAATGGCCAATAAACTGAAGAGAGAGAGAGAGAGGCAGAGCATTCATTTTGATTTAGGGAATAATTGAATATGTTTCTTTTCAAGTCTAGACATTAAAGTAAGATTATAATCGCTGTTATTGATAGATAACGTGAAAAATACAATATAAAACTATAACAGTGAATAAATAATTCACACCTATCAAGAGGCAGAGTAGTAGTACCAGTAGTAATTTATTGAAATAGGCAATCCTAAGATACAAATAAGATAAATTGTAAATTTAAAAAAATACGAACATTTACAGTTATTTCATTAAAATATGGAGATATTAAAATAATAGTTATTTAAGTAACAAGGAATGTAAAGACGTGTTAACATCCGAGGTGAGCGAGTACGAGCCGAGGCAAAGCCGAGGCTTGTCGCTTGCCGAGGATGTAACAGTCGATACATTCCGTGTTACTTATTACGTTTTTCCCGCTGCTTGTTGACAATTCTCAAGATTTGCCTGGATGGAAGTTTTTCTTACCATTCCTTCATGATTATTTGTCCCGCTATTTCATTCTAAGTTGCTTGTGCGCGTTACTAAGTTACCGAATAAACAGACAACAATAATTTTCAAAAAGTCTTGTAACCTAAAAATTTATATAAATGAAGGTGAAGGTACTACTTGTCAAAGTCAAAGTCATTATTACCCTAGGCATGTAAATGACACTATTTACATTCCGTTGTCAAGATGAATTAGTAAACGAATGATATAGACTATTTACCTGTTTTGTTGCTAAGCATGTATGGACTATTTACAGTGTCGGCAGCGGGAAAACTAAATTAAATTATCATGAGTTTAAATTAACAAATAAAATTCACGATCTGATGTTCATAGCTAATCATTTGAATTTGAGGTATGTTCCAGCAGCAAAACTTAAAACTTCTCAAGTTTTGTGACACTCTTACAGTTTTTGGTAGCTTATTGAATTCATTTGGGCCTTCAAAGAATAAAAAATCCATACAGTTTTTGAATTTTCTTTTTCAATATGGAATTAATTTTTTTACCTTATAGCTATGAATCTTCACGATTTTGTAAATGAAAATCATCGCCAAGTAGTATAAATTTCTGCATACTGGTATCCATTTTGATATTTTGTGCATTTCTTGAACTGAGGTGAATCGGTTTCATTTACCAGTCATTCTCATCCCGCGGTTTTGTAATTTCTGTATTTGGGTTATTTTGTTTTGACTGAATAGATACATCAAAGTGAGGTTTGATGAACTGGTGATTCTGGCATTCGATGACAGCAAGTGCTTATTTTGTTAATAACATATTTAGCGTGACTATTTAAACCTATAAACTATAGAACCTAACAAAATTTCAATGTCAAAATATTTTATTACTCAACATATTCTCCTCTTGATTGGATACTTTCATTACACTGAACCTGCAACGTCTCTAGTCCTTTAAAAAAAATGTTTCTTTTTGCTCTGCAAACCAGACCTACACAGCCTTTATTACCTCCTCGTTGGAAGAAAATTTACGACCTTTTAAACTTTTTTTCAGTTGAGGAAAGAGATGATAGTCGGACGGAGCCAAATCTGGTGAATAAGGGGGGTGTTCTAGTAATTCAAACCCTAAATCATGAATTTTTTGCATGGCAACATGAGATTTGTGTGCAGAGGCGTTGTCCTGCAAAAAATAAACAACTTTGGATAACTTTCCGCGTCTTTTCTCTTAATTTTTTTCCCGTAGAGTGGTCAGTAATGTCGAATAGTAATCTCCAGTTATTGTTCTACCCTTATCTAAAAAATCAATCATGATTACTCCATGGCAATCCCAAAACACTGAAGCAAGAACTTTTCCAGCAGATTTATGGACACGAAACTTCTTCGGTCTTGGAGAACCGGAGTGTCGCCATTCCATCGATTGATGCTTTGTTTCTGGATCGTAGAAATGTACCCAAGTCTCATCCATAGTAACAATTAGGTTTAAGAAGTCTACATCGTTTTCAAATCGAGCACAGATCGAACGCGATACTACTACCCTTGCACGCTCTTGGGCAACATTCAAACATTTGGGTATCCATTTTGCAGCAATTTTTCTCATGTCCAAATTGACGTGAACTATATGATGAACGCGTTTGTATGAAATATTCAGTGCTTCAGATATCCATTTTAGCCCAATTTGACGGTCTGTTCAAATCATGTCATGAACTGCATCGATATTTTCAGGGACTGACACAGAAACTGGCCTTCCCAATCGGTCATCATCTTTGTTCGGTTTCATGAGATTTTTCATTCAACCTACTGATAGCTTTTGTTGTGTGATGTACTGTATGTTTGGTGAGGTTGCTTGATGTATGTTTGATTGATGTGATTGATGAATGTGTGATGATGGATGTGCAAATAAGATGCAAACAACGCTTGTAATACACTAACTTTAATAAAACTTTAAATACACAACAAACACAACGGTCTGTTCTCTTTAACAATTTTCGTGTCTCTCGAGAGGCTATTGAGTGGAGTCATTGGCGCTGTTGCCAAACTAATATAAAATATGAAAAATTATATGGTAGGATACAATACAATCTTCAATGGAAAATTTACCTCTTTTGAAGCTTGCAGTCCAATTTTTCACGGTCGCATACGAAGTACATTGATCACCAAGGGTATTAAGGATATTTTCGTAAATCTACTTACCTCTTAACCCTTTTAAATACAGGTACCTGATGATGGCTCGATACTCCAATTTTTCGATTTTCACAATTTCGGTAGACATATTTTTTCGTTTAATTTATTGCGTAACTCTGGTTTACTTTTTTGACGTCAAACTTCACACTGACACTTCTAATAAGTTTTTGTTCGTTGCTATGGTAACGCAATATTTTGTTTATGCAGGGAACTGGTCTAGGTTAACTAGATATCAATACATCCTCGTATTTACCATGAATCCTAGATAGGTACTTCATTTCAGATACAATTTGTAATGCGTCCCCGTCAATTTCAATATGAATTTCCCTATACTCACATGATTCAATTCATTTTTAGTGGATATGATCATTGCTTCAGATCTATTAGTATTCAGTTTTAATTTATTTGTTTTAAATAAGTATCAATTGATTTTAGAGATTCATTTATGTTTTTTACAGCTGTTTCTAAATTCTCATTTGATGTATATAGGAGGGTCTCTTTAGCAAATAAGTTCAAAATATAGAAACCTGGGATATTGAGATTAATGATGCACAGCAATAGTGCAATAGTGATTTTTCCCAAAACCAGATTGGCATTCCATCAAAATGTTATTCTCATCGAGGTCACTCAATATCTGTCTATAAACTGCAATTTTAAGAACTTTCTCAAGTGTGCGAAGTGTATTTATACCGCGAAAATCTTCTGCCTGTATCGAATTGTTTATTTTTGGTATTGGTATTATATTACTTGTTTTGAAATGATTTGGAAATATTTCTTTTTATAGTATTGCACCAGACAGAACTCTACCTATATATACTCTATGCGGATGATTTGAATTTCATTACAAATAGAGAACATTCACAGAATATAGCTCTCAAAATTAACGAACGGTCTAAGAAAAATGGCTTGAGTCTCAATAATAAGAAATCACAGACGATTCACTTCGAACATAAAAATAATTCTTTGAATTATAGCATTTTAGTTAAATCTGGTAATGGAAACACCATACAGCAAATAGATAGCACAAAATTCCTTGGAGTCCATCTGGACTGGAAACTATCATGGGTCGCGCATACAGAGTCTTTATGCAAATCCATTAACTCCCTTTCCTATCTATTTCGTAAACTCAGACCACATGTTAGTGATTCCACACTGCTTTTGCTTTACTATGGGCAGTGTTACTCTAAATTATCATACGGTGTAATATGCTGGGGAAACTCACAAAATATAGAATCGGTACTGATAACACAAAAAAATATAATTCGCCAAATTGCAAGGGTTCCCCGAAGGTACTCATGCAAAGGGCTTTTCATTAAATATGATATTTTAACACTAATATCAATATACATCTTAGCCTGCTCGGTATATGTGAAAAGTAGGATCAACAACTACAAAACCCATGAAAACATCCATAACTACAATACTCGTGGAAAGAACAAACTGTGTACCCCTCAGTATCGCCTTTGTAGCGCAAATGATGGTCCCCATGCCATGTCGATAAAAATATGCTTAAGTTCAAACTAGAATTGAAAAATCATCTGTTACCCAGAGTTTATTATTCACTAGACCAATTTTTCAATATGTAAACTTGTTGTTATATTGTACCTGTGACCGTTTTTTTATTTATATGTGAATAAGTGTTTTATAACGCACCCTATATCGAATATGTTTTTGTATTTTTTATAGAGATATGTTGGATCAAAAAGGAAATAAAGATAATTTTGAGAAATTTGATAAAAATGTGTTCACAAAATTCAAAATTATAGGACCAAATAAGTACCTCATATGTTTCTTTCAAAAATTCAGAGTTGAGTATTTCGGCTTTGTTTATCTTTTTCAACCCGAAAACTATTTCTTTCAAATGAGATATTGTGAGTAATTCAAATTTACTCAAACTGCAAGAGTTAGCTCTGGTTCAACTCAATTAAGAGTTAAACAAGTGCTTCCTTCCACTCAACCTATGACAAACAAAACGGATATTAAAAAAAATCTGTTCGTAGTAAATCACCCTGTAAACAATTCGATGTGACCAAACGTCGATCGATAACGTCTGGGCGTTACTAAACGAAGCTGTTAACAGCTCATATTTGCATTCGGAAGGACATGGAACGTTAGACCGACCGCCCCATGTTTGCCGTTGACTGAGTGTCAGCCACCAACACCATCTACCGAAGGCCTATTTAGAAGATAAACAGCGGGCGGGTTGCTAAAGGTTACGAGACGTACCCCATCTGCAGAAAATTACATTAGACACTCCCCACCGACTCAATTACGGTAATACTGGAGATTCGTGGGGTCATCGCTGCTCGAAAGGATTTGCTATACGCACAGAATGAATCCTTAATCGAAAGGGTCATTGTTTGTTCATTATTTTCCTTACTTTCTGAATATTAATGCAAGAAGTTCTGATCGCTTTAATGTCTCGCCTCTTGCGTCTAGAAAGAATTAAATGTACGCCAATTATAAATAAAAATTCTCTCACTTGGTGTGAAATCTTCCAAATTAAAGTTTTCACTGCAAACGCACATTAATTTATCAATTGGTTTCCCGATTTTCATTCTCTAATTTATAGTTTCTGGAAAAAACTGCACGGACAAATTTGCACTAGTAGAATTTTATTCTTCTGGACTTCCATTGTCTAGAAACAAAGAATATTATATTCTGTAACAAGTTAGAATGAAAATTCCGAAAACGGTCTGGGAAAGTTCGTTGCTGAGCAACGGACTAAAATACTAGATTCGCGTATTTTGAGGCCTGAAGTTGCTCCGAGAAAGTGGGCATTCTTGAACGATTTCAGAAAAATACATTTAAATTGCATGAGGGCAGAGGTGTTGCAGAATGTTTCTTCAATCTCAAGAGAGAGAATTCCAGCATTCTGTAATCAAATTTGATTTCAGAATTGGCAAATTATGTGATGATCGTGTCAAGTGTGAGAATGCAACAAGATATCTCGGATACTCATTATATAGCATGCAACTAATGTACCTGCTATAAAGGTAATTATGATCTTCGTGGTGTTTCTGTCAGGTCATCAATGTTGAATAATGTGATACAACAACCTTTTTTGGTGAGTGTTATTATTGATGACCGATCTTGACAGGTCTTGACATAGAGTTTTTATTGAAATCTCAATCGATCTAGCTGAGTGATAAGTGGCTTCCACACTTTCCGAATCTCTATGCTCGGCTGACTGAACACGTCATTATTCTGAATATTAGCCGACTCTATAAACTTTCTCTTATACCAATGTTGTTCCTTGTGGAAAACTTCGACTTCCGACCATGCGATGCTGTGCTGATTAGTTCACATGGTGTGAATGTGGGATGGATTATGTTGGAGAAACTAAGAGGCCACTGAATGTGAGAATCGGTGAACACTAGGGAAATACTCAGCGAGGAGAAACAGCGAAGTCGGGAATAGCAGATCACGTATAGACTAATCAGCACAGCATCGCATGGTCGGAAACCGAACTTATCCACAAGGAACAACATTGGTATATGAGAAAGTTCATAGATTCGGCTTATATTCAGAGTAATGGCAGTCAACCGAGCATAGAGATTCGGAATGTGTGAAAGCCACTTATCGATAAAAACTCTGTGTCAAGACCTGTCAAGATCGGTCATCAATAATAACACTCACCAAAAAAGGTCGTTGTATTACATTAATTAACATCGATGATCTGAGAGAGACCCTACGAAGATCATAATTACCTTTATAGCAGGTACATTAGTTGCATTGTATATAATGAGTATCCAAGATATCTTGTCGCATTCACACACTTGACTCAACACATGCAAAGATTCATTTCCTTTGTTTCTATACAATGGAAGTCCAGAAGAATTCTACTAACACTAATACATTGTCAACCACTTTCAAACAAAAATTATTGCACTGCGGCACTCAACTTTTTCTTTAAACTTTCAACTCATATCAAAGCTATGCTTAATGGATTAAATCAGAAAAATCGAACCAAATATAGAACGACAAGGAAATAATCAACAATTTATTAACACGAGATCTTGGGCAGAATTTTTGTTGTCCCAGAGTTATTTTTTGCACAAATTTCAAAATGTAGATGTCGCCCATTCCGTGTCACTTTCGGTGAAATCATGAACTTGAGTTACTATTTAAAAAATGCAGCATTAGGCAGATCCTCCAAATTCCAATCCATTTTCTTCAAAAACAAAAAAGTTATAGGGGTAAGTCTCTTTCCGCGGACACTCAGTATACAGACTAGGAAAGATCATAATATGGAATAATATTTTCAATATTTTATGAGATAGACATTCTTTTTGCTCAATTTTCAAATTAAAACAAAACTTTTTATGATCTTAGTCACATGGCTGACCCTGCCGATCAATAATAATATTGGAGCTACTGCAGTACTGTTTACACAACTCACACTTTCGAAAAAAGGACAGTTTCTTCTCCCAAGTCGACGGACACGCGATGGGATTTTCTTTTCTCCAGTAATCGTCAACTAACACATCCCAAGTAACAAAATCTGTTTTATATGACTTTTATAAACTGCTGATTATATCATCTCAATAAAATGTCTTCATGTGATGGTTAAGAAACTATTTTATAAGTATGTCTCTCAGATTATTTATACAGCCTATCCAAAAATGCGTTTCACAACCATTATAATTATATTTCTAGGAATCCTATGAAGCGGTTTGAAACTATTTTATGAATAACTATACAAACACTAAAAAAATGTTTTATGTTACTGATAAACTGCTGTCTGGTCAGCGTCCTCTAGAAAACTAGAAGGTAAATTTTATACCATATATTCTTTCTTTAGTGACGCAACTTACACTATACATATCGAATAACGTTGACATGACGTACAGAAATGAAAACTTTACATAATTGGTTGTCACACTTCGAAAAGATAGAGAAAATGACTGGGAATAATTTTCCAATGAAATAATCGAATGTTTACTCCATTTCTGATGTATCAACGTCTTCTTCCATGTCTGATGAATTATCATCAGAATCACTTTCGTCTTGACTGAATTTTGTATTACTTTCTGAGAATCAATTTGACCTTGCTCAACTAAAACTACTCGACACCAATTTCGTCGCACTCTAAAATTTTGCCCTTGTTAAAATATGAATTACTCTTTTCTACTTCGAACAATTTTAATTCTGTTCACACTGTTCGCTAGCCCATTCCTTCAGCTACAATCTCGTTTTTCTTCAAAACATAAATCACATAAAAATCACATACAATCGATACAGGGTGTTACCTGAAACTGTACAAAATTTCGAATTTTTCAAAAAGATCCCAAATGAAGAAAACTCTTTTTTTCGAATATGACAGCAGAGACATGAAGATGCTCTCATTACCTTGAGATATTTTCCGAATTGTCTTCTTACCCCTTTTATTCTCAGAATGATCTCATAAAATTAATTTTTTGGATTTGCAGTCATAACTTTTTTCCTCATCAACCGATTTTCAAAATCTCAGGCTCATTTTGAAGCTTAAACTTGGGAGATTACAAGTGAAAATTGCTATTATCTCGGAATTCTGGCTATTTGGGTATAGGAACATGATACATCAATTCGAAGGGAATTTAGTCATCTTTCAGGATATTTCATAATATACGGGATGTTCCATTTAAAAAAAACGCAATTTCAACCCTTTTCGTATCTAGCAGTAAGATCATGAATTTTGAACGACCCTGTATAACGCAGAACAAACTTCTCTATACAGAATCAATGTACATGATCCTGATGAACTAAACAAAAAATTGCAACTTCCTAAGAATCAAAATACCGCAGAAATAAACATTCAATTCGAGCTATGTTTTGGATAAAAAATATGGAAAATAACCAATATCTCAAAAACCGTTAGAGATAGGTATATGGGAGTATGGAGCAGAAATGATCAGAAAGGAATGACAAATTAAAAAATGCGGTAATATACAGGGTGACCCATTTGAAATAACAAAGATGCTGCTACTTTCTGGTATAAGCGGCAATGCTGCATTGCTGAAAATATTTTAGATCGATAGACCAAGAGCAACTACTTGAGAAACCAAATTTTCAGAATGATCCTATGTCCCGTTCTCCGTAAACGTCTACGGTACCATCGACCGTGACCCACCCTGTATATGTTCATCCATATACTGTAAATTTTTATACATGTGTTTGTCAACAAGAGTTTTTCTTATGTACAATAAACATATATTTTCTCTCTCTCTCTCTCTCTAATCATTATCTGGAGTCAATTCTGATCTTCATATCTCTTCAGCTGAAGTTTCAGCTTCAAAATTAGACTAAGATTTTGAAAATTGGTTCACGAGGAAAAAAGTTAGGACTGCAAAACCAAAAAGTAAATTTTTTGAGATCACCCTGTAAATAAAAGAGATTTTTTTAAAATTTCTGCCTACCAATTGCACCTCTACGCGCAACCCTCAGAAGTCTTCGAAAGACTTGTATGAGATTTCAAAACAAAAACAAAAAAAAAGTCCCCAGGATTCGAACCACCTACCCCATTAACCATTAACCAGCGTAGAACGACTGCTTCGTTACTTTGCCAACTGAGCTGTTCCAGATATTAATTTAATTGCTATAATACCATATCAAATCCTGTCAAATTTTAAATATCACTATTTATTTTGAAAATGTCTTAATTACTTTATATTTTGAAATTAATTTTATGAAAATTACGAAATATCGGAAAGTTATCATCAATATATACTTTATTGTCATCAAGAAAAAATACATTCTTATGGACAAAGTGTTTACGTTAATCTAAAAACTATATCTATAAATATATTACAGGGACATGAACATTGAGAGAGAGAAAAAAAACAAAACAGCAAATGTATATGGTTGTACAGTTAGGATTATAATTAAAAATAGTAGTCAGACATTAAAATTTGTCAGAATAAAATTCTTCAAGACTATAATAAGGTCGATCACTTAATAAAACATGCACAGCCTTTTTAAAAAGGTCGGTATTGCTTATATTTCTTATATGCTCAGGTAAATGATTAAACATCTTGCAACCATTATAAATAAGTGAGTCCTTCACTAGGGATGAGGTTGGCCTTGATAGGTTAATATTGTTTTGCTTGCGTATTGAGTAATGGGAAGGAGTAGTATTAAACTGATTGAAATGTTTTTTTATCAAGCATACTGTTTCATGGATGAAGATGGCAATGACTGTATGTATTTTATGGGCAACAAATAATGGTTTACAGGGATCACGTGTCTTTGCTGTGGATAAGTAACTAATTGCTCGTTTCTGTAAGATGAGTGTGTTTTGCATATGAGTTTTATTGCACACTCCCCAAAAGGGGATTCCGTATCTTTGATGGAATTCTATCAAGGCATAGTAAGTTGTTTTTGCTGTTGTGAGTCCTAGCTCTTTTGTTACTCGTCTCACAGCATAACATCCAGAAGCTAATTTCTTATTTAAGTTGCAAACATGTTGTTCGAACTTCAATTTACTGTCGATGAGAATTCCCAAAAATTTGTTGTTATCCCGGCTCTCGATATAACTGTTATCCAATTTGATATTTTTTATCTCGCACTTAAAAGAGATTAGGTTGGTTTTTGTTACGTTCAGGATCAGACGATTTGAATTACACCACTGCTTTAGAGTTTTTGTGTCCTTGAGGATTTTATCCTCCAGAGAGTTAGTGTCCTTGTCTTGCTATAATATGGTTGTGTCGTCCGCAAAGACCGTAAAATTTCCTGATATGTTTATTACAAGCAGATCATTAATATATAATAAAAATAGAGTGGGGCCCAATATGGATCCTTGTGGCATACCACAATTTACTGGTGCCGTAGCTGACAGGGATGTCGTTTTCACTATTTGGTAACGATTAGTTAAATATGATTTCATCCAGTTGAAGACTACACCTTTGAAACCATAGCGGTGAAGCTTAGCCAACAGTATCTCATGAGCAACGCAGTCAAATGCTTTTGAAAAATCACAAAAGACTGCCGCAACAGCTTCACCACTATTGATATTTGTATATACTCCCTGTAGGAAAGAGAAGATGGCATCACTGGTATTTTTTCTCTCCTGAAAACCGTATTGATTTGACGAGATTATGTTATATTTTCTAGAGTATTTTGTTATTCTATTTTTGACTAGCTTTTCTATGATTTACGCTAGTGTGGGGCTAGTTAGGGATATTGGTTATTATCAAACAGTCGTTAATAGACTAGATTCGATCTCATATTATAAATCTCGCGGAAAGATAAAATCATGCGGAAAAGTTACTTTTCCGCACTAGTGCTGAAAAATTACTTTTCCGCACGATTTTTATATTGTTGAAAATGAGGGTATTTAGGACTAACTAAATGATCTATGTAACTATTCTGTCTTATGAGTCATTTTCTAGCATTATTATAAAATCTTGTTTTAAAAGAACTTTTTTTTTTCATAAATAAGATGGACAAAAACACTCGTAGGAGAAACATTGTACCTTTGCGGAAAACGTCTTTTCCGCCCTTGACGGCTTGCCCGAACTCCGCTCCGCGTCGTTCGTGCAACTGCCGTCGCGTGCGGAAAAGTACTACTTTCCGCACTTGTTAGGTATATAACTATTCTACATTTTTTCTCTAATGGCAACTCTTTTTTATTTATTTTCAAGGAGCCAAATCCATAGTATTTAATAATAATTCCTATTTGAATTCAAGGTTAGCTAGAAAGTGAAACGATAAAAAATTTGTAATGCCGAAAATTGTAACAATTTATTTCTTCAAGTTTTTTATAAGAATGCAAACATGGACAGTTAAACGGTTATCATAAAAATGTTTTATATAGTATTCATAGCGCACACACTGTAACGATTTTGTTTCAAATACTACTTTGTCGTCTAAACTGTTTGTAACCGAGTGAACGACACCCTCGTAGGTAGACTGAGAAACAATTTTATACTTATTTTATCAAGCAATAATTGTCTGTCCTGAAAGACTGTTCTATACTGGGTGTCCCAGAAGTCGCGCACCCCATTGTAGGGATCAAAAGAGAAAAATATTCTGAGACGAAAAGTCCTTAGCCATTTTTCAATCAGATGCATAGATAATTAATTATTAATTAATGAAAGTGACCAATCAGGAGCACGCGACAGAAGAATAAAAAGTGGTGTGGTCCATCCCCACTCTCGGTCTACTGCGTTAGAAGCCGGCAGCAGCTTTGGCGTCTCACTCTCGCGTCTCTTAATGCTTTTCCACTCACTCTCTATTCTTCTGTCGCGCGCTCCTGATTGGCCACTTTCATTAATTAATAATTAATTATCTACGCATCTGATTGAAAAATGGCTAACGACTTCTCGTCTCAGAATATTTTTTTCTTTCGATCCCTACGATGGGGTGCGCGACTTCTGGGACACCCAATATATCACTTCATAAAGCTTTCATACAGCTTGTACATGAATGTTATATAGAAAAGTTTTTCAACGCATACATTGGAGCTAGTATACTGGAATGATATAATCATAATAAAGCACTTGAAACACTCTTTAAAACGGTTATGAAGCGGTCTTACAATGAATTTTAAAACTATTTCAATTTAATAATGCAAGTTGTGTAAACAATTATATGACAATGTTGTCGAAACGTTTTCTAAAAACACAAAAATGTCACTTAGTGATGAAATATTGCTGAATTCCGCATTATAAGATACCCATCCCAAGTAGCACACCTATATTGGTAAAATATTAGTACAATATTGTGAACATATTGGCGAAATATTTGAAATGCAATATTGGCGAGAAAAAAAATGTGAACATTTGGCGATATTGGTCCAATATTACTCGAATAATTTTGGCGAAATATTCTCGAACTAATATTGTCCTCAAAATATTCGGCGATATTGGTACAATATCGCTGATACAATATTCTGACAATAATGGCACAATATTCAAAAGTTATATTGTCGAGAAGTAAAATGTGAACATTTTGCGATATTGATCGAATATTGTTTAAATATTTCAAAAATAGTAATATTCTTGAAGCAATAATGGCCTCAAAATATTTATCGATATTGGTACAATATCATTTGAATATATTGGAGGATGTCAATATACCTTCGTAAATAAATGACTTTTAGTTGATGAAGGTAACACCAGAGTCTGCCTTTTGATCACCATCACCACTGAGTGAGCTGTCTTGAAACGTTCTACAGGGTGTATCTAAATAACACCGAAAAAATCAAAGGGGTGATTCTGTGATGAAAATTAATGTGAGTGTTTGGTATAAATTTTTTTGAAAAAACCCTCCCCGGAAAAGTTACACCCCTTCGAAAATTAAAAAACAAAATGGTTTTTCTTTTTTATTTTCCCTGTATATCAAGCTAAAGACACGAAACTTGGTAAACATTATCTGTCAATAAGAGTACACTTTTTGAAATTTTTTCAACACTGAAGTATGCTTAGAAGGAGTTGATTATTTCAACCCCTAAGATATTTTTTCTTACAACTTTTTTTTAGATGAAATTTTTTTCTTTAAGAAAGTATGACTAAAAAGCCCAATTCATTGACTAACTTTTTTAACTCTACAAGTTTTTTTCGAAAACTTAAGCATTTATGAGAAAAAAATAAATAAGCTCATGTAAAATAGCATTTTATTAAACAACAGCCAACCAAATTATGATTATGATTATGAGACTTCTACAACTAAAAACAAAAGTGAACAAACAATGAACAAAAACCTGTCGAATATCGACAATACAATTATAATAAATATTGAAAATGACCGCCTTCAGCTTCAATACAAGCATCTACCCTTTCCTCATAGAATTGCGTATACGATGAAATATTCCTGGAGAATTTCTTATAGTTTCACACCCTGCTACAATGCGGTTTCGCAGATCATCGATATTTTCAACTGGATTTGTGTTTCAAAGATTTCAGATATCCCCATATGCGAAAATCCAAAGGATTAAGGTCAGGGGAGCGGGCTGGCCAGTTTACAGGTCCTCCTCGACCTATCCATTGACTGGCATACACTTCATCCAGGTGAGTTCTTGCACGTATACTAAAATGAGCTGGTGCACCATCGTGCATAAACCATGAATGTTGCCTAATTTGAATGGGAACCTCTTCAAGAAGAACAGGTAATTTTTCAAGGAGATGACAATATGCTTCACCATTTAATCGTAGCGGAAGAAAATGGGGACCAATTAAATGATTATCAATAATTCCGAGCCACACGTTTAATGAAAATTGATACTGATGATTTCCTTCAAAAAAGCCATGAGGATTTACGTCAGCCCAAAGGTGATTGTTGTGAAAATTTCTAATACAGTCTCTTGAGAAACTCGCCTCGTCAGTAAATAAAATATTACCTAAGAACTGTGGTGCTTGGCCAATCATATTAATAAGCCACTGACAAAAAATCACACGGGGTAAAATCTCGAATCATTAACGCCTGCACCCGTTGAAGATGATAGGGATACAACATTTGTTCTTTTAAAATTCTAAAAACAACAGAATGGCTTACATGTAGGACACGAGCTATTCTCCTGGTACTAGTTTCTGGGAATTCTTCAATTGAATTGAGTACGGCTTCTTCTACAGCTGCAGTTCTAACTTCTCTAGTACGACCAGAATCATAACTTCTTTTTTCAAAATTACCACGTTCCCGCAAGCGTCGGTGAATAGTTGTGAACGTAGTATGATGGGGTAGTCTACGCTGTGGGTACTGTTCAGCATAAATTCTTTGCGCTTCCAATGAATGACCGTTAGCACGACCGTATGTAAAATGCAAATCTGCCATTTCCAAATTCGAATATGCATTCATATTTTCAATCAACTAATATTTCCTACAATACACAATCATAAAACTTGTGAAACAATAAGATGGGTGACAGAAAATGACACTACACAATCCTAGTGTCAGTATTAATATTTTATGCAAAGCACAGGCCACTAGACTTGACGCAAAATACACTCGCGTTAGCTCATCTTTTTGAAAATGCATTGCATTAGATTTTTTTTCTCGTAAATGCTCAAGTTTTAGAAAAAACTTGTGGAGTTAAAAAAGTTAGTCAATGAATTGGGCTTTTCAGTCATACTTTTTTAAAGAAAAAATTTTCATCTAAAAAAAAGTTGTAAGAAGAAATATCTTAGGGGTTGAAATAATCAACCCCTTCTAAGCATACTTCAGGGTTGAAAAAATTTCAAAAAGTGTACTCTTATTGACAGATAATGTTTACCAAGTTTCGTGTCTTTAGCTTGATATACAGGGAAAATAAAAAAGAAAAACCATTTTTTTTAATTTTCGAAGGGGTGTAACTTTTCCGGGGAAGGTTTTTTCAAAAATTTTTATACCAAACACTCACATTAATTTTCATCACAGAATCACCCCTTTGATTTTCTTGGTGTAATTTTAGATACACCCTGTATATGTAGAGACCTAGCGGATTTTAATTCAGGTTTGATCATGATATAATTTTAATATGTTTCACTGAATATTCGGCCAATATTCAAATTTCATCTCAATCTAGATGTAGGAAACAATATGAAGACAATATTGTTTAAACCATATCGATAAATATTATTGAACCAATATTGACACAATATTAATTAATAAGATTTGTTGAATATTGGCGAAATGATATTCAACCTATGTGTAATCACACTTAGATATACAATATAGTTTTTATTCCTAGACTCGATATGAGGGGAATATTGGGATTGCAATATTTATTATAGATGTTGAAAACGATGTGAAAACAATATTGTTTTATCGATATTGGTAAATATCATTCAACCAATATTGACTCAATATGAGTTATTACAATTTGTCAAATAAAATGGAAATCATATTCAACCAATATGCTATCAAACTTGGAAATACAATTTAGTTTTTTTCCCTATTATCGATATGACTGAAATATTTGGATTGCAATATTTATTCTAGATGTGGAAAACAATATATAACCAATATTGTATTATCGATATTGGTAAAAATTATTCAACCAATATTGACCCAATATTTTATGTGATAATCTACATTCAAAACTAGTTCAACCAATATTCTACCAATATTATTAATATAATATCGTTTTTGAATATTCACCCATATTGGACCAATATTGATTTTTCATTCACAATAGATATATCAATATTGGCCCAATATGGAACCAAGATTCAGCCGTTATGATGTGCTACCTGGGATAAAATATTTCAGTTTCATAAAGCAATTATTTCGCTACTTGGGATGGATCTATCTTGGAATCAAGATTCGGCTTCGCCAAATTATTTTCACTGATTGATTGATGATATCGTGATTTCAAACTTCCTTGAAGTTGTCAATACAGAATTTGACATTTCTGAACTTCTCTTGTCATTATAAATGTACAGCAAATTCCTTATTTCAAAATTTCTCCCAGTAAATTGCCACAACCCCATCCATCTTAAAACCTCACAAACAGCCAAAATGATAGTCGCTCATTGAAACGGTGTACCAATTATGTATCGAGATTGAAAACGCGGTTAGTCCGTCCAAGGAAATTAAATTGCGAACCCTAACACTCACCTGAAAATCCATTTTTCCACCGAGAACGCCCGTCCATTAAAATTTCATCCGACTCGCTCTCCATTGTCTTTCCCGGCCAACGCGAATAATACGAAATGCTTGTTTTTCGTCGCTGGAAAGTTTCTGCCTAGACGTAATTTCATTAAAAATTATCCGCAATTGTCGTTTATCCTGGAAAAGCTCGTATAAAGAGGCCGTCAAAGTGGAGCTTTCAACTCTTACCGTTCACATAATCTTTTTAGTCCCAACGTCGGTACAACAGCTCCACAATTAAGCTTTTTTCCACTTCAATCACGCCCCCTACCGGACGTCCTGTCCACGTTTTCATTTGTTCCCACGAACAATGACTCGAGGGCTTAATGGGAGTCGAAAAGCTCGTAATTTGAATAAAACTTGCATACTAGTTCTAGTTCGTTCCGAGTCATCCACAAGATGATCTTACGGGGGTGAAGGGTATTGTAATTATAATAACAATAATCTTTATTCATTCTTCGAAATCATGGCATGTTATAGAACAGATCATAAAATCACAATACACAACATATCGTTCACACTACAGCAAAAAACAAAATGCTTAAGCTTTTACAAAATATTGGCTTAAGTTGAAGCAAGATTCCACTCATTGTGAGTTCCTGAAGTCATAGACCATCAGATAGTGACAGATTTAGTTGCCCCATTTTCTCATACAAGCCTTGAATAGGGTTGAAAAGTACATCGATGTTGAGTAAAATGGAGAGAAATTTACGAGTGGCTCCTGGGGAGAACATATGGAAAATTCGAATTTCCAGAACAGAAATAAAATGAGTAAGTTGCTCATATTTTCACGCTAGACGTGTTCACCTAGTTATTAATTGATACAACGTGGCTTCGGAATACCAAAGGCTTGAGTGTTGCAGGTGGTTAAAGGGTTAAAATGAGGGCGTGATCTTGTAGGGAAAAATCGAAATTTTGACTGATTTTCCCACACAAGCGCATCTAAACTATGAGAACTTACATCGTCACAGGACCGAAAAACATCATGGCTTGAGTGGCGCGAATGTATAAGTAGATTTTGTCGTCGGAAAATTTAACGGAAATTCTTTTTGATTTTTCAGTAATTTTTCCATGCAAGCCTTTGGAAGTATAGAATATTATTGACGTGTTAGACATTACAATAAAATTGGCATGACTATTGGATGTAAGCGGAACGAAGGCTTGCGTCAAAAAGTCGCAGGAAAATTGTAAGGAAATTGACACCATTTTCTCACGCAAGCCGTTTGGCATATGCTTAGAAAAAGTGATTCTAAGACTAAATAACAAAAGGCTTGAGTGTCGGACATGATCAGCATATCAATTATACATGATTTATATAACAAAGAGCTGACATTTTAGAAAATTAAATCATTTTCCCAGACAAGCCCTTTGGCATATACTTAGAAAATGCGTTTTGAAGACCCTGTAATGAAAGGCATAAGTGTAGGAAATGGAACATATTATTTATTATGAAAAGGGCTGACAAAAATGTTTATGCGGGGTTATTATTTTGACCATCTGATTTAGTAAACAGTTCCTTCTATATGGTTGAAAATATTTTATATTATGAAAATAGTGCGCTGAGTGTGGATTACGTATAAAAAATATACAATTTTTTGGTAAAATATTGATGATAAACTTTATGAATGATTATATCACAGAGTGGTTTTACAATATCCCCAGAACAAGCTAAATGTATAACTCATTCATGATTGTCATCGTCGTCCTCACTTATTTCCTCTTCTTCGCCGCCTGCTTCATCTTCGTCTGACTCTAATGTTGATGTTAATCACTGTCATTTTCGTTTTCGCACTCTGTAATGTGTGCTCTGCCAACTGACGGCGATGGTACAAGGTATATAATAGTAGCATATTTCCTATGCTTTATATTATACGACATCTTTACACGTATAGGATTTCTATTGTTTTACACATACATCAATTCTGTAATAATTAAAAATACAAGAACATATATTTCTTACGTATCTGTAAAAATAACTTAACAGGAACTTCAAAATATTAGACAAACCTAAGATATTATAGGAATGTGTCACGGTTCATCTCAAAAGAGGACTATGCGAGGAATACGGAATCAGCTCGTAGACGCGAGCATCCTACATCATATTGATGCCGGAAAGATGTTTATGTACTTGGGGGGTGGAGCAACGCCGCTCCCAAGAGGTAATTACAGAATTACAGTAAAAAACTCTCTCCGCGGTAAGTATCAGCATAAACTCCGATAGATCTGGTCATCAGAACTGTCGGGAAAGAATAAAGTTGCTGCAACTGATATGCTTGACATTTCTAATCTACTCTACCTCTTTGGGGTAGTAAAATGGACTCAAGAAGAGCAGCGACAACTCGACGTAGAAACTCACAAAATGATGCATCTTCATAGGAGTTTGCATCCTACATCGTCCGTCCCACGGCTATACTTCCCCAGAGAACGAGGAGAACGTGGACTTTTGAGTTTGGAGTGTCTACATAACAGAATGGTACTGAATGGAGCCTGTAACGTCATCATGAGTTCAGATCCCATTTTCTGCATGGTCTGTGACCATAAAAAAGCAGGTATTGGATCTTTGTAAGGCAGATGACCGTGCAGCCGACGAACTTGTTCACGTGTTCGACACTGACACTATCACCGTTCAGAAAAAGCTCTCATCAAAGCTGCGGAGACTGAGGCACTTCTGCAGCTTCATACGAACAAGCCAATGCATGGGGTCTACATCAAGAACATCGAAGACCTTGGCTTATCAAAAAATCTGACCTTTGCCTTCCTCACGTCAAGTGAGCTGAAGTCGGAGACCGAGGAATTCATAATGGCCTGGCAGGGTGGTGTCTTCAACACCTTAGTATATCGTAGTCGCGTGATGGGTCCAGCTTATGCGTTCTCAGCCTATATCCACAGACATAAGGCGGTGCTATGAGTGTTGTTAGTACTACTACCACTTACGACTCTCGTATGGTTTGGACGAGACAACGGTGTTGCCTTATGCTCCGGGGGATATTGAGTCCGTTCTGGAGAATGAGAAGTGCCTAATTTATTGGAACTACTGATTTCCCACCCTCGATCAAATACAAGCCAATGGGTTAGGTGAATAAAATCTAGTAAATGCTCATACTATATATTTATCTCTTTCATTTAACAATGAAATGAAAAAGTCTGATGATGAAACACTGCTCTCGAGGCCTAAAAATCATACTGGCTTTCCGTAATATGGCAGAAATCTTCGACGGATGGATGCAGAAGGCAGTCATCCTTGGTTCACTTTGTCTACTCAGGGCACACGATTCTCGGACCCAATAGTCACTTACCCCAAAGAAGTGAAGAATGGTTATTGCGAATAATTGACACCAGCACGCCCTCCGGATGTATCGGGACTCCGGAGACAGGGCCTGACTGGGACATTCCTAACTAGGACAATCAATGGAGCATTTTTTCCTAACAAAAATACTAGTGGAAAACCAACTGTGCCCTCACATGAAAGACAGACAGTCCGTAGTCATATTTTGTTATGTTTTCGACTCGCAACTATCATTTATTAATTTGTTATAAACTTTTAAATAACAAAAAAAGTGTTTTTTAAGTTGTTTTGCTTATAAAATGAAAACTTATGGAGCAATCTGGTTGTTCCAATCGAAAGAATTGTGGATAATTGAAATAGAAACAAAATGGTACGTTTTACGACCCGATCAGATCATTAGTAACGAAGGAAAATCTGAAAAACCGTAAAATTTCACGATTTTTAAAGAAATTCATAACTCCGTCATTTTTCAAGAAATAGGGTTGACCCTCCTCATGAAAGTATTGAATCATGTGCAGTTTATGTGTATACAAAACAGGCTCTGACGGTTCAGTAGTTTTGGCACAATCGCAATTTGATTTTTTTTGCACTATCTAGCAGCGAGTCCGGATGCTCCAGTGATAGTCTGATTTCAATTTCTAAAACATATTTTGAAAGTACAAGTTTAGTACCCCAAAACGGTCGAGTGGTAGGACAGAGCGGGGGATTAGTTGAAGCGTCTTCTCGCGTGACCCATTCATTAAAAAAATTCCCCTCATCTCCCGGACTCTCCTACCACTCGGCAGATAATGCGGGCTCGGCCGTTTTCAGTCATTTTTGCATGCATTTTTCACCCATTTCGCACCATTGTAACGCAAAATGAGAATATACGTTTTGCAGTACTACACTTACGTGAGTACACACAGAGTACACGTAAAGAACACATGATTCAATACTTTCATGAGAAAGGCCATTCCTACTTCTTGAAAAATGGCGGAGTTATGAATTTATCAAAAAATCGCAAAATTTTCCGGTTTTCCCAGTTTTTCTTCCATAGGAGCAACCATATTGCTTTATTAGTTTTCATTTCATAGGCAGAACAATTTTAAAAAACACATTTTTTGTTATTCAAATGTTTATAACAAATCAATAAATGACAGTTGCGAGTCAAAAACATACCAGAACATAACTACGGACTGTCTTTCATGTGATGTCTTTCATGTGAGTCGGTTTCCTACTAGTATTTTTGTTAATAACTCGCTCTTTTGTTGCTTGGTGTAAACATATAATAATGACCCTGCATAAATAAACATTTCTATAATTTTTGGCAACACTTTTATGGATAAATAATATGCTCCATGAGGAACACTCAAGCCTTTTGTTATATAGTCTTAAAATATTTTTTTCTAATCATATGCCAAAGGGCTTGTGTGGGAAGATGATATTATTTTCTGGAATGTTTTTGTTAAATAAATCATGATAATTAATATGATGACCCTGTCCGACACTCAAGCCTTTTGTTATTTAGTCTTAGAATCACTTTTTCTAAGCATATGCGAAACGGCTTGCGTGAGAAATGGTGTCAATTTCCTGCAAGTTTTTCTTGTTCTGAAAATTTGAAGGACACGCTTTACACTCAAGCCATTATTTTTAACGGACTCTTAAATTCATAAGATTTTTGTGCAAATAATTTCATTTATGTGAAAATAACTGAAAAATCAAAAAGAATTTCCGTTAAATTTTCCGACGACTAAATCTACTTATCCATTGTCGCCACTCAAGCCATTATTTTCAACGGACTCTTAAATTCATAGGATTTTTGTGCAAATAATATCATTTATAAGAAAATAACTGAAAAATCAAAAAGAATTTCTATTAAATTTTCCGAAGACAAAATCTATTTATCCATTCGCGCCACTCAAGCCATGATGTTTTTCGGTCTTGTGACGATGTAAGTTCTCATAGTTTCGATGGGCTTGTGTGGGAAAATCAGTCAAAATTTCGCTTTTTCCTTACAAGATCACGCCCTATTTTAACCCTTTAGCCACCTGCAACACTCAAGCTTTTGGTATTCCGAAGCCAGGTTCTATCAATTAATAACTAGGTGAACACAGCTAGCGTGAAAATATGAGCAACTTACTCATTTTATTTCTGTTCTGGAAAATCTAATTTTCCGTATGTTCTCCCCAGGAGCCACTCGTAAATTTCTCTCCATTTTACTCATCATCGATGTACTTTTCAACCCTATTCGAGGCTTGTATGAGAAAATGGGGCACCTAAATCTGTCACTATCTGACGGTCTATCACTGAAAACTGCATTTACCGTGTTCTTTGTGAATGTGGGATGACTTATGTTATAAAAACTAAAAGGCCACAAAATGTTAGAATCGGTGAACACAATAAAAGTAGCCAACGAGGAGAAACATCGAAGTTAGAAATAGCAGATCATGTATGAACAAATCAGCACAATGCGAAATGTTCTGAAGTTATCCATGAAGGAGAACATTAGTATAAGAGAAAATTCGAAGAGTCGGCATACATTCTGAATAATAACGGGTTCAGTCAACCAAGCACAGAGATTCGGAATGTGTGGAAACTGAACTGTTGACATTTCAATCAAATTCTGTATCAGTGCCGTTTATCAAAAATAACGGGGCATAAATAAACTATTTGAGATTGAGAGATTGAGATTGTACCCAAATTGTTCGAAGTAGATGAAGCATTGTTTTTTTGATATGAAAGACACACGTCAGAGATTAATTCTCATAGCCTCATTAAATTATTTTATTATTCGCATTCTAATGACACAGATCGCTAAATAAGAATCATCTTCCAGATCTTGTAGCATTCACACACTTGACATCAGAAGTAGATGTTCACTGCCGAAACGTCGTGACTCAAACGTGTGCAGAGAATTAATTTTCTTTGTTTTTCATACAATGTAATTCCAGAAAAATTATATTGAAACTCCATTCCATTATGATCATGACTGTTTTCGTACGGTTCTAACTCTAAATAAATGTGTTGTCATTCTATAGATGTGAGTTGATAGTAATATCAGTAATTAAAACTCTCCAAAATGGTTTCTACACAACACGTTAATATAAATCAAAGATTAGGCAAATTATTCTTCTTTGACTGATAAAAACTCAACGAGCGTTGATCGTACATCCTTCCAAAGGACAATATTATTGAAATGTGTTAATATGAGAGAGCAAAGTACATATAAATACGTGCTCATAAATTTCATTGAATCAGTAAAAATACGTTTTTGTTGTTGATGAGAACATAATAAATAATCTTTTCAAATTTTCATGTTTCATTTCTACCATTCCATCGATAATGGAGGTTTCTGTTCAACAAACCATTGTCCACTAGGCGGAAATAATTGGACAGAAGGGTACTTTGATCTTGTCGATTTTATTCAATCTTTTAATTGATATACTTCGGCAAAACTTTTCGAATTTTGTTCGAATTCTGGCAATTACTCTTCTTGGGGTATTTGCTTCAGAGGAGTGCTCATTGATTTTTCACGCAGGTGGCGCTGCAACTGATTTATTGTACGTCGCTGCTTCATTTCTGAGCAAATATTAGTTAAACAATTGATCATTATTCGTTGGGCAGGAACAAGACGACTCTTATGTTGTCGGACCTACCCCTGCACTGACGAGAGACAAGAACTTCGAAACATGTCTGCAGGTGGTAATCCCCAGCTGAATGAAGGATAATCCATTGTTTAATCACAATAAGCACTTGCAACTGGGTCCTCTCCGAGGAACGTTACACAAATCGTCATATTTCCAGTCACAAAACAGTTTCTAATATTATTTTAACATGGTCTTTAAAATTTCCCTCTGATCGTCTCAATTTAATTTTTAGAAGACGAGGATTCGGGTGTAACTTGACATACATATTTTTTGCCAAATGAGGTTTTCTATATGATTTATCATGAGTAAATAAGATATCAGTCATTTTGTCATTTGAATATAATTTTAATCAGTATACTTCTGTCAGCTCTCAATAGATATCAACAGTTCATTTATTGTTCCTGTCATAGAAACGAGCCAAGGCCTACGTGTTTTTTAATAGAAAATGATCTGCGATGCTATTTGTATTATATTTATATTGTACCAAATCAAACAGAAATCGTCTTTTCGAAAAAAATTATATTTTGTTCTATTAGGATTTGGGAATTCTGAAAACAGTTGTTTCTAAAAGTTGATACAGGAGAAATCAGACATGAAATCTTCAATTTTAGTTATGTTGTATCATATTTTAGATCGAAATCGTTGGGTGAATTTAAAGTTTGCCTTTGACAAAATCTAAACGAATTTACAGAAGAGCTACCATAGGACCGTAACTAAACATTAATGTCAGCAATGATATTAATCATTCAAGATAACACTTTGCTAAAATGGAAAGTTATATCACCAAATTTGGATTTTAACTGTTCATCAATGTTAGTAATAAAAAATCCATATCTAATTGAAATAACTTGATAGTGGCCGTGAATACACTAACAGCCGTATGCATAGTCAATCGCCAGCGACTCGCCAGAGTTTCGCCGTTCGCTACACAAGGATTATAATGCACAGTCGAGCTCCAAAAAAGTGTCAACCACGCGATAAGTCACATTTTGGCGAAACGCTGGCGATGTACCACTTTTTGAAGCTCGACTGTGCATTTTAGTTCTTGTGTAGCGAGCGGCGAAACTCTGGCGAGTCGCTGGAATTGACTATGCATACCGCTGTTAAAGTCACAACGAAGATTTGTGATAAGGAACATCATTATGATTTTTTTTTTGACCAATATAATGCTTTCCAAACTAGTTACCTTTTGCTCAATTATTAGTATTCGTATCTCCTACGGTTTGAAATATAGCAATGTTAGCATATGATGTAACAAACGGGCCTGTATACATGGTGTCTCATATAAAACTCGGCTTGCAAATACCTATCTGGAAAATGAAAGCTGATATTTCGTGCAAGCAAATGATTTCAATGACAAAGGGTCCACTTATTCATGACTAGACCCGTCACTAGACGTCATACGTTAGGACATTGCGACACCGACGCCATTTTTTTTAAATGGCCTTCTAGATTTTTCAAAGCTTATTTTGATTCTGCATCAAATTCTGAATTCAGCGGCAATTTTATTGCATATTACATAGAGAGCCATGAAAGTGTCAAAATGAAAAGCAATAATAGGAGTTTAATTGGTCTACCTGTTATAATTGTATTTCCTGTTCAATGTCATAGTTTTGTGTCTCTGTATGACCGCAGCAATACAAACTAAAAGAACATATTTCCGAAAAAAAGTACCTAGTGTTCAAATAGCTTTCCCTCACGTAGAATACAATTATTTTATTTTTTTGCCAATTCCCGATTCGTGACAACTGAGAGCGTCGCTCCTGATATGGAAGTACAAACATCAGTGATAGTACTTTTAAAACATCTACATTTTCAGGACTAAATTTCGTAGGATTTTTTTGTATTTCTGATAAGTATACAAACCCCATAGAAATATTGGAACTACTCTTCCCCCGACAAGTTATACCATTGTTTAAATGGAACATAGTTAGTCAATGCCTGTGGAAAAGGTATTGGACACAAACGCGAGTGTCATCTAGCGTGATTAGTTACAAACATGAATATTTGACGTCGTTTTAATGCAGGTTTTTTCAAAAAACCCTGATTTTAATGCTTTTCCATTGTTTTTATCAAGTTACGACATGACTTGGAGGCCAGATCACTGAAGTTACGACATGACTTGGATGCGAGCTCACTATCGCCATCTACATGTCGCATCCATTTTGATCCAATTATAATCCCATAAGGTTGACTAACTATCTTCTATATAAACAATGGTTATACCAACCTAAATAATAGCAACTTTGCATTGTTTTTCTTACCTCCTTCAGACCTTTAGACTTTACAGATGATTTATAATACTCTTATCATATTTACCTAAAATATTTGATACATTTGTTTTCTATTCTATATCATTTAAAGAATAAATGGAATTTATTGTTGTTATTATATTGGAAAATATATAGTATTATGATAAAGTAATGCACAAAATTCATAAAACGTACAACGATCACTTTTGAAAAAAAATGCAAAAACACGTCAAACTGTTTTTTTTATTCCGCATCTTTTGACATAAGTTACAAAAATAACACGTCAAAGTTGGTTTAATGGACTGTTTAGCTAATTGAAAAGTTATTATGAAACTTACGTTTATTTCGTTTTTTATTCATTTTCTCGGTTTTTTTCTTATGTGAGCCCTACTACAACTATTTTTCCCTTGTGTAAAAACACAAGCTCTATCACATAATGTAATAAAAATCTTAGCTTCCCATTAAAAAAATTTGTTGATGACGTCATAACTTTGACAACTTTGACGTGTTATTTTTGTAACTTATGTCAAAAGATGCGGAATAAAAAAAACAGTTTGACGTGTTTTGGCATTTTTTTCAAAAGTGATCGTTGTACGTTTTATGAATTTTGTGCATTACTTTATCATAACCCTATATAAAATGTAACCTTTTTTTCTTCAACCTCGAATATGATTTTTATCACCTGAACCACCTTTAAATTGAAAGATTAAATTCACCAGACAACAAATTCCTATATTCCAAATGAAAATTTTCAAACCAAACCGGTAATTCGCCATACAGAATCATACCCCCAAATTCAATTCTCTGACAGTTTTTTCCCCCTCTCTTATATCACGCCGCACATAAAGGACGTTACGTTACGTTACCTGCCAATACTTATGGGGCAGCGTTATTTATCATCCTTCAGACTGAGGATGTATCCTTGAACCGCGCTTCCTCGATTTTTCTCTTATCTGTGTTTATTTTATAGCTCTGGATGGTGTCGGCGTAAATCCTGCGCCATCCGGAAGGCAAATACAATAAAGTTTATGAGTGTGTGCTCGTGAATGCGGAAGAGTAAATAAGGAACCATTTACTTGAGTCGGTTTCAATTGTTTATCAGGCTCTGGGGCGCACCTGGAATAGTGAGGGGAGTATGCTCTTTTTTTTATTGGAAACGTGCGGAAGCTTGTTTTTCTGAAATGAAGTAACTTCAAACTAAGATGCCTAAAAACCCTGGTGTGACGAGTGATTCGATTTTGTTTAGATTTATCAGAAGACAAATAAACAAATGAAATAGTGGTCAGCTCCTTGAGTCGGTTCCAGAGATGGCGCCCTTATAGAATTTTGGCCCTGTCAATATTCCAGGGATATGGTAATTGATGATTGTTGTCAATTTTATGGAATTTCAACAAACTTCAAATACTATAATAGTGCAATTTCCTTGTATTGATAACTTTTATCAATGTGCTTCTTCATTTTGTTGTATATTTTCTGAGAAATTCATCATTCATTCAATAATAATTCAATTTGTCTGATTGACTCGGCCACTACTTGATGAAGATCCATAGTAATTGTATAAAATACACAGAAAAGATCCGATCTCCATAAACTTCATTAAATCAGACAGTGAAGAACCTACTGCGCTCAAGAAACATGTGTGATTGAATAAAAATTTTGAATTTCCAATCGTTTTCTGTGTAGTTTGTACAATAATAATTTGATCATGTTCCGTTTTTGTATCATTTGTGGGCAATCCAGAGAGACAAACAAAATAATCCATCTACCGGGTGGCTACGAAAGTATTGCCTACGGAATATCTCAGTTATTGTATGTAGTAGGTTTGTGAAATTTGGAGCGTCGATATAATGACATAAGAGCTAGAATTTGAGCATATTGACATGTCGAAGTTAACTTCCGGTCTGACCGGAAGTAACATCAACTTTCTTATTTTAAATAGAAACCCTATTTTTTTTCTCCTCGCTTTATTCAGCATTCAATTCCCTTTCTAATGACATATCACAAGTTGGTATCTAACCAGAAACTAGATCAGAAAAAAATTATTATTGAAATTCACCGAGTAGGCCGTGGAAGCAAAATGAAAGCCAAAAATTGAAAAGTTGGCTATGGAAACCATACGTCACTTGATAACAGTTGCTACTACTGTGATATTTTATTTTCATTCGTCGGCGTTATAAAAAGCCGCCTAAAAAAATATTGGAAAAATTGGGAAAAAAACAATACTCTGTAGGTCCATAACTTAAATAGGAACATACAACTTTTTCTTGCCTGTACTATTCAGCATAACCATTCCTTTCTAATGATATAATAGAAAATAATTTTTTGAACTGAGATACCGAAAAATCCAATTATTATTCTTCAAATAACAAAACAGATTATCGCCATACGCAAAAATAAAATTAAAAATAATGTGGAATGATAAATTATATCCTGTAGGTTCTAGGTTGAATAGGAACATAAACGTACTTGGTCTGTGCCATCGTCCATACATATTCTAATATCTACCTATGGACGATGTTTGTGCCATTCAGAATAATCATTCCATTGCAATAATCATTCGAACAAAAATATTAACAAGTAGGCTGATTAAGATGTATTTTGGAATGAAACAAAAAAGAAATGAGAGCTGTCACAAACGCTGCTATCCATATTATTTTGACGTTCAAAGTAGTGTTTTTGATTATGCCATTTTAAAAGGGTTTGGAAATCGAAATCAGTTAGTGGAATATTCAAAAAATGCCCCGTTATTCACGAACCGAACGAATTGACATGCTTCTCATTTATGGTGAATGTTTAAAAAATTCTTATGCCGCTGAACGATTGTATTTAGAGCGATATCCAGGGAGGCAGCAACCGTCAAGAAGGTATTTCCAGTGGCTTGAAGAAAAATTAAGAACTGAGCCTGATGTTCACGAAGACCAAGAAGCATTTGTTATTAATGAGGAAACCGAAATTAATGTATTAGCTTTAGTACAATATGATAGCACAATTTCCTCAAGGCAGATTGGCGCCGAATTAGCTATAAGTAAGGACTCTGCTAGGAAAATTTTGAAAAAACATCGATTGAAATCCTTCAAGTATCAGTTGCATCAACATTTGTATGAAAATGACGGTGAAAGGCGCCTGGAATATTGTAATTGGTTTCTTCGACAAAATGCTGAGAATCACCTATTTAACTATTATATCTTGTTTACGGACGAGTCAAGATTTACCAACAATGGATTATTTAACAGGAATAATACAAGGTAGGAACTGTACTTTATTTGGATTATTGTCGATAGTCGAAGTGTAAAGTGCTAAAAGTGTGAACGGTCTTTTGTTCCAGGTACTGAGCGATAGCAAACGAGCACCGGTTTCGACAAGGCGGCTTCCAGGAGAGATTTGGTGTGAATGTTTGGGCAGGAATAGTTGGAACTCATATTGTTGACCCCATTCTTTTTCAAGGCCAACTAACCGGAGAGAGATACTTTAATTTTTTAACGAATGAAATTTTGGAATTCATTAACAACCTACCAGCGGAAATAACTGAGAGAATGTACTTCCAGCAAGATGGCGCCCCTCCGCATAATTCAAGAATAGCGAGAAATTATCTTCAAAATCGCTTTCAAGAGAGAATTATAACAACCCATGGTCCAGTCAGGTGGCCACCAAGGTCACCTGATCTCACTCTGTGCGACTTTTTTCTATGGGGGCATCTTAAAAATAGGGTGTATTCCACACAGCCTACAACTCTACATGAGCTAGAAGTAAAAATTCATAGAGCTTTCCAAGATATCACGCCCCAAATGTTGAGAAACGTTTTACATGAAAATATCACCAGAGTAAATAAATGTATTGACGCTGAGGGAATGCATTTCGAACATTTGTTTTGAATTTATTTTATCTTTAATCCTATCAATTTGAATTTTTTTTTTCGATAAATCTGTTTTTTCGTTATTTGAAGAATAATAATTGGATTTTTTGGTATTTCATTTCAAAAAATTACTTTCTATTATATCATTAGAAAGGAATGGTTGTGCTGAATAGTTCAGGCAAGAAAGAGTTGTATGTTCCTATTTAAGTTATGGACCTACAGAGTATTGTTTTTTTCCCAATTTTTCCAATATTTTTTTGGCGGCTTTTTATAACGCCGACGAATGAAAATAAAATATCACAGTAGTAGCAACTATTATCAAGTGACGTATGGTTTCCATAGCCAACTTTTCAATTTTTGGCTTTCATTTTGCTTCCACGGCCTACTCGGTGAATTTCAATTATAATTTTTTTCTGATCTGGTTTCTGGTTAGATACCAACTTGTGATATGTCATTAGGAAGGGAATTGAATGCTGAATGAAGGGAAAAGAAAAAAAAGTAGGGTTTCCATTTAAAATAAGAAAGTTGATGTTACTTCCGGTCAGACTGGAAGTTAACTTCGACATGTCAATATGCTCAAATTCTAGCTCTTATGTCATTATATCGACGCTCCAAATTTCACAAACCTACTTCATACAATAACTGAGATATTCCGTAGGCAATACTTCCGTAGCCACCCGGTATATCCAGTACCGAAAGTGAGTACCACCATATTATGAAGATTATCACATAGTATCTTGTATTATTATTAGAAAACATTTTAATGAAAATAATGGCACGAATATATCACACCGAATCCCGCGATTTCTTCTTATATTAGCTTAAGATTGACAGGTTCTAATGGTGAATTTTCATGAAGCTTAATTTCAATACGTCCAAATGAAGTGCGTGGTTATTATTGTGGTTAATTTCATTTCAGTAAAAAAGTATATGAATAAGTCGAAAATGTAACAAATAAAACTGATTGGTGATAGTGATTCAGTAAATTTCAATAATTACATTTCTTTATTCATCTCATGTCGGCAATTCTTGAAAACTTCTGTGCTTGTAAAGTTACCCTAACAGGACCGAGGCGGTACACGCAAATGCGGAATATTTGTGAAACAGGTCAAGATATCATTTGTTTCTTCTTAATCAGTTTTGCAGGTATGAGTCGACACACCAGGGTTTTTAGACATCTTACTTTAAACTGTCGCGTAGCACAGTGTTGCAAAATTTCGAAAACCTTGCCAAAAATCTGGCCATAAATACACATTTTTCAAAATTTCCATAAACAGGTTTCAAGGGTCGCTGAATACAAATTCTTGTCACAATAATTGAAGAATTCACAAAAGCAGGATTCTGAATGTTTCTGTTCAACCTGCTTTGCAGAAAAATTCGTATTGGAATTTTAGAACTTTTAAATGCGGCTGGTTTTCATCATTCTGTTACTTCTGAAGGGATCTGATGGTTTTTGCAAAATTTTTCACCATCGTTGAAGTTGCCAAATCCTGGTCGATCAACCAAAAGAGCAGGTATGGATTCAAAAGCTTGCTGAATTTCATTTTCATTTTCTGCTACTATTCTTTCATTATCTCGAGCTTGCCATTTTTCAGTATTTAATTTATGGGCCACATGTGACAAACACGTGAAAACGAATACAATAATCAAAAGAAGACAAGCCAAATTCAAATTTAGAAGTATTGAGAGGTTTTTGTAATATGATACCGATGTTATTGAAATATATAAGTACAGCCCCTAAAAAACCCTTTCTTGCGAAGAAGTGATATATCATTACATATTTTTTCATCAAATCATTGTGACTACAGTAAATTGTGTTTTTATATAAATATAATTTCCGTTAACTGAAATTCTGGATGGTTGAAGCTTTGGGACTTGGTCTATATGCGTTGTTTATGGAATTCAATCAAGAATATGCAGCTTTATATTCCTGGCAATTGCTCACGACCTCTACTACGGGATTTTATACAAAATATGCATAATCACTGCGTAATTCCAATCAGTAAATCCAGTGTATTTTCGAGTTTTCGAATAATATGACATTTTTCTTATAATTTGCACATTTTTGAAACACCCAATATATTATTGATGCTCCAATCTATAAAGTGTTCATATCGATGGATTTGATTGATTTTTGATCGATTAATTTTGATGTGACTGAATCATTTCATTCATCATAAGATTAATTTAAGAAAGATCTAACATATTCTTTCTAAATTTTTTCAAGGAAGTTTGGTTGAAACCAAATTTATCGTAATAAAATGTTCTTTCCTCCTTACCCGACGAACTCCTATGTTGTCATTTGAAAAGAATAAGAAAAATAAATCTGAAAATGGGATTTTAGATGACAGATACATTTGGAACTATAACAGTAAAGTTGTATTTTCCTCAAAATTATATGACCCAAATTAGTGATGCGAACTTTAGATCAATAAATGAATTTCAAATTTAAAAAAATATTACAAAAAGTAGCCATTGATACGTGGTTATTTTCAGAATCTCATATGGAGACAAAAAAAAATGAAAATATACGAGTCACATTTAAAAATAGAAAGTTTATGTTAATTCCGAAGAATAAAGTAATAATTTCACCATGCAGGTTCTTCTTCAAAAGTGACAACTGTGAACTGACCCGAAGAGAAGCGTAACACGTCTTGACTCATGCGCAAATTGCTATGCTGTAGGTGGGGATGCCCTTCGTACAAAAAACATTTTGATAAGTATAATGCAACAATTCCCAAATTATATTTTTGCCTAGGTTTTTGGGATTTTGCAACACTGTGCGACCCAAAGAAGTCTGTCCGTCGACGAAAATTTGATACGTATTCACTGAATATGAACAACTTCAATTAGAACTTAGAGATTCGTAATTATTGTTATTCACATAACCAAAAATGGAAAGACTTATTTCACCTTTTAGACGAATGTATTGGCAAATCACAAAAATCAAATAAAATCTTCTCATGACGTGTTCAGTGCATTATTGTATCTAACCCAGCGTTGAAAAAAAGAACCGACCTGTTACAGATGTAACAACTCTTGTGACGTACTAATAAATTCAACTTCATCGCTTTACTTGGGCGGTGCTATGGATTCTAAATAAATAACAAGTGTCAGTGATGAATATTTTATTGCAAATTAAGTCTAAAATGAATTATTCTTCTGATGTTTTCCAATAAATTCGATAATACCGAGTAAGTTAAGATTATTGAAAAAGATATCAAGAGAAATGAGTGAAAAATATTTGTAAAAGGCTTTGTTAGCATATTTCCAAAAATGAAAAACTATATAATTGATCCACAGTATGGAGAATTTACTCAATGTTAAAGGCAGAATTAAATGTCACAAGGAACAGAGACATCCAAAAATGTACCAAATTGGTAACACTTTTGAAGCGAAGATCTGCGTTTCCTCACTAAAAATCTACGATTCTAGAGGAAATTATGAAATGTCATTAGAGAGGCTGATGACAGGAAGTTTGTATTCGCTACTGTATAATTTACCGTCATTTTATTTGAAAAATTACTGTTTCAAGTTAATAAATTATGATGTGAAAACACTTTGAGAATAAATGAAACCCTTGATTATGACTGCACCTATAATATTTCATGCTTGAAGTATCATGATATATTATATGAGCAGCTATTCAAGTGAACAACGAAATAAAAAAACAATATTGATAATAATAATAAAGGTCTTCAATAATCCGAAGGTAAACGGAAATATATGAGATAATTATAAAGATAAGGATAGTTTCAATTAATTCTAGAGTCCTGAAAATGGTCCAGAATTGGTGACATAGTTACCATTCGAGTATTCTTGATTTACATGCAATAGCATTTGAGAACTTAATTCTTTCTGTCGGTTCACTATATCTTTTATACAGCTATTTGCACCGGTTCTCCTTAATTACAAACTTTCTGTTCTGTCTAATTTGACAGGCTGGCGGGAGGATGACATGTGGTTTGGAAAATTTGTCTCTACCGGAAAATTAGCCACATTATCGCCTAGAGAGCTGCATGCACATTAGTTAAAATGAGTAGTTTACAGTTTATTAACCACCCTAACCTGACCTACCTTAGGTAATACTTAGTATACATTCAAAATGTTTACGACATGAAGATGTTGTTAAAAATTTTGGATGAATAAGAAAAGTTGAAAAGACTCGCCATTCCCTTTCTCGAATACAAAGCAACAGATTCGTAAGTAAACTAAATTAACAACATACCAATAGACATTTTGTATTAGGATATAGATACAGTGTTGAATCTGAAATTTACTTTTATACCGTTTCATCATAGGGATATTCAATTTCAGCCAATCAGGTTTAGTATATAGAGAGCTGCAGGTTTGGTCGCACTAAATCGCGGAAAAAATGTAAGTTCGTCAATCATGAAAATGATGTACCCTCACGTACACTTGTCTAGGCACATCATAAAAAATTTGATTCAAATTCTAGGTCGTCATCATCTAATATTGTACGTGACATTCTGTTTCAAATCTGATACAATCATCAGATACCCACATAAATGCATTCACATCAGCAAAATCCAGGAAAAAGTGCTCGAAAAACTTTAAACATGAAGGATATAGGAAAATGTTTCTTGTAAAAGGTGAGGTTAAGTCGTTAAGTGGAACCTAAGCTTGAAAAATGTGAGGCTTATCTTGACTAAGGCTTACGTTGTCCTCAAATAGCGGTGCAATGTAAGGTACACTTAAGTCATAAGGTAACCTTAAGTTGAACCGGTGCAAATAGCCGTTTTAGTGTCGCAGTTTGACATGAATCAGTATCTTCAAATTGATAATGTCTCAATGTGGATTATTTTCTACGGAAATTAGTGAGCAAATCTATACCAGAAAACATCGAAACTAGTAAAGAGTCTGACTAGAGACAGTTTACGTCTTTTTGAAACGTTTATAAACGAGTATATGAAATTTCATGTAATAATCTTCCTGAATATCACTCGACCATGACAAATACATATTATTATTTTCTACAATCCATCTCGAGTAACTTGTATTTCGAAATAATCCAATTCGACCGTATGAACATTAATAATCATAGAATATCCTCTTCGAGATAAAGCTCTCGGGTGTTCTTCAGATTATTAATGTGAATATGGTATCATCAAGATACTCTCGATATAATGTAAAAAATAATAGTCGGCTATTTGTCATGGTCTTGGGATATTATAGCTACGAATATTTCAGTCAATCTTTCAGTTCCAGCATTGACCTAATGTGTAGATAAAACCGGTAATTTGTAAACGTTTAAAATTGAAACACCATTATCAGAATTCTGTAATTTACCTAACGACAAATTCCATTTTTGTTCTTAAGGGATATAGGATATTATACATGATAACGAACTAGGAATCATCAATAATATTTTTTTCCTGGATGAAGATCGATAACCAAATACCAATGGGTTAATTAATAAATCAGACAAATCTCCGGTTTTTGGGGTATCAAGTAGAAACAAATGGTATTTTTCCCTTTATAGTCCGTCAAATTATGACAGATTTTGCTGACTCACTTTCTCGTTTTTGGGATTTTACCCACTGAAAATTATGTCAGTGTTGAACTCAAAAAATGAAAATTTAGCGATCGGACGTATGCTAGGCATATAGAAAATTCATTTTTCTTTTGCAGAAAAAAAAATTGTTTTTTTTTTTAAATTTTCTCGTTTATGGCATTTTAACACATGAACAACAACAATCTAGTACTAAAAAACCAAAGCCATAAGGTTTGCACATGCTCAAAGGGTTCAAATAGGGGCGCGATCTTGTAAAAAAATAGTTGGATGCTGATTCATTTTCTCGCTTATGGCAATCGACATAATGAAATTTAATGTCGTTAGGAACCCGAAAAAAAATTTCCATAAGCCGGTCAGCTGTTGAGGTATATTTTCCGGACGGAAAATTTTGTGAATTTTTTTTTCGTTTTCCGGCAAACTTTCTCGTTTATGGCATTTGAACCATATGATTTTGATGATGTATAAACATCATAATAAAATTCCCATAAGATTTGCATGTACCTCAAGAAAAGCCATAAGTTTGTAAAGTTGTAGGAAAATTTGTGGAAATTTTTTCATTTTCTCGTTTATGGGAATTGGCATGTAAGAAGAAAATAGTATTTCAAGACCAGAAAAAAAAGCCATAAGTCGGAAACATGATATTCATGTTTTATACAGTGTGGCCCATTTGAAATGGAAGCACCCTTATAAAACATACTTTTTTCAACCGATTGAAATGATTCATCATTAGGAAGATAATCGAAAAGTCCAATAGATTATCAAATTTCATGAATAAATCTTCATTTTCAGGGCCAAATATTCTTTTTTTTTTCAATGTAAAAAAACTGAATTTTTTTTTAGCTATTCTTGAGAAAAAATCTGACTATACCACTGGATTCGTGGAAATGGTTCATTTTGAAATTTTCTTGAAATTCGTCCATCAATAAAAAAGTTATGGGAAAATTAAATTTAAAAAATATGACGTTTAATCAACCCACCATTTCAATTTCTACACTTAACCAAAATTCGGAATACATCACTGAATTTAGGGGGTCTCAAAATATTACTGATCAGAATTTCATCGAAATATATCAATAAATAATAATAAAAAAAAATTATTGACTAAAATTATATTTTCATGAAATTCCATCAACAAATTTTTCAAATTTTGTTATCCTGTAATTTTCTCATTTATAAATAGATATTGATTAAAGTCTGAACAGTGATATTTCGAGACTTCCTGGTGTATTCCAAATTTTGATAAGAGTTCTTAAATTGAATTGGTGGGTTGATTAAACGGCATATTTTTAAATTTTCATTTTCCTATAACTTTCTCATTGATGGACGAGTTTCAACACACTTTCAACAAGAACTATTCGAAAATGTAGCGAATCCAGTGAATTGGTCAGATTTTTTCAAAAAAAAATATTTTAGATTTTTTACTTTGAAAAATGAGAATAGTTAGCCCTTGGAAATGAAGAATTAAATTTTAAATTTGGTGTCCTGATGGACTTCTTGGATGTCTACCCTAATGAAGAATAGGATATTCTGTAACAAGGTTAGAATGAAAATTCGATGCGAGTGGAAAGTTCCGAGCGCGAGCCGAAGGCGAGCGTGAGGAACCACGAGCATCACAAATTTTCATTCTAACCGAGTAGCAGACTATACTTTCTCCACGATCAAGATAGGAAACGTGACAGCAATAATTTTGACACTTACTCAAATTTTGCCACTACGATGACAATCAACTGCGTCAAGGCTAATGTTATTATTGCTAACCAGTGTGAGAATATTATTCTATCACATGAGAGAGAATGTAAATACATTTAAATTGCATGGGGGCAGAGGTGTTGCAGAATATTTCTTCAATCTCAAGAGAGAGAATTCCAGCATTCTGTAATCAAATTTGATTCAATCGGTTGAAATATTAAAGTTTGATATGAGTGCTTTCATTTTAAATGGGTCACACTGCATAAATAAATACATTCATTTGAAAATGCTGCTGCGAGAAATTAATGAAGATAAAATTGCTCATTTCTTCTTCTATGGGATTTGGCATATGCATTGCAAACTTCATTCTTAGGCCATATAAAAAAGCCTGAGTGGGAAGTATGATAGTAATATTAAAATCAGATAATTTCTTCATTTGAATAATTCTTTATAGAGTGAAAAACTAAATTGTTACAGGCATCATTGTGACAAACTCATAGGGGTTGTGAAGGTAATTTGAGCAATTTTGCCTTAAAACCCCTATACAAAAGTGAGCCATTAGGGAACTATAAGCAATTAAAACATGAGATAAGCAAAAAGTGCACTAGTTAAAAAATGATCTTATTCACTAGATACCTTGTTTTTATATTGAAAAAACTGAAATGTCCATAATTTATACTGTGTGATCCATAATTATTATAGAAACTATGGAGTTTAAGTGGAAACGCAGTATTTTTGAGTTGAGTTAAGATGTTTGTTTATTTTTTTCCAGAATATATAATCATAAACTCCAAGGAATACGGTGATTCAGTCATAAAAAAAACTGCCAACCTCATAAAAATTCACGATAACCACCTTTTTTGAAATTTTTTTTAGACTTTAACTCCGTTGAGGTAGGAGTTTTCTTTCACCACTGACTTGTTATGCAAACACCAGATATTTTTTTATGTAGCTGCCAATATAGAAATAAAAAATTTGAAATTCTGACTGAAATCAAGGGAAAACACACTCTTGAATAATCCAAATCTACTAGTAAAAAACACTGTGGTCAAGATAGGATTGACCAGCAGTGAAGGTGTTTTGAAATAGTATTTCGGAGATCATTTCTTGGAGATGGGAAAAGTGGTGACATATTCCTAATTTATTGATAATCTTCGGAATAACATCAGAAATAAACGAAAGTGAATATTTTTCATTCATATACCGGGTGTTAACGAATCTATTAGACCAGTCATAACTTCTAGACCATTAGGTGTATCAAAATGAGATTTGGTATAGGTAAATGGTATGTGAAGAGGAGAGTTTTCACATATTTTTCACTTTCCGGTCACTTCCGGTTTCACCGGATATGACTCCAGTTCTAAATTTTTAAATGGAAAACCCTGTATATTGTAACATTTTTTGATTTCTGAGACAATTCTAGATCAGAATGTGACATTTTCGAAAGTTTTTATTTCTACTCAATTTTTTTGGAGACACTTTTGAAATTACATCTAGGTGGCCATGATCGGAAGTAAACTAATCTAAGGACCTCAGGTGATATCAGAATATTACAATCGCGAAGTTGTAGTGACTAGTATGATAGATATGAATAAGACAAGTTGGAAAAATTACATTTTCGTGTCTAACTATTATTTTTCAAATGGCGACCATTTTTTGACAAGCACTTTCCGAAAAAAGGATATTTTGACGAATCTTACGATACCAATTTATTTGCGATTGGATTACAAATAAGAACATAAATTAAATATTACTGAGGAAAATACTTCATAATAATTTATTTACTTCTGTCAAGTGTGCCATGGATATTAATTCATTTACTTTTGTAAGCACTTTCCGAAAAAAGGATATTTTGACGAATCTAACGATACTAATTTATTTGCGATTGGATTACAAATAAGAACATAAATTAAATATTACTGAGGAAAATACTTCATAATAATTTATTTACTTTTGTCAAGTGTGCCGAGGATAGGCATGATGAATAATATTTTGCAGATATTTTGATCAAGTCTTCTTTGGAGAACAAAACAATCACTTAGATTATGACAGTGCTTTAAGAGCAGAAGGTAAAATTTTCTTGATTTTCGTTAAATTTAAGTTCAATTGTCCGTCAAAATAATGTATACTCAAAGTGAAAAAGTGGATATGTTGTTATTGTTTGGAGAATGTCACAGAAATTCAAGGAATGCTGCTGAGTTGTATGCTCAGAGATATCCCAATCGGCAACATCCATCCCATCAGTATTTTCCGTATGTTGAGAATCGTTTTGGGCAAGAGGGAAATCGAGAGGCAGAACAGAGGTTTATAATAAATGAGAAGACTGAGATTAACGTTCTTGCTATGGTTGAGGTTGACAAAACGGTTTCTTTAAGAGAAATTAGTTGAGAAATGCAGATAAGTCACGAATCAGCAAGAAAAATATTGAAAAAGCACGGATATCGAGCATTTAAATATCAGTTACATCAAAATTTGTATGCTGACGATGGCGATAGACGAGTAGTGTTTTGTGATTGGTTGCTTCAAAATCATAGAGTTAACCCAAATTTCATCAACTTCATTCTATTTTCCGACGAATCACGATCTACAAATAATGGCTTGTTTAATTAGCAAAATTCTCGGTACTGGGCCCAACAAAATCAACATGCAATGAGAGAGGGCAATTTTCAAGAAAGGTTTGGCGTCAATGTCTGGGCTGGTATCGTTGGAAACAGAATAATTGGAACAATATTATTTCAAGGTCAGTTAACAGGGGCTAGATACTTAGGTTTTCTTCAAAATGAAATCGAGGATCATCTTCATAATATACCTTTAGCGGTTTTACGGCAAATTTACTTCCAACAAGATGGAGCACCCCCTCATAATACCAGATACGGTCTTGATTACTTAATAGAGCATTTCAATAATCAAGTTATTGCAATCATTGGTCCAGTACGGTGGCCTGCCCGCTCACCGAATCTGACTGTGCTAGATTTTCTCATTTGGGGATTTGTTGAAGAAAGGGCCTACTATGCAACAGCCCCAGCCACTCTCAAAATCTTAGAAGAAAGGATTCTACCGGCATTTAGAAGTATAACGCCACAAATGTTACGAAACGTGTTGAGAGGAACAATTGAACGAGCTGAAATGTGTCTTCAACAAGGAGGAATGCACTTTGAAAATTTACTATAGTGAAAATTTTAAGAAATTAGGATATTGAAAAAAATGTACGTGCATCGCTGAAATTATTGTTAATTTTGTTAAATTTGTTGATCCAATCGCAAAAAAATCAGTATCGTTAGATTCGTCAAAATATCCTTTTTTCGGAAAGTGCTTGTCAAAAAATGGTCGCCATTTGAAAAATAATAGTTAGACGCGAAAAGGTAATTTTGCGAACTTGTCTTATTCATATCTATCGTACTAGTCACTAAAACTTCGCGATTGTAATATTCTCATATCACCTGAGGTCCTTAGATTAGTTTACTTCCGATCATGGTCACCTAGATGTAATTTCAAAAGTTTCTCCAAAAAAATTGAGTAGAAATAAAAACTTTCGAAAATGTCACATTCTGATCTAGAATTGTCTCAGAAATCCAAAAATGTTACAATATACAGGGTGTTCCATTTAAAAATCTAGAACTGGAGTCATTTCCGGTGAAACCGGAAGTGACCGGAAAGTGAAAAATATGTGAAAACTCTCCTCTTCACATACCATTTACCTATACCAAATCTCATTTTGATACACCTGATGGTCTAGAAGTTATGACTTGTCTAATAGATTCGCTGACACCCGGTATATAAAACAAATTTCGCATTTCAAATGACGAAATTGTTTTTCAAAGAGAGAAACATTTTCCGCAATGAAAAAAAAATTATTCAAAATTAAATCCAGAAATTTTGTGTCCGAATACATAATGTTGAAATCATGACATTTCGTATAAAATACATTATATTGATGAGGTTTAACATTGTTACCAGCAGTAAGCAATATCTAGGTACACTTTAACTTTCTACAATGTGGGGTATTTTCTGTTCCTAGGGCTCAAAAGTAAAACTTTGATGTCGGATTCTAGTAAAAGAAATAACCACATTGGAGAAAATAATAAACACCAGTTCGTTTCCACACCACCTTAGAGGCAGAGTTTCCGGCTTTTTTCATAGTGGCATCCCCTTCAGGCCTAGTTCAATCTTAAGAAGTGAAAGTTCCAGAATAATAAATTGCTTCTATGTCAAAATGAAAATCAAACTCATTTCCAGATTCAAATCTGGTCAACAACAACGAAGAACCACCTGTCTACAGGACAGGAAAGAAACACAAAACAGTTTATTTGAAACCATAGTCGTGGTAGGTACTTGTAAGTTGGTTTTTTCCGTTTTTGTTTATAATACTTCTGAATAAATACAGGAAAGCAAACTGCTCACAAACCACTCTTGTAGGATGGTACACTTTGTCACTTTCTCAATTATTTTTCTGAATGGAAGTTTGGAAATTTCACAATTACACTTTATTATGGACTCGGACTGGCAAAGTTAACTATTTATTTCACTATTTATGAGTTAGTTTTCACAAATACTATGGTTCTTTTTCGGGGGGAAGGATTTCAATTCAACAAAAAGGTAGTTCCAAACTTTGATATTTTTTTACCTTGAAAGCTGAGGTGGTGATCGAACAGGGTTGGCTTCAGATATTTTAGAGACAGCTTTCTCAACAGGTAAATTAGTTTTAGAGCCAATTTATGCAACATATCATTATCATAGTCACAGACACTATCACAGTCCATGTCTTAGTCGTACACTTCAGAAATTTTTATATTTATGCATCACAGTCATTAGCTTCAAAATTAAAAATTGACAGGTTACAACACTGCCATTATTTTCTTTTTATCCTAAAGGGAGACAATTTTAAATCATTTCAATAAGAGTACCTCCTCCATGGCTATTTTTTTCCAAAACACAATAAATAATGACAAATAACAAGAGTCGCAAGTCAAAACAAATAATTATTCATGTCATTCGTCAAATAGATATCGACGCACATGCGCGTTGTGCATGTCGTCCTAATTAGAAGCATAAAAATTGAAAATTGCCAACTTTGAGAGTTCTTATGATTATGATTCAGACTAAAACAAAAGAAATTGCATAAATGGTCCTACTGAAATGTACACTTTCAATTTGATTTAATGATTAAGACAATGACTGTGATTAGGACTATGATAATGACAATGATGCATAAATTGGGCCTAAATACTGCGTAAGCCTTTCGAAAAACTAGCGGCTAGTGCAACCGATGCAACTTTATTGGAATCCACTGAGCACGCTCAGTAGATTCCAATTATGGCTGCTGCACGGCTGATCTCTCTGAATTTTGGATAAATAGTCGTTATATTGTAACAATTTTGTATTGTTATTATGTCTTGGTAAGGTTAGTCAGGACACGTATTGTTGGCTAGTAATTCACGCATTTACAACTCGGTTTGCAAGCAGCTGTTTGTTTAGGTAGGTTAGCTTGCTTAGTTTAGGTTTGTGTGTTAATTGCGAGCGAAACACTAATTCACGCATTTTCGAGTCTTGCAAGCAAGATTAACTTGCTCAGGTTGGGTTTGTGTGTCAATTACGAGTGAAAAAACAAATTCGCGCATTTTCAATTCAGTTTGCCTTCTTATTTTGTCACCTAAACATCCCGCCATATTGAACTACAATATTTTAATTCGAGTTTGGTGCATGCTCAGTAGATTCACATAAAGTTGCATCGGTTGCACTAGCAGCTTGTTTCCGAAAACAATCCGAAATGTGTTTGTTCTCAGTTAAAATAACTATTAATCAATGATAACACTTTAGTTCATTTTGATATGTTTGATTGTATAATTTTCGCAATTTGACATAAATCAGTATCTCAAAATTGATAATCTCATTGTGGATTATTTTCCACTACAGAAATCAGTGAACATTTGAGCAAATCTATCCCAGAAAATATCGAAAAGAGTAGAGTCTGACTAAAGACAATATACGTCTCTTTGTAACGTTTACATACCATTATATGAATGTTCATGTAATAATTTTCCTGAATATCACTCGACCATGACAAATACAGAAATAGAGAAATTTATCCCGAGTAACTTGTATTTCGAGACAATCCAATTCCACCGTATGAACATTAATAATCATAGAATAGCTCCTTCCAAGTAAAGCTCTCGGGTGGTATTCAGATTATTAATGTAAATAAGGTCTGGTCAAATTTTTCAAAATACATGATACTCCCGATATAATTATGAAAAAAAATTATAGTCGGCAATTTGTCATGGTCTGGGATATTATAGCTACGAATATATCAGTCAATCTTTCATTAGCAGCATTCACTCAATGTGTAGATGAAAACTGTAATTTGTAAACTTTTAAAATTGAAACACCATTATCAGAATTCTGCATTTTACCTAACGACAATTGCCATTAGCGTACTAATGGGTTATATAGGATATAATGATTACGAACTATGAATCATCAATAATATTGTTCATCCTGGATGAAGATCGATAACCAAACATATAGGAATAGGATGGGTTAGTTATTTAAGCAAACAATTCTCCGATTTTTGGGGTATCAAGTGGAAAAACTGGCATTTTCCCCTTTAACAAACAAATATTTTTGCTCCTAGATGCGCATTTCTATATCCAAGTTATCATCCTCGGTATGGCTAGTACGCTATCAGTAAGTTATCAAACCAAAAGAAAACAATGACAAAAAAAAATTATTTAACAATTTGAAATAAACATGAAACAATAAAAAGAGGAGCAAGAGATCATGAAGAAACAAGAGAGAGAGGATCAAGAGATCCGGGGGAACCAGAGCAAGAGTAGAAAAGAACAAGAGGAGCAAGAGAAACGGTTAGTAATGAAATTATTACAACATAGTATAATAATAATAATGTTTATTGTTCAAAAGATTCAGATACAATATTTATTTTAACAGCTGAGATATTGACAATAAACAAATGGATTACCAAAAGATTCAAAGTAATCTTGTACAAGAAATATAGGGGCTATAATGGAAAACAAACATTGATAAGTTACAGAAAACATACAAAAATATGGTAAACAAATAAAAGAATAAAAAAAATAGTTCCCAATAAGGCGAAACCTTTGTAGTGGGAGTAGGAATAAAATAAATCAAAAAGTATCAAATGATAGGATTTTATGGTAAGATAGATCAGATCAGTATATTAAAATAATATGCATCTTGAATGTGGCTTTTTTAATATCCAGAGTGCTAGTCATAGTAGATAATGCACGGAAAAGCGAACCTTGTGAGTAGTGAATTTTATCCACGCAGACCTTTACTCTTGTGATGAAATATTGAAGTTTAATAAAAACGACAATACATTGATGTTAAAGGAAGGACCAACGGTAAAAGTATTTAGTATTTCTGTTTAAAAAACAGACAGTAATTATCTTATAGTACTTTAGCCACTTGGTATCTTTTCAAACTGATGAACAATTTTTTTGTTGTGTCCTTTACTTCAATATTTGTTTATGTTTTATAGGATTAAACTATGATATGAATTTTTTATATCTATGAACTGATGAATGAGAAGGCGTGGTTAGTGTCTTATCCATTTTTTGATTTTTGAGTTCAACAGCTGATGAGAATTGAGCTGTATCATTTCCTGAGGAATCAAGCTATACAGGGCAATTCAAATTCGTCCCCCACCATTGGGATCTCCTAAACTACAGGAGATACGTCGAAGCTTAAATTGGGGCAAAGTTGCGTATTCTGGAGCTTAACAAAATACTGTTTTGAAACTTGGAAAATTCCGAGTATTTCCGGAAATATCGGGAAAAAACTGAAAATCGGAATTTTCGTTTTTATTTTTTTCTATCGTTATTTGACAACATAGCTCAAAACCAAAAGTACATTTTAATTGATACTTTTTTTCAGCTACACGTTTTCATGTTCAGATTTACTATCCGACGTTTCGTCTTCTGGCATTCATCATCAACTTTTTTTTCTGTTATGGGCGCCATATTGTTTTTTTATACAGAAAAATAGTGATTCTCATTCTGATTTCATTGATGTATAATTTGTTATAATTTGCACTTTTGAAACCACAGATATTAAAAAAAACAACTTCATCTGAGATGGTCATGACTCCATCGAAAGATTTTGTTTAATAAACACTAGTTGTCAGAATTCATTAAACATCATAAGTTTGCACAAATACTTCAGTCGAAATGTCCTCATTCTCAAATGAAGAAAAACGAGATATGTTGAAACTTTATAAAAATTTGATAGGAATAGTACGAAAACAACACAAATTTATTTTGAATTATATCCGGAAAGACAACAGCCGGATAGAATATTATTCGGAATTTTGGGCAAACACTTGGCTGAGTACGTAGCGTTTCCAAAAACAAGAATGAAATCATGAGCTTGTAAAAAATGCACAAAAAGTATTACAACAAGTGTTCGAAATGATGGCCTTCCTGTTGAATACATAGCCGAGCTCGTCTCAAATTAAGAACAGCCCTAACAATATCCCTTCTTCTGATAGACCTGAGTTGCGTGATGATATTGTCTCTATGTTTATCTACTGTGTCATAATCTTGCTCTCCATAGATTCTTTCTTCAAAGTGCCCCACAAGAAAGTATCCAAAACTGTAAGGTTTGCCGGCCACCTCACTGGTCCAGAATTTCCTAACCACCTATTAGGAAATCTTTGGTGTAAATATTTGCAAACTGCTCTTTTATTGTATGGAGGAACCCCGTCATGCTGAAACCAGCAGCTGTTATAATTAACAAGGGGAAACGTATCCATATATTCTTCGAATTCGTTTCTTAAGAACCGAAGATAGGTTTCCCCGTTCAAAGTATTAGAGGAGAAATGAGGTCCAAGTATTCGGTAGTCATAAATTCCAGCCCACAAATTCAAACGAAACCGAACTTGTGGTCTGACTTCTTTGAAGTGTCGTGGATTATTTTCGCTCCAAATGTGCTCATTATTTCTATTAAAAACACCACAGATCGAAAAAGTACTTTCGTCGGTCCAAATAATGATTTTCAGTAAGTTTGTAGGGTCTACCCTAGTCGAGAGCCAGCTACAAAATTCCATCCTTCTCTCAGGATCACCTGGATGTAATTTTTGTGAAATATGTATCCTATAGCATTTCAAACCACTTTTTTTAATTCCCTCCAAACGCTCGTCTGTGGCATATCCATTTCTGCCGAGACTTGATGTGTTGATTTGGAAGGATCTGCATTTATCTAAAAAAGTACCAAAAATAATTATACTTCTTCGAATATGGAATGAACAATTATTTTACCCCGGCTAATAAGTTACGTCTAATATTTTGTTCTATTCTGCTTCCATTTTTCATTCTTGGTTATTGAAACGCACCGTACTCAGCCAAGTGTTTGTACAAAATTCCGAATAATGTTCTATCCGGCTGTTGTCTTTCCGGATATAATTCAAAATAAATTTGTGCTGTTTTCTTACTATTCGTATCAAATTTATAATAAAGTTTCAACATTTCTCGTTTTTCTTCATTTGAGAATGAGGACATTTCGACTGAAGTATTAGTGCAAACTTATGATATTTAATGAGTTCTGACAACTAGTGTTTATTAAACAAAAATTTTCGATGGAGTCATGACCATCTCAGATGAAGTTGTTTTTTTTAATATCTGTGGTTTCAGAAGTGCAAATCATAACAAATTATACATCAATGAAATCAGAATGAGAATCACTATTTTTCTGTATAAAAAAACAATATGGCGCCCATAACAGAAATAAAAGTTGATGATGAATGCCAGAAGAAAATGTTTCGATTCCTGTTTGCAATGCAGAAAAAGAAAATGTAGTCCGGTAATACCAAAAAAGACCAGAAGCTCATGTTTTTCCATTCACTTACGTGGGAATTGATTTTTTTAGGCCAATGTCTGTTGCTGTTGGACGCAGAAATGAAAAGAGGTATGGAGTTTTATTTACCTTTTTCTCGATTCGAGCAGTCCACACCTTGGATACCGGCTCTGTAGTTATGGCCATAAGGCGGTTCATCTTTCGAAGAGGACAACCAAAAGAGTTTTGGACAGACTGTGGAACAAATTTTGTAGGAGCTGAGCGCGAATTGCGGGAGTGGGTGAAAGATCTCATTCATGAAGAAATATCCAACAAACTTACTCTTAACGGAACTATATGGAAATTCAATTGTCCAGGTGCTCCTCATATGGCAGGTGTATGGGAAAGAACGGTAAAAGCGGTAAAGACAGCTCTCAGGGTATCATTGAAGACAGTAAAACCCAGAGAAGAAGTTCTCATCACCCTCTTATGTGAAGTAGAATATATGGTGAAATCAAGACCCCTCATCCATATATCTGTGGACCCTGACGATCCTGTGGCAATCACTCCGAACCATTTCTTACTTCTGCGTCCAGGAGGTGTTCCACCATCATGTGCCGATCATTCAATTTCTACAAGAAAGCAATGGAAGTTTGCTCAAGCCCTAGCAAATATGTACTGGCAACGTTGGATCGTGGAATATAGACCAACCCTAATAAATCGACAGAAATGGCACGATGAAAGGACCACAGTGAAAGTCGGTGATGTGCTAGTCATTGTGGATGAAAAAGCCCCAAGAACGGAATGGCTGATGGGACGTGTTGAAGAGGTGTATCCAGGAAAAGATGGCGTCATTCGAGTAGCAAAGGTTATCACAAATAAAGGAAACTACACCAGACCTGTGTCCAAACTATGCATTCTGCCTACTTCTACTGAGGATTAGTGAAGACGTCTTCCCAAAGGAGACAATGTAGAAGATTCTATATCATTTTGTATTTACATTTCGTTTTGGATTTCTATGATTCATTAATTAAGTGTAATCCAGTGGGTCATAATTTTTGAGAAGTTGTTTTTTTAATAACAGTTTTTGCATGTCACAAATTTTTGGCAATCAATTATACGTTTTCATCAGTAATTTCTATCATTCATTGAGGATTTTCACAGTAACCATTATTCCAAAGAAAATCAAACGTGGTTTCAAATGGTCCCATTTGATCCTCCTTCCCATATAAGATTTCAAGTAACATCTAAATATGCCAGATAGCAGATCTGCAAATAGTCTATACCAGTGTCACCTTCGAAAATGAAATTGAAGTGTCTATCCGATTTTCAAAATTCTTTACTGGAACAGGGATATTAAGGTTAAGAAGTTTTTAAATTGACATACTGAAAATGATCAATTTTGTATACCCACCACTGAATTTAGTTTTTTCATGTTTCCTCTTATTAACCTAATAACAAACATAACATCACGATGTTCAAATAAATTGTACGGTTCATGATTCAATGAAATTTCGTTATATAAATATCAGCGTCAATGCAACTCAATCTAAAATCAGAGCCAACTTTGCATAAAGTTAATTAAAAAGTTACCATCTCTTTTTGTTTCATCATGAAATTGAACGAATTTGTGAGCACATACGGATTTTTTTATCACCAGCTTTATATCTGTGAAACTCGGTAATTGACCTGGTTATAATTGCCAAATTTCCAATGATAGCTCCCTGTCAAGTACTCTTGGAGTTGAACACTACAACAAGAGGAGTCTGAGAACATATGCTTAGGTTTAATTACCACGCGGCCGGAAAGTTAGTTCCGAGATTTTAATTGACTCTTATTAATTATCGTTAGTATAGTTTGATCATTGTTTAAATAGAAGTAAGATAGTTAGGCAATGCCTGTGGAAAAGGTATTGGACACAAACGCGAGTGTCATCTAGCGTGATTAGTTACAAACATGAATATTTGACATCATTTTAATGCAGGTTTCTTCAAAAAACCCTGATTTTAATGCTGTCCCATTGTTTTAATCAAGTTACGACATGACTTGGCGGCCAGATCATTGAAGTTACGACATGACTTGGATGCGAGATCACTGTGGTCATCTACATGTCGCATACACATTTGAATCCAATATAAATCCCATAAGGTTGGCTAACTATCTTACTTCTAAATAAACAATGGTTTGATACAACATGAATTTGCACATAAGCAAATAGTGGGATGTGTTTTCATGAATTTCTGTATCGTAAGACCATACTTTCAGGAACGAAGATGAATGTTAAACGTGATTGACTATACAGGGTAATTCAAATTCGACACCCACCATTATGATCTCCTAAACTACAGGAGATACGTCGAAGATTAAATTAGGGCAAAGTTGCGTATTTTGGTGCTTAACAAAATACTGTTTTGAAACTTGGAAAATTCCGAGTATTTCCGGAAATATCCGGAAAAAACTGAAGATTTTCGTTTTAATTTTTTCTAGAGTAATTTGACAACATATCCCAAAATCAAAAACACGTATCCATTGATAATTTTTTTCAGCTACCCGTTGTCCAGATTTGTTGTCCAGATTTACTATCCGACGTTTCGTCTTCTGGCAATCATCATCGAATTTTTTTCTATTATGGGCGCCATATTGTTTTTTCACACAGAAAAATAGTGCTCATTACTTACATGAGTTGCGCTTCCTAAACCTTAAAAAAACAACTTCATCTGAGATGGTCATGACTCCATCGAATAATTTTGTGTAATGAACACTAGTTGTCGGAAAAAATCATAAATAGTAAATAATTCAGTCGAAATTACTCCATTCTCAAATGAAGTATAACAAGATATGATAAAACTTCATTATAAAGGACCCCACACGGTTTTTGTGGAAAATGGGTCCCAGTCGAATTGGCTGAAAATTTAGTATGATATAGTTTATGATATCCTGATCAAATTTCTCCATGGGCATATAGAGATCTTATGAGTAGTTTTTGAGATACAGGGTGTCAAACATGCAGATAGAGGGTTGTTACTTACCTTTAGAAAATAAATAATGTGGCAGTTATTTTGTTACAAAAAGTTAGTAAGAATAATTGCAATTTTAATATTGTCGACTAGAGCTGTAATGAAAAGTTCTAAGGCTAATTATATCCGGAAAGTCAACAGCCAGATAGAACATTATTCGGTATTTTGGACAAACACTTGGATGAGTCCGCTTGAGAAAACGCACTTTCAACCCTCTCTATATCTAGCAGTAAAATCATGAATTTTGAACGACCCTGTATAATGCAGAATAAACTTCTCTTTACAGAATCAATATACATGATCTTGATGAACTGAACTCAAAATTGCAGCTTCCTAAAGAATCCAAATACCGCAGAAATAAACATTCAATTCGATCTATGTTTTGGATAAAGAATATGGAAAATAATCAACATCTCAGAAACCGTTAGAGATAGGTATAGGAGAGTATGAGGCAGAATTAATGAGAAAGTAATGACAAATTCAAAAATACTATAATATACAGGATGTCCTATTTGAAATAACAAAAATTCTGCTACTTTCTGGTATAAGTGGCAACGTTGCATTGCTGAAAATATTTCAGATCGATAGATCAAGAGCAATTACTTGAGTAATCAAATTTATCCTATGTCCTGTTTTTCGTAAACGTCTTAGGTACCATCGACCGTGACCCACCATGTATGTTATATCTGGGTTTTCACTTTGAACTTTTTAAAAATTGTATTCGGGAGGTTCGAACCACCGTTTAATAATTACAGAAAATTGAAAATACTAAGATGAATTTATTCTACTACATGAAATGAATAAGTGACAATCTACATTTGTAAACGTGAATTTATAACATCTGAGATGCTGACGATGCTGCTCGATATTTAGAATTGGATATCCATCGCTTGGGTCCGTGAGACTGTCGAGTCGGCGGTTTTCCTGGAATGTAACCTGATATGCCTGGGACGGTTACTGTAGATGTTGGATATAACAGCTCCCCTTATATTAGAAAAGTTGATGCTATGCAACAACTTTTAGGGTTCCTCAGACGGGGGTTGCTTAGGCGACTGCGTCTAGATTGAAGGATTCGTTTTGCACTTCTTCTTGTAGGTTTGGTTTTCTCCTTGGAAAGATGCTTGGAATCCTTTGGAACGGTCTGAACGATCTAGTCGGAGGAAGCGGCGAAGCGTCGGGTCTAGTTGGTGCCAATTTTAGTTTTCTTCTACACTTGCAGATGAGGTAAAGGCCTGCTAAAAGTATGATTAATATTATGGTGGTGTATGTAAACCACGAAATGTTTTTCTCGACGAATGGTCTCTGGATTAGGTCGTCCAAAGTTTTGGAGTACGAATCCAACTTGTGTTTGGCGATGTTCAAATCACCGATGTTGAGGTCGTCTAACTTGAGTGGCTGTAATTTTGGAAGTTTTAATTTTTCCGGGATGTCAGCACAGCATTCATACGGAATTGAAATTGGATGTGTTTTGTAGGTTACGTTTGAAATTTTTGACAATTGGGAGTTTGCTTGAATTTTGGTTATTTCAATGAAGGCACTGCATTCTGTCTGTAATTTAACTATAGTATTATTATACACTATTTCAGTTTTCGAGTTCATTTTTGGGCAATTCACAGTAACTTGCAATGGTTCGGAAAGGATCACTAGCCAAAGGTTGTTTTCAAGTTTTTGCACATTGTAACCTTGGCTACAATGTAAGGAACTTCTGCAACTTCGCGGAATGTCTTTATTGTTTTTGAAAATTTGGGCTTCACAAATCGAATTATAGTCGATGGGGTACGCGAACATATCGGAACATAGTTCAGTTTTATACGAAAGTGGCTTGCACTGCTTCAAGTCCGTCACTGGTATAAACATTAAAGAATCATCGTCTTTCGCGATATATTTTTGAGAAATAGAAAGAATGTGATGGAGGCCAGTTCTGTTATCGTAAATCGGAATAGGAAATAGTTGGTATAGAGTATAGATTTGAGGTTCGATGAGAGGAATTTTGAGGATGAAAACTAAATTTGAATTGGTTTGAAAAGCTTCAAGTTCAATGATTTCAAGATATTGGGCTATGTTGGAAAGTTTCGGTTGGAGAGGAAGGTTGTTCCGTCGTAAATTTTGGGAAATTTCTTACAAAGCAGTAACTAATTGATCAGGCCTAATAATCGAAGAATGAATGATATTTAATCGGGCGAAGGTGATCGAGTCCAACACATCATCAATGTTTTCTTCGAGAAATAAAAAGCTTTCCATTAATTTTTCGCAAATGTCGAAGAATTTTAATTTTGCTTCGCTTTTGTTTATATTATCGCTCAAATTATTAATGGAACTTTCTACGATTTTTATGTCATAGTTGAAAGTTTCCTCATTGATTCGCAATTTTCGAATGGTGTCATTGAAATTTTGGATTACGGATGCTGTTACCGAAATTTGGTTTTTCATTAGGTTTTCTAATTGGTGTTCATCGCTCTTTAATCTATTGATACAGTTCGTGTAATATTCACCATCGGTAGCGTCTAGATTTCCTGTGATTGATTTGAAAATACTACCTATACCATTGATAAGGCCTCTTTTATACCTTTTGGTATCTAAAACAATTTCTATTAGTTTTTGTTTTATTGAATTTGAAATTTGGGTGAGAAGACTGATGTGGGTCTTTACTTCAGAGTGAAATTCTTTCATACTCTGACCAGTGAATAGAGTTGTATTGATAAGGGTTTCTAAAATGTTCCTATTATTTTCGTATATATTGTTGAATACTGAAATGTCTTTGTTCACGAGTATAGTCCATTTGTCATTGATGAGTACGATGTTGTTATTTTCGTGGTAGTAGACGCCAATAGTATTATTGATTGATTGGATTTGGTATTGACAGACTACTGATCCGAACAGCAGCGGTAACCTGAAAATAAATCAATTTTCAGTGTACGGCTTCATACGATCGAAGTTTACTTTCGATCTTTGATTGGTTCGGGGATTCAAAAGAATTGCCGAATTTTGAAGTATTTGTTCGATTATGAAGGGGCCATTAAACTTATTTTGCAATTTATCTTTGATTTGAGATTCTTTGACATAGACTTTGTCCATTACTTGATAATTTGGGGTTTCTCCGGATATGTTTCGGTCAAATCGAATTTTGGCATTTTGTTTTTGTTTCAGTATGCGTTCACGAGCAAGTTTATAGAAATGTGAAATTTTGTTATTCAGATCTCTTACGTATTTGGTAATCAGTTGTTCCTGGTTGTATAGAGTTTCGGGGGGTCTATTAGATGTGTGCCCGAAAACTAACTCATGGGGGGGTGAAACCATGACTTTTATTCACCGAGTTATTGTAGCAAATAACTGCATGAGGAAGTACGTTTGATGGTTCTTCGTCTGGGTGTTCGGCTAGAAATACTCTAATCATTTCGAGAAGGGTTGCATGAAATCTTTCTACTGATCCATTTGATTGAGGGTGATTTACGCTGGAGTATGTTAATTTAATGTCGTAGAGTGCGCAAAGATCTTTCATGATTGCATTGTCAAATTCTCTGCCGTGGTCGCAATGTATTCTTAAGGGTGTGCCAAAATGTTGGAAATACCAGAGTAGGGCGTTTGCAACAGTTTTTGAAGATTTGTCTTCAATAGCGTAAACTTGTGTGAATTTTGTTAGTTCGTCGCGTATACCAAGTGCATAGTTTTTCGTCGGTATTTCTATAATGTCGATGTTGATTCTTTCGAAGGCAGTTCTAGGAGTCTCGGTTATTACTAGCGGGTTGTTAAGGTTTTTCCTACATATCTTCTTATTCTTATTCTGCGAATGGTTTCATTGATACCTCTATGGAGATTATTTTTTCCATTATGAAATTGATCGATTATTATTGGGATTTGGTCAGCGTCTGGAGTTCTAATTAAATTTTGACAAACTTTGAATTTAATATCTTTTTCTGCGAAAATGAAACAAAGTATTTCAAGAATAGGAAGTTCTAAGTTATTCTCAACGCAATAAATGTGTGATATGTCAAGTTCATGTTGATTTCTATACAGGGTGAGAAACAAATGTTCTATCACTAAGTCGTCATCAAATGGGAGAAATATAATGTAGTATTTTCGACGTTTGACTGTGTTGCTTGAAACGGTATTGATTTTTAAATTTTGGATGTCGCATTTTTGTTCAAATATATCGTCAAAAATTGTATGGTGGAGGTTTTCGATTTTTTTCTGTCGGGGAAATACAATAATATGTTTGTTTTCTTTGTCGAGCAATTGACAGTTTGAATATTCGACTTTCGAATAGTCAATTAGTGATTTAGTTCGATACAGATTTATAAAGGTTCGGAATTCTCGTTCGATTTGTTCGGAAGAGTATGTTGGAGGGTCATTTTCAGGAATGTTTTCAGTATCGGAAGGATTTTCGGTATCGGGAGGTTTGTCAGTATCGGGAGGTTTTTCTTTCGGTTCTGGGTCAGGCGTGGTTTGTTCTTCGTCACTGTCTGAAATTATTTGTGTGTCGGTATCTTTGTTTGTAGGTAGTACCAATGAACAGGGGGTGAATATTTTGGAATTTAAAGAGAAGCATTTTGTAGGGGAGTCGATTTTGATTCTGGAAAGTGCATCGGCATTTTTATTGATCTTTCCAGGTTTGTAAATGATTTCGTAGTCATATTCCTCTAATTTCAGGCGCCATCTCGCAAGTCTACTTCCGGGATCTTTGATAGAAAATAACCATGTTAGTGGTCGGTGGTCAGTGATGAGTTTGAACTTTCTACCGAATATGTATGGCCTAAAATGTTTTACGGCCCATACGATGGCTAGAAGTTCCCGTTCTATCGTAGAGTATTTGGATTCTGCAGAACAGAGCGTCCTTGAGGCGTAAGCGATTGGTAAATCTTTACCGATCGGGCCTTGGGACAATACGGCGCCAATGGCGAATGCACTTGCATCTGTGGTCAATAAGAAGGTATCTTCGAAATCGGGGTATATGAGTATGGGTGTCGAAGTAAGTGTTCGTTTCAGTTCTTCGAAAGATGTCTTACATTCATTTCCATGTCTTTTTGAAGTAATTTTGTCAGTGGCTTAGAGATTTTGGCAAAATTTGAGGTAAAACGCCTGTAGTATCCAGCCAGTCCGAGAAAAGATTTGATCTCTTTCTGGTTCTTTGGCTCAGAGAAGTTTATGATACAATCGACTTGGCTCGGATTTGGTTTAACTCCATCTCTGGTTATGAGATGACCAAGATATGCTACTTCTTTCCTTAGGAATTCGCATTTGTCAGGCTGTATCTTCAGGTTGGCTTTTCTGAGACGTTTGAAGACTTCTTTCAACCGAGAAATGTGTTCGTGGATTGTTGGTGAATAAATGATGATATCGTCCATATAGACTAAGCATCGTTCATTCTGAATTCCGAGTAGAATGTTGTCCATAACTCTTTGGAAGGTTGATGGAGCATTCTTAAGACCGGAAGGCATTCTGACAAATTCATAATGACCATTCTCAACGGTGAAAGCAGTTTTTGGAATGTCTTCTTTATTGATCTCGATCTGGTGAAACCCTGATGCGAGGTCGAGAGTGGTAAAATATTGGCATCTGCCAAGTTGGTCTAGTAGATCTGATATCATAGGTAAGGGGTATTTGTCGTCGATGGTAAGTTCATTTAACTTTCGGTAATCGACAACAACGCGCCACTTTTGTTTACCTGAAGCGTCGATTTTTTTCGGGACCACCCATACAGGGGAGGACCATGGTGAAATGGAAGGGCGTATAATTCCGTCTTCCAGCATTTTGTTCATTTGTCTTTTGACTTCTTCTTTATAGATTTGGGGATAGCGATACGATTTCGTGAATGCGGGTTTGGCGTCTTTGGTATCAATGGGGTGTTTTATTTCGTTCGTAAATGTAAGTCGGTCGCCTTCTAAATAAAATATGTCTGAGTATTCAAGACATACGTTGGTAATGAGTTCAGTTTCTTCTTCGTTCAGATGTTCTAATCGAAGTTGATTTTGAATCTCAAAGTTTCTGTCCGTCTGTACGTCAATATCATTTGTTTCGTTGAAATTATTGATTGAATAATTTTGGATTGGTTCCAGTTGTATATCAGAAAAATTTACTGTTTTTGGCATTGCGTTTGAGTTTATCACAGAAGTGAGAAATTCGCCTCTATGGTTCACTCTAACTAACGCATTGGGTAATCTAACATTGTCTTTTACCTGGGCTATCAGTATAGCTTCAGTGTTCAAAAGATTGCAGCTAAGTTTAGAAATTTGTTCGGTTCGTGGTTCAATTGAGATTATATTTTGGATGTTGCCCACGGGTGTCGGAATTGAATTTTCGGCGGGTTTTTCACAGTCGGTTACTTTAATCAGGGGGATTGTTTTGAAATCAGTAATAAGTTGTCTGTTTTTCAGGTCCACTATGCAGTGATAATGTTCCAAAAAATCAGATCCTAGGAGTCCATTAAATTCTATATCCAAGTCGTAAATAAAAACTTTGTGAGGGTTGTTTGTGCAAAAGGGTATCAATACTGATTCACAGATATTGATTTTTTGATTGGTTATACCTTGAATCAAAATGTTTTCAGGGGATCTATTGAAATAATTTTGAACAGTTTTTGGTTTAAATATCGACAGACCAGCACCGGTATCGATAAGTATTCTGAAAGTATTGGTTGCGTCCATGATATAATACAAATTTTTTGAACTAATCATAAGCGATTGGGTTATAGGAATCTTTGTTTTGGAAAGTTCAGGTTTGGGTTCAAGTCGTCTGATAAGTTCAAGGTTTGCATTTGATTCTGTAGTTCCGAAGTGGGGTTCGTTTGCTGATTTATTGGTGGATCGAAACATGTGGGGCTTATCGGAAAAACCTGATAATTTTCATATTGGTTTGACTTTGAATATTCAGTATTATAAGAGTCGGACTGATGAGTGAAGTCTTGGTATTCCTGATAGTTATCAGTATAACCGTCAGCGTCAAAAGTTTGAGGATCTTGATAATTATCAGTATAATTATCGTCAAAATTTTGTGGGTCCGAATAATTAGCGGTATAATTATTTGGGTCGGGATTCTGTGAATTTAAATGATGAGTTCTTTGAGTGTTATTGAATCTATTGATATTTGGGTTTGAATGAATGACTGATGGTCTCTGTTGGTTGAAATTAGGATTTGGCCCACTTATTGGGGGTCTGAATTGTGATTGATTTTGGGTAAACGTTTGATTTGGTTGATTGGGTCTTGGATTCTGGTTGAATCTCGGTGTTTGTTGGAAATTGGGTCTCTGGAAGTTTTGTTGAGGTTGTTGAGACTGTTGGTATTGTTTTGTACGGCATTCATTCAAAGTGTGTCCTTGTCTTTTGCAGAAAGAACAAAATTTTTGTTGTATTGGGTTCGGGTTTATTTTTCTACATTGATTATTATTTTGTGAATTTGTGTTTCTACTATTTGTCGATTTTTGCTGTTGAAAATAATTCAACTGCATCTCTCTTCTTACTCTCTGAATTGCAGAGAGCATGTCAGTAGGGTTACCTGCCCTAACTAGTTGTCCTACTTGGGGTTCTAAACCAGCTAAGAGTGTGTTCAGTGCCATCGTTTCGACGAGTGCACTTTGGGAGACTTTTTGGTCGGAAGTAAGATTTTGTTTTTGGATAAAGCATGCATTTTTGCATTATGTGTTTGCAGTCTGTTTATAAAAATTAGTGGCGACTCTCCCGGTAGTTGGTGAGTTCGTTGAAGATCCTGTATCAACGAGGTTAAATCGCGAGTGTCACCAAAATATTGGTTCAAGAGGATTCTTATTTCGTCCCATTTTATTACTTATTAGTTCCGCGGCTTTTCCTCGAAGTTTGTTTTTGATGTGCAAAACTACGAGCACCTTCTGGTCTTGCACTGCCATGCGGTAAGCGGTATTACATGCATGGGTGAAAGTGTTTAAAAATATTTGGTCACCGTCATATTCGGGGACGATAGAAAAAATTTCGTTTAGTCTATAAGGTTCGATTGCAACTGGGGGATTTTCGGGATAATTATCAGGCATGATTGATTGATAAAAGAACTGGTTATTTGATTAAAATGAAAATAAATCGATAAAATAATGTACGAGACGATTCTTAAATTGTCTTACCAAAGGATGTCCATACGGTGGATGAAATCCGACTTCACAAGCGATGCTCCGGACGAAGTTAGCGTTCGCGTGTTCTTCCTCCGTTGAAGAGATCGTCCTGCCGTTCTTCCTTGGTTTTCTTCGTGTTGAGTTGGGGTTTTCTTCGTGTTGAGTTGCTGCTGGAGCTGCTAGTTCTTCCTTTTAAGGATTGGAATCCACCTCCTTCGGTTTAGGCTTTCCTTGTTCCGCAGGAGTTGAAGGATCCTACAGCGACTGCGCCAATTGTTATATCTGGGTTTTCACTTTGATCTTTTTAAAAATTGTATTCGGGTGGTTCGAACCACCGTTTAATAATTACAGAAAATTGAAAATACTAAGATGACTTTATTCTACTACATGAAATGAATAAGTGACAATCTACATTTGTAAACGTGAATTTATAACATCTGAGATGCTGACGATGCTGCTCGATAGTTAGAATTGGATATCCATCGCTTGGGTCCGTGAGACTGTCGAGTCGGCTGTTTTCCTGGAATGTAACCTGATATGCCTGGGACGGTTACTGTAGATGTTGGATATAACATGTATACAGCTGTTCTTGTAATTTTTTTCAGTGTGAAAAAAATTAAATCGTTTACGAAAAACTGTTAAGTTAATAAAGAACAAAATTATTTATGAATATTTTTTTTTTGGTGACCTATTGAGAAGTACAATTTGAGACTTTTAAAAAGGAAATAATTTCCCAACTAATTATTTAATCAATCAAAACATATAAAACGGTTATAAACAATCAAAAAATGTAATTGGGAACAAAAAAATTAAAATCATTGTTTTTCCAAGACAGCATTATGGAAATAAAAAATTCTTCCATATATTAAATTTGTTCTTTGTTCAAAACCAATTTATGACCAAATAACCTCAAAAAATTGTAACCAGTATCAATTACTGCCATTGTTAGATGTAAAAACAGCAATAATATAACATTATTCAAAAACAACAATTTAACAACAATTTTTGGATATTTAATTTTTCTTTACTAATAATTAATTATAATACACTAAATAATAAACTTCAATAAATTTTTATCTTAGGCAGATATATTAGAAAGGTTCCAGGAAACCAACGATTTACGAGGATATATTGAAAACATCTTAGCCTACTATAGAACCAAACAAAATTTCAATTTCAAAATATATTGTTACTCAACATATTCTCCTCTTAATTGGATACATTTATTACAGCGAACCTTTCAAAAAAAATATTTCTTCTTGCTCTGCAAACCAGACCTCACGAATTTTTTGCATGGCAACTTGAGATTTCTGTGCAGGGGCGTTGTCCTGCACAAACAAAACACCTTTGGATATCTTTCCGCGTCTTTTCTGTTTAATTTTTTCCCGTAGAGAAGTCAGTAATGTCGAATAGTAATCTCCAGTAGTTATTGTCCTACTATTTTACAAAAAATCAATCAGGATTACTCCATGGCAATCCCAAAAATCTGAAGCAAGAACTTTTCCAGCAGATTTTTGGACACGAAACTTCTTAGGTCTTGGAGAACCGGAGTGTCGCCATTCCATCGATTACTGCTTTGTTTCTGGATCGTAGAAATGTACCCAAGTCTCATCCATAGTAACAATTCGGTTTAAGAAGTCTACATCGTTTTCAAATCGAGCACAGATCGAACGCGATGCTACTACCCTTGTACGCTTTTGGTCAACATTCAAACATTTGGGTATCTATTTTGCAGCAATTTTTGTCATGTCCAAATTGACGTGAACTATATGATGAACGCGTTCGTATGAAATATTCAGTGCTTCAGATATCCGTTTTAGCCCAATTCGACGGTCTGTTAAAATCATGTCATGAACTGCATCGATATTTTCGGGGACTGACACAGAAACTGGCCTTCCCGATCGGTCATCATCTTCAATGGAAAATTTATCTCTTTTGAAGCAAGCAATTTTTCACAGTCGCATAAGGAGGACATTAATCACCAAGGGTATTTTTCTTTTTTTTTTCTTTGATGTCTTGGCATCGACTGCTATGGTAATTAGCCACGTGTTCTGGATATGCTTTGTTACTAACTCCATGCGCCACCTTAGGAGCAGCACTGTTAATTGGAACGCAACAGTGAATCGTGCAGAACTCACCCCAGTCCAGCCACGAGATTTGAATGATTTAATCGGTCAAATTAAATTAAAACATCCCAGCCGCAACTGGGGCTCGAACTCCGGACCATTCGACCCAAAGTCGGACGCTCTAAATACTGCGCCACGCCCCGACATCACCACGGGTATTAAGCATATCTTCGTAAATCTGCTTACCTCTTAACCCTTTTAGATACAGGTACTTGATGATGGTCCGATACTCCAATTTTTCGATTTTCACAATTTCGGTGGACATATTTTTTCTTTTAATTTATTGCATAACTCTGGTTTACTTTTTTGAAGTCAAACTTTACACTGACACTTCTAATAAGTTATTGTTCGTTGCTATGGTAACGCAATATTTTACTAGATGAGGGGTAAGGGGTAAAACTCCTAGTTCGGAGGGGGAGATTTGTTATTGTTATGATATTCGGACGTAAACGTAGAACCAGTGGCATGCAAATACATTTTCTCATGTTTCATTGTTAATTAAAAATATGTATAATTAGACTCGGTCGGTTCAGAGAAATTTGTTCTCACATGTATCGATAGGATAGGATAGGATAGGAGACCACATCAAGATGACAATCCTGACATCTAATGCTAGGCGGAAGTGCTGTAGGTTTCCCTAAGTTAAAAAATTAATACGCTACCAACAATTTCTAAGTCACCCCGGAGCGCCACGGCAAATAATTACCGCCATGTACCCTCACAGGCTATACCTTTGAGTACACTCTACGAGTGTTGTCAGTTGAGAGTAACATATTTCATTACGATCAATAGGTACAAAAATAAGTAACAATTGTAAATGACATGAGAATTGTTGGAACGCCATCTGTACCACCATGGCATACACTATCTTTTCTACGATCTTTTAAAAATTGACTTTCATTCGTCAATTGTGAACGCAGAAAGATAGTGATTATTGCTGTGTAACAATATAAACTAAATTGTTTCAAAGTAATGAACACTTACTTTCGATGGTTCAACCAATCAAAAATACTGTATTGTGCGAAGAATTAGATTATTGCTGATAAAGCATAGAATAAGGTCATAAATACTGAAAAAATAAATGCTGAAGTAAAAAAGTCAAAATATCCAAATCTTTGAATCACATTAGTAAACTATACTGTACACTTTAAATACGATATACATGAATTATAATACACATAAGAGTTTACGCATAAACTATAATACACATTAGAGATTACATTCAAATTTATGATGAAAGTGTATCATTGAAATACGCATCCAAAGTGTAGTAAGCTAGTAGCTCTCTAACTCTTTCTCTGATGTTTTTTCTGAATTCAGGTTATTGATATTCTGGGGCAGATGATTGAAAGTTGTCAAAAAGTTATTTCTTAACTTTTGTGGAGTTAGGCTAGGGAGAGATCGATATTACAAGTCTGTCGGTACAAAATCGATAATTTCTTATGTAGTTATTACTTAACTTCTTGCATCTCCAAAAGGATTGAAGAAATTCAATGAGGTATCTCCCGAAATCAGGAAGGAGTATGGGCTCCCTCAAGAGATTAAAAATACTACTTAACCCATTGATTAGATTTCAAACCTACGATGATTCACAGTGTTCCATTCACAGTAAATAAGTTTATGTCCACGTCCGGTTTTACCAGAACTGATACGTCACTGACAACATTCCAGATCGATTATTCATATTGATGTATTATGTGGTATTCCGTGTATATAAAATTTCAGTCAAATGGGAATATCGACAACTTCTGATGAACGGATTACCTACGTGATGATCCCTGTATGTCAAGAAAACATTCCAATGCCCTGTATATATAGCTATATAGTGGCTTATGATTTGAATTTGGTTAATGAAGAGTTGATTGAGTTTGCTTACTTACTTACTAACTTACTTTTTAGTATACCTACATTTCAACAAGTTTTTTCCTAATTATGTATAGGTGACCGCTCAGTCGATTTACATATACTTAGTAACATAGTTTTTTAAAGCTATTTCAACGAATAGTGTATTTTTCCTCAAAATCGGGATGAAAATGAGCAAAATCAATAAAAATCAACTTATTAATACCAATGAAAACGTCAACTATGGTTTGTGCCATAATTACCATGCTGCGACGCCTATGGTTTGATTTGACAAGACGACAAATGAGTCGTAAACGGACGTAAACAAACATGATCGCCAAGTTAAGAGTGAATATAATACGGAATTCTAACATGATCACCGAGTGCAGACGAATATTTCTGACAATGCCCTATTTTAACATGATTCGGCCGAGAAGTTTGTAAACAACGTCGGGTATGTTGCTTTCGAAAAAGAGACAGAAAAGCCCTCTCTATATCTTTTATTTCTCGGAGCTAGATATTAATACATCCTCGTATATGTCAATAATTTAAACTTTTACGTCGTTTTATATTAAAACGAAGGCTGGAAAAAAAATCGTTAATCAACAGACACATTTTTCTCCGAAGGGGATTTCTTCTTTCAACATAACTTATTCAAAATTTTAAATTAACATTCAATGCTACAAAAAATTCATTTTCTGTGAAATGCTTTCTTCTGCAGCAGTGCGCCCTTGCTGTAACGGCCGCGCGGAGCACTATTTTCAGCGTTAAGTTAAAATTATAAACAACGGAGATCCGGGAGTCTGGACATTTTATCGGAAATTTCATTTTCTTTACGTAACTTCTTTAAAAATTTCTTAAATACAGTTTTTGAGTAATTAACAAAAAACTATATACTAATTTTTTTCATTTTTATTTTGTTAATAATAATCGCAATTTTTTACGTGCGGTAAAATCCTTAAAATACATTTTTCTAGTGGTCATCTCGAACCCAATAAAGTATTGCTCATATTTTTAGAAGCTAATCTCTATATTTCACATTTTTCAACTTGTTGATCAGACTAGTATACGAAGATTCAAAGGTAACGTGAAAAGGGCTATAACCAAAAATCGCCATATAATAATAATAATGATAGAATAATAAAATGCAGCTCTGCTGACCACGGCTTATTCAAGAACTTGACCTACGCCTTCCTTAGGTCAAGTGGGCTGAAGTCGGAGACCAAGGGATTCATAATGGCATGCCAAGATGATGTCTTCAATACCTTGGTCTACAGAAGCCATGTGATGGGTATAGATATTAGATATTAGATGCAGGGCCTGCCGTCAGGCGCCTGAGACCATTATGAATTTGCTGTCAGCATGCCTGGAATATGCGGACTCAGTCTATATCCACATTTATAACGCGGCTCTACGAGTGTTATATTACCATCTACGATACTCGTACGGTATAGACGAGACACCAGTGTTGTCTTACGCTCCGGGGGATATTGAGTCCGTGGTGGAGAATGAGAAGTGCCGGATCTACTGGAACTACTCATTCCCAACCCTCAGGCAAATACAGGCCAACAATCCCGATGTAGTACTCCTCGACCATGGATTGAGGTTTCGGCTCCTGGCGAAACGAATATCTTCCGAAAAGAGGAGGAGAAACAGACGAAATATCGAAATTTACTCTTCAAACTCCGCAGGCTCTATCCAGACCATCCTGTAAAATAGTTGTTCTGATAATAGGGTCCCTTGGCGGTGTGATGAATTCGTTACTCTCAAACCTGAAAATCATACCGTTATGTCGCAAGATATCAGAAATCATAGCCGGAAGAATGCAGAAGGCTGTCATCCTTGATTCATTACGTCTGCTCAGGGCACACGATTCCCGGACCCAATAGCTGCTTACCCTATAGTTTGGGAAGTGGTTATTGGTGTAATGATGTTGCCAGCGCGCCATCCGAATGTATCGGAGACTGGGCCCGACTGAAAAATTTTAATTCAAACATAATAATAATAATGAGTCGTCTTAATTTATCCATGTAACATGAATAGGGAATTCCGAAACAAAATTATAGAAAGTTATCCACTATTCAACGATTGTATACGAGTATACGAAATAAAACTTCAAAGCATTTGTATGTCGTGAGAGCGAAAACATCCAAAGTGTCATTCGGGTGTGAGACACAAAACTATTACATAAAGTTATTTGAGACACGCATACTGTCACCGATAACTTCATCTTTCAACTTTCCGAACTGCCACTTTATTCACTTAAGCGAACGTTTTTACCGGCTACATTTGCTTTCTACGGCAGCGGCAAAATTGACGAGACACTGCGATAGTTACACTGATTGTAGCCATAAAACTGTTTTATAACTTTGTAGAACGTCGATATGGCGTGAAAAATGTTTCACTTTGTTTTCGTTGCTTTCCACGATTCCAACAAAAACAACGCTCGAAAATTAACTTCGAACGAGGTATCGTTTGGGATTTCGTTTTTGAGATTTCTGGAAACCAATGGAAACTTTTAATTCAAATCATTGTAGCATGTAAATTTTCGCTACTTTATTTTGGTAATTTTCAGAAAGCTTTACCCTGTGGTGACCTACTTTCAATGAGTCTCAACGCAAATTACATATACAGGGTGGGGCACCGAAAACGAAACAGATCGAATATCTTCAAAACGCAAGTGTTGTGAGAAAAATGCAAAAACACGTCGATTTTTAATCCAAGGGGGACATCTTCCTATCATAACCTGAACTGTCGTACCTCTCCACCCACCCCTTGGGAACAATCACCCAAACAATTTGAATAGGGAAAGGTAATTTCATGAGGAAATCAGACATGTCAATTTTTGCAACCTAACTTTTAATTTTGGCGCCCTCTTGCGGAAAAAACAACTGTTCCGTATTCCAAATTATGATACTTCATTTGTAAGCTATTTCGACATAAATTCGTTGACAATGCACTATGGAATTTTTCTAAGGCAAAAAATAAAATGGCGACTCCAAAATGGCGGACATGATTTGCAATTATGGTCCAACTCGATTCAAAATTGATATGCGGTGGTTTCCAGTGCCGGAAATTATGATTTGTTTGCCAATGAAAGAAAACAAGATGGTGGCACCAAGATGGCGGCTTAATTTTTTTATTATGGTTCGATTCTGGGACATCTTCCTGTCATAATCTCAACTGTCATACCACACTCTCCCTACCCCTTGGTCACTCATACAATTTTAATACGGAAAGGACGAAGTGTAACACAGCATTGAAAAGGTAATTCCATAAGGAATTCAGACATGTGAGTGTTCGCTACCAAACTTTTCATTTTGGCGCCCTCTTTCGGAAAACAATTCCTACTTATGATATTTGATTTGAAAGCTAATGTGAACAATTCACGAAAATATAACAAAAATTTAAAAAATTAATATTATATGCACTTACAAATTGGAAGATTTTGCATATATTGCTTAAAAACATCAGACAGCTTTTAGAGACTAACTAGTGCATTATGGAATTTCTGTTGGATGAAAAAATGGCAGCTCCAGAATGGCGGATGAGATTTGTAATAATTCGATTCAAAATTGGAACGTGGGGGTTTTAGGTAAAGATTTTCAGCATAACTAAAAAGGATTGAATGAAATTGATAAAAAAGCTTTTATCAAAATGCGATGAAGAGAAAAAAATATATTTTTCAGATGTAGGACAATTAAAATTTTCGTCCACCATCTTGGTTTTTTGCTTTAACAAAAAAATCATAATTTCTGACCCTGAAAATCCCCACATACTAATTTTAATTCAAATCGGACCATTATTACAAATTTTGTCCACCATCTTGGAGCCACCATCTTGTTCTTTTTTTCATGGACAAACAAATCATAATTTCCGACAATGGAAACCATATATCAATTTTGAATCGAATCGGACAATAATTGCAAATCATGTCCGTCATTTTGGAGCCGCCATTTTGTTTTTTGCCTTAGAAAAATTCCATAATGCATTGTCACCGAATTTATGTTGAAATAGCTTGCAAATGAAGTATCATAATTTGAAATACGGAACAATTGTTTTTCCCGCAATTGGACTCCAAAATAAAAAGTTAGGGTGCAAAAATTGACATGGCTGAATTCTTCATGAAATTACCTTTTTGATGATGTGTCACAATTACTACTTTCCCTATTCAAATTGTTTGGGTGACTGTGCCCAAGGGGTGGGGGGAGAGTTGAGGTTATGATAGGAAGATGTCCCCCTTGAATTAAAAATCGACGAGTTTTTGCATTTTTCTCACAACACATGCGTTTTGAAGATATTTGATCTTTTCGTTTTCGGTGCCCCACCCTGTATATGTTCATAGTTGGTTGTATAATGTCATTCATAGAAACCTTATCAACATCTTCATGCTAATTTCCATTTAAAACCCACATTCAATGATCAATTCAAATTTCACAAGTTGTCACTACAAGGAGAATGATCAAGTTCTGGATGCACCATCAGAATAATTCATAATCATACAGGCAGTATATGAACTAATCGGCAAATTGAAAATTAAAGGTCAATTCAACAAAGTAATATAAGCTCACATGGTATTGTAAAACCTATGATGGTCTTGTAAAGCCTCTGATGGTATTGTAAAGCCAGTGATGGTATTGTAAAGCCAGTGATGGTATTGTAAAGCCTGTGATGGTATTGTAAAGCCTGTGATGGTATTGTAAAGTCGGTGATGGTCTTGTAAAGCCTGTGATGTATGATAAAACATGTAATGGCATTGTAAAGCCTGTCATGGTATTGTAAATTCGAAGAGCATATTGGAGCAGACCCAACGCTAGAGATTTCCGTGGAAACATTAATTTATGGAGACCAAAAGGGAGCAACGAAACCAAAGTCGTGATTCCTTAGTAAATGTCTAATTGTGTGAGGTTTGAATGCATTCGGACTAGGTAAGACAAAAACTATTATAATTTTACGACTTGGAGAACCCATTCTTTTGATTACATATCAAGAATGAATGATTATATTATTATAATAGAAATCCATTGAAATTATTAAATATTTATATTTTAATGTGTCTTCTGTTTGAAGTTGGTGTTGAATCTTTCTTTCACCATAGTTAAGGTCTTTCTACAGAGATTGGCCTGGAAATAAGTTTTTGAAATCAGTTAACACTGTAGATGGCATCCCATAAACATCATAATTAATAAGAGACTTATTCTCTGTGCCACAAATTGGACCTTTTGAGGATCATCGAGTGACGTCGACTTACGCCCTTGCCTCCGAAAATCAAAAAGCTAGCCTGGCCAAATATGTACCCAAGATCAGGTTACAATGCTATGCACAATATCTATGACCATGCATGCAATTGAACCCACGACCCCTTGCTTGAGAAGCGAACGCTCTACCAGCACGATCACCACGGCCAATAAACTCATACATTCCATTCTGTGGAAAAAATAATGTCTCGTAAATACCATTTCCGAAACTCATACCATGAAAAAATACCCTTTAATTGGAGACATCTGGCCCGCAGAATACAAGTACGAGTATCGAGACATACTCTCCTTGGAATAAAATTATGATATTCGTCTGAGCCAGTCTGGATTTAACAAATGTAATTGGGATGGAAGAGAATACGTAATACGCTGAATATTGCGCTTTAGAAGATATGCTCAAACTGAATCCAGCTCAACTAAAATCTAATAATAGTTGGAAAGTCATTGTCTTCGATTAGAGTTCTAATTTGGAATTCACTGCAACTTCTTGAAAACTTCCGAGCACAATTACATAAAAGAAAAGAGTAATCAAAGGTTCTCCAAGAACTGATTTTGAATTGCAAATTTCGTTCAGGATACTCATCGTTGGTTATGTTAGGGTATTGCAACGTATTTGAGTGATAAGTGAGGATTTAACTTTTCTTGGAGACAGCAAAGAGCACTGCACCAATAATAGATTATTGTTCGTGAATAATATGACACAATAGTCGAATTATTTCCGTTTATTAAGCTTCTCAATTGACAATTTCTGGATTATTTCATTAGGATGTGATTGTTTTTTTTTTTTTTTTTTTTTTTTTTAAATTAACAATATATAATAAAAATAAAAATAGAACTCAAAGGTGCGATTTAGTGCCTTCTTGTTCATAAAACAGAACGTAAGCCTCTCCGCTCACGAGGGATCTGGATGAAATAGGGGACACGCGAGAATCATTATATTCGTGCCACGTGCCCGCATGCGGATGCCTACAGTAGGCAGTGTAGTGTCCGTTGTAGATAGTCCCACTATGATTTGATAATGCGTAGACTGTAGCGGAAAGGGGCTACATTGTCTGCCGCATAATTACTCATATCCAAACCCTCTAACGGAAAATCGATGGTTACATTCAATTTTCCTCTGAATCGATCCATCGGAGAAAACCTGTTTAAATGTATCACTAAAAACTTGGGAAACTTGTAAATTGATAGGGATTTGGTACACTTCCTTCTCTCTCTGCATTTAACACATGTCAGCTTCTCGTCGCCATCCAAGATTTCTTCCCTCGTAAAGGAATCTAAACACTGTGATAATCTCAGTTGACCTGTTCGTTGCGGTATTGGAAGTGATAGGTCCCAGAACGGATCGAAGGTGACAGAACAGTGCCCGCAATACGTACATTTCAATGTGGACTTTAGCTGGCCAACGAAATTATCAACGATTTTGGAATTGTCCATTCTTAAGTACCTCGACCAAGATTCTTGCGCCTTCTCATCGTCACTTAACTTTTCGTCTATCTCCGTCAGAATAGATTTTGGCTTCTCCGTTATTCTGTTCACATCTTCGTGAAGACCCTCCAGAAGGTATCGCAAGAACTCATGGGCATCTTGCTGGGAGTAACCAATGAAACGAGGTGCGAATCTTTGTATTTGACTCTTTAAAGAGACTGTATTTACCACTCGATCAGAAGAATCTTTTGACCATAGCTCCTTTATCACCTCAGCGAAGGCTTTTATTAAGGCTCCCTTCATACTAGAGATACTTGTGTTTATGTCTCTTGTGTAGGCGCCCTTCTTCAAATACTCCAGCAACCATTTAGTATTCGACAAACACTGGATAACACTGTTTATGAAGCAAGTGTTACCAATATTTTTCAACCCATTAAGACCGAGAGTATTCACTGTTTTTGCAGAACTATGTATCATAGGCTTTCTGCTGCTTTCACCACTGACACCTTTTACTGAGTGGTCTGTAATTGAGTTCATGTCTTTATTATAGTGGCGTGATATCGAACCTGAGTTAAGGTTGTTGGACATATCTTGCGGAGGAAGTGGGCAAGTAGAAAGCGGATATGCTGAACTGTGAAAGGACATGTTCAGAAATCTCAATGTTTGAGGACGGATAAAAATTTCATTCAGATTTTGAGAGGATGGAATGGAACCCATGACAGATGCGGCGTTTCCTCTTTGGACTGCGATACTTATTCTTTGTAAAAGAAAAGTCCTTGCTCTAGGATCATCGGTTTTATCTATAAGTTTATGACCAATGAGTTTGAAAAACTCAGAAGCATAACTACCAAAAGAGCCATAGGTTTCGATGGCTATTGGATAAAAAATATATTGGTCAATTAAATTGGAATATTTTTTAATCTTCAATTTTTCAGCAGAATCTGCAGCACCACCAACAAATCTTGAAGTTGAAAAAATATGGGAGGGAGCAACAGTGTCAGCACAGGTAAAGTCCCATACTAGAGGTTTTCTATGACTCCAAGGGATGAGAGACATCCCGTCTGGACGTTTACCGTCGTCACGAAAAACTCCTAAAGGTTCCAAAACAGATGGAATGTCAGCAGTGGATAAAGCACGTTTGATTAGATCGTTAACAGAGGAGTGTCGTGAGAAACGTCCAGAACTAAATTTACAACACAAACCATGAACACCTTTCTCGTTGACGATGGATCCACATCTGCAAGTATGGCTTACACAAATTGAACAACCTAAACGAAGACCTACTGAAATCCTAAAGGAATCATTATCCAATAAAGTGCCAAGGGAAGCAACAGGATGGGCGTTAAGCCAAGCACCAGATTCCTCAGTAGAAACTGGCGAGCCATATCAAATTGAGAGTTAGCAGCTGACTCAAAGAGTTTAGTGGATGACAATTCAATAAGAGGAAGATCCCAAGATTTCTGTGAGAATTTACAGCTAGCTGCATAGGATCCTGTTTTAGAGAGCCAAATAGATTCACATTCTATGTACGATGAATCTGGTATGTTAGAAAAGTGATCAGGTAAAATGTGGTCAATCAAACGTCGGGTGCTGTTGAAAGAGGCAAGAAAAGCTGGTAAAGCGAGTGAAGATGCTAAACAAATGCCTAGACCACCCTTGTTCACGGGAAGCGTCGCTTGAAGCCATGTTAAATCGTTGAAGTTGTTATTGGTTATCTGCTCCAAAGTCGCACGAAGTGTTGAATCAAAATGACTAAGTTCCTTTTGACAGCTCCATGTTGCACAACATCTCAGAGTATACATCAGTTTAGGTATAGCCAAACAATTCTTCAGGAGAAAATATCCAATATGGTTAGGAATTGTATCCAAGCGCGATGCCATCAACATAAGGGAATCCGATTTTTTGGTTAAGGCATTCTGCCAAAGATTCCACCGTAAGAGGTGCACCAAGTAGGGTCCAATTGGTTCTGTCCATTATTTTAAAGCCGGGAGCAAAATCGTTGAATCTCTTCGAAATGTGTTCTGAAAGCTCGTTCGTAAGAAAAAGTTTGCACTTTTTGAAATTTAGACTGAGGCCGACTTCATTGGAGGATGCTACAATTTTATTGAACTCTTCTAGGACTACATCTGCATTGTAATTACCATAAATAAAAATTGACGGTTGGCGGAAATAACTACAATTCGTGTTTAGGTACTCAGTTATTATACATATATTCCTAAGACTTTGTCGATTTTATTCACACATATATTCCTGTCATAAATATATCCTGCAGTTGTAGCAACAATAATGAAAAAACCCTTATTACACTATGCCTTTTTTCGTGACTATTTTTGTGCCTATTTTCAGGGATATTTGTTGGCGAAATTTCCCTAAATTACTGGCACTATCACATTACCTAAGTGATTTTTGAGGTTAGATCCATTGTTTGTATCTTTTGAGACATTATCAGTGTCGCAAAAAACAAAAAATCAATTAAAATTACAAATAACATTAGCGATTATTGTTATAGCCACAGTTGCACTCATTTTAAAAAGAAGGGTACGCAAAAAGATGGTGGGTGGGTGATGGTTAGTGAAGCCTTGGATGATCCAAGAATTAGGAAATCTAAGCTTCACTAATGAATTCATTGCTCCAATGATTTAAAATCATTTACAAACTTTTTGAGAATGACTGAGGAAACATAATAAGCTACTGCGTAGAGTACAGTTTCAAATACAGAAAAGGGACAGTGATGTACTTCAAGAAAGCATTTCACCAAATACGAAACAACTCAGCGATACTTGGCTACTGGCGAAAGTCATCTCAATATAATTCAATTTCAGAGTGTCACAAGCTATGATCTTCCAGAAATTTGAGAATCTGGTAACACCAAAGTGTAAGCTGGTGTATATCATCAGGTGAAGTTCCCAAGGCCTCCGATTTTTTAATTTTATTAAGTTCCACATGAATTGGCTTCTCAATGTGTGAATTTTAGATTTTATAAGGGCTTCTGTGAACGGTTTATCTGGAAATAGTTCTTTTAAACTATCATATATTTCCGTTAAAGCATTTGCTTTCAGATTTCCATTATATTTCTTCAATTTGGCATCATGAAGGCAAGGATGGTTTTCATAGACTTCAATTAAACTTGTTGCGTTTTCTGTGGTCCAGAAGTGGTGTTTACTGCAATTATAGAGAACAAAATTAATTCCAAATTTTACTTTTACAGTATTAAGTAACATTTTCATTACCTGTTACTGGATTTTTCTTTTCTGCTATAACGAAAACTGTAATTTTTTTCAATTCATTTGTTGGTTATGTCACAAATAGTTATTGTGTTGGCGAACCTGACATTTCCACATATGACCTTGAAGTCCCTTGTTTCAGGGGAAAAAATAGAACCAGACCTATTTATTTTCACGCCTGAAACATTCAACAAAATAGTTTTGCGCGCATGCGTAAATGTTTTAAATTTCAGCCACCGACAGTTATGCAGACAAATAGGCACGAAAACAGCATAGTGTGAAAAGGGTTTAACACATACTTTGGGGTCAACAAAAAGTGGTAACTTATTTGACAAACACACTCTATGTATCACAAAAAAACTTCAACAAGCCGTATACTCCATGTATAACCAACAATATAACATTTATGATGAAACTCGTGAACAAAGCTCTGAACAAATGTTGTAGAACAGGCATAGTCGGGGATTGGAAATACAACAGAAGTATTATAAATTACATTAAGTATTATGTTGACCGCAGAAGATAGAATTATCGAGGGTAATACCATGAGAGCTCGCAATACTATTGATGGAAATATTTTGTCAGAAATCAACGAGATCAAATTGCTTGGTAACACCAAGAGTCCTTTAGGGCGAGTGGTGTTACCTCAAAGCAATTTGATCCAATTCAAGATTTCTGACAGAATTATCGATATTATTGTGAGTATGAGTAGTATTTACTGAGATAATTTCACGATCCAACAAAGTAAAAAAGTTCCATTGTCGTGAATTCTTCAATAGCTATAAATAATGCCTGATATATATGAAGTCTGTCAGGCTGACATTCATATTAATAGCAATATGATAATATTATATTCTCCGTTGTTATTCGAATACGTGGTTGCGATGACATAGTGGTAATACTAGCTTAAAAGGAAGGAACTGCGTATTATCGAGACATACGTCCCTTAATGGTCCTAATATTGCAGGAAAGGAGGGTTTCATACGGCAAGTGAAATTATCGGGGGTTAATACATAAGAGATAATTTTTTATAGTAAAATTAACTACTGTATAAAATGTGTCATTTTGACAGCGATAAAGAGGTGCATCGTTTTTTATCACCGATAAAAACACCTGTTCCTCTTTAGCGTCTACATCTAGTATGCTTACGTCACTTTAATGTCTTCCCTGTCAGTTATTTAAGTATTGTTGATAGTTGATACTGAAACATTACATGAGTCGTTTTGGGGAAGTTTCGACTCAACAAATAACAAAAAATATAGAAAAAGCAATCCCGCAATCTACAAAAAATACGAAAGCGTCAATATGGAGACAATTTATGGAGTTTTGTCAAGTACGAAATTACGAACTGTCGAAAATAACTCCGTTACAAGAAGTAGCAGATATATTAAAGGATTGGGCCTATAATATGAAAAAGAGGAATGGAGAAGATTATAAAGAATATACAGTTAAATCCATTTGGAATTTAACTGCAAAGATGATTCAAGAAAGATATTTCAAGGAATACAATATTAAATTTGATCCTTTGGCCGACATAACTTTTAAAGAAGCTCGTGATGCGAGAAATAGTAAACGGAAAGAATTACAAGTTATTTCAGAGAAAAGGAAAGTAAGTTCTGTAGCATTGAACAAGAAAGATATAGTAAAAATGACAAAATTGTGGAATATAGACAACCCAGAGGGATTACAGAACAGATTCTATCATATAGCTTCTTATGAATTAGCTTGGAGAGGGGGAGAGACTGCAAACTGTAAAATTTACCATTTTTAAGAAGAAAAAATCAAAATGGAACTTCAACAAGAAGATATGAATACAATGCAATATTTTCAAAGACGTCACAGGGTGGGTCGAAAAAATTGGCAGACAGCAAATGGATAACAAAAAATGAAATGGATGAAGGTATTTGTCCCGTTGCATTGTTAAAATTACTGTTACAAAAAAGAAATAAAAACATAACATCTGAACGACTTCTTTTAACTCCAAATCCTTTTTGGAAAAATAAAAATTCCAAAGGTTGGTACAAAAATATTCCACTGGGTATTAATACGATTTCTACTTGGAGCAAATATTCTGCAACTAAAATTGTACTCGACATCACAAATAATAAAATTACCAATCATTCGAGCCGTGCTAGTACAGTTTCCCAGTTAGCCAAAGCAGGAGTAATGGTGGATTTATAAACTCAACTAAACTAAGAATTAAATTAACAACTGAGAATTGAGAAAGATAAATACAAGGAAACCCCATCAGTGTTTTATAATCTTTCAGCTGTCAATTAAATTAAGAATTAGCAACTAAGAAGATTGTTATCTTTTATCTTTTCAACTAAGAATGAATTGTCTTAGTTGAAAATGGAAACGGGCATGCGCAAAATCGGTGAATGAATGTTTGAAAATGATTTTGTTTATATTTTGCAGTGATTTGTTCGAATATTTTCTTTCATTAACAATACAATGGATTTCATTATAGTTGTAACGATTTTCTCCACATGATATAATTCTTAATTTCTTAGTTGACGTTTATAAACACCTTCTTGATTGCTTATTGTTGATTCTTAATTGATAATTTTGAATTCTTAGTTTAGTTGAGTTTATAAATCCACCATAAGTGACCAACAACTTATAAAGATAACGGGACACTCATCATCATCTTCTATTGAACCCTACCTCCAAATTGATCCTGAACATCACGAAAATCTTATTAGTTCCTTACGAGCGTCGAGTGAGAAAAATCAAAAAAAATCTACATGTGTGAATACCAGAGAAGAAAATTTTGAAATCAGTACACCAAACCAAACAATTTATAACAATTGTGTATTTAATAACTGTTCATTTAAATAATTCAATTGTATCAATAAGGATAATTATTGTTGTTGTTCATTCATATAATCGGTCGTTAATTTATCTTGCCAAAAAAACACTCGAACTTTTCTTTTAAGGATAAATTTCTTTTTAACTCAAAATTTTTTCATCGAAAAACCGACATTTGACAAAATCGCTCGAAAAACTGACATTTGACAAAATCGCTCGACCTTCGGTCTCGCGATTCTGTCATGTCAGTTTTTCTCGTAAAATTACTGATTGGCAAAATTATTTCGTTACAAAAAGAAATTTATCCGATAAAAAAAAAGCTCTTGTATTTTTACTGTTGATAAAAACATGTTTAATTGTATAAAAGTTTCTACTTCCCTTGATACGAGATTTTCTCCAAATGACAATAAAGTTTGATTACGATTTGAAATTTATTTTCCTATAAAAAATTGTATGCAATGTATTTTAGGTATATCAATACATAACTTCATTATAAAGACAATTTAGTTTGAAATAGTTCAATTGAATTTCAAATCAACAATTAACATTTCTTATTAAAATATTCACAAATTATTTAGTTTGACTCATCTTCAGTAACATACATATTATGAACATTGAGAGTGCAATAGTTGTTTAATTTTGTTAGATATTAGTAATGTCTTCCGTAGTAGAATTTTATTGTATGATGTTTATATCTCTTGTAGTTTGGATCTCAGGAGGTTTGGGTCTCAGGATGTTTATTAAATTAGCATGATAATATTCGTCTAACTGTAAGTAGGTGCAAGATGCATATAACTCCTGGTGGAATTACTTATAGCTGTGAAATTGTCATCCAAAACTGTTGATGTACGGCCTGCTTGATTCATGACATTTTTATTGCGTCAAGAGAGTCTACTCAATTTTAACATAGATGGCAGGCAAATCATTACCGATCATGATGACTTGACATGTCGTTTTGACAAACGCATGCTGCGTCATCGACATAACCTCAAATTGAACCATGTCATCATGTCGAAGTCGAGAGACAAAAAATGCTATACTCTACCCTAACTTTTACGAATGACAGAAAAACACAAGAACAAATAAATAACAATAACCCAACAACTAAAAACGTCGCAAAAGTACCGAACTGAGCGAAAAGTATTAAAAGAACAGAAAAATCACACGATATATACCAATTAGGCTATCCAGAACACGTGACCACGGCTCTTTAAAAATGGCCGGCTGTAGGCACACATGAATGGTGTTTGTGTTTGGCACTAGCTTCTACTGCTAATAGTTTTGTTTAGTTGTGATTTGAAATGTTATTATGGCTGTTTTAACTAAAAGTGATTTATTTATTATCATTAGAACGAGTAAACAAAGACACTGCATCGATCTATAGAGACAAAAGGAGAGTGATAAAGTGCATGGATCCTTTTACTTTCACTCCTTGTGAAATGGACATATCTCTAGATCTTTTCACAACAGTAACGGCATTCGACATTATTACATATCTGCTGTTGACTCATAAACAAGAAAGCCAATGAAGGCCTACAAAAGTTTAACAGGCTATAAATATCTTGAAGCTGGATTTGCCCATGATTGTGAAGCAAGAAAAATGGATGAACATACTGTTGTATGGATGAACATAATGTTGTTGTTGCCAAGGTAGGTACTGATTTTTCGTAATTTATGAACTGTTTATTAATGTTTTCAATTAATTTTCAGATGAGGCATTCACAGCGAATGGATATTCTTTTGATGCGACGATGTCTTGTGGCTGCTATGGAAGTGGTGTCCATATTCATTAAGGAATATTGATATGGGGCAGTATTCAAATTTAAAAACCTCAACTATAATAAGCGGTGGAATTGCAATTACCCTAAAACGTGACCATGCTTATTATTACCAAACTCATTTACAAATGAAACTAACTGAATGAAAATACTGCGATTTTGTGATTTGGTCACCCAAAGGATATATGTTCATGAGTAAATTTTCCCAGATGAATAATTCTGGATAGTTGATTTCCCAAAAGCGTACAATTTTCGTAAAGTAGTTGTGCTACCTAAGTTTCATAAAAGGAAGACTTTTTTAGAGTTAAGATGGTGTCTTTGTAAAAAGGTGAGGATGGCCGAGTTGTGCTGCAGTGTGAAAATGATATCTGTGAAATTTTATTGGACCCTATAGGACTGTCCGATGTTCCAAAAAACCCCTGGATTGGTTCTCAGTGCATGAAGTTATGACTGTTTCCTCAACACTATTATTTGTAATATATGATTGCCTACACATTTATCTATTTTTATTTTCGAATCTTCATTGGATTGGTCGTTTTTTTACACACCGAGTGTCAGATATCGCAAAGTAATTTATTTTCACTTGTTACATATTTTTACATACTAATTTGTTATTTTGTAACATGGAACTATGTATATTAGGGTATCCTACTTAATAAACATCTATCTATCTAGTATTTGATTTAATATACCACATTATCAAAATGTAGCTAGCTAGGAATTTTTAAAAACTTCACTAAGTCGCGATCTCCACGGCTTCCACAATTTACAACATAACACTTTGTAGGCATGTTTTTTATTCGGCAAAGTTTCATACAAAAATTTCACTCCAATAGATGAAAATTAACAATAATCAGTCTCGTTCAAACAAAAACAAATACAATGTATGCCTTCAGGCGGCCATCTTGATTTTAGTTTGACAGCATCTTGGATAGCCTAGCCTAATATGCAATGTAATTGACATATAACCTCAAAATAATGTTAACGTTCAAAAACTCAAAAAATGTATCTAGTAGGCACTTTGGATTGTTGGAAACTCCACTATATTCGACTTAAGCGTCATCTATTGACGAATGGAACAAACTCTATTGACGCAATTACAGGATCAAGAACTTTAGTTGAAACAAAAGCGAATCAGTAAACGCACCAGGAGTTATATGCATCTTGAGTAGGTGCATAATGACTTGTCATTCACATGTCCTGTCATTTTGATGAGCTGTTCTTCCGGGACACCTAACTTAGCAAGATTTGAAACAGCACTTGATCGATTTGAGTGATTCGTGAACTTGTTTGTTACAGCATCAAGCCCTATTCTTTTCGTAGATTGTTTGGTCCATTTTCCAATCTCATTTATCCTAATAGGCATATTTTTGTACTATCCAGAATTGGATTTTTTCCAGTAAGGATTTATAGTCACAAATAGACGGTCTGACGTAATTCTAGTAGTTCGTTTAGACATAAGCTTTTTAATTAATCTCAACGGGCACACATGAACATTATTGTAATCAGGCACTATCTACTCATTGTCTGATGATTTTTGAGCTCCACCGTGATATGTTTTGGAAAAAATCAGGTTATATTCAATTCTTCCATTTGGATTATCATTCGATTTCATCTCCTCTTTGAAAAAGTGCACTTTGCATTTTGCTGCCCCCCTCCTCTCACCAGGCTAGTTCGACTGACATTATATGATAAAGCTATTTTTGATGTCCTTCTAGATAATCTTTGTTCCACAAATTCATTATTTCATATATTTCTTCCTTACTAAGTGCAGTTGAACTTTGCTGCTCTTGTCGGGAATAGACTGAAGATGCTTTCGTTTCGCATTTTTTGCATCCCTTGCTTCTTTGAATTCAATATTCTTTATTACGCATTCTTTACGAGGATGTATTGATATCTAGTTAGCTTAGACCAGTTCCCTGCATAAGTTTGACGTCAAAAAAGTAAACCAGAGTTACGCAATAAATTAAAAGAAAAAATGTGTCCACCGAAATTGTGAAAATCGAAAAATTGGGGTATCGAGCCATCATCAAGTACTTGTATTTAAAAGGGTTAGGAGGTAAGCAGATTTACGACCTTGGTGATCAATGTCCTTCGTATGCGACCGTGAAAAATAGGACTGCAAGCTTCAAAAGTAAATCAAAAGTAAATTTTCCATTGAAGATGATAACCGATCGGGAAGGCAAGTTTCTGTGTCAGTCCCCGAAAATATCGATGCAGTTCATGACATGATTTTAACAGACCGTCGAATTGTGGTAAAACGGATATCTGAAGCACTGAATATTTCATACGAACGCGTTCATCAAGAGTGCAAGGGTAGACTTCTTAAACCGAAATGTTAGTATGGATGAGACTTGGGTACATTTCTATGATCCGGAAACAAAACAACAATCGATGGAATGGCGATAAGGGTAGAACAATAAATGGAGATTACTATTCGACATTATTAACCACTCCACGGGAGAAAATTAAAGAAAAAAGACGCGGAAAGCTATCCAAAGGTGTTTTGTTTTTGCAGGACAACGCCCTTGCACACAAATCTCATGTTGCCATGCAAAATAATTCGTGATTTAGGTTTGAATTACTAGAACACCCCTCTTATTCACCAGATTTGGCTCCATCTGACTATCATTTCTTTCCTCAACTGAAAAAAAGTTTAAAAAGTCGTAAACTTTCTTCCAACGAGGAAGTAATAAAAGCTGTGGAGGTCTGGTTTGCAGAGCAAGAAAAAACTTTTTTTTTGAAAGGTCTAGAGACGTTGCAGGTTCGCTGTAATAAATGTATCCAATTAAGAAAAATATTTTGACATTGATATTTTGTTTGGTTCTATAGTAGGCTAAGAATTTTTCAATATATCCTCGTATAATCTTTACCATCAGCTCTTTTTATATTGAGAGCCCACTCGTTCATGACTAATCCAAGCTCTAGATTTGACGTATAGTTTCTATAAGTTCATGTTTCTATTTTAAAAATATTTCTGTTTAAACTGTTTCCATACTTTTGTTTATTTACTGTACTTTTCGGGACAGTTTATTCGATATTTTCTAAAGATTCTTGACCAAATCTTGCCATTTTGAAACCAAGTTGTATACAGGGTGTTTCATAATAAATGCGCAGGATGTGATAGCTCGTTCAAAAATATGAAAAAAGTTTTCATTAACTTACCCTCTAAAATGCACCTTTTTTTATATACAGGGTGTTGAAATTTAAAAAAAAATTATCGTTTTTTGCGAATATCTTTGGAACCGTTTATCGCACAGAGGACACATTTTGTAGGCATTTTCTACTCATAATAAGCTATGTTTTGTGTGTGGATTTTTTATTTTTTCAAATTCATAATTGGTTAATGGTTTAGAAGGGGTAGTGGGTGTTTTTTTCTCCAACTTCTACGCCACTGGAAAAAGTACAGTTTTGAGCCTCCTATATGAACCGCCACTGTTTTCTACACAAAAAAGGTATTCTTGGTCATAAGCTCTAAAGTTGACCATTTTCAAGAAAAATCAACTTTCATGTTGTTTAAATAATGTTTTTTCCTCGAAAAATTGCTGCGTGCATTGAAGCTAACGGCGGACATTTCCAATAATTCAACTGAGTATGATTGTTATTGTTTTTTTTTTATTTTGCAATCAAGAAGTCAACGTTTGGTTTTGTTACTTGTTTTAACGATTAAATAAATTTTGTATAATTAGGAAAAAAATTATTTAAAAAAATTTACCATGTTTTTCAAAATGAAAGTTGATTTTTCTTGAAAACGGTCAACTTCAGAGCTTATAACCAAAAGTACGTTTTTTGGAACATTTGCGGTTCAGGTAGGCGGCTCAAAATCATACGTTTTTCAGTGGTGTAGAAGTTGGAGAAAAAACACCCACTACCCCTTCAAAATGTTCACCAATTACGAATTTAAAAAAATAAAAAATCTGCACAAAACATAGCTTATTATGAGTAGAAAATGCATTCAGAATCTGTTTTTGTGCAATAAACGGTTCCAGAGATTTTCGCAAAAAACTATAATTTTTTTTTTTAATTTCAACACCCTGTATCTCGAAAATGTTGAATTGGAGAGGGTAAGTTAATAGAAACTTTTTTCCATATTTTCGAACGAGCTATCACATCCGGAGGTCCTGCACATTTATTATGAAACACCCTGTAAAGAAAACTCGCGAATAATCTGACAGTGACAGTTGTCAAAGTACAGAATTGTGAATGATCAAAAGCAAGGTGCATATTTATCAGTTATTGGCAAAGCTAGGTAGCTTTCTATCTTTCAAAATAACTGTTAATTGGTCGATTTTAAGAAATTTAAGAAATCTCATTGGTTCGTACAATAAACGTGTATTGATCGGCATAATACAAGTTGTCTTTGGTTTGTGGTGGGTCAGATCATGTGATGATTTCAAGAAGAATGAAATAGTCACCATAATTTGAACTTAGACCTTTCGTCGATACCTATATCTTACTTCTTCCAGTTATCGATTCCACCGCATACGTGAGAAAAATGCGAATGTAAAGTCTACAAGTCAGTCTGCAACCCGAACAATACCTCTAACCGGCAAGTGCATTGGAAAATCCGAGTTATGCTGGAATGGAATATGCAGGATGTAACAATCGTGTTTCCATATTTTCGGATCAGGGAAAAAGCCGAATAATTTTATCTTCCGCTATACGGAACGGGAACGTGAGTTTGTAGCTAAATTTGTGCAGATGAAATGTAGATTCTTCGGATACGTCTGTGCAGGATGCGTGCAAATATTAAGGAATTGTAGTATATCGTTCACAGATGCAAGTCTGTGAATGCAGACGAGAAAAAAGTGCAACGATGGGTTTCGTACAGATATAGCATTTGAATTCGAAGATGAGGTCAACGAGGAATTTTCATTTTCTCGAATAACAATCGACTAAAACTCGAATTATTCGGACTTTCACCATCAGGTTTCTTTTCAGAGCAAGATGAATCTTATTTAAAAGGCCTTGTTGCGTTGCAAGTTCTTTGTGAAAATTGTATTTAATAAGAGGAGAAAATGTTGAATAATCAAATATTTTGGCTTTCAAATTTCGTTTGCTTTCAGATTAGGATAAGAATTCTTCAATTCATCCTTGTACAGTGTACAAGACCGGAGCACCCGTATGAAATCTACATTTTTCATGAAAAAATATTGTGATTTCATATGTACCAACTATAGCCGTTCTAGAGTTATTGATTTTTATATGAAAATGCTACTGAAAGATTTGAAAATTATACAAAATGTTCAAAAATCATTGTTTCTTTTTATAATTTCGAACAAAGATAACTTTGTTATTCCAAATAGAAGCCCTTGTGCTGTTTGGTTTGAGGAATAGAAAATTCAATTATCTTTCTTTTCATATAATATCGATGAGTCGACACCATAGTAGGAGTGTTCTTTGAATCTTGGGGTTTCTGATTGTGTCGGGTGAGCTGCCTTGCGCTGATGATTGGCAATACCATGAAACCAGTCCGTAGGTGTTTCCCCATGTGGGTTGATACATGTTTTGGCGTTGAGATTGGGAGAACATCGCAGAGTAGTTCTTGTAGAATACTTTGCCAAGGATCTAACAGATATAATTCAATAGTCATAGGGGGCAGGAGTTGTTTTCTGTTGAAGACTTGCCGGCGATATTACCTATTGTATAGGCTAAGGCAGAACATTCTGTACATTGAACATTCTGTATGATTTTGAGTAACGGGTTGTTTCGAAATCAATAGCCCAAATCCTCTTTGATGCATGGATAGATTTCGAAAAAGATGATTTCTATGTATTGCGATGTTATTTAGTTTCTAATTGAACCTAGCATTTTCATAAAAACTCAATAACTCGAGTACGGTTTGAGTTGGGTACATGGGACTTTATATGAAATCATACCATTTTTTCCTAACCCTTTCAAAAGTGTTACGAAATACAGGATGTTCCATTTGAAAAAATACAATTTTGAAATGTCACACTTTTATGAGCCACTCTGTAGACTACAAATTAATTTCCTGTTGTAGCCTCAATCAATATACATATAAAGAAATGAAGAAATTCCAGAAAAAAATAAATGGTTTCGCTTATAGGGAGCATGTCGTATGGGGTGCCCCACCCTATACATATACATATACTGTATAACCTATTACCTATTACCTGAGACTCCATCTGGTTTCAGACCACTACGCGAAAATACACCATTAAATATCACTGATATTTTCAGGGCAACAGATGCCAAAAAAGCTACCATACTATTACTATAATATTTCTCGAAAGTTTTTGACACTAATAGCAACGAAATTATATTAGCTATTTTGAAAAATATTGGTCTTTCACATGTCATCCAATTTTTCAGGAGTGATCCAGATGATAGGGTACAAAGGGTAAAAGAGACGAAATATCAGACCCATTAGAAATATTTTGCGGCGTTACACAAGACTCCAGTATGGAACCTCTTATAGAATTCGAATAAGATGATTTTCTTTAAATCGGCGTATTCAGAAAGATTTGCTATCAAATTGTTTATAACGCGATTGTGCAAAAACTACAACTCGGACAGAAACCATCTTGCGCACAGTTGAGCCACATGTTATTATCTATCAGTTTCCGCAATATTGTTTGTCCACCTTAAATAATGAATTTTTGAAAAGTGGCCTCTTTCGAAGTTTTTCCGGATTTTCTCAGTGAAAATGCACCGATCTGGGCAAAAAAAATATCATTTTGTAGGTTTTATAAATCTCTACAAAAGTTCCATCGACTGTGAAACGATTTCTTGAATAACCTTTGAGATATTTCCAAAAAACCAAAAAATTGTAATTTTTTTCAGTATTTCTTGTTTAAAAAATTCCACAAATCGATTTTGCTGTGCAAAAAACGAGGATTTCATTCACGAACTATCTTATAAAAAGTAGTATAGGCTGTGTACCTTTTTTATTTTGTGAGTAAAGAGCTTCTTATTTTTATCAACAGCTTGGCCTATAAAGCTCTTTTCGTATTTTAGTACTTACCTTTGCCGTACTAGTTCGAACAGACATAAACCATCCTCAAGCTAATGACTAGTGTTTTGTATTTAGATCACAAAACCGTATATTTTCTCCTCTAACTCTATTTTGGGACATTTTCGAATACTTGACCTTGTTTGTGTTTGGTTCATCTTAGTTCAGTTGGCAACACTGATTCTCTAGGTATTCTGTTCAACTGAGTCGTTGTCCAATTGTGCCAAGGATTAGCTCCTAGTGGTAGTTCCTGGACTGATCTCACAGACCACGATTTGATCTTGAGAAAATTCATATTTGGAGATTTTCTCATATTATTTGCGATATTTGAAGCTGTATATTTTCGAGAAGATTTCTGTTCGCTATGCGGATTTTTGAGGTTATGGTCATGTAGTTATTCATCATCAGTTAAACCGCTGGAACAAGATACTAGCTATCAGACAGCAAACAGACCATCAAAGCTGTTATCAGAACCCTCATACGTAATAAAGGTTAGTATTTGCATTTGGGCTCTACTTATGGCCCCATACAAGTGTAATCAGAAGTCAGACTGGTATTGTTTATTCTAGGGTGATCCGCTACTGTTCCGTTGCTCCCGCTACCGTTTATTTGTGTTCCACTTTCCTGTTCCACTACTCTGATTGTTCCACTGTTCCTGTTCAACTATCCATCTGTTGTTCAGTATTCCTTCTCTGTTCGTCCCCTATTATTGGTATACCCCGTTGATGGTATTCGTCCCAGCTGTACACGTACTTCGATTGATTGTTTCGTACCCACTGTGCTCACATGTACTCACCAAGGTACTGGATTCATAAACTACAACTGGTGAACTGGCATTATTGAGAAAATCTACCTACTAATAGATAACTCTAGCTTAAGATTGAGCCCCTTAGGCTCATTAATAATTGTTAGCTATCATCGTGATGTCACAGGCATAGCCCTCACTGGAGGTTTAATATTGATATACATAAACGATACACTACTCTCAATCATAGCGTAAACTTTAATTCATCTTGGTTGTGCCATATTTATATTTCATTTCATTCTGTATGGTGTGCAGAATTGTGCACATACAGTGTGTTTTACATAAATCAATTAATTTTATTAGTAAGGGGTATGACTATTTCTTTTATTCTGTACCAAGTTATCCAAGTATAAGGGAAGACAAAACCTCTACATATTTATATCTTATTTTTATACCATTATAGGTATCTATTGTTTAATATTTTAGTAATATTAGTGCAGTCCCATCCCATCAAATTAAACCCCGTATTTTAATCTTATCGAAATCTATTTTTATTGTCAACCCCACGCCAACTGAGCTCTCGGGTTTGTTAGTGGCGTGAAACATCATTGCACATTCACTGCTCTCCTTTCCTAAATTTCGCCCCTAACCCGTCATATCAACGAATGGGTTTTGTCGACATGAATCTGAAAATGATATAAGTATGCAAACACATACTCCAATAAAAAGGTGAACAGTTTATTATGCGAATCATCATGAGAGTTTCGTTTGATAGCATATTTTCATCATTAAAGTATCTGTTTCAGTGCATTGAGGTATATAAGTCAGCTGGTAAAAAACAATAATTCAATGGTTTTATGATTCATACCACTAAAATCTCACGACCCCGTATATTCGTCCAATGCTTCCAAGCTGAATCCTCCGAGGTTCATTGATCGATTTTCCTTCCAAATCCCGAGGAAGCAATCCTACGTAGATATATAAGAATTCTTATTATTTGTTCAGGTGTCTTATTACTCGATCTGACAAAAACAGTAACAGACAGTGGAAAAGGAGAGGAAGGAAAATAAACACGACAGACAATCAACGCCAACCCTATTTCCGTAGAACTCGATTTTCAGCAGATTTCTCACATTTTTCTCTCTTCAGTTCGCTTCTTCCTATAATTGCAATCAATAGAGTTCCCCTATGTGAAAAAATATTTGATTGAACGGATAAGGCGGTGACAAATAGAGAAGAATAATTTCTGGGGCGGCAACTGCCTCTCTTGTCGAAATAAAATATATTCGCCAGAACAGTTCTGATTGATTTATCTCTGATTGAATAGAGAATGCTTTATAAGTGGTCATTGAATTCGCAGAATTATGCGCAGAATGACCCACAGAACAGTTCTTCAAGGGCTCATTTTTATACAGGGTAATTCAAATTCGACCCCCACCATTGAGATCTCCTAAACTACATGAGATACGTCGAAGCTTAATTAGAGAAAAGTTGCGAATTTTGGTGCTTAACAAAATACTGTTTTGAAACTTGATAAATTCCGAGTATTTCCGGAAATATTCGGAAAAAACTGAAAAGCGGAATTTTCGTTTTCTAGCGTTATTTGACAACATGGCCCAAAACCAAAAACAGATTTCCGTTGATACTTTTTTTTCAGCTATCCCTTGTCATGTTCAGATTCACTATCCGACGTTTCGTGTTCTGGCAATCATCATCGTCTTTTTTTCTATTATAGTCACCATATTGTGTTTTTACGCAGAAAAATAGTGCTTCTCATTCTGATTTCAATGACGTATGATTTATCATGAGTTGCTCTCCTGAAACCACAAATATTTTTAAAGAATAACTTCATCTGAGATGGTCATGACTCCATCGAATAATTGTGTTCAATAAACACTAGTTGTCAGAACTCATCAAGCATCATAGATAATAAATAATTCAGTCAAAATGTCCTCATTCTCAAATGAAGAGAAACGAGATATGTTGAAACTTCATTATAAATTTGATAGGAATAGTACGAAAACAGCACAAATTCATTTTGAATTATATCCGGAAAGACAACAGTCGAATAGAACCTTATTCGGAATTTTGGACAAACACTTGGCTGAGTACGGAGCGTTTCAAAAACCAAGAATGAAATATGGAAGCAGAATGGAACAAAATATTAGACGATACTTATTAGCAGAGGTAAAATTATTGTTCTTTCCATATCCGAAAAAGTATAATTATTTTTGGTACTTTTTTAGATAAATGCAGAAAGTGGTTTAAAATATAAGAAGAGACATATTTCACAAAAATTACATCCAGGTGATCCTCAGAGATGAACGGAATTTTTTAGCTGACTCTCCAATAAGGAAGACTCTACAAACTTCTTGAAAAATATTATTTGGACTGAAGAAAGTACTTCTTCGAACTGTGACGTTTTTAACGGAAATAATGAGCACATTTGGAGTGAAAATAATCCACGACACTTCAAAAAAGTCAGACCACAAGTTCGGTTCCGTTTGAATATGTGGGCTGGAATTTATAACGACCGAAGGAAAATTCCGATTTTCCAAGTTTCAAATCAGTATATTATTGAGCATCAAAATACGCAACTTTGCCCTTTAAGCGTTGACGTATCTCTTGTAGTTTAGGAGATCCCAATGGTGGGGGTCGAATTTGAATTACCCTGAATACAACAGAAAATTATAAATAAATAGTTACTCGAACAGCAAGCGACAGGCTAGAATCTCAATATTCGTGGTGAAGTAATAGAATGAACAGTATAGGCCAGTAGATATACACAATCAATATGTGGATACGAGACTTTGCAACCTCATGCTAGAATATTAATTTATACTATATCTGCAGCAATCGAAACGTAAGAAATCGCTCAAGGTCAAAGCACAGTGGTCCAGATGGATACTTGATCATCCATGGCGTGTGTCTGTTACATTTTGGACTGGTTGATTGGAACTGAATCATTCCTGATCGGTGTTTTGTTATAGTTTAGATGCATGAGGTGTATACTGAAAGGTTAATTTGTGCTTTACTCAAAAAAGGTTTCAAACACTTTCGCTATGGGTGGCAAGTGTTGTGTTTGCGGTGAAAGTTTGGCCAGTGGTGACGTATAGCAATGTTATGGGATAAATTTGAGTTTACTGAATCGGTGCAGTGAAATACAAATAGACGTGAAAGCATCTGCTTCAAGGTTTTACATATATTGCATGTTTTATGTCTCATACAGATCCTCCAAATTTCATTCCATTATCTTCAAAAACAAAAAAGTTATAGGGGCGAGCCACTTTCAGCGGACACCCGGTCCATCTAATATCGTTTCAAACATAGTCCTAGGTATTTCAATTTATCATCGCTTCATGTATAATATTCAGAATATGCACCTGATGAAATACAAAAGGGAACCACTTTGATAATCAAGATTGTGATAGGTGCGTAGTAAGATATTCAGCAAACTTTCCGTCCGCGACAAATTATATAGAAATTCGAGCTATTTAATCAGAATTTTCGTCTACCTTGAGCACACAGAGGACTAGCGAGAACTCTGTAATTTGTCACTCTTTCTCCCGGTCCCCGAACGAATCGAAAGTCTTGTCCGTTTCGGTCCTTTCTAATATTTGCTCCGTTGAGCTGGTACACTGTAAACATTTACAAAGCATTTCGTAAAGTTTGACTCCGAAATTAAGTTCCTCGGGCACCGAATAGGAAACTGCCTCTTTGCAAAGGAGAATATTTGAGGCGTGACCTTTCCCGGGATACGAGTAAGCGAAGTAGATCCTTTTTTTTCAGGGAGGTTATGATTGAAGTAAGAAGAAATGGTAAGAAACTTAACTTAGGAGTAATGAGTTTGACTTAGATTCTCATTAGTCAAATTATCTGGTTCTCACGTATATGCAATACACTCACAGTGTGTCAATTGAAAAACGCATCACCCCGAATATTTCAGCCCTTTTAGAAAATGTAAAAATTCTCTCAGCAAGACTGAAGTAGTACTTATCAAGAAATGGCATTGAGAATATGATTGACCTTGCCCTCTTTCTCTCACTTTTCTTTCTCTTTCCTCAATCTCCTCTCTCTCTCCTCCTTTCTGTCTCTCTCTCTCTCTCTCTCTATTTATGGTCTCACTACTCTCATCACTATTGCATTAATTAAAAGCTTTTAGTTAACTTGCTCTGGGTGTATGTGTGTGTGTGTATCAGATGGGTACAAATCTTGCAAGCTGAATTAGAACAACTTCCTCTTATCGTATGGAATTTTACATGTTGGTTCAGTTCAGATGACAATATGTTAATGTCGAAAAAACGTTCTCCCCTTGACCCACCCCCCCAAAAGCTAGATAGAGAACTCGTAGGGTTATGGAAGTTTTCATGACGGACTTGGACGACGAAAATTACTCCACAAAAAAATATGAAGGGAGCTCGCCCCCCCTTTTTTTGAAAATAGTTGGAAAACTCGTGAAATTAAGAATATCTGACCTTCGAATAGTATTGTTCGAAAAATTTCACCCCCTTGTCTTCCCTCAAAAGCTTGATAGAGAATGCAAAGGAATTCGGAAAATGTCAACACTTTCGGGCATGGAAAATAATGATGAAAAAAATCCTGTCACGAAAAAAATTGGAAATATAAATCGAAAAAATCCATAAAAATAGTGAAAATTATCTGACTATTGAATAATGCAGTTTAAAAACATTTTACCCCTCTTTCCCTCTCAAATCTAGATAGAGAACGCGTAGATATTCGGAATAATTTCCAGCGGTTTCATACATGGAAAATTACGACAAAAAATATATATTTGCCGCCGTTGGGCTCGCTCCCTTCCATCTTTTCAAAGAGTTGCGAAAACTTTCGGAAACAAAATCGGAAAAATCCTGCTGGTCAGGCAAATATGGCTTTGAGTAGTAACTGGAAGGTCTCATCATTGAAGAACTAGATTGTACTAAATTAACAGGCAAGCGACCGTGCAACATATCCAAAGAAAACTGAGAAAGAAATGAATAAATGAACTTTAAAAAACTTTTCAGAGAAAAGCTTTCATTTAAATGCACTTAAAAGAAGAAAATAAATTTCAAAGTGAATCAAACCCATCATTTTGTTACATTACAGAATTTAAATGAAATAAAAGCTTATAGCGAGAATAAATCTTGAGGTGATTTTAAATTTAATTTACAATGAAAAATACAAAGATACTTTTCGCGACAAGCTTTTATATCATTCAATATTTTATAATGTTACAAAATGATTGGTTTGATTTACTTTAAAATTCTTTTTCTTCTTTTGGTGCATTAAAATAAAAGCCTATCTAAAAATAAAATTTTTAAGTTCATTCATTTAGTACTAGGACGTTTTCATTTTCATCGAAATGCTTTGGTAGAAGATCAGATACAGATACAGATAACTCAGCAATCTGAACCAAACGCCCTTTCTCTGCTATCAGATTCATATACGTATATTTGGTTTTTTCTTTGACATGTTTTTAATATGGTTTTCAACAAAAGTATAATTATCATTATGCAAAAACACGTAAATTTTATTGTCAAGGGGGACCTTTTGTAGGCCATTTTTCAATTAAATTACATCAACCCTCTTGAATAGGGAGGTATAGGTTAGGTGATACCTTAATTTGAAAACAGTTCAATTATTTTTTTGTAAAATGCCACATGGTTGACATATCTCTTCAGTACGTTCGGAAATATCTGAAAAAAGTGTATTTAAGTTAATGTATCAAAATTTGGTGAAATGTACTTTATCTGACCCAGGGTTCCTTGATAGGGGGGTTATGAAATGTCATCGATTTTGTCGGGCATATTGTTTTCGTCATTGGAGGCAAATTAAGGTGGCTATCCTGAAATTGGAGGCGCCAAATTTGGATGCGCCAAATTTGAATTACACCAAAATATCCCATTTTGTTGGATTGAATTCGAAACCAATCGGTGGGAGTAAATTGAAAAACGTACGAGTGATTAAAACATATTCGTATTAATATATTCCCTAGTTCGCACAAGTATCTCGAAGACTTCTGAGAGTTTCAAAGTTGATGAAAATAACAAATTTTTAACATTTTTTATAGATTCTGAATGTTGGGCGTGGTTGATAATAATAATCAAATTGAATGAACTGATGAGAAAGTAAATTCTATACAAAGTATTGAGCCTTTAAAAAAAAGGAAACATGGAACAATCACATAATCTGAGATTTGCAATATATTTCAAAGATTTAAAGACTAATCTCAATTTATCTGTTGTAACACTAGTTGAATAAATTGCACCATTCAAAGAGAAATTATTTTCATGTCTAATGAAAGAAATCAAAACAACTCTCTTATGTTGACATTATTCCAGAACCTCAGGTGCAAGAAGAAAGTGTGATTTGTTATACGATTGATCTCTAATTTTTGGGGTAAATGATTAAAATGATAGATAGATAAATATTCATTCGTCTTTGAAGTTTACTCAAATATAAAAACTTATTAGACTATAGTCACTGTCATTCACCCTGCCTTGTTCACAAAACTAATTCACATTTCATCGACAACATTTATAATATTCACAGAAATAATTTGAGTACTGTTATTTATGATATGAGTCAATGTTTTATTTTATAAATTTCGGTATCATTTACACATTGTTTCATAAATAGTAATTTACAATTTCTTAACATAGAAAAAATTTAAAATTTCTATATATCTACCTAAAATCCTAATTGAATGGCAAGTAGTAAAATTGTGCATATCTAATATTTTAAATAAAGCTGAATATATCATTTGTATTTGCAACATTCCATAATAATTTTGAGTTTGGATAGTTCTTACACTTGGTAATGGGAACTTTTCTTTTAATTTTATTTATTCCTTCTGATAATTGTTGTACAATAGTGTTATTGCACAGAACTGTTCAATGAGTTTCTCTCGTTCTTTGTAACATTGTTGTGAACAAGGGGTGGAAGGAGACTGTAAATCCTCATCTGAAATGATATAAAGACCTATCAATATCAATCATTTCGTAGCACCAGGAATGGAATATAATGAACAAACCATTATTTGATGGTAAACGATCAGCCATTGGTACAGATTCTATCAAGTATCTCTCTATCTCCAATGGAACTCCAACCGATTGATACGATATCACAATGGAGAGACCAGATTTTTACCAACACGTATTGGTAGGAATAACTAAAAAGAAACACCAACATTATATCATATTTTCATAGCAGAAATATTGGCTTTCAAGTTTCTATCCCAAACCAAATTGAGTTCTGTTTATCATTAGAACAGTATGAACTCACCGTTGTTCTAAGCATTTGTCTTGACTTCTCGTGTAGGAGAGATTCTTGAAGATTGGTTTCAAAATCTCTTTTATTAAAATGGTCTGAACAAATCCTGGACAAATCAATGGGTACCCATTCATACTACAGAAATTGATCCAATGCTGCTTTACTATTCTTGGAGAATATATGGAACGACAATTTATCATCATGGTATGATGTAGGAGTATTGTTACATTATTAAACAAGTAATTAACAACTAGCAATACAAAATACAAGAAATAGGCATAATATTTTATTATGATTTATCTGAGCCACGGGCTTTAGTAACTTTATTTATTCGCAAATTGACGTAAATATAACCAAAGTTACCAATTTCAGGATAGCCACCTTAATTTCCCTCCAATGACGTATTCTCTCTGTTTCCTCAGTCTTCCCCTTGTCTAAATGCTCACTTATTTCATAACCCCTTCCTATCATAAGAACCCTGATCTGACTCTGCTATGACATGTCACATGTCAAATTGTAATTGCAGTTTTGACGGTCTGAAACGTCACATTTTTTCGTAACTGTCTGTTTCATAAATTTAACGTAATTTTTTTTTTTTTTTTTTTTCCTTGGTGTTTTGGCATCGACTGCTATGGTCATTAGCCATGTGTTCTGGATAGGCCTTGTTACTAACTCCATACGCCACTTTAGGAGCAGCACTGTTAATTTTTAACGCAACAGTGAATCGTGGAGGATTATTCCCAGCCGACACGAGCCTCAGTCATTCAGACTATCACATCTGAAAAAGAAAAAAGATCGCACCGTCTGGGAATCGAACCTGCAATCTCTCGATTACCAGGCGAGCGCTTAACCACTGCGCTAATCCCCGCCCTATTTAACGTAATTATATTTCATTAGAATTTGAACTAACAAAATGCTTGGAAATGAATAAATATGGATCTATCACAGCGATTATATTACAGTGGAATTCTCTTGCTACCCAAACACACAGCTGATTTTGCTGTGAGGTTGGAAACTGGAAGAGTAAAAATGTCGTACTCCATATTCAAAAACACTCTTAACTGGAACCTTAAAATATTTGATTTGAAGTAAATTCGTCTACCAAAAATCTCTTTACTACGCCTCATAGCTTTACAGAACAACGATCCAAATTATAATTGGATGAGCCAGTTACAAAATCACTTCTATAGACGTTCAGGAACACACTAATACAAGAAGACTTGACGTTTTATACGCATTCAACCATAATACCTGGTAGCCAGAATTATCTGAACCTCAACTTACCTCTTCATATTACCCGTATACTAGCCCTGCTTCGTTTAAACAATGATTGCAATATCAAATTCAACTTTAGAGGCTACTCATACAAAATAAACCCACAAGAAATTTGTACGATATGTGATAGCACTTGTCCCGAACCGATTTTCCATATTTTATTTGATCGACCAATTTACACTTCAATGAGACCAAATTTCCTCATTAGTCCCGAACATTTCGTAGAGACACTCAACAATATTACGCCCACTACGTCAAAATCGATATTTTATCATCAATGGAACATTTTGAAATTATGGTCTTTTATATTGAACGAATTAAGTCATACATTTTCACGAACTTGTTTCACTCGAATCCGGAAGGTACCAAAGAAACCGAAATCTTTGGAAGAAAACTTCATGTTTTCTTTTCTTCTTTTCCCCTTTTCTTCTTTCTCCTAATATGTTTGCACATCATTTGCCCAAACATACAAACAATACTAATACTTTACTTATGTTATAAATCTCTTTTAGTAGTTAGTATAGAATCAACAGTTTGCTATTCTTTCGAAATTTTTTCTTTAGTTATATTTGGGCAGATCCATTTTTCTTTTCGTAATCACATTGTCCTGTGAATGGCACTTGCTCCATGCTATTATTATTATTGATACTAATTAACATCATTCTGTAAAAATGCATTCACTGGAAATAAGTATTCGATAAATTGTAATAACCAAACCCTTTGTTATAAAAACTATAGGTAGTTTTTAAGAAACAAATAAATGATTGATTGATTGATACAGTAGAATATAAAAGCTGTCACTTGGGAAACCTACTTCAAAGTGAGAAACAAAAAACGATTCATCAATTTGTTGGTTATGGTTTGTTTGTATATACATAAACAACTTTTTTTCAAACACAGTTATTAAAAATTTCAGTTTTCAATAAAAGTTTCAAAGAAATATAGTAAAAATCGCTGATTTCTTGACGTGACATTTCAAAAAAACGAACAAAATGTATACAAACGCCGAGATGACGGACATACATTCCATGTATGGAGTTGCCGATGACAATGCTGTAGCATGTAAATTTTCGGTACTTTATTTTGTTAATTTTGTATAAAGCTTTAGAGCAATGTAGACTTCACCCTGCGGTGACCTATTTTCAATAAGCCTTAACACAACATACGTATATGTTCCTAGTTGGTTGTCTAACATCATTCATAGAAACCTCATCAACATACCCATGGAATTTCCATTCAAAACCACATTTAATGATCAATTCACATTTTACAAGTTGTCACTACAAGGAGAATAATTAAGTCCTGGATGCACCATCAGAATAAAGGTCGATTCATAAACTTTCCGTTCCGTTCGCCGTTACCGTTGCCGTCTGCGTTCGCCGTTCCATTACCAGTTCAGTAAATTGAAATGCATAAGATCATTCATAAACTCATGCGAGCGTTAGACGGCACCGGTCAACGGAGTTTATGAATGATCTTATACATTTCAATGTACTGAACTGGTAACGGAACGGCGAACGCAGACGGCAACGGTAACGGCGAACGGAACGGAAAGTTTATGAATCTACCTTAAATCATAACTTTTCGATTTGTTCTCATTGAAACTGCATAGGTTATGGTCCTGTCCGGCTTTCCAAGTAGTGCTTGTATTTCTGCTCACTAGAAAAGTGTGATCTGTTTTACGTTTTGCAAGTGTTGATCTAAAAATTATTAAAGCTGAATTAGAAATTTCTTCGAAAGAAAATATATCCTACCTACTTTGACATCCAATGTTGTCTTCGAACTAGTGTTTCATATGTATGTCTGAGTTCTGGTTATTGAGAAGGTTCATAAGGAGTGTCTTCGAATTATTGTCTTTGTTTTAATTTTTAGGGTTCAAAGTGATTATAAACTAGATGTTTTGATTGCGTTCGTGTTTACTTTTATTTTTATTTGTCAGCTGTCCGATGATATTTCAATTGTCAGCTGTCAACTGTGTCATGTTTAAAATATCAGTGTAGCCAACTTAGCTTTTGGGGTGTCTGATCAGAGGCAACCAAAAACAGCATTATTTTTATGCTGGTCAGATTGGTCGGTTAAGCATGGAACATGCAAATATGGAAATATCTGAATGTTGGTAACAACTTCCTGGATGGAAAAAATCTTCAAGGTGGATTTCGTTTCCGACTGAGAGACGAAAGTCAGATAGTAGAATTGGTGGAAGCTACAGGTGTCTAGCCATGCAGGGGTTCCTGGTTTTGTTCGGCTGACGAATCCTGAATTTGTGAAGTGATCCTTTTTGGATATTCCATTCTACTCATCTCACTATCAACTCCAAATTCCTGGCTTTTGATAGATGCCTATCTTGGACAATTTGGCGTTTGAACACTTTGTACCACGTCGACATTTTTTTAGAAGTTAAAACCCTTCACGGAAGGTGAGTTCTCCAACTTTTCTTTTAATCGTTTTCATGCTAGCGACTGTGTAAAACAGTTATTAACTGAAAAACATTTACAGGGTTGTTGTTGTACCCGGAGGAAATTAACCCAGGGAATTGTCACGTTTCCTTGTCTGGTTGGGTATCTCCCAAGCTTTGGTTAAGCCCCACATCGTCCTGTTGAGGATAATTATGGTTCCAGTAGTCTAGTATAGCTGACTTGCTGAAGTGTAGAGTGCCTGGTTTCGCCTGATAAAAGGCCAATTGCTGTCAGATAAGACGAAGCCTCCTTCATTGATAGTCTTCGTAGACTCCCTTCCCTCGTCACTCTAGTCCTGGTTGGCCTAGGATCTAGTCCAAAAAATCTTCAAGTTGATGTCACCAGAGGAACAGGTTTCACTTACCATTTTGATTTTAATTATTTATTATTATTCAATATTTATATTATCTCCGGTTGAACTTATATCTTTCAACACGATCTGTAAACCACCACATAGTACTATGCGCTGGAAAAATTGGTTTCCTAATAAAATAAAATCAAATTTATTCATATTAAATGTTTGTGTGTTTATTTATGTTTTATTTATTTATTGATTAACACTTTTCAACTTGACAACATCGTATGGTAAAGTCTCTTACAGTTTTGGGTATAACGTCCATGGACGTATAATATCGTATAAATACAGATGGACTCAGCATTGCCATACCTACGACACGGAGTGATTTGGAGTCGCTCTGTTTCTAGGCGCACGGGCTGCGGGGAAAAGAGAAGGTAGCGATAGACAGTGACCTTCCCACAACAGACAGGAGCGCACTCATTTGCTGAAAATAGGGTTCAATCACAAGTAAAAAATGCTGAATTTGAAATAATGATGAAAATATCAAAGAAAGTGTTAGAATATACATCCGATGGGACTTCGTGAGATAGAAAAACTCATTTGACATACCTGATGCCATAAAAAACTTCATTGACTGGGATAGTATCGATCCTTAAAAAATAAGGTTCACAAATTTTTCAAAAAAACATAAGACTTTTAAGACTTTTGTTTTCAATTAATGGAAAGCTGGAGACAGTCGACTGAAAAAAAAAGAATAAAAATACATTTACTAAAAATTGGTCATTTATATATTCAATAAATACATGTTCATATACGTATTAAAATAAATAATGTTCAAATTAGTGGGAAGCACTAATTTGAACATTATTTATCGAATCAGTCACGAATATAACCCCTTATTAAAATAAATGAATATTGTGAAGAATAAATATTCCAAAGAAATTTTCAGCGCATATTATTCAAATTCAGAAATACGAAATTTTAATGTATTTACGACAATATGCAAACAAAATTCACAATACAAATAATCAAACTAACATTTTGTTCTAGAAGATATCAAAAATCAAGTAGGTACAGAGTTTCACAAAAACAACAATAAAATAAAAATGAAGAATTTGTTTTCTATTCTGAAATGATTTGCTAATTTCTTGAGTTCCCTCCTCTAGCAATGATAATCGCCTGTTATACGCAATATCAGAGTCCTTATTCAATAATGTCTCCCAAATTCACTAAACTGTCCCTCAGCTCATTCAAAGTAACTTTCGGCTGCTGAATGGCTCTTATTCATCTCCTAAGAATATCATATATGTTTTCGATGGGGTTCGTATGAGGACTTCTCGCGGGCAAGATCGCCCGGAAATACTGGCGGGCCGTGTGGTCTCGTATGATCCTGCAATCATAGGAATTCTTCACCAATGAATGGAGCAAAAGAACAGACAACATGGGCTTCAGGAATTTCGGATACATACTATTGTCAAATTCGCTTCATAATTGACTACCAGTTTCATACGTGCCTCCACGTGCCTCCAAACTCCAAATCATTACCGATCCTTCCCAAAATCAATGATTTACAGAGTGTTACATTGATTGTAGCGTTCTCCTAAACGTCTGTAGACCCGCATTCGTATGTTATTGATCATGGAACAGAATATTGACTCATCAGTGAAGAGCACTCGACATCATTCAGCTTCCCGCCAATGAGGGTGTGCACGAGCAAAATCAAGCCGTGATCTGCAATGTTCTGCAGTCAATGAAGGCCTTGTTGCTGCCCTGCATGGCATCAACTTGTATTCTCTTAAACTTTGCTTGAAGATATCTTTACTAGATTTGATTAGCTTAGATTTATTTTTGGCTTCCGCGCTAAAAGCCTTTTACACTGCGACCATTTCAGACATATTGTGTGTGCCCTTCGAAGTCGTTTAGAGCCCTCGCAGTGACGAAGTACGTGTACTGATTTAAAGCAGTGTATTATTTGAAATAACTCATAGAAAATAACAATTCTGACGGCTGATAATAATTACCCTGGAGTTGAAGCAGCTGAATTTCTTGGGATATACCAATCATCATATATCATTTCTTCAAAAATATTCTTCCACTTGGGTTAATCTCGAATGCTGCATCTTTGAAATAAATGGAACAAATCCTAACAGACTTTGGAACTCATTCAGTTGAACATTTCATCCCCAACTCTTTCAACCAAGCCGCTTTTACTGTGACATCAGCTGGAAACCTAAATTTTAATAGACATTTCTTGGACTTTTTGGCAACCTTTCTGTTTTAATGCATCATCCAAAAAACTAATGAAGTTAAATGTTTCGTGAGGTATCTATTTCATTATCTCCACATGTAAAGGTTTGAATTCACGTATTAATTTCATTTTATTCGGCGAAAACAGATTGATACTCACTGTAACGCCTATGGTACTTACGAATGGAATCTGATATTCGGGTTGGAACACATGGATTGTTTGCAAACCCAACAAGATTGCACCATTACGATTCTTCTCTTACTATTGTACTGCCACTATATATCACGAATGAGTTCAAAAACCATTATTTCAGCAATAATCCCACAAAAAATCAATGACAGAACATGACAGAACTGTCAGAAGTTTACTTTGTGGAAAACATAAACATTGATAATCGACAGCGTTGACAAACGTCCAGATACAATAATTTCTTCACAACCATTTGAAGACGCAACTAATGATTTTTTTCGAAAGTTTGGATTTTTGAACTTGTAAGTAATACAGATTTGAGTTTCGTGATAATGTCACCATCACCATTCTCCATTCTTCGATTGTAATCGAATGGAATACATATAGTGACACAATTTTGTCTATGATAAAGACTTAGTACCTACGCGATGTGACAACGCCCAACTTAATATCACGACTACAGATTGTGGCCTTACACGACTTCAAATCAGGATGTAAACAGCTTGGTCCAGTACAATACTTTATAGGTCCATAATAACATCTAATTGTCGTTATTTGGTTGCACAACTTCTCAAGTAAGTACTCTTTGACATAGACATATTAAAAGTTGCTGTGGCGCCCCCTCTTATTTTTGTAACCATTCTGTTACTGTTCAATGATATAATTCTGTTATAAAGTATAAACGAACCCATAGTGCCTACCGACGAAGAGCTGCCGTCTGCATTGCTCCTTTTTATTTAACTTTAAAGAAAAGAAGGTTGCAATGCATTGTAAGCTAGACGATTGTACAGTGAACGATTTCCAGCCCGTAATGTCCCCGGCCGAAAAATCTTCGAAAACGTTAATATTGTTTATTCAGTATCCATAGTAACGCCTAAGTAAAGCGATGAAGTTGAATTTATTAAAACAGCTGCATGCGTGGAGAAAAGGGTCCATGAGGGGCTACTTGCCTGGCTGCGGTAGTAGCCTCCCCAAAAAGTACTACTATACCCACGACTAGAATAATTTCAGGTCAACTGGATTATGTTTCGATTATCGTCCCAAACATTACATAGTTACTCCCTATGAATATCTCCAATTCTTTTTGAATTTGAATCTACTGTAGATACGTTCAAATTGCGAAGGTAATACATTTTATAATTTTGGTCCTGAATGTGAAATAAATTTTTAGTTTCGGGTGAATATAAAAAGTGGCACATTTATAATCAGTGCATGACACATCCAAGTATTATATGGATATAGTGTGAAATATGTACGGTTTCCTCACACCTTATAAACCACTTTCATTGTAGAGCGATTGTGTATAATGTCGTCTGTTTTTCCTCAACATAATTTCCAGCAGAGTATTTTTTTTTGTGTTTTGGCTTGCCTGCTATGGTCATTAGCCATCAGAGTATTCTGAATTACTTCTAGGTTCTTTATAGAAGACTTGGATATTCCTCCCCACACTACGATACAATAACGCATTATAGACTTAGCCAAAGCATCATATACCGCTAGCATGAACCTCCTACTCAATTTGTTTCTGAGCTGGTAGAATTTGTAGATTAGTTTACGTAATTTGACAATATTTTAATAAATATGCATGTTCTATCATAGTCATTGTTGTCGTTATATTTGTGGAATATTCTCAAAAGGTAATTTATGTATTTTCATAACATTTTCATTCGGATGGTTTCTATTCATCATTCAATCATATTTAGTTAATCGAAAACAGATAGTGAAAACAACATCACACTCGCAAGAAATGAATGTTAATTTTGGAGTTCCGCAAGGATCTGTATTAGGTCCATTATTGTTCCTCTTACACATCAATGATATTAATGTCCTTGATTTAACAGGAAAACTCACTCTTTTTTGCGGATGATATAACTATCATGTGGCATAGCAGAACCGAAAAAATGTTGAAGAATATAATGACAATAGATCTCAATAGAATTGAAGATTGGTGTGATGCTAACTCACTGTCATTCAATATCAAAAAAATTAATGTTATATCTTTCAGATGTATCTTAGAGAACATATCACTGAACAATTATGTGGTTGAAAATAAAGATTCTAAAAAAAATTTAAGACTCCTCCAGGATAACAAATTGAAATTTGAAGATCACGTTCATGATTTGAATAATAAATTATCATCTGGATGTTACGCAGTGAGAGTGATTGCAATAGAACTGGGATTTCGGCCCACTAAAATGGCTAACTATGCCTTAGTGGCCCATCTAAGGTATGGTATACCATTTTGGGGCTTGATGAGTTCAGTATCAATCATACAAAAATGAGCTGTGAGAAATGTATGTAAAGCTCATCGGAGATATTCGTTTAGAGAGCTTCTTAGAATACACAAAATACTCAAAGTTATTTCAATTTTTATAATGTAAACTGTGTCTTTCATAGACAAACATATATAAGTGTAAGTTCTCTAGTAATCCGGGTCATCATGTTACACGTCAAACCAGTAACAACCAACTGAATCTTCCAATTCCAAAATCGAAGCTGGTAAAAGATTCAATATTTTATTATGGACGTAAAATGTACAATCATACACCAAAGCGTATAAGAGATATTGCTCAATATGACCACTTCAGACATTCCCTGAATGAATTGTTCTCTTCCAGACCATATTATAGCATACAGGAGTATTTTGAGGAGGAATTTTCAATTACGTGATATTTGTTTATTAATTTTTTCATTTACATTTATACATTTTAATAAATTTTTTCATTTAGATGTTTTTATGTTTTTATATTTAGTTTTTGACTGATATATGCACCGCTACATTTTTTTTTTCAAATATGCATTTTTATATCATTCTTTTTTATACAATTTTTAAAATGTACATATATTTTTATACATTTTTATTATTATTTTTTGACTGCTATGTGGACCGTTACATTTTTTTATATTTTTATATTTTTATTTACATTGTCCCTATATTTATTTGTTTGTTTATACATTTTCTCAACAATTTCTATGTTTTTGTTGAGTTTTGACCAAAGAGTATAGAGTAATATCTATTCCATTATTTTACCATGCTTTGTCTACAAAATGAATAATTTTTTGACAATAAAGTATATTCATTATTATGATTATTATTCATTGTTGAAAATGCTATATATTTAGTTTTTTCAACGTTGACACTCAGTAAGTTATTGCTTAGCCAGTTGTTTTCATTCGGTTGGTCTCTATTCGTTGGTGAAAATTCTATATATTTAGTTTTTTCAACGTTGACACTCAGTAAGTTATCGCTTAGCCAGTTGTGAATAATCTTGATGCCGGTATCAGACCGAGTGTGTACCTCATCCGACTAGTTTCCAACAAATGTGATAGCTGTGTAGTTAGCCAATGTTTGCTATTTTACCAGTAAAGTCAGCAATTTCGTGAAAGCATTTGCTATACAACTAGAACAGTATTGGCCACGATACTGTTCCCTGAGGCACACCGCTGGTTACTGGTAATTGGTTACTAACTGAATTATTCATTTTCACGATTTGCAGTCTATTTCTTAAGTAAACATCAAAAATATATAAAGTTACACCTGTCAGATAGAAGCTGGAGATGAATGTCATGATCTACCGTATCGAATGCTTTGGTCAAGTCCAAGAATACAGTAGTTATGCATTTCTCTTGTTTTTGGAAACAATTGTCAATTTGGTTCATTATTTGACATACTGCTTTTTCTCTTGACTCGTTTTCTCTAAAGCCAAATTGTGAATCAGAAAGAATGTTATTTGGATTGCAGAAGTGTACTACCCTAAATACGAATATTTATCAAAGCAGATCAAAATAATCCGATCGCTTCCAATTTTGTAAGTATTCGTTCACTGTTTCAATCATTTTAAAATTCAAATCACTCAAAATTTTAATGTTTCCATCTATATTCAGATATGTCAAGATATCTGCGCTCCGAATGGATATTTGCCAAGAAATATTTTTTGATTGAGAGTTGTGATTTATGCAGATCGCTTCGTTTCCACCCCGAATTCAAACCGCACCATTAGCGGGAAAATGATAATCGACTGTATACGAACCATTCAAAGATATCTGATCACAATGTAATGGAAAAATGGAGGAATATTCACGTAGTGTGAGGTTTAAAGTAGAATCGATTCAAAACCTTCACTGTAATGATCGCAAAACAGCACCACTGATATCCAAACAAACAACTCGATTACGTGGAAATTCCATGTACGTAGACGAAAACAAGTCAGGTAGAAGGGTATTTGAGATGATCGAAAAATAATAGTGATAATAGCATAAGCGCATGCGGCTGATAAACTTGGTCACGTGCTCGTCATTTAACGAGGTGACACAAACTGTGACACCAAACTTCAATCAATTCGACAAGAAGCTCTGATAAAAACTGCTGAAACTCAAGTACTTCTGTAGCTGCTTCGGGATAGGCCAATATGTCGTCTTCAAAAACATCTAAAACCTTGGCTCACCCAAAAATCTAACTTTTGCCAACGTCAGATCAAGTAGGCGATATACGACTACAATAAACTGCCAGACCAAAGATAGGAAACTACCTCTGACAAAGTGTTTCAACTTTCAGGTCGAAAATAATGTCATAATGGACCTTTTCATTTACGAAAAATATACTGCAAAACTCATTTAAATCGATAGTCTCTAGTCTGAAACGTCCATTTAACAAAGAGTTTCACTATATTATTTTCATATTTGAAAGTGTGCCGCTGACGTTACGTTCATCAGCGTGACGTCAGCGGCACGTTCACCGGAAATACCCCCACCGTAATAAACGTTCCGAAACAGGCAATACCATTCTTCTCAAAAATATAGCTTCTAGCTTGATATAAGCCATTGAGAAATAACTGAAACTTTGTCACTCGATCAACTCAGAGACAAATATCCACATATAATCTATTTTCATTGTCTCAAATTTTCTGAACGGACCTTCCTTTTGATGAAAAACGAGCATTGGCAATACCGCAAATCGTATTCACATACTTATTATTTTTCGGGTGAAATCAAATCAGATAAATAAGCAATATCTGGGATTTCATTGTAATTTTCATCTCTTTGAATTTGCTTTTTCAAGTAAGTATGTTTTTCTGAATCTTTACTAGTACCTACATTTTTTTAATAGCTCAAGGACTTTTTCGCATTGTCTAAAATTTTAAATATTTCTTTGAATTCTGCTTTGAATACAATAATAACATAACGCAAAGTACTCACTTGGAAATCTTCTTCACCATAACATATATTTCTCTTTACACAAGGTTCATTCACTGCTTCGAAACACATTTTACGTGCATAAAACAATTATTTATCACAATTTTCAGTGGTGTTCAGACAACCGGGTACAAAGCACTATTTCGTCAAGATCACAATTATTGCAGGGATACAGATAGAGGAATTAAAAAAAATTATAGATTACAAACAACAAAAACTTTCAAAACAGCATTAACCACAATAATAAGAAATCACGTAGGGCCTGTTCGTGTGCATCATAGATATTTGATAAAACTGCTTTACTTGTATCCAATTTTAATGTTGACAAACGAGTTAAACAGAGTCAAACTATTCTTATTGGTTTGCTCCGTGAAACAGACGAACGAACCCATCTGGTATCAAATGACAACTGTCATACGACACATTATATTTGAATGAGAATTTGAGATTCCATAGTGCACAACTTTAAGAACGTTGCCAAGTCTAGTTTTGAAGAACATGACGTCATGAATCAGTTTTCTTCTGATTATAGAGAAACTAGAGGTCAGAAAAAAAAATTTAAAAATCTCGAGTGATATTAGCGTATATACTTTCTCATTACAGTTTTTTCTCATATCTCGTGGAAAGGAATAGATTATCTTGCAAGAATCAAAATAAATAACGCTATATTTAAAACAAATATCAATTTCGATAAATTGAAAGTTAGATTTCGCTGGGATCCCGTTTGTACAATTCGAACATACAATTAAGAAAAGTTTGTTATGAAAACTTAAAGAACAATAAAAATATAGACCTTTGTACAAAACATAACAAAAAGCCAGAAAAATCAAATTTGAAAATTATTTAAAAATTATACCGAATATGTCATTACGGACACAGAGGATACTGCAAAAGATTTTAACAAAACGTTCACGAAAATAAGGAAAAAATTGGCATAAAATATAAAAATTGAAAGGTAAGATTTGAAAAATATTAAAATTTCAACTCATTTGTTATGCTCGTCACAGACCACCGGGAAATTGAAATAATAATTCATGAATTAAAAATAGTAAATCCACTGGTCATGACGGTTTGAAGTGAAAAATCCTTAAATGTATAACTGAATATCTTGTCGAACCATTGGTATACCTAATAAGCAAATACATCTATGAGAATATGGCCTTCTGCTCTTGAGAATACATTTGTTATTCAATAATTACACTAATTACAAACTTCTCTAGAATATCCGAAAAAGTAATAAAAATAGACTTCTTTCATTCCTCAACTACTACAAAATTTTATCTGATAAGCAATTCAGTTTTGAAGAAAATGTATCCACACAAAATGCCATCACACACTTGACAGTTCAAGTATTTTTTGCTCTTGCTAAAAGTATGCCATGTTTGGGCTTATTCATAGATCTGGCCAAAGCATTTGACACCGGTGAGTCATCATCTACTTCTAGAATCATTAGTTTACATTGGAATAAGAGCTTCAGTTAGGAGTCTTCATTGATTACCATTATACAGGTTCTTTCACGACGAGCGTTCGTTAGGAATATATGGAGAACGATTCAAAATAAAAACTTGAAATTTTGTGGTAGTGGGTATTAAAAAATGGTCTTCTCAACTAAAATATTCTCAACTTCCGGTCTCTTTCCGTTATACCGGAAGTTGAGGACAACTTCCTTATTTCAAATGGAACACCCTGTATTTTATTACATTTTTGAATTTTTTATTTACATTTCAAACATTTCCCAAAATCGGATATATCTTGCCAGGGTTGTATTTTAGGTATAGGACATTACTCATTAATTTGATATCTATTTTTTCGTAGTATCTAAAAATAATAGAATAGTGTATGGTTTCCATTTGAAAAAATCGTGTTTCATCCGTTTTCCGGATGTTATGTTTTAGGTGGAAATTTCGACCACCCTGTAAATTATTTTCGAAAATTCGATGAACCTGTTCATGACTTGATGCTTAAGGTGTGATTCTGTGAAATTTCACATCTTCAACTGTTACTGTCTATGAGTTATGATTTTTTCGGAGTGGTGCTGTAACTGTCAAATTTTTCAGATAAAAATCAATATTTCGAAAACTAACAAATTTGAGTATAGGCATTGTCATACAAAGTGGGCCTAAAATGGGCTGAGAAATTCAAAAATGTAATAAAAAATAGGGTGTTACAGTTGAAATAAGGCAGTTGCTCTCAACTTCCGGTATAACGGAAAAAGACTGGAAGTTGATAATATTTTAGTTGAGAAGGCCATTTTGTAAAACCCACTACAACAAAATATCAAGTTTTTATTTTGAATCGTTCTCCATATATTGCTAACTAACGCTCGTCGTGAAAGACCCTGTAGATATTTATTGGACAACTTTACATTTACATGTTTGCTGCAAGTCAGGCGTTCAACAAAAAAAATATAATAAAAATATAAAAAATATATAAAAAAGTACATGTTTATATAAAACATAGATTACATATACACACACACACATATATAAAGGTATATACACATATATAAAAAATTACAAACAAGTTTTAAAATATTAAAATGTCCGTTAAAGACTTTTACATAAAAAGACTCAAAAGGGAACCTCAACTTCAAACTGTATTGACCTTGACAAGTTGACAAAAATCATTGTGTAAAATTTGAGTTCAGATACTCATAAAAACAGTTTTTCAACAAAAATGATTTAATTTTAAGTTTGAACAATTTAGGGTTGAGTATCTTAATAGTATCTGGTATATGATTATAGAGGTTTAGATTCAGGGAATTTTTCTGAGACTTTGTTAGTCTATATCTAGGTTTCAGAAGCATGTCAGCATTTCTCGTCTAATAATGATGTATATGTTTATAGACCGTCAGATAGTGACAGATATAGGTGCCCCATTTTCATATACAAGCCTCGAATAGGGTTGAAAAGTAAGTCGATGTTGAGTTAAATGAAGGGAAATTTACGAGTGGCTCGTGGGGAAAACATATAGAAAAATCAAAAAGAATTTCCATTAAATTTTCCAACGACAAAATCTACTTTTCCATTCGCGCCACTCAAGCCATTATGTTTTTCGGTCTAGTGACGATGTAGGTTTTCATAGTTTCGATGGGCTTGCGTGGGAAAATCTGTTAAAATCTAGATTTTTCTTTACAAGATTACAGCATTATTTTAACCCTTTAGCCACCTTCAACACTCAAGCCTTTGATCTTCCGAAGCCAGGTTCTACTAATTAATGATTAGATGAACACGGCTCGCGTTAAAATATGGAAAATCGAATTTTCCATGTTTTCCCCAGGAGCCACTCGTAAATTTCCCTCCATTTTACTCAACATCGATGTACTTCTCAATTCTATTCAAGGCTTGTATGTGAAAATGGGGCACCTAAATCTGTCACTATCTGACGGTCTATAAGTAAAGTGCGATTTTTTATTATGAATTTCAAGAACTGTTTGGTAAATGAAGAGGCATGGTAAAGATAAAATTCTCATGACTTTGAAAAGTGGCTTGCAGTGGTCTCTGTACGCAGCACTCATTAATATTCTCAGAGCCTTCTTCTTTTGTCTGAATACTTTTATGGAATCAGAGGAATTACCCACAAAATTATACCGTAATTGATATGTGAATGGAACATAGCGAAATATGCACTTTTCAAAGCATGTAGATCCACTGATTTTTCGAGTTTCCTGAGTGCAAAAATCCCCCTAGAGAGTTTCTTATCCAACTTGTTTATATGATTAGCCCAAGTTAAGTTTCCATCAAGAATTATGCCAAATAATTTTCCATTTTTAATAATCGAGCTTGTAGAATTTGTGGAGAATAAAATTTCCTGTATCTTTACTTCATTTAGTTTCAATTGATTTACTGTGAACCATCGCGAAGCTAATTTCAATGTTTTATTCGAATTATTTGATGATGTTTCTATATTTTTGCCGGTTGAGACTAAAGAAGTATCATCTGCGAAAAGAACACATTTATCCGGCAACATGAAATTACTAAAGTCATTGACATAAATTAAAAATAACAATGATCCCAATACATATCCTTGAAGAACACCATGTAATATATTTTTGACGCCAGAAAACGTCTCATTCATACGAACTGACTGAGTTCTGTCTGTCAAATAGGATTTGAACAAATTCAGATGTAATCCTCTCACACTATAATATTCCAGCTTTTCAAAAGGAGAATAATGAGAAACACAGTCGAATGCCTTGGAAAGATCACATTTTGCAATAGTCACGAGATCGCCTTTTTCAAGGCCCTCAACTATGCAACTTACGACGTTCAACAAAGCATCAATTGTGGACGTTCCTGCTATGAACCCATACTGGTCTTTGCTGAGAAAATTATGTATTGAAAAATAACGGACCAATCTGTTCTTCAGGATGATTTTCAGAATCTCACCCATAACCGGAATCATCGAAATTGGGCTATACTTGTCGACTACACATTTATCGCCATTTCAGATGGGATGTTCATATCCACTATACAATAAAAAATGGCAATTCATACCATATAAATTCAAACTTCTATGTGGAATATTACCTAAGAAACAGCTGTTAGTTGTTTATTTCGCACTTGCTGACATTTATTTGAGATATGGCATACTGGCTTGGGGAGCAGCACTCAAAAAACATTTCACACTGTAGATTCTTGAAACTAATGCTACCCAAAAAAGGGACTACGCAACTGAGCTCACCTATGAAGAATCTGGAATATTTGATTTGGAACAGTAATTCGTTCATGTATGTATGATCAACAGATCAACTATCATGATCCTGGTAGAACTGAAAAACGTGTACATGAACACAACACATGTAAAGAAAGTCTACATCCCTTCTCATTTACTTTTTATATTCTACATTTCATATTTTAACATTACCGTTTTATGTTTTAACTTTTACATATTAACAAACAGATATTTGCATATCCAAGAAGTACTCACTGTATGATATTCTTCAATTTGCCTAACAACATTTTTTTAACTGACTGATCAACAGAGACAATGAGTGGTCATAAACTAATTCGATATTTTGGCGAATACTCTGTGTCAAATATTGGTGAATACTCCATTACTGATATATTTTTTTTCATTTTTGGCGAAGGCATAAATATCTGACATTTATAACAAAGGTTTTAAGGTATTTGGAACGGTACGGTATGCGCCAAAAGTTTTCTATTTGCGGCCCATCAGACATTCGTCGATCATAAAAGTAAATTTGGTGTTCCGACTGTACGATTTCCCCACCATTTCAACCATCCAATCTAGTGTCGGAGGTGCTAGGCAACACTGCTCTGTCGCAAGTGTCAGTGTCAGCAATAGACTGGGAGATGGTGACAGATTTCAGTTGACGATTTTCTCGTTTATGCCTCTGAGACCAGTGAAAGATATAAAAATTCTGACAAGAATGATGAAAAATTTTTTTGCGGTCGCCGCGTGGCTTTCATATAAAAAATTCGATTTTCATAAAAAAAGATATATGTTTTGGGACGATTTTGTCGCTGCTGCCATGTACACCAACGAAATGTTGAAATAGACAATAGCAGCGAAAAAATTATTACAGGCATGAGGGCGTAAACTTGTGAAAAAAAAATTTTGATTTTAGACGATTTTCTCGTTGCTGCCAATTGAAATAATGGAAATTTCCATCATGAATGTACCATAAAAAAGTTGCATAAGGTTTGTGGATGTCGAAGTGAGGTTAAAGGCCGGAAATGAATTTTTTATATGAAGGCCATGCAGCGACCGCTCAAATTATTCATCATTTTGGTCAGAATTTTCATATCTTTCACTGGTCTCAAAGGCATGGACTAGAAAATCGTTACCTGAAATCTGGCACCATCTTCCAGTCTATAGCTTTTATAGTCCCGACCGACGATCATATTTAAAACTGCTTGAAAACTGATAAATTCCTAACGAAATGGCTTGAACCAATTCAGTTCACAAGGTTCATTAAAAGAAAGCCATTTGAAAAAAGACGCAATGCAGTCGCAGCGATGTTGGCTGCAAAAAAAATTAAAAATGGAATATGGAATGTTAAATGATCGTTCTTGATTTATGCAAACCTGCAGAACTTCTGAAAAAAATCATGAACTCGCGTTTCTTCGGTACAGCGTGTTATTTGAAACAATGATTGCATTTGGCCTATGATGCTACGATTTAAAAGTCTATTGAGAAGCAACTTTGCGTGCAATTATCTCCAATTCTGACTGGATGAAAATTCTCAAAAAAATCAGCTGATGTCACTGTCGAGAAATATCATACCAAATTTTCATTGTATTTGTAAGAAAACTGCCCCAGCGTTCCAATACCTTAATGGATTCTGGTGTATAGTACTACAGTTAGTAGGTATCACAAGGAAAAAAATTGTATTTTTGAGATTACCAGTAATTTTTGAAGGCAGAGGACAGAAAATGATGCCTTCAGTTACGAGCACTTGAAAAACAGTTTATTGGCGTGTGATACATGAAATATTTTGGGACCATACAAATATATAAGTGAGAAAATTATTATTTATCCTTCAAATATTGTCAAAAATGCATGAGATGAAGCTGTTACTTTCAGCATATCTAGTGTAAGTTTGTACCACAGCCCACAAAGTTTTACTTTTCTGTCTAGGCTGGAATAAAATTGTTTCAAGACGACTTATACGAAGGTAAAATCAGTCATTATACACGGAGGCCTGAAAAAATACTTGTTTACCTTTATAGTTACGAGCACTTGAAAAACAGTTTATTGGCGTGTGATACATGATTTATTTTGGGACCATACAAATATATAAGTGAGAAAATTATTATTTATCCTTCAAATATAGTCAAAAATGCATGAAATGAAGCTGTTACTTTCAGCCAATCTAGTGTAAGTTTGTACCACAGCCCACAAAGTTTTACTTTCCTGTCTAGGCTGGCATAAAATTGTTTCAAGACGACTTATACGAAGGTAAAATCAGTCATTATACACGCAGGCCTGAAAAAATACTTGTTTACCTTTACCCGAGTCAGGAGTACATCCGTATCTACAATTGACCACATATTTCTTAATTTTGACATAACTGAACTACCTGTAGTAATCGATAATGAAGTATCTGACCATCAAATCATACTAACTAGTCTAAATTTGATTTCCTGTAATAATTCAAGAAATAAACATACCATGAGGAGAAGTTTTAACGAAAATGCTATAAATGAATTTAGACACGCCTTAAGTAATCAAAACTGGGACCTACTCTATCAGATACAATCTACTAATGAAGCCTTTGTCTATTTTAATAACATATTTTCACACTACTTTATTGTAATATTTCCACAGAAAAAAACCACATTAGGGACATCTAATATGAAAATTTGGTTAAATGATGAAATTCGTAAATCCAGTCAGAATCTTAAGAGTCTCTTTGGGCTTACGAACATTTTACCTGAATTGAAGGAATATTATCATGATACAAAGAAAAAACACAATCAGTTAATAAAAACTACAAAAAGAAAATTCTATCAAAATAGAATTTCTGAATCGGGCAATCCCATTCGTATGGCCTGGAAGGTTATTTCTGAATTATCTAAAGAAACTAAGACACAAAATAATATCGTTATCACTAAGGATCAGCATGAGATTGATGATCCACATGCTATTGCTTCTTTATTCATGGACTTTTTTGTACAAGCTCCTCTAGATATTGTCAACAAAATTCCAGACATTAACTATGTGATTCCCTAGGATAAACTATTGAGAGAATCTATGTTTTTGACGCCATTCACAAATGAAGAGATGTATGATCTGTTACGGGCTAAACTTAAAAACAAAAAATCTATTGGTTATGATAATGTACCTGGTTTTCTAATAAGAGCTGTTTTGGATCTTATAGTCCAACCAATCACCTATATTATTAATCTTTCTTTTGAGGAAGGCGTTTTTCCAGACATTTTAAAGATGGGTAAAAAAGGGTGACCGTAATCTTTTAAGCAATTACAGGCCTATTACAGTACCAATTTCTTTCTCAAAAATATTTGAATACGGTTTCTTAGATCGCCTTTTAAAATATGTTGAGTCTCTCAATATTTTTTCCGAGAATCAACATGGCTTTAGGGCCAACAAGTCTACAAATAGTGCAATCCATCAATTTTACGAACAACTATTACAATACATTAATGCTGGTGAATGCCCGATTGGTATATTCTGTGACCTTAGTCGCGCATTTGATTCTGTCAATCATGATATCCTTAAAAATAAATTACTTGAATGTGGAATAAGAGGTAACCCTTTGAACTGGATTAACAGTTTTCTCAGCAACAGGAAACAATTTGTCACTATAAATTTCACTGACAACAACAATAAGGTGAAAGAAACTATATCAGAATATTCTGATGTATTCATGGGTGATCCACAGGGCTCAATTTTGGGATCTGTATTATTTCTCCTATATGTTAATGACATAGATAAGATCTCGGAAAAAGCTAATTTTGTTCCATATGCTGACGATACGTCATTGTTGATATCAAGTAAATGTGACAGTGTACCAAAAAATGAAGGTACTCTGGCCTTGAGTAATTTGTTTAATTGGTTTAGTTCCATTTCATTATACTTCAATACTGACAAAACCCATATCATGAGGTTCAGAACTCAAAAGAGTAAGTGTGAAGATATCAATATTACTGTTAATAATGAATATGTGAATAATACAGAATCAGTAAAATTTCTAGGTATTATAGTAGACCAACACCTAACATGGAAGAAACATTGTGAATCCCTCGTGTCAAAGCTGTCTTCTCTAGCATATTTATTTTTCAATCTTAGATCTGTTTTAGATGTAAAACAAATAATGGCCATATATAACTCACATGTTGTTTCTCGCCTTCGTTATGGAGTTTGTTTCTGGGGAAGCTCCACAAACTCAAATGATGTGTTCCTTTCGCAAAAGCGTATAATCCGAAGAATTGCAGGTAAACCAAACTCTTATCCATGTAGAGATTTATTTAAAGAATTTTCTATATTAACTTTACCTAGCCTCTATATACTACAGATGGCTTTATATATTTATAAAAATAAATTTCAAATCAACTTGAATTACCATGGAGTAACGACACGACAAAAGGATGATTTTCATGTTCCTTTTGCAAAGCTTAAATCTGTAATTGACTCACCTTATCATCTGGGTTTGAAAGTCTTTAATGCACTTCCCACCCCAATGAAGAATTGCGAAAACGAAAAATGTTTCAAAAAGGCTATCAAGAATTTTTTACTTGAAAATGCATTTTATTCTGTACGCGAGTTTTTTATCAAGGTGTCTTGACATTCCTTTCATGTGTAATGTAATGTGATGTACTGATAAGGTGTCTTGGCATCCATTTTAGATGTAGTAGTAATAGTAGTTTAGGTTAAGTTTAAAATGTATGTTTACTGACTGTTCCTATACAGTTTTATATCTGTCAAGAAGGAAATAAAAACGATTATTATTATTACAGTTACGAGCACTTGAAAAACAGTTTATTGGCGTGTGATACATGAAATATTTTGGGACCATACAAATATATAAGTGAGAAAATTATTATTTATCCTTCAAATATTGTCAAAAATGCATGAAATGAAGCTGTTACTTTCAGCCAATCTGGTGTAAGTTTGTACCACAGCCCACAAAGTTTTACTTTCCTGTCTAGGCTTGCATAAAATTGTTTCAAGACGACTTATACGAAGGTAAAATCAGTCATTATATACGGAGGCCTGAAAAAATACTTGTTTACCTTTACTAAGGATTGGTAATGAGCTATTTAATTTATTTATGATATAAACATCTCCCAGAAGACTTCATGTCGAGATCTTTTCAAGAAACTTGAAATTCTTTTACTTCCTGTTCTTTATATTTTAGAAGAAATAACATACATAACATGAGAATATGGTTTCAACAAATCATCAATACCATAATGATAACATGAGGAAAAAAATCGACTTCTATTTACCAAATTCACATCTCCCGATTTGCCAAAATCACCAAACATGATTTTGTACCATGTATTTTCCAATAAAATGGAAATAATAGAAAAGACTCAAACAAAAACTAGTCTTTTTACTGGGCATAACTACAAGTATTCTTGATGAATATTTGAAATATTTCCTGTTTCATTATATTTTTATTGTAACAGCAGAACTTCACCTGAAACATATGATGTCGTTAATGTGTCATTTTATAATATTTTATTCATATATTTACTTCGTGTTGACTCTCCTATAACTTCATAAGCTCTCTCTATCTGTCTAGGTCCATAAATTAAAGTTTCATTGCATAAGTCTTTTATAGCCGGACAAGCCTGTGGTTGATGCCTATAAAGTGGCACAAGTCCAATATTTCTCACCTTATTATGTACCTCAATATCGCAAGATGTACTTCCAAAAGTTTTATTTACAAAGTTGTCTAGTTTGATTCGTTGTATGAGATTGGTGCTTTGATCAGAGTCTGTCATTCCTAAAAAGTTATCAGGGTTATCTTCAAATGGGCAGGTGATTCATCTGATATCTCATAACTATTGGCTAAATTGTCGGATATTCGGCAATGATGTTGATTATCACAAAAAAAAAATTATCTATTCTCAGCTCATGGATCCAGCCTTTCTGATTATTTGAAGTTGTGTATCAGGAAAGTAGTCCACAATCAGCGACAACAAACTTCATTAAAATTTTCCAAAAAAATAAAAAGTATTCCAAAAGAATAATACATTTCACATCGAAAAATAGAAGAAGTAAGTAAAGGTTTAATAAATTCTATGAAAACATGATGAATTGATCGGATATTACAAAAAGAATCAAAACATGGAAGTATAAAAAAAATGAACTCTACAGAAATGAAATTACTAACCTGATCAATCTACTCCGAGATCAGCTGGCATGTTTTAATATGAAATTTACTATTTCTGAACCAACAAGAGTCACTGCCAGCTCAAGGACATGTCTAGATAATTTTATTATCAAGGACGTAATAGAATATAGGGTAGTTGTCAAAGATCTGAATCTGTCGGATCATTTTGCACAAATCATACATCTTCCGATTAAAAAATTCGAAAATCATGGTAGTAAACGTCCTCATTTTGGAAGAGTATTTGCAGAGGATGATATAAATAATTTCAAAATTTTCTTAGAAAAGGAATCCTGGGACGAACGTTACAGAGAAACTTGCCCGAACAAGGCCTACGATGTTTTCTATAACATTATTCACTATTATATTGAACTAGCTTTCCCTATGAAGCGTCTCCAAAAACAAGCTGGTGAAACCAATAGCAATACTACTCCGGAACTACGCGAACTCAAAAATCTAGTTTCTCTATACTCAGAATGCGCGAAAGAAAATGCGGATTATAGAGGATTAAGCAAGCAAATAACCCAAACATACAGAGAAGAATTAAAAAAGAATCACAAGCAAAGAATGGATCAAAAAATATCGGTTTCAAGTAATAAATCAAAAACCATGTGGCAGACAGTAAACAATATTAACAAAAAGCTAACAAATCTAATGATATCATTATACATGATGGTAATACTGTAGTATCTGAAACTGAAATGGCTAATGATTTCAAGTGTCACTTCTCTAGAGTTTTGAAGCAAGATGACATTGACGAACGATTTATGGAAAATAATATATCTGCCTGTCAAAGCTCTTTTTTCATACACCCAGTAACCGAGCATGATGTAACAGAATTGATAAAAGAGTTAAAAAATTCCAACGCAAGAGGTCATGATGATATCTCAAATAATCTTTTAAAAAAATGCTCCCATGAACTGTGTTACCCGTTGAAATATCTCCTCAATCTGTCCGCTGAACACGGGATTTTCCCTGAAAAACTAAAAATAGCTTTAGTCACACCAATTTTTAAAAAAGGTGATTGTAATTTATATGAGAACTACAGAGGTATAAGTCTACTCTCAAGTATGTCGAAAATTTTCGAGAAAAATATAAAAAAATAACTAGTCTCATTTTTCTCCACGAATAAAATTATCTCACCAAACCAACATGGCTTCACTCAAAGTAAAAGCACTGAAACTGCACTTCATGAATTCAATGAACACATAATAATTGCTCTAGACTGCAAGTTTCAGGTCTGTGGGCTGTTCATTGACTTCTCCAGAGCTTTTGATTGTGTGAATCATAAGCTCCTACTGTTAAAAATGGAGCGATATGGTGTGAGAGGGATTGCTTCGAAACTGATGAAGTCCCATTTGAGCGACAGAACCCAGAAAGTTGTTATCAAGAGTACCCGGAGTCAATCAGCGACTATCGAACAAGGTGTACCTCAAGGTTCCATACTCGGGCCATTACTTTTTCTCGTACATGCAAATGACTTGATAAACTACTTTTATGGTCTCTCATCAGTTCAAGTGATTGCATATGCAGATGACACAAATTTCCTGATCAAGGATAGAAATACGTCAGCCCTTACAGAAAGTACATAAACTATTTACGAAAGGATAATTAGTTGGGCAAACAAAAACCACTTGGAATTAAATGTAACTAAAACAACTCTAATGAAATTCTCCCTGGGTAATTCTGCTGAAACCCTTAAAATATTCGACAATAATGAACTACATGTTGAATCATGTACAACAAGTAAAATGCTGGGCCTCACGTTGGATTACAAACTGACATGGACACCGCAAATTGACACACTATGTGAGAAACTTCGTAGGAATTGTTATGCGCTAAGATTTATGGAGAACCACTGTGGTAAGGAAGTTTTGTTGAATCTTTATCATGCAACCATCAATTGTCACTTGCGTTATGGGATTCTGAACTGGGCTAAGGGGTCTTCAGCTAACAGGGTGTTCATACTTCAAAAATATACAATTCGAATCATTGCTAGTTTGGGATGGCAACAATCATGTAGAAGTGCTTTTAAAGAGCTTAAAATACTCACGGTTGCTGGTCTATATATCTATGAAATATGTGTCTACGTTCATAAAAACAGAACTGTGTTTTCCTCCCACCGACAAGTTCATGAATATCCAACTCGTTCGAAAATTTTACCAGTACCCAATGCACATCGAACCTCTCTCTATCAAAAAAGTCATCTTTATTCAGGACCAAAACTATATAATAAGTTAGATGAATCAATTAAACTCTCATCAAACATAAATATTTTCAAATCTGCTGTGAAATTAAAAATTGCTACATCATCGACGAATTTTTAAACTGATTTTTAATTATGTGATTTTATTGTTATTCTAGTGATTTTTAATATGTGATTTTATTGTTGTTCTAGTATTATTTTTATTTATTTACTTTTTTCGTCGTTGACATTCTAGGATGTATGTTTGTACTCATACATTCTAACAATCGTAGTATTATAAACTCTCTTGACTTTTTCCTACTCATTGTACACTTGTTATTGCTTTGCTCCTACGATTTACTTTTCAACTAGAGAAATAAATATATTATTATTATTAATGAACAAGAAAATAACTATCATAGACGAGTCATAAAAAAAATTGAAACAACCCAAGGAAGGTATGGGAGACTGTGTACGAATATGGTTTAGCCTAAACAAAATGTGAAGACATGAGGGAAATCAAAGAAGCAATTGCTCTACTTAATGAATCGGCTACGCCCAGTTTTGATAATATTTCAGTGCATGCTTTGAAGGAATTGAGAAGTGAAATCAGTGAGCCTCCATAGGAATTCAAGGAAGCGGTTATTAAGCCTATTTTAAAAACAGGGTCATGCCGTTGGTAGATCAGTTTGGATTCAGCGATGTGGAGCGCCCTCCTCATTATCTTCGAAGCTTTCGTGATTTTCTCGACATTACATTTCTAAATCGTTCGATGGGAAGAAGAGTAGCTATCGAATGGACAGCAAGATTTCCGGATTTGAAACCCCTAGAATTTTTGTAGGCATATTTAAAAAGCGAAGTGAATGTGAATAGGCCACAGACTATCTAAGGACTGAAAGACAGAATTACAGAGGAGCACTAACGATTAGAAAAGTCTTAGATGAATATCCTTTCAGAATGGATTTCTAATTCCAAAGACGAGAAGGTCATATTGAATATCTTCTTCAATTTTTTCCTTTAGGGATTGTTTTCTGTTCATACTGCAATATTAATTCTTAAAATTAATGGTCAATATTGGACATTTACAGTTTGTTTGCTGGTGTGCTGCATCGGCAATAAAAAACTGTGATAGTAAATTGTAAACAATACGGGTTATCCCATTAAAAACTGAACATATTGTTCGTTTATCTCATAAACTGTACAAGATAAAAACAATTTTTTCTACTCCCGTATGTGAATTACTAACGTCACACATCGATAAAAATGTGTAAAGCTTCATTTCACGAATCGGTGTGTGAAGTGCCATGCTTTTCTTATGGGATTTATTTCACGCACCGGTCAAGAGTCAGTACAAATTCACACACCGGTCGCTAGTCTAGGTAGCGGTGCCGAAAGAAATTGACAAATATGACAATTCCCGCAGAGTGAAGTTCAGAGTTACATCAGTTAATAGACCGTAAATAGTAATTAATTACCCTCTGAATTAATAAATAGTACGACGAAATTTTTATTTAAACCGATTAGCCGTGTATTTCACGCAAATTCCTGATGGACAGCATTGAAGTACTCCCATCAACTCCTCCAAATATAACGTTAGCAGCCAGTGAAGCAAGTTCATCGTTATTGCCACAAAAATCGTTGGGAATTTACGAAAACACTTTGGAAAAGTTTATGCAATGGCGCAATACAAACAACGTCCAATCATTCTCCGAAAGGGTAATATTAGCCTACCTATCTAAATTATCAACAAATGTTAAATCTTCTACCTTATGGAGTCACTACTCAATGTTGAAAAGCACCCTTAGTGTTAAGTACAACGTACAAATTGGTGATTATCCGAAAGTTCGCGCTTTCTTGAAACGGAAAAATAAGGGAGACATTCCTAAAAAATCATGCGTATTGGAAAAGGAACACGTATTAAAATTTCTCAAAGAGGCACCCGATGAAAATTTCCTTTAATTCAATCTCTAAGTAAAAGGTCGTAGAAAAAGTATAGTGTGCACCACGTGCGTGAAGACTTTTTTACGCTCGTGCAGAAACTTCCACACTCGCGTAAAAAAGTATACTTCACGCACTAGATACACAATATACTATTGTTGTTACAATCACTTTCTTTTTGTTCAGAGTTTATTGTCGAATGAAAAATTTACTTGCAGTTGCAGCAAAAACAAGCTTGAATAGACTAACAGTATTTATTGAAAGAACAAAATATTTCACATTTTGTTATTATAAGAAAATATGCTTCGGTCGAATACTTTTTTGTGTAGAGAATGTATGTATCAGAATCAGTTCGAAATCTTATGTGAATCGGTAAAACTATCACAACTATTTCGTTTGAAAGATATTATGTTCTACGAACTAACTAGTGAATTACTTCAAAATGTAATGATTTGATTGAACAAAAACAGTTGTTTTAGTACTTTGTGAATTCGTTCCGAAGGAGCACTGGATAAGTTGACAAAACATTTTGTTGGTTGGAAATTCAAATCAAAATACTGAAAGGTAATGTGAAATATAAAATCATATTAGGATCGACTGAAACATCTGATGTTTTCAAGAAGAAAAAACAAGATTTTCTACCAACAAAACATATAATCACTTGGAAGGAAAGTGCATACAATCAATGACAATATTTGTTTTATTCGAATTAATATTCAATTGTGGGATACTGACACTTTTATTTATTCGAATAGAATGAGATTTTGTTGACTCATCTATGTTTTTTCTACGTGTACATTTGGCAACGGTCTTGGGGGCAGTAGTTGCTTTCTGTTGAATATGCCTATTGTATAGGTTAAAGCGGAAGACTGGATTACGTAATACAGTTTTCATTATTACTTTAGAAGGTTGTTTTACCTAGCTCGTTACAAGTCTCTTGTAGTCTTCTGACTTCTGACTCCTAAGGGTGCTGCCAGATGACAAGAATGATATGTTGAACAGTCTTTAACGATACTTCATAGCATCTATGGAGGGACCGCCTCAAAATCCCGTGTTATTTTTAATGGAGGTTCATTCTGCAATTTTTGGCGCTTTTTGGGGTGGGGGGAAAAATCAGAGCGCCGCTGCTTGGCGTTCACCGTGTGACGTGATCGCGATAGATCCCTTAGATTGATAACAATTGTCCAGTGCCGAGCGCGATACCATCATCGGCAATAGTCGGGTAGAGGAGATCGGTAGAAGTCGGTTACGTCGCTGGTCAGCCGTTCATGTGGGTATCGGGGAAAGTGTGTGTTAGAGTGAGAGGATGAGGCTAAGCGTGGTAGCGAGTGAGATGGAGAGTGAGTTGCTTGGCGTTCATCGAGTCACGATAGATCCCTTAGATTGATAACAATTCTCCAGTACCGAGCGCGCGATTTGAATAATATACGAAAAATAGATTGAAAGTAAGTATATGACAGTGATATGTGTATTTTAGATTGGTTTCGATCATGAAGAGCGTGCGCTCGGTACTGGAGAATTGTTATCAATCTAAAGCTGGCGCTACATGATGCCACGAACACCCTCCAACGTTGGAGGCTTGACAGTGCGTCGCATCGTGTGGCCGACCTTCAAACCTGCGAGCTACCATTGTCCAGCTTCTAACGTTCGCGTTGGACCACTTTCGGGCTATTGTCGGTATTCGTGAACCAAGTCAAAGGAATTCTTAGAACGTTGGAAGGAATACATTCGTTGATTTGATGCACAGCTACACGACTTGTAGATTCGTTTAGTAGTTCGACATGAGCAGTGGTAGTGTTTGATATTGAATTCATGTGTTTTGAAAAAGTGTGTTTATTTTTTATTTTAATTACGGCAACAGTGTTTTATTTCGTATTCGCTCATACAAGAGTTTCTAAACTGTATTTGAAAAATAATACATGATGAATATTAGTGATAATGCATTATCGGAAAATAATATTTCAGTAGTAGGTTTTCTTGAGTAATTCATGTAAAAGTAGGTAATAAAATCTGCATTTGCAACGTCTGTATCATCCATGGTGATATAGAGGCAAATGTTTGTACCACACTTGCTTCAAGCGTTTATGCTTCAAACATTCGTTACACCATGTAGCAGAAACATTTGTCGAACCAACTGTCGAACTTTTTGACTCAAATGTTCGGTCCAGCGTTGGAGCTAATGTTCGACGCATCGTGTAGCGCCGGCTTAAGGGATCTATCGCTACTCGATGAACGCCAAGCAACTCACTCTCCATCTCACTCGCTACCACGCTTAGCCTCATCCTCTCACTCTAACACACACTTTCCCCGATACCCACAGGAACGGCTGACCAGCGACGTAACCGACTTCTACCGATCTCCTCTACCCGACTATTGCCGATGATGGTATCGCGCTCGGCACTGGACAATTGTTATCAATCTAAGGGATCTATCGCGATCACGTCACACGGTGAACGCCAAGCAGCGACGCTCTGATTTTCCCCCGCACCCCAAAAAGCGCCAAAAATTGCAGAATGAACCCCCCATTTAAAATAACACGGGATTTTGAGGACGAACTGTCCTAGCTCCTATACTCCGGGTCATTTTCGCAGCTTCATATTTTATGTATGAGCTATGTGTGTAATATACAGAGTTAGTCAAATGTATTGACCCCCCCCCCATTTTTCTCAGTTAATATGAGGGTTATCAAAAAAAACTTCGGATGAAAGTGGTTATAGGAAAGTGGAACTGTGATAGTACCATAAAACTGCCTATGAACATTTTTTTGATAACTCATTTCATTTTCGAATTATCGGTGTTTATTTCAAATTTTTCAAATCAAATCCATATTGCAATTTTTTTCAGAGATACCGAATAATTTCATCTAATTTTTTTGTAAACTGTTCATATGCATTTTGTCGATATCCCGTTTCGATTTCGAGTTTTTGGTGTTTTTAAAAACAGCCATTTAAAAAAATATATTTTTTCTACGACCATTCAGAAAAATGAACATTTCAATTGCGTCTTCGATTAAGAAAAACCTACCACGTTGTAAGACCGATTTTCATTTCCCACGGGCTAGCTGTATCGAAATATTCATTTCCTACGACTTTTATGAACTACTACATTATAGGTAGGTATTAACGAATTTTATGAACATAAATAATATCGATTCAAGTTTGTTTACGTCTGTCTAATAATTTGACATTTCACATCAGTAGATAATTACAAAATTCGATTGAAAAAGATTGATTACAATCGGATTCTATATTTTTGAATAGTTGACAGATACTTTCTATATAGCAGTTAATTTAAACAAATTATTATGTGCTCTAGTAACGACGAGTGTTAATTCAGATGACACGTGGACTTGGATGGTGGAAGCGAGGGTTCAAATCCAATCGATTATTGTTTGATGAAATCGATTATTGTTTGATTTTTATAATAATTTTCACGATGTAGGTAGGTACGTGTACAAAAAGAAAAAATAGATGTTTCATTCAACGGGTGAAGAAAGAAAAAATTATCTTAACCATGTAAAAATGACGGCAGGAGAGTTTATGATAAAAAGGATTATTAAAAATATTACAGATTTGTTAATGATTCAGATGATCGTAGAAAAAGTATAGTGAACAATGAGCATGAAATGACCCATTTCCCACTCATATATATACTCGTGGGAAATGTATGTCATTTCGTGCTCATTGTACAATATACTATTTCTACGACAACCTCGATAAATGTTCAGTCTATAACTGTAACTTCAATCATAAACAAGCACATTTTGTACAGAATTTCATTTTTGCATCGGTTGCTAGGCAAGTGCGAAATGGAATATTTCGTATTAGGTCAAGGTTCACTCTAAAATCACGACGACTGCGGTTTGTCAGATTATGACATCCAGCGACAAATTGATGAAATGTCAGCAGATCGTTTCTGTCATAGTTTTAGTAGGTAACGAGTAATTTCATAGTTGTTTGCTATAAAAACTACCACTGATTAAAATGGAAACTGATAGTGATATCGACTTAGATTTGACACCTCCGAACATAATAGAAGCAGCAAAGGTATCAACACTGATTTTATTACCGGAAACGTCGAAGAGTATGTATCAACGCGCTCATAACCTTTTTTTGGAATGGAAGATAGATCAAAAGACAAAATTATTTTCCGAGAACGTTTTAATGGCTTATTTTGGCGACTTAGCCAAAAAATTTAAAAGTTCTACTTTGTGGTCACACTTCTCAATGCTGAGAACAACTCTTAGTATCTATAATGATATAGATATTGCCAAATATTTGAAACTGAAAGCATTCCTCAAGCGGCAGTCTATATTCAATAATTGCACATTCAACTTCAATAAGATACATACATACATTTATAGGATTCTATTTCTATATACCTATTAGAAATAGCAATGAATGAAATATTTACATATTTCTTCAATTTATATTTTAATTTTGATAGAAAGCCCATTAGCGACGAATTCAGAGTGATGAAATATCATCAGTTTATTTCTTTCTAAGTTTTTGCAATGTATGCATGAATAAACGTGAACGATATGTTGTCATAGAAAAAGTATAGTATGCAACTCGCAACAAAATGGCCATTTTGCACTCGTATGAATTGCAGCACCTGCCTTCGGCTCGTGCTTATTGCATAATATACTATTTCGAGATATGAAAAAATTTTGCAAAAACTTTTTGTAGATCTTATCAAGAACTATTAAACTGATCATTTTCAATTTTTCTTAATCTCGTGTCATTTTCGATTTTTTGGTGTTTTTAGACAAAAAACGTCAAATATTTCCAAGTCCATAGGTATCTCTCTTGTTTTTCAAGATATAAAAAAACTTTGCGAAAACTTTTTATAGAACTGTCGATTTATAACTTTCCGATATCTCGTTATATCGTTTAGTTTTCGAGATTTTGGCGAATTTATGAAAAAAAGTATAAAGTTTCCAATTCCATAAAGATATTGGAACACTATACTTTATTTTTGGTACTTGAGCAGGAATGGTGGGAACATCTCTAAGAATCTTAATTATATTTTTCCGCCTTTTACTCGAGTTGGAAATTTTGTAAAGGTTTTCATGAAAACACCTTCGTGGTATCTTATTAGTGATAGACTATTATTTTTGTGTTCGCTGCTATGGAAACCAGCATTTCAATTAATTTCATCCTTGCTGGTACAATTTTTTTTATATTTTTTTGCGCTTACTTATGTGGGTGGCAGACGAGTTTTGTTGTAGAAGTCATGTGGCAGATGATATTTTCTAAGCTTAATACGTTTCAACTGAATCGTACAATAAGTTTCGCGTATGCGGCTATACATTTTTTTGTTGATTTTTTCCTGCAATTTTAACCCTCCTGTAACCCCTTGTAGCAGGAATGCGGTGGCAGACGTGTATATTACTATTGTACGTTACACACATAACACACAAAAAAAATAGGCTTGCGGAAATGGTGTTATGAAATATGTCGTTAACTCCAGGACCATAACGTATGCACGAAGAAAATCAGGGAAATGATCCACTCTGATTGTAAACTTTTAAGGCAACTGAGATTGTAATCACTTTCCGATATTTCAATTTTCATTGTCGGTAACATCATCCTTCCAATCACATCTCCAGAGATATCTGATGTTCTCCGACACGAAATTTTCACTCCATCAAAACAGGGGATTTGTGAGAGGGAACAGATAGCCTCGAGCACCGTACTCGAGTATCAAATCAAGATTGTTCGATTCAGATCTCTAGAATATTTCCAGGCGGGATACAGTTTCGTGGAGTCCTGCGATATAATATACGATGATCACTCCCTCTGTTTGATTTATTGCCGTTGAAACTTCTTTGGTGCCTTGATTCGTATTGTTCAGTTGCTTTGTGGAAGTTGAAAATACGAAATCAGAATCGCAAATGAATGTATTCACCGTGACCTTTGAAAACTGACAACAACTAAAATTATCATTCGCGTTTGTGTACAATTTCTTTCTTTCGATCGATGAACATTTCATGTGGATACGGTCTACAGAACCTATTGTTAAAAAATTGTCAAAATTGTTTTTTCCATCAACCAATTGCACCCTCACGCGCAACCTTCGAAAGTTCTCGAGAGACTTGTGTGAGCTGGGGAAGAAGCAGCCCTTACCTTTTAACGTGTGATGCCTTACACGAGACCGATGAGCATGCGGGGATTTGAACCCTCTAGTCTCTGTTACATTTCGAGCTGCCGTTGAGACAGAGTCACATTCCAAACACAATTTCTACTGCCGCTTATTTCGCAGCAATAATCTGCTTATATACAATGTATATAAGCAGATAATTCAGCAGAAACTTTGCTGAAGCTATGCCGACTTTTGGGTTGACTGGCAACTATTTTCCGCGAAACAAGCGGCAGTAAAAATTGTACTTAGAATGTCATCGCAGATCGAAATGTTAATAACGCTCTACCAGCATCTTCATTTACATATGCTCAAACTACCGCGGTACAAACCATCTAAATCCCAGGAAAACTATTGATTGTCAATGATTCAATCAATCAGGCAAAATATACTCCTTTGTCCCAGGGATATTCTTATTGACAAAGCTTTGTGAAGAGTAATCGGAAATAATGGATCAAAGTTACACATAATTCTACTATTATGTTTTTATTAATATTTTTATATTATATTTTGTTCAGTAGGGTGATTTTTTTATAATTTGCCTGACTTGATAGTTTCAATTATTTTGTTCTGCTTCTTTGTTTACCTTTCCAACTTTTCCAGTTCTGTCGCAACTACAATAAGATATGTAGATCTCTTATCTACAGGAAGGTTGCAGCTTTCTTTCTTCAAACTCTTGATGACACAGTGAAAGTCAATTTTATATATATAATAAATAAACAGATATCAAAATATTTTGTCTCTTTTCTTTTTATTGAAATAATAACCCAAAGTTCAGAATCTTTACGTATTAGAATCTCACTTATTTTACCCTTTCTAGGAGATTATTATACCATTTTAATGAACATTTACACTGGAGCAGTCCTGAACTTGCCGAACAATGCAAACGAAATCTTACTTTATAAATTGTTCCGTCATCCCACAATGAATATTGTCAGGTTCTTATGAAGTTTGTATTTTCTGTTTTGGAAAATCAGATAAAATGATTGTTTCCTTTCATGGGAATAGTCTTGAAGAAAATTTAATCTTGCGTTATCTCGACTAGGAACTCTGCTCAACTGGATGTTCGACGAATGGAAAATTATGAGAGAAACCTGTTATATTTCCTTGTTTGTGTGGTTGTTGTGACCTTTGGCCGTCCTCTATGTGATTCAGGAAACTTTGATTAGACTTATTTTCGTATCTTAGGTAGGTAGAATTGTTACTCGTTCTATTTATAATATTTGTATTGATATTTCTGCTTATTTCTTCTAGTTTTGTATCCATTTCAGGTTTTAAAATTTTATACGTGTTCACACCACGTGGTTTCTTTCAAAATTTCTTTTTTTTTCTCCAGTTGATCCATATCACCCCGTTACCATTCTTCCTGTTTCCCAATGCGATTTCCCTTTGTATCACTTTCACAGATCACTAATGATTATTATATTTTTCAAAACCAGTTTTATTTTTCTGAAATGTTCTTATTCTACTATTGTACAACTAATACTATTTTATGTGTGCTGCAAATTTCAGTTTGTTAGACCGTCAGCCCGCTGTCAAAATGTTCAATAATGTTATAACGTTTGCCCTTCAGGGTTCTGGTAGTTATAAATATAATGATCAATGAACAAGTAATATAAGCGCTATCCCATGGAACTCAATAATAATGATACTTCATTTTCTTAAAGACATGCATAAACACGTATAGAATTCGTCAGAAACTAGTTGATTGTCGATGGCATAAAGAAATAACCTGTTTTAATGGTAGTTTAGATACCAAACGATATTCATCCAGTAAAACTCAGACGGAAACCGATCGGCATACGTGTCGCGTAGGTCCGAATGGGCACCAAATGCCCTCAAATATGTTGAGAAATAGGGCATTGTTGACTCTATACGTGTTTATGCATGTCTTCAAGAAAATAAATTATTTGTATTATTATTGTTATGTTCCATGGTATAGCGCTAAAACCATGAAGAGCATCGATGGGTTTTTGACATCGTAAGCGACAAATTCGTCAAAATTTGGATTTTTCAACCAAATTGTTAATTTCGATGGTCTACATGTATATCACCATATTATTTAAGCCCGTCTGGGTCATAAGTGCTCAAAATCATTATCGTAAGCTCCAGTTTGATTCCATTCAAATCCCAATATTCCAAATTTTATCGTATACACCGATATGCTACTGACAGATGATCGTAAACGCCAGAAAATTTTGTCGGTTACGATTCTGTTACTGTCACTTACGATAATAATTTCATTTCCTAATGACAGAACGACATCGTGAGAAAGGTTACTGCAGTGAGGAGTGAAGTGCACCTAACCAAAAAATTACATTATAATATTGCGAGTTATCCTGGCAAATTCTATTTGAATAGGGGAATTTTTTATTGAATTAATTAGTTGTGATTGCGAATAAACTAAGCTTCTGGTGAATTGTGGAATCCAACTTTTATTTCGATGCTAGTCTTGTTGTTTTTATAGATGTATTTTTCAATAGGAAAACGTATAGCCCTAATGGCAATCAACGAACAGAATGAAGCAAACAATAAGTTAGGCAGTAATATTTCAGTTTCACAGATTAATAATGAGCCGGTTCACTGTTCTGGAATAACGACAAGCACACCAGATGAAAATCAGAATCCATCTGCTGTTTCCATGACAAAAAAGCAATATGAAATATCAGACCTACCTAATAATAATGATTCATTCAATACAAATCAAAATCCATTAGACACAACATTGTTTGACATCGATAACATTCCGGTGGTATTTGTTGATGGAAATGATAAAATAATTATTACAGAAGTAGTTGCTGATTTGGATACAAATGATGGTATAATGCAGGGAAATTTGAATGCGACTACAAGCAGCCTCGTTGAAAATGAAGTGCCAGATCATAATTATTCAACCAGTTCAGAATCTGAGAATGATGATGAATTAGGAAAAAGTACTCATAAAACTAAGAAATGGAAAAGATTTGATTCCGAACGAAAATGATACGAATAACATGGGAGAGTATGGTGTGAAGAAATCTAAAAAAGTTTCATAGAATAATCTCAAAAAGAGAGAAAATACATTGGATAGATTGAAATCAGTTCAAGAAAATCCCTGCCGAAACAAGCGTTGCCAAAATGCGCGTGCAAAAAATTCGCAGAACAAGCACGTCACGATATTTTTGAATTTTATTGGGGATTGGGTACTCGCCAGATACAGATAATCTCTCTGTATCTGGCTGGCTGGCTTCTATAATGTGATAAAGAAAAAGAAGTTAAACGAAGACGAATAAATACGGAAAACAGCAAAAGGAATCGAACTTTCAAATATTACATTACCTGAAATGGAAACGAAAATGAAGTATGTGAGCAGTTCATATTAAAAACGCTTTGCATCTCGCAAATGACTTACACAAAGAATAATGCAGGTGATGCAATATTCGCTAAAAATGACCAAAGAGGCAAGCATTGAAGAGAAAACCCGAATTCATCAGTTCATGAAAAAATTACCTGCAGTTCCATCCCACTACTGTACAAAAAAATACTTACCTAGTGAATTGAAAAATGTTTCTTTTCTATATAGAACATTTGTTAAAGATCAACTAGAGCTCAATACAATAAAGACTAAGGCATCCCTGAAAGTATTCACACAAATTTTTATTAACGATTTCAAAATTGGCTTTCACCTTCTGGAAAAGGACAAATGCAATATTTGTGAATGTAGAAATGATGAAGGATTGACATTCAATCAAACAGAAAAAACTAGTTATCAAAACCATATGCGAGACAAAGAAGAGAGCAAACAGCTATTTCTTTCAGACCAAAAAATCGCAAAAGAAGATAAAAGTTTTGTCTGCGCAAGTTTTGATCTCCAAAAACTTCTCAATACCCCTCATGGAAATAACATGCTTCTATATTATTCACGTAAATATGCATTTTACAATGAAACAGTTTACGAAAGTGGAACTAGAAACATGTATTGCTATCTGTGGGGTGAGACAGACGGCTGTCGTGGCTCAAATGATATCTCCACAATTATATATAAATATTTGAATGAAGTAGGTGACCAGAGACATGTAAAAACTAATTCACTGTTTTGTGATAGCTGTAGTGGACAAAACTTCTCCATGTTGTTTATGTTATACCATGATCGACATATACATAAAAACAAATAAATTACATTTAAGCTAATTTTGATATCGAGAAAAACAATAAACATAAACATGTCTAAATGAACTAAAGCTACTGAAGGAATTTAAAGGTCTACAGTATCTGGATTATGATCTATGTTTTCTGGTACCATCATTTCAGCTGCATCAGTTAGTTCATTTAGGAGATGAGTAGATGGATATTTCACATTCTGTTCGTATCTGGCATAATCCATAAACCATAAAACACTGGCCACATGATCACATGTACCTAAAGTTCTAGCTCCCGACTTACAAGTACAATAATAGTGAAATTCCATAGGTTGATTTTCGATATCATCTTCAAAAGTGAAAGCTATCCACAACATAACATATTTACATGAATTACGAAACATGGAGTAAACTCGCATTCGAAAAATGTCCGGCTCCTCCTCCATTTCATCATATTGAAGAATATTTGTTTTTTCTCTTTGAAGTTTGTTGTTAATATTACTTTTTGCCAAGTTAACATGATAACTTTCCGTCAGCTCTTTCAAATGATTTAAATCCAAACGGGGAAATTCAAGTGCGTGCAACGGGTTTAATAAATTCCAATGACCATTCCTTACATGTAGGTTATCAGCTTGAACTCTTGTTTGCATAATATTAACCTAATTGATCTAATATCTCCTGCGCTGTTTGTAAAGTACCAGGCATGGTTATTGGGGGATGGAATTTATTTATTAGAGCGTCAGAGATCTGATAATATTCCTTTATATTTGGTGTATCGCAATTGTATCTTTCAAGAATTTAAATATTGACATTGAATGTCCATTATTTATTTTTCACGATTACAAATTTCTTGTGTTATACCATAAAAAAAAGCAATTTATTGATGTAGTGTACAGTAGTAGCCCAGTACATTTTGGTTTCACTACGATGGGCTAAACTTCATAAAAAAAATCTACTTCCAAAACTTCTAATAAAAAAATTTCTCAAATATTCTGAGTATATTCGTAACGTAGAAGGTAGAATAACTATTTATCAATATTTTACCGAGTAAATGAATGAGAAAAGTGCAAAATTGTACCAACAGCACAAAAAAAACTACTGAGAGGGTCAAAAATTCATAATTGTTATAAAAATTAAATGTCTCGAAAACGGTGAGACTTTCAAACGAGGGGATTTTTTACGGCAAGTAGGGCACCCTCTGATCTACATTCTCCTCCAGTTTGACGTGGTCTTTACGGGACACCCGTATTTGAAGGAAATGATGATAGGCTTGCCATCATATCGTAGAGATAAAAAAACTGACCATAGCAAGTCGACCAAACTTTCACATCCGGCTAAGAAAGTTCAAAGTGAAGGTAATATAAGAGTATCACAGAAATTTACCTGGGAAATATTTAATTACAGAGAGATTTCCAAAAAAAATAGATTTACGGATTTTCTTCCATACATATCTTCTGAATAGCCCTGTATATCATATATAAAATATATATATATAGAAGAAAATTACTTATGACATCTACAGTCACTAGTTGAAACTTAATTTGACACGAACCAAGGAATCCAATGTTTATCTACTCATTGACAGGCAGCCAACAATTTGTTGTTCTGACCAACCCAAGGTTCAATCAAGTTTCTCGTACGTTAAGAGGAACGCAAGCAGAATCTAAGTGAAAATAGAGTATTTTTCGTTTTAATTCCGAGAGTTCTAACCTTTGACAGCTGTTTCGTGCTAACGCACTCATCAGAAAGGATTTATGGAGCTCTCGAAATCAAAACGAATCCACTCAAGAATTAATACCGTGAAGGCAAGACAGATATAACAGAAAATTACTTATGACATCTACAGTCACTAGTTGAAACTTAATTTGACACGAACCAAGGAATCCAAAGTTAGATGTTTATCTACTCATTGACAGGCAGCTGTCAAAGGTTAGAACTCTCGGAATTAAAACGAAAAATACTCTATTTTCACTTAGATTCTGCTTGCGTTCCTCTTAACGTACGAGAAACTTGGGTTGGTCAGAACAACAAATTGTTAGCTGCCTCCGTGGCGACGTTAGTTGTTGCCTTGTAAGCACAAGGTCTTCTAACCGAAGCCACAAATGTGTGGTTGGCTTCCTGTTGTTGACTTCCTTTGTTTCTATTTTTCATCCAAGTGTTGTACATCTTCACACTTGATTTTACCGTACTGATGAGAGCTTAAGCTCGAAACACGTGTCTACGGTTGCTAAACATTTTGAGGGTTATACCCAATAACTTTTCTACTTATATTTTCATATATTGCCCCTCGCTAAATCCATCCTTATTTGTATTTTCCTGGGTAGGATTGTCACGCTGGTAGCTATAGCTGCCTCCGTGGCGACGTTAGTTGTTGCCTTGTAAGCACAAGGTCTTCTAACCGAAGCCACAAATGTGTGGTTGGCTTCCTGTTGTTGACTTCCTTTGTTTCTATTTTTCATCCAAGTGTTGTACATCTTCACACTTGATTTTACCGTACTGATGAGAGCTTAAGCTCGAAACACGTGTCTACGGTTGCAAAACATTTTGAGGGTTATACCCAATAACTTTTCTACTTATATTTTCATATATTGCCCCTCGCTAAATCCATCCTTATTTGTATTTTCCTGGGTAGGATTGTCACGCTGGTAGCTATAGCTGCCTCCGTGGCGACGTTAGTTGTTGCCTTGTAAGCACAAGGTCTTCTAACCGAAGCCACAAATGTGTGGTTGGCTTCCTGTTGTTGACTTCCTTTGTTTCTATTTTTCATCCAAGTGTTGTACATCTTCACACTTGATTTTATCGTACTGATGAGAGCTTAAGCTCGAAACACGTGTCTACGGTTGCAAAACATTTTGAGGGTTATACCCAATAACTTTTCCACTTATATTTTCATATATTGCCCCTCGCTAAATCCATCCTTATTTGTATTTTCCTGGGTAGGATTGTCACGCTGGTAGCTATAGCTGCCTCCGTGGCGACGTTAGTTGTTGCCTAAATAATGAGACAACGTTTAGTAATGTATACTTAGAAGCATGCATTAGAGCAGTTGATAAAAACTGGCATCGCGTTGGCCCCATCTGTAAGATTCAAAAACAAACCTTTTTTGATTTAATAACATTTCTTTTTGATAATACAGTGTTCTCATTCAATAATAAAGTATATAAACAAACTTTTGGTACCCCAATGGGGGCAAAAATTAGTCCCATTCTTGCTTGCTATGTAATGGATGACATTTTAGATACAGTTATTAGTGTTCTTCCCTTCAATTTATTTTTTATAAAGAAATATGTTGATGACATCATACTCTCGTTACCTGCGGAGGGTATTGCAGATGTAGTTGACATATTTAACAGTTATGACCCCTACATACAGTTTACGTTGGAATGTGAAAACGTTGAACGTAGTGTTCCTTTCTTGGACATGAAACTCATACGTACACAGAACAATAGTATTCTCATCGATTGGTACAGGAAACCCATGAGTTCTGGTAGATACATGAATTACTTGTCGTACCACAAGGAATCTATCAAAGTGAACCTCGTCAAACAAATGAAACAACGAGTCCTCAACATTTCTGATAGTACCCTCTGGAAAAAAAACTTGGGTATTTTGTACAATCTATTTCGTAACAATTCTTATCCTCATTATCTTTTATATAGCTCAACAATGGAGACTCCCTCAGATAATATTAACAATACAGGTGTTTTGGATGTTGCAGTTGGTGACAATGCGGACCATGTAGCCAATACTTTTTATGCATCTCTTCCATATATAACGAATATGACTCCAAAACTCACTAGAATCTTTAATTCTTTCAATAATATTAAAATTGCAAACAAAACTAGTTTAACTATCAACTCTCTTTTCACAAAAGTGAAGGACAGAACTCCTTTAACTCATCAATCACATGTAGTTTATTGTATTCCTTGCTCCAATTGCTCGAATGAATATATAGGACAAACCAATAGGTTGTTGAAGGACAGAATTTGTTCACATAAGAGTGATTGTAGATTGCACCCAGAGAGATGTGCACTTAGTAATCATGTACAAAATGAAGGTCACAACATGAACTTTGAGGCTGCAAAAATCTTAGCCAAAGAATCTAATAAATATAAAAGAACCTTTCTGGAGATGACCTTCATCTCACAGTCATCCTCATGTTTGAACAAGAAAACTGACATAAAACACTTAAGTGAAATATATTCATTTTTATTGCATTTGGACAAGCAGAAACATAATGTCAGAGAGCTTAACTCTCAATCCATATTATAATTATTAAACATTTTATCTTTTAAATTTCAATTAAAGACTGACCACCTAAAACGGTATACAATAATAATATTTCAAAATTTCCTTTCTAAAAACCAATTTTAATAAACGTTCTTCAATTTTGAATACTTATCTGGAAATATATAAAAAAATTTTGTAACAGTCATGTGTCATATTCATGATACAATGTCTATTCTATTTGTTCCAAGCTTGATGTACACCTTTCTCGTTCTGAGTTGCTTAATCTGTCAAATTTCACATTTCAGTACAGTTCCATGCAGGAACGTACCTAAACAAACTTCACATTGTATACATAACCTCAAATAAATTTGCTGTCTTTTTCACGCCTGCCTCTCAACCGGTGTGACATCGGTATGATATCCATTTTAATAAATTTCAATAGAATTAGATTTTATACACAACTGAGTTGGTAATAATGTGTGATGATTACCTTTAAGATTATCTCACAACTTGTTTTTTAATATGTTCAATTACTGTACACGTCTTTTTATATCATCTATTGCAACCAATCTCATCTACACGTAAGTAGTTTAGAATCCACTTTTGTCAATTGTTTTCACTATAGTTAAAACATTATTGTAGCTTTCCCTGATGATGACAATAATACTTGTCGAAATATTGGAATAAAGTGTTATAAGAGTCTACTTCCTGCATGCTGCTCACCCAACAAGTTCCCTAGCTTGATCTTAACTAGTCAGCAAAGACTACCTCTCTCCTAATATATATATATATATATATATATATATATATATATATATATATATATATATTGAAATTACTCAATGTCACCTACTAACATGCAGTAAGTATATAAAATTTTATTATTTATAGAATACAAGGACGATCAACTTTCTGACTCGCCCTGTAAAAAATGTTTGGATACCTTATTATTATGAACCAACCAGAAGTTAATCCATCCAGATATTTGAATTCCTGAAAGTTAAATTCTATTTCAAGTCAAAGTTCCGTTTTTTTAACCCCTGTAGCAAATGAAACTTTTCTCATTTAGTGGCATTGGAACACTACCGAAGGAAAAATATTATAGATACAATGAAGAAAATACGAACTACATGCTTTTAAAAAATGGCAATTTTCCACTTCAACATCCTGTATCTCTGAAACTAGTAATAGGATAGAGTTGGCCCATGGACACTATTGTTCAGAAAGTCATCAACTACAATATAATAACAATTCATGAAATTTCACCAAAGCCCAAAGCCTAGTCCTTTAAAAATGAATTGTCAAATCCTTCAAATATTGATTATGGTGTTCCTCAAAGCTCGGTATTGGGACCAACTGCAATAAAGTGCAATAAAGTCCTGAAAGAAAATTTTGCTTCTGTCTTGGAAAAAGTCGAACGATGGTGTGACTGTAACTTTCTCTGCTTCAAAATGGATACAACAAGCATTAACCTCCAAATTCAACTTCGATAACCTATCTTTGGACAACATATGGTAAATAATCAACCATTCACTAAATTTCTAGGTACACCTTCAGTGCGCTGTCCCCACCAAAAAAAGTTGAAAACCAAAAGGAGTTACAAAAATGGAACAAAAAAATTACCTGATTGAATTCTGGGAACGCGCCGCCACTGGATAAAACTGCCACGCTGAACCATGCAGGCTCACTTTCCCTTTCCCTTCATCAGACTTGGGACTGACAGCAGAGTTGATGGGGTAAGAAGTGAGACTGGGATGTTACTCGCATCACAAAATGGAAAAAATAAATAAATCATTTTTGCAAATTACGTAACACAGAACATTAGAATTATATTTTATCACGTTGAAGCAAATGTTTGAATGTTACTCTGTTACCGACAATATACAATTCCAAGCGACGAACGAAGTTTGGACTGCGTCTATTTGGAAAATATCTCGCGTATTCTTGAACCGAAGCACTGGTATTTCCATTCACTGCACCATATGTAACAATTATATCACAATATATGCTAGAGGTAAACGCTGGCATATTGCACAGTACCGATTCACGAAAGATGTGAAATTACGATCACTATTGCAAATCAAACTGACGAGTTGATTTCATTGAAAATATGAACAGGATGTTCATAAAGTCAGTTGTGGAATCATCTGCGACTGAAAGTTGAAATTTAGTCGCTATTTTCCATCGTACAAGAGACATTCAATTTTTATAAATATTATGAATTTTTGACCCTCTCAGTAGTTTTTTTGTGCTGTTGGTACAATTTTGCACTTTTCTAATTCATTTACTCGGTAAAATATTGATAAATAATTATTCTACCTTCTACGTTACGAATATACTCAGAATATTTGAGAATTTTTTTTATTAGAAGTTTTGGAAGTAGATTTTTTTTATGAAGTTTATCCCATCGTAGTGAAACCAAAATGTACTGGGCTACTGCTGTACACTACATCAATAAATTGCCTTTTTTATGGTGAGTTCCAAATTGTATAACAAGAAATTTGTAATCGTGAAAAACAGATAATGGACATTTAAAGTCAATATTTAAATTCTTGAAAGATACAACTGCGATACACCATGCTGCTAATATAAAGGAATATTATCAGATCGCTGGAGCTCTAATGAATAAATTCCATCCCCCAATAACCATGCCTGGTACTTTACAAACATCACAGGAGATATTAGATCAATTAGGTTAATATTATGCAAACAAGAGTTCAAGCTGAAAACCTACATTTAAGCATTGGTCATTGGACTTTATTAAACCTGGTGCACGCACCTGAATTTCCCCGTTTGGATTAACAATATTATTTGAAAAAGCTGACGGGAAGTTATCATGTTAACTTGGCAAAAAGTTATATTCACAACAAACTTCAAAGAGAAAAAACAAATATTCTTCAATAGGATGAAATGGTGGAGGAGCCGAACATTTTTCGAATGCGAGTTGTTTAGTAAGTAATTCATGTAAATATGTTATGTTGTGCATAGATTTCACTGTTGAAGATGATATCGAAAATCAACCTTTGGAATTTCACTATTACTGTACTTGTAAGTCAGGAGCTAGAACTTTAGGTACATGTGCTCATGTGGCCAGTGTTTTATGGTTTTTGGATTATGCCATATACGAACAGAATGTGAAATATCCATCTACTCATCTCCTATCTGATGCAGCTGAAATGATGGTAACAGAAAACAGATCATAGTCCAGATACTGTAGACCTTTAAATTCCTTCAGTAGCTTCAGTTCGTTTAGACATGTTTATGTTTATTGTTTTTTCCGATATCAAAATTAGCTTGTATGTATTCTATTTGTTTTTATGTCAACATCGAAAATACCTATATACATATATGAAGAAAATAATGATAGTCATCATATTGTCGGGATAAAAAAAATACATGCTTTTAAAAAATGGCTATTTTCAAACTCAACACCCTGTATCTCTGAAAGTAGTCATGGACACTATGGACACTATTGTTCAGAAAGTCGTCAACTACAATATACTAACAATTCATGGAATTTCACCAAAGCCCATTTCTCCATAAGCCGGCTGCCTGGTCCTTTAATCATCTGGACGCGATTGGAGAGATATGCCCCAGTTCTTTGCTACACCTCTGAATCCATGAAAGTGAAGCTTCTGGAGCAGTATTATATGATTTACGCAATCAAATGCTTTAGAAAAATTAGAAAACATTACTCCACCGGCTTTCAGCTCTGTGTGTATTTCATTTAACAGGTTTAGAATAGCATCTTTCATCGGTTTGGAACCCTAATTGCGAGAGGTCGACAATGTATTATGCTGATTTAAGAATGTTACGAGCCATTTCCTATCTAACTTCTCAATAATTTCAGAAAGTTTGTGTAATTTCGAGAAGGTTTAGGTCAGGTTATCCTTGAACGGTAAAAATAATAAACGGGTAGATATGCACTGCACCAATGGGGCAATTGGCTTTCGGTGAATTTTGTCTAAGTTCAACAGATTTGATTACAGAAGTTGAAATTTCCAAATATTCTATAACGGATTATTGTAGAGACAGTTTTTGGAATACATTACGTAATTGTTGTGTTCAATGAACCTAATCTCTTACATGGGTCTGTGCTTAGGTTGTCCCATGCACCATGCGGCGATAATAGTTGGTTACTTTGGTTATTTTTGGTGGTTTTTGGTTATTTTTGTAAACAAGTACACAATTACAATAGTAATCAAATTGGTTGAGGGCTGTATTTCCACAAGTGAAGTATACAGGGTGTTTCATAATAAATGCGCAGGACTTCAGGATGTGATAGATCGTCCGAAAATATGAAAAAAGTTTCTATTAACTTACTCTCTAAAATGCACCCCTTTTTGGATATACAGGGTGTTGAAATTTAAAAAAAATAATCGTTTTTGCGAATAACTCTGGAAACGCTCATCGCACAGAAAACAGATTTCGTAGGTATTTTCTACTCATAATAAGCTATGTTTTGTGCGGAATTTTTATTTTTTCAAATTCATAATTGGTGAAAATTTTGAAGGGGTAGGGGTGTTTTTTTCTCCAACTTCTGCGCCACTGGAAAAAGTACAGTTTTGAGCATTCTATATGAATCGCCAATGTTTTCTACACAAAGAGGTATTCTTGGTCATAAGCTCTAAAGATGACTGTTTTCAAGAAAAATCAACTGTCATGTTGTTTGAATAATGTTTTTTCCTCGAAAAATTGCTGCGTGCATTGAAGCTAACGACGGACATTTCCAACAATTCAACTGAGTATGATTGTTATTGTTTTTTTTTTGCAATTAAGAAGTCAACGTTTGGTTTTGTTACTTGTTTTACCGTTTAAATAAATTTTGTATAATTAGGAAAAAAATTATTTAAAAAAATTTACCATGTTTTTCAACATGAAAGTTGATTTTTCTTGAAATCGGTCACTTTTAGAGCTTATGACCAAGAGGACCTTTTTTGTGTAGAAAACATTGGTGGTTCAACTAGGCGACTCAAAATAATTTTTTTTCCAGTGGCGTAGAAGTTGGAGAAAAAAACACTTACTACCCCTTCAAAATCTTCACCAATTATGAATTTTAAGAAATAAAAAATCTGCACAAAATATAGCTTATTATGAGTTAAAAATGCACTCAAAATCTGTTTCTTGTGCGATAAACGGTTCCAGAGATATTCGCAAAAAACTATAATTTTTTTTTTAAATTTCAACACCCTGTATCTCGAAAATGGTGCATTTTAGAGGGTAAGTTAATAGAAACTTTTTTTCATATTTTTGGACGAGCTATCACATCCGGAAGTCCTGCGCATTTATTATGAAACACCGTGTATAGCAGTTAGAAAATGTGATATCTACACATATTTATGACATACAAGGTGGACCGGTTTTAGGGAACTTCGTGGTAATTTTTAGTAAACTCAGCAGTGGTAATTTTCAGTAAACTTAGCAGTGCTAAGTTCATTGAAATGAGATCGTCTCCACGCCTCTGCTGTCAAATTTGAAAAATAGTCATTTTTGTATTAAGTGCGTAAAATGAGTGTTTTTTTAATGGCACATGATATTGTTAATTTTTGGCCGAGACTGCAGGTCGATGCCAAAAATTATCTCGAATGTGCCATGAAAACACTAATTTTGTACACGAAATATTTTTTGTAAATGTGAATGTGAAATTACATCGTCTGAATTACATTAAAAATAAATACTTCCAATACATCTTGACGTGGTTTTTTGTCCCGATAAGTTCTTTCAAACTACTGTTGTCTTGAAAATATTATTCAACCTTTTCAGTAAAATCGTATTCAAAACTTTTTCCAGTCTGAAAAAAATGAGTCCAATATAACTAAATAATATTTCTCTTTTCCATACATGTTTTCTTTAATGTTATCAATACTTCCAATACAATCCAATGGGCTTTTTGTGTCGTTACTATAAAAACGGTTTGTTGGCACGCCGCGTGTTTGACTGTTTGACTGTGTTTGCTCATAGTTGCTTCAATTTCAAGATATTTTCAAGAAGATGGATGTTGATTAAGATAATGGCAGTGATACCCCATCAGATATATCTGAGAAAGCAAATGAAATGTCATCCAATATGTTACCGGCCAAATCAAAGTTAATATATGAGAAAACATATGACCAATTTCGTGATTGGTGCGACAAAAAAACATGTAAAAAAAGGTTTCTGAAAATGTGCTTATATGCTATTTTGAGCAAAAATCTGAAATTATAAAACCTCCTACGTCATGGAGTATCTACTCAATGTTGAAAAGTACATTGAATGTTTAAGAAATTATCAATAAATTGATTGAAGATGCTGATAACGAAACAAATTTACTTTATAAGGTACTGATATAATCAGAATTTTGTAAGATTAGTAGTAATTTCAATATTTTTTATTTGGAGGTTGTCCTAATTTTGGGTATCAGCGGTGCTTGTTGCCGTGAAGGATTATTACATATAATTATTGATGCCAGCGTAGATGCTGGATCTATATTGATTGTTAAAATATCTTATACGAAGACCTATTGCGCAAGGACGTTTACTGTTAAAAATTCTGATTATATTGAGATTTACCGCAAGTATAGAGCACTACGGCCGCCTCATACAAAAAGTAGCAGATTATTTAAAAAAAAGTTTTTCTTCATTTGGGATTCTTTTGAAAATTCCGTTAATTTTCCACAGTTTCAGGTAACACTCTGTTGCGATTTTATGTGGAGAACCTTATGTTTTGAATGAATACGAGATTATAGCTGAAGGACTGGGCTAGCAAGCAGAGTGAACAGAATCAGAATTGTCTGTAGCAAAAAAAATTATTTAGGTTTTAACAGGGGTAAATTTATGGGGTGCGAAGAAGATAGTGTTGAATAGTTTATAATATTTTCCATTCTAAAAAGCTGTCTCTTTTGGTACCTAAAAGAACGGAAATATCGAGAACAGTCACATAGAAAACATGCATCTAAAATTACACATACTCGGAAAAAACGATGAAAGTCCCTACGTAATTCGAAAAAATGATGACGGTCCGCTTATTAGTCCTTATAGACTGGGAGATGGTGGCAGATTTCAGGTGACGATTCTTTCGTTTATGCCTTTGATGCCAGTGAAAGATATGAAAATTCCGCATCCGCAAACCTTATGCCACTTTTTTATGGGACATTCATGATGGAAACTTCCATTATTTCAATTGGCAGCAACGAGAAAATCGTCGAAAATTTAAATATTCTTTCACAAGATTACGCCATCATTCGTACCCTTTGGCCGCCTGCAACATAATAATTTTTTAGCTACTATTGTCTATCTTAACATGCCGTTGGTGTACATGGCCGCGGCGATGAAATCGACTCAAAACACATATATTTTTTAAGGAAAATCGAATTTTTTATATGAAAGCCACGCGGCGACCGCTCAAATTTTTCATCATTCTTGTCATAATTTTCATATATTTCACTGGTCTCAAAGGCATAAACGAGAAAATTGTCACTTGAAATCTGTCATCTTATCCCTGTCTATTAGAAACAATAGAAACACAACCGACTTCGTTTGTTCGAAATCAGAAAACCAACTCAAACCGGACAATACCTATATTTTGAGTCGAACCATCATGGAGCGACGACGAGAGGAATTATCCGCTCGTTGGTTGGCCGGGCCTACAGCCTCTGTAACACCGATGAGAGTCTGACCAACGAATTGAACAACATCATGATAGATCTGTGACGGAATGGGTACTCCGACAAACATATAACAGCGGTCCTTAACTGCAGAAGAGACAACACCGAGAAATCAGATGAACCAACACAGCCTACCCTATGTCTTCCCTATGTGAGAGGTTTTCGGATAAGATAGGGCGAATTGGATCGAGTTACAACATCCGAACATGCTTCAGATCAAGTAATACCATTCATAGCCAACTCCCAATAAAGAGACCTCCCATAACGAGAATAGTGACTCCAAAAACTGCATTTACCGTGTTCCGTGTGAATGTGGGATGGATTATGTTGGAGAAACTAAGAGGCCACTAAATGTGAGAATCGGTGAACACAAGAGAAATACTCAGCGAGGAGAGACATTTTTAAATATAAAATATAGAAGAAGCCAAATACTCAAAAAAGTCAGTGGCTCACTGAAACAATTCCTGACTGAAATGTGTTTTTTTATTAGAAGAATATGTAGTTTTAAATTATATTATAATTTTACATATTGTGTGTTTGCTTTTATATATTTTAATTTTTTATATTCACAGTTTAGGCTCTGGCATTTTGCTGTTGCTGTTCCTATATGACTAATGCTATCAAAATAGAAAAAATAGAAAAACCAAAAGAAATTTTTTTTTTTTATCAGCACTGGTATATGAGAATAGTGAGTTTTCCTTATCAGTTGCCAGTGGCCTACCCCAACATCTACCGCTCAGTATCTATCAGCTTTTCATTATCTATCTGTTTGTTTATTGATTAGGTATGTATGATGGAAATATATTTCTTGTGGTCTTATTAAATCATAACCTACTCCGTTGTGCTTGCGATAAAAAGTTCTGACTCAATGTGCGAGGACACAATAAAATATTATTGCTCCAAATAAGCTCCAAGATAAATAACGCGTATATACAGTGAGGTCCTAAAGTAACGGATAAATTAATTTTCGTCGTAGTTATGAATTTAAATGAAAAATCCTGAAACAGGTCAATTTTTGTATATGACGCTACGCTTTCTCAATAAAATTATTCACCTGTCCCGTCAACCCCCTAGGGGTAATATCTACCCGTATAAAAAATTTAAATGAAAAGGGGTAGCCTATGATACCGCTTTTAAAAGGGGTTTCCAATTCTCTATTCAGCAATATAGCACTTCTTGATTTTTGGTCGCTGGTAACAAGAAAAATCAATTATCAATTGATTGATTATCAGCGACGTCTAGCAAACTAAAATTAATTTTGAATACGTCCGATCTTTTTGTGACATTTAAATGTCACAAATAGATCTAAATTCTACTTTTTTGGAATGTGTGGAAGCCACTTATCACTCAGCTAGATCGACTGAGATTTCAATAAAAACTCTGTGTCAAGAACTATCAAAATCGGTCATCTGTCAACGAATGCGTGAGTTGGGTTGATTTGGAAGGTTGGAATTCCTTTCCTCTTCCGACTAGCTCGATCACCACAAGTACGCAATGTTGCAAAAGTCCAGCAACTCCGGATACCATCTCCATTTTCTTGTAGAATTAGCAGGATAATAACTCTAACATGCACTGTGAGTCTTAAAAAAGACTCAGGCATAAACGTCGTTACGAATTCTTTTATAATATTTGTTGGGTTTTCCAACGATTTCCCATCAGCTGCAGGCCGTAGATTTCTCAGTGGTTGAAATGCTCCATTATTTCCATATAACATCGCAACCTGGATTAAAATCCATTTAAAGGCAAAACAAGCCATTTAACGTTTTATTGAGCCACTCGGAGACAACTTTTGTCCTTTCGCTAATGCTAGCGAGCAGCTCGCTGCCAGAGCTGGCAGGCGACTGGCGAACGACTGACTATTTCATTTAAAACGGGCTTCTTAAATAGCCAAACTAGACATTTACTCCGGACAATGCCGAAGCAACTTGCTAGTGGGCGGGGCCTATTGGAGCTCCGCTCTTGGATATACTCCAACTTCAAAATTTCATTTTCATTTCAGGAGCATTTCCGGGAGATTATAACACATCAATAATAACACTCACCAAAAAAGGTCTTTGTATCACATTAATTAACATTGATGACCTGAGAGAGACCCCACGAAGATAATAATTACTTTTATATCAGGTACATCGCTCTCCTAAAGATTTATTGTTTTTGGACATTCATCATTTCACCTGCGTGTTCTTTAGATGCAATGAGCTGTGTACTGAGCGTCATCAACTATTACTTAGGGTATTGGATTCTATGGTCTTGCTGCCGACAACAATAGAGTCTTCCTCACATAAAAAAGAATAATAAGCCTCATTTATCACCTAGATCATTAAGAATCCTGCTGAGATTACTGCAAAGAGAAAAACTCTCAGCTTTTACATGCATAAATCTTTACAAACTTCTGATATACAGGGTGACCCAGGGTTAACCCGCCAAACATTCAGGATAGGTTTTTTAGATAAAAATGAGAAATTTTTTCGTATAAGTATGTGTCCTAACTTCGTTTCCTAGATACTGAGTGTACAAAGTTTGAATTTTTTTATCAATTATACAAGAACCTTCGGCTGATTTCAATAAAACTTGGTATACTTATATGTGGTCTCCTTCCAATGTACTCATAATGAAAGTATTACCATGGCATCCCAAAACGCAATATAATTTATGATGGGGCAAATCATTGTACTCCACTTTTTTTAGTGTTCCATTTTATTCTGGCAATTCAAAATAATTTAATCAGTATCTCGCTTCATTATTGAGAACAATTTTAAAACTGTTTTCCATGCATGTAACAGGAGAAAACTACGTAGGTAAGTAAATATCAGGACAAATTCATCCATTTTACTTCATTAAAAAACGGGAAAACAAAAATTCACAAGAACTGCTCAAAATGACCAACATTTTTTTTCAATGAAAAGTTCACACCCTCGAACGTCATATTGTGTAGCTGCACGGCATTCTAAGGGTGTGATCTTTCATACTGCTTGGACAATTTTTTCCAAGAGACTATCTTCATAGTAAATGGTCACACCATAAACTTTGCTTTTCATTCTACTCTATAAAAAATCAATAGGAGTTAAATCTGGAGATCGTGCATGCCAAAGAACTTTGACACCCTGTATCTCAAAAACGAAGCAAGTTAAGTCAAATAATTATGGAAAAGAAAAATCTTATTTTTGCCTGAAAAACCGATCCTAAACGTTTGGTGGCTTATCCTGGGTCACCATGTATATTTCTCTTCGAACAATATTCCTAATACTGTGACAGTTTTATATACTCATACTCATTTGTCCATTCAGTTCTAAACTTCAACATGTCTCAATGTTGAAATTTGAATGTTGAATGATTTGAATGTCACTTGTCAATCTAATGTAATTTGTTGTCTGAATAATAACTCTTTCTATCTATCTATCAATAATAATTATACTTCCTCATCAACACTCCTGGAGTGTATCCATGGGTATAGACTGTTCGGGTAAACGACTGCTATTATTATAATTATTTGCAGAGGTGCTCCAGGGCGATTTACTGATTTTTTGAGGCATATTCAACTTTTCTGCTTTAGCTACAGCACCACCAGGGGCTGGTCGGTCCGCACTTGAAGCAAGCACTATTGCGATTACCATTATTATTACTATTATTAATAATTGTCAATATATTCTTCATTATTTTAGTGAAGAATAAATTTTGGATTGTGACGGGAAATCTACTTGTTTGAAATGCCAAAAAGTGGAATGTGCACGTAATTCACATCTTTTCATAAACTTCCAGAAATTCTGGTGATCTATTTTAAACGATTTTCTCCAACAGAAAAAAACAGAAATTAATTTGATAATATTATTGAATTTCCTGTAAACGGATTGGATCCAATCACAGTGGAACTACCTATAGCAGACATACACTTCATGGCTTCCTGTAGACACCCTTACGAAGATACACGGCACATGTACAATGACTCTTGTGTGTCACTAATTTCATCAACATTACTTGTGGACAGAGAGGCATATTTACTTTTTTACGAGTCCTGGTCATAGTAATCCGAATTGTACCCTATATTCTATTTTTTAATACATTGAATATTGTTCCCTTTCATTATTATTTACATTTATTATAATGGTAAGGTTCATCTTGTACTCATAATTGAATTAAATCAATCTTTCTTCAATTTGGTTTCAGAAAAACCTCCAATTCGCAGATATTTGTTGTGGACACAGTTTGTGAGTGGTTGATAGAATCTGTAAAATCTGTGTTATTGTACCGGTCACATTCCCAAAACCAAAAAACACCATGGTATAGTGGTGATTCTACCATGATTTGGGGGTAGAAGCGAACAAACTATAAAATTGATGAATCCCAAAACTTGTCTGCTAAATATAGGACCAATGGGAACTCCCCCCAGCACGTGACACCCCCTCGCCGTGCAGCGTCTCCTCCGGCCGTCCACGGCCTCCTGGAGGAAAACCCGCCACTCACCTCTTTTGGACGCTGCGGATCCTTGCACCAGCGCGGCTCGGAGCAACACCAGCCACAAGGTAGCACAACAGTATATCCGGCGGCACGGCATCTTGTCCTACGTGCACGGAACATGATTCACGGCCATGACGATGCTTTTTCAGTGGACCTCGCGACTCGCAGTTTTAGCACGCGCACACCCTCTACCTGGACTGACTCGCGACGAGCCCCATCGCGATATGCATGCGCGTCCCGAAGGCCCAGACGCGGATTCTGTGCGGCGGCGCTCTCGGTCCGATGGGCCCTACCCTGCTCCTGACGCGCTCAGACTCCCCAGCATCCCGCCGACGTGGAGAGCAGCGGCCCAGCATCCGAGCCGGGTCGAACGGGGCCTACGCGGTGAAAGTCAGGCCGTTGTCGATTGGGATTCCCCGATGAAAAAAAATTAACTTCCTATTTGAATTATTTACAGGTCTGCACAAAATAATAATTTAATTTTGCTGTAAGACAATCAAAAGGTACAGTGTGTAGGATTGGTTGGATAATTTTGTGATTTTATGAAGTAATAAACAGTTTCTCATTGAATTATATTGAAAGATACTACTGAATTACAATTAAACTTGAATAATGATAACGATGAAGTTCAGTGTCACAAATACGATGACAGCTCTTGTCAGCTTGGTGACAGGCCCGCTACTACTTGATAATAATAACGCTTATTGACTGATTTTTGATTCAACAATGAGTATACAAAATTGTAAATAAACAGTGGCATCACGGAAGCAATACAATAGTATCGCTTGTATGAGACCTAACCTAACCTAAGACATAATTTATAATAATAAGAAAAATATTAATAGTAAAATAGTAAGTATAGTAATATAAGACATTTCATGAATATGTTTTCAGGAACTGGACATTTTTGCAGAATTCGATAATTAGAAAACAATAAATAACACTAAATAACATCAGTACAAACATATATACATGTTAATACTTATATACACATATACACACAAACTCATATACGTTATATCAAGCCTTTCGGGATTTGAATAGATTTTGAATTTCATTTCTGTAAACGTTTGTGATCCATATTTTTGTTTTGCGTTTGGATATTCCCATATTCTGAATGGTTTTTTATATTTTCAGGCAACATCTCCCAAATTTTTGGACCCAGATAGCTGCCATGTCTCAGTTCTACTGATTTTATTCTTCTTGGAACTTGAGTACTAATACTTTCTAGTATGATATGGGTGTGCTGTAGGTGTCAATTTTATTCGGTGATTTTTTATTCCAAGCAACCTTTTTTCACAATATAATTGTCTTATGTCCATGACCCTAATTTCCATATATAACTTCTCAGTTGGGTAAGTATGTTCTTTACCTGATATTATTTTTAATAATTTATTTTGAACGATATTGAGACAGTTTGAATGAGAATCATTCAGCCCACCCCATCCTATGATACCATAAGACAGAGACTGTATGAGACCATAATAAACTGTTTTTAGGTTCGAAGTTTCGAGATAATTTCTAAGAAGTTTGAAACGGGATAAACAGCCTCGTATCTTGTTTGAGGATACCTGCAAATTCCATCTGAAATGTCTTTCAATGATCGAACCCAAATACTTGATGGAACTGGCTTCTGGCATGGACGTTTCGGAATTTATTACCAGTGGTACCATATCAAATGTCTTTCTTAATAATAGTAACGCCAGAACTTGCCCAAAATGAAAGAATTATAGAAATCGTCCATATGCCGGCCGGGTTGAAAGTAGGTAGTACTTTCAAAGAAAAAATATATATAAAGTTGTCATTCCATTGATGAGACACATAGTTTGTTCACTGCACGTATGAAGACGCCACTGCTTTGAAGAGAAACATTCTCAATTGAAAATTGAATCAATACATACAATACTCTGCCAGTTTTCCAGCACATAGGAGAAAGATTATCCTCCTTTAGCAATACCAAAGAACCATAAGCTGGAGTTCTAGAATCTGTTCTTTCAAAAATCCACTTGTTTCGTTGCTGCAAATTATGTAGATAGTCATGGGGTCACCCAGACCATATATGCTGAATAAGTTGTTTGAGTCGCTCATAATGGTTCAGTCGATTGCTCAGTTTGAACATCCTCTTCGGAAATCGATGTGAGTGGTTTGCCGATTAAAAAATGTCAGGGAGTTAAAAGTTGAAGGATAAAACGGTATAAAATTAAATGTGCTTCACCTAAAACTCTTTTCATGTGGTATTTTATCTGCTTGATTGCAGACTCCCACAGTCCACCCAAAGTAAATAGTCACTAACAGATCTGTTATCTACTATTTTCGAAATACGTTCTTTTGAATCTTTGAAGCTATTATTTGCGCCGACAAAATTCAGACTATTTTTCATGATTCCTTCCTTAAAAAGAAAAGGTCCCGCGAAATCCACTCCACAAGACAAAAAAGGACGTGAAGGGGTGATGCGGGATGCAGGTATATTTCCCATCACAAGAATACAAATGGTAGGATTTTCCTTTGAAACATTCGACACAATGTCGAGAGACACCCTTAATTATATTTTTCCGAACACCTCCGTGATAATTAATGATATGTTCATGACGAATAATTAATTTAGTAAATTCATGATCACTGGACAACAACATGGGATATTCATGATCAAACTTTACCTACTCTGCCTACTCTTCATTTATTATTATTCATTTTCAGAATCTAGAAAAGGACTCAAATTCAAAAGTTTGCTATTTTTTGAAATGCTGAGTTTTTTTCTATATACAGTGTGTCCATAAAGTAACCCCCCATGTTAACTTTTGAACGGATTGGAATTTTCGCATGAATTTTTTTTTGGAGGAATGGCAGTTTATAAGCTACTTTCTGGTTACAAAAAAGAATGCCTAGCTCCCAAAATGGCGGCCCGACGCCATTTTGAAAGAATTTTTTAAATGGCATGGGAGGTTGAGTGATATCTCATTCAAAACGTCTTATAATTCTCTATACGTCCCCAAAATTTCAAACAAAAATATACATCCAGAACAAAATGGCGGTACATAATGTTAGAGCTCTGCCATATGAGGATGTTTTCGATTGCTATTAATGAGCTCTAGTAAAATCATCAAATCTTTTTTGGTATCATTAAATGGAAGTTTTTTGCTAAAAATGATTAAAGAGTGCCATCTTCGAATGAAATTTAGTGAGTTGGCAAGTGATTGTTTTATTGAATTTCAGCAAAATTAAGAAAACCATCCAGAATAAAGAACAATGTTTATTTAACATAGAGAATTGAAATGCAATTCAAACGATGTATCACTCGACCCCCATAGCGTTTAAAAAAAATTAAATGGCCGAAGGACGTCATTTAAAAAAATATATTTTTCTTGTTGTCAAAAAGAAGCTCATGAACTACCATTTAACCAAAAAAAAATCAAAACAGAATTCTAATCCGTTCAAAAGTTAACATGGGTGGGGTTACTCTAAGACAGTTCTTACATTATGTACCGCCATTTTGTTTTGGAAGTATATTTTTGTTTGAAATTATATTTTTGTTTGAAATTTTGTGGACGTATAGAGCATTGTAAGATGTTTCGTGTGAGGTATCACTCGACCCCCCATGCCATTTGAAAAATTCTTTCAAAATGGCGTCGGGCCACCATTTTGAAAGATATACAATTTTTTTGTCGTCAGAAAGTAGCTTATGAACTGCCATTCCTCCAAAAAAAAATTTATTGCGAAAATTATAATCCGTTCAAAAGTTAACAGAGGGGGGTTGCTTTATGGACACACTGTATAATATATTTCTTTTGCAAATGTTTGATTTTGGACTATCTTTACCAATGTTTCAACTGCATTATTGAGTTCGATTGTAGTTATATTCCCTATCTGTCGATGTTCCTTTTTTGTTCTGCAATTGTTCATGAATCGGAGGCATAAGGCAACTGTTCTACGTGAAGCTGAAAATATAGAGTACTTTTCGAAAATATACCAACTATTTACTGTATTAAAATTGTATACAATATTTATCTTACTTTCATGTATCATTCCAATGTTATTTAATGTCACAGTAGCCAATCCAGTACTTCCGTGCCTTGTACGAGGTTGTACAAGTTTTTTTCTGATTGGAACCTACCTCTCACCAGCACAGTATGTTTGTCACTGTTTCTGGATCCTTACCGCATAGTCTGCAGGTCAGGTCTGCATTTCCGTAACGGTTCTCAACTGGCTCCTGTTCAACGATAACAGGCCTGCTGTTTTTTTATGGCACGGTCCTTTGATGTATTCTTTCCCATGTTTGTTTCCTGGGATGCTTCCCAGTAGTTTTTGTGTCTGTCCCCAGTTCAGTCTCTTACAGACGCTTTTACTATACACTCTGGTACTCCTACTGTCTTTCCTAGGTTTGGGGAATTTTCCGAGACTTTTTTGCGAGTTCTTCTGCTTCTTCATTCCATACAACTCCCTGGTTCCCTGATGTTGATGAACTTACCGACACGGAGTTTATATTGTTTATGAAATTCAGTTATTCGCCGATTGTTATTCGCCGATTGATAACGTGTTTGAGATCTTAATTATTCTACGTATATGTGGTATCCACCTTTCTATTCTTCTTAAAGAAACTATATCTTCATTTATGTTCAGAAACAGTTGATTTATATTACACCATTCAATTAGTTTGTTTATTGTAAAACTGATCACAAATCGTCAGTAAACAGTCTATGATCAATGTTTGAATTAAAACTTCCGAGGTCATTTATAAACAGGTTGCAGAGTAGATGAGCACTGTGAGAACCCTGAGGCACTCCTTCACATCTTTTCACATACTATTGTCGTCACTTTGGTAAGGTGCCGAACATTTCTTTCCCAGGGCTCGTTCTTCCAGCGAACAGCAAAACTTTGGAACTCACTTTCTCTGAAGATATTCTCTGAGGCATACAGCCTGCAAAAATGCAAGAACATCAATCATCACCTACTTTCCCTCGGCCCACATGATGTTCTCTGAAAATCAGAGCAAATAAAGAAATTACAGATAATGCCGTCCTCGCTAAACTTCAGAAATTCCGTTTGGAGATATCTACAGGGTGTTTCATAAGTACGTGTAGAAAATTCAGGAGCATGTTGCTGACCGTAAAATAAGAAGGAAAATTTCTATAAACATATATCCGCAAGTTATTCTTTTCTGAGTCACAGAATGTCCAAACTGAATTCTCATTTTTGTTAATAGATTCCAAAATAATTGTGAGATTCCAGTTAATTTTGGTATCTGGGAGTGTTTTTCAATGCCAATATCCAATTTTATGTTAGTTTGTATCTTTCGTGGGGATGGCGCCACCTACATATTGTCTTTTCAGTCCTTTGAAATATGAAAACTTTTTTGTACGTGGGTACCTACTCGTATCACGTTATCAAGTGGAGACGATTCTCCCAAAATTTTTGTGTTTAAAAAAACTGTTCTAGGTAGAGGTCGCTGCGATCAACCGTTTCCGTGAATATCGAAAATTATACGCATTTTCCTTCACTCACTCAATGGACTTCAGCACCTGAATGTAGTCAAAAAATTATTCTTGCTTTTTTTACATAATTATTTTGAAATTTTTTCTGATTCAAATAAAATTGTGCAAAATCTGGACGTACATCACAAATTAGTTTGATTATGTCTCAAAACAATCAGTTGTGTCCTCATCACATACAGCGTGTCCGAACTTCGTTGCCCTGAGATTTCCTTCCCAGTGTAACATTTTGCCAATGACATATAATGAACGACATAATGAACTTTCATAATAATCATGTGTGGTGTGACGAAAACCCTCACGCAATAATTCAGTCAGATTTCATTGAATGTGTGGATTGGTATTGTTGGGGATTATTTGATTGGTTCCCACTTTTTTCCAGGAACAATTATCATGATTTACTCGAAAATGTTTTTCCTGAATTACTTGAAGGTATTCCACTTTTACTGATACAAAAAATATGGATTATGCATGATGGAGCGCCAGCGCATTTCAGTTAAATATTTCGTGCATTTTTAAATTGATGGATTGGTCGAGGCGCTGAAGTTCCAAATCAATTCTGGCCTCCGAGGTCTCCGGATTTGAATCCAATCGATTTTTTGTGAGGTCACTTGAAGGCTCTAGTTTATACGGTGCCCATAGGAACCGAAGAAAAACTTCGTTAACGAGTCATTTCTAGATGTGACGGTATCCGAAATACACCAGGTATAATGGAACATGTACGTGGGTCCACAAGACGAAGAGCCGACGCATGCATAATGATGCACTATGGCCATTTCAAACAATTACTTCAATTAGTACCAACAACTGTTTCAGTATTAAAATGGTTTTAAAACCGTTATTATTATCACTATTATTAGTATCAGACTGTTATAACACCTGATTCCTGATTTGAAATGAAAGGAAAGAAAATTATTTCTTTAAATAATTAAATTAATTTCGAATTTAAATATCCTGTTATTCAAAATCACTTGCATCGATTATTTCAAATCCCAGTCTCTAAAACAGTTGATCGCAGCGACCTCTACAAAAATGCTCGAGGATTCGATTTTTTCACTAGATAACGTGATTAGGTACGCCCAAAAAAGTTATCACATTGCAAATGACTGAAAAGATATGTAGGTGGAACCACACCTACGAAAGAGACAAACTAACACCATATATGATTTTGTCAGTGAAAAATACTCCCAGACACCAAATTCTACTCGAATATCACAACTATTTCTAAAATCATTCACAAAAAATTAATATAAGAATTGAACTTTGACACTCTGTGTCTCAAAAACGAATAACCTGCGGACTATGTTTATAGAAACTTTTCTTCTTGTTTTGGCTTCAGCAACATGCTCCTTAATTTTCTACACGTACTCAAGAAACACCCCGTATAACCCAATAAATTCACTACTGTAGCAAAAACTGGGGCGTCTTACTATGAACCAGACTCTACGCAAAATCCACTCAGAGACAATTTGAATAGTTTGGCAACAACGAATGCTAAATTTGAAGGATTTGAAGCTGACTATTCATACTTCTTCCAACACTATAATCGGTTACGATAGATGAAATTCAATTGTAGGAGAGATCCAGTGTTGACCGTATAAGGAAACGGACTCCGGCCTGATTTTCTGCCGTAGGCTTCGTCCAATCCTGCCGCTTCGACTGCTGGCAAAGTTGCAGGAATTGACAGAAAGCCCTAACTCTAACCTTTCTCTCCACACTCACTATTCCAGTAGCCCAGGAAGGTTTACTGGTTCACTAGTAAGGCTCACGTAATGCCGTCGATAGACGAGACGGCTTTCGCGCCATTTTTATGAAAACTCGCTTTGCGTGAGCGCCAGCAAAAGAATAATTGATTCATATTAGAATAGAATTGAATTTTTATTGATCTAGAATACACCGAAGTGTTTTGAAAATATTAACTTTACAGAACACTATAAAGTTTATTTGTTACAAATATGCAGTAACTCAGTTTAACTGTCAACCTTGAATTATATCGTACTAGGCATTGGCTCAGAGACGATTTTTCAACTCGATTTGAATTACAAAATTTTACGAAACTAAGCACGAAAATCTGAATAAAATTATTGTCTGGAGAAAGCCCATTTTGAGTCGTTTTGAACTTTTCGATTCGAGAACGGTTTGAGATAATTGGTCGGAGATGATTATATTCATTCGTTTTAGTTTGGCAAATCGTTGGGAAAACAAATAAATCGTTGATTTCTTCAGAAGTAAAATCGTGGTAAACCAGTTTGTTATCCCTGTAAAATGAAAATAATTCTTGAGGGGTTCAGTTGAGGGCACGGCATTGATGAACAATTGAATAAATTCATCAGGATATTTCAGATTTTCATGAATTTCATAGCCTTCCATATTTCCTCTGAATTTTTTGACCATATGTATAATAATGATGATAATTATAATAGCCTTTATTATTTTCAAATGAGTTGGTTTTACAAGAGAATGTTGATATAAATAAACGATAATTTGAAAATAAAAGGCGAAGTTCAATTTTCGTAGTGAAAGTCGCTGGTAATTGCTCTTCCACTCAACCTCGAACGAATTATATATGCTAGTTTTTCTCTTTTGATTGCTTTATTTACAAAATTTCTCATATCTTTGTAAAACTGTAAATGTATATTTGAGTTGGATGACCTTTATTGCTTCAAGTTTTTGTCTCTTGTTGCCATCATTTCCCCTATATAACGCATGTTAGCCACGGAGCTCTTTTTTGTAACTCTTGATGTAATAATCGGTGTATCTCTATCAAGAAAGTTGTTCAAAAAGTTTACCAAAAACGAATTTTTCATTAATATGATCCACGTCAAATATTCTAAAAAATGGTGTTGAAAATAGGTCTCTCAAAATAATTTCCATTGAAATATTCAAAGTCTCTGTGGGTGTACATTTTTGGTCCCTGTCTATCTATACCCATTCAATCTTAATTTGAAATTTACAAAAAAATTATCAGATATTGCACCATTTTCAATGACACCCCTCTCCAATACATCTTTCTCGCCAATAGTGATTACATCAAGTGGGGTAGGTGGATAATCAGTGATACTTGTGGAAGAATATATTTAGTTTCGGTAAGATTAAAAGAATTCATTAGAGGTAGGTAGGTACTTAAAATTCGTACTGTAAAAAATTTCATGATGATTCCAAAAATATATGATTTGGATATGCTCAGATATAAGATTTATCCAGAAAAAAAGGCAATGAAATATTTAATTGTCTCGGATTCGATTTGAAATTTGGTGTGCATATACAAAAAAGATTGAGTTTTCAGGAAAAAAACCTCCTAAGTCGACTTGAACTTCGATTCAGGAACTGTTAAGGTTTCCTCAAACCGACTCTAAAACCGATACTAAAATCCATAGTGGGACATACCGGTGTGATTATTCGTTTTCCGAAATGCATACAAGCAACGAAATATGTATGGTTTGCTACGTTTATTGTTTTTCTAGCAATTCGCAAGGTTCCAAAGTTCCGTTCCCGCTCCCGCTCCCGCTCCCGCTCCCGCTCCCGCTCCCGCTCCCGCTCCCGCTCCCGCTCCCGCTCCCGCTCCCGCTCCCGCTCCCGCTCCCGCTCCCGCTCCCGCTCCCGCTCCCGCTCCCGCTCCCGCTCCCGCTCCCGCTCCCGCTCCCGCTCCCGCTCCCGCTCCCGCTCCCGCTCCCGCTCCCGCTCCCGCTCCCGCTCCCGCTCCCGCTCCCGCTCCCGCTCCCGCTCCCGCTCCCGCTCCCGCTCCCGCTCCCGCTCCCGCTCCCGCTCCCGCTCCCGCTCCCGCTCCCGCTCCCGCTCCCGCTCCCGCTCCCGCTCCCGCTCCCGCTCCCGCTCCCGCTCCCGCTCCCGCGTTCCCGCTTTGGTTTGACGGAATCTTTAGAAATAAAGCAATTCTGTGAAAGCCAATCGAATCAGAATGGCCGACTCAGGATACACTGTGAATTTCGATTCAAGGAAAAAAGTTACTCTTAGTTATAAGGGGAAGACCTATAAAAATCATGAAAAATACAAAATCGTCGGATCTACTTGAAATTTACATTATCTTGAATGATGTCATTTATTTCAGGAGGTGATTCCTTATCACATTTTATGAAAAAAAGTTCACATAAACGTGTGTCCAAATTCTCTTCGTTTCCGAGTAACAGGTGGTCAACTGCGACGCCACTGGAATTAAAATTCGAAATCTAATTTCATAAAAAGGATCCCCTTGTTACTAATAGCAACACTCGAGGTTTAATCAAAATCAGCGAAAATAATTCATAGTTATTCATGATGATACCGATTTTTTATTAAACCTTGACACCCCGTTACTCAGATACTAAGCAAGTTAGGACACACGTTTATTCGAACTTTTTTACATAAAATGTGACAAGGAGTCACCACCAAAATTTAATGAAATAATTTAGGATACACCCTGTATTTGTAAAATTTTACGCTGATTACGAAAATAATTGTTTTGTATTTGCTCAGATATAAGATTTAATCGGAAATGGAATAAAATGAACGAGTAGAGATCGGGCATTTTTTCGATCGTCAATAGATTCAGAATGGTCGAATTAGCATATACGTTAATTTTGATTCAATCGAAGAGAAAAAAAATACTCCAAAAAAGTTGTACTTAACGGTAGAATCCTAAAAACAACGAGAAATCTATAATCGTCAGATCCACTTTTCGCTTTATTCGTAAAATTTCACGGTGATTCCGAAAATATGATTTCGTTATACCTATCCGAAAACACTATATTTAGAGATTATTTAGTATACTGAAAAAGGGTTTTTTCCGTGCGCCAGCACGGAAAATTTTTCCGTGCGCTTGTGTCATCATAGCTGCCTATTTACATGTCAAAATTGAATAATATGTTGTTTACAGTTCTCTAAAAATCGCAAATTGATTGAAAATTTCCTTACCAACAGGGTAAATAACGCTTGTTTTGTGGCAAATTCTGGATATTTTTGTACCATAAATATTTCAATTAATAATAATACCTACATGTTTTTGTTCCGTCATCATTAAAAATAAATGTTTCTCAACAATCTGTGGTTTCCAGGTAGATATAATGAAAAATAACTTTCATTACTCGTCCATAAATGCTTTTTCCGTGCTTGCACGACTTTCCGTGTTCGTCTTCGTCTCCCACGGGAACATGTCGCACACGCACGGAAAAAGCCTATTTTCTGAAGTCGTAATGAAATATACTATGTTGTTGTGCTCTTATATGATATTTTGCCGGAAAAGGGAATGAAAGGCCGAAAATTCCAAATTGCAGAAGTTCTATTAAAAGCCTATGAAATCTTTAATTGAATTGAAGTTCATTGGAAATTCGGCATCCATGTACTAAAATGGTTGAGTTTTACAGAAATGAGGCCGAATATCTGAAAAAAAATTGTCTAAACCATTTCAAGTTGAAATTTTCAATTCGACATAGGTTAGATTGAGATAGAGCAATTTTGTGAACACCAATCGATTCAGAATGGTCGAATTAGAATATTCTATGAATTTTGATTCAATAAGGGGAAAAAGAAATTACTATAAATAAGTTGTAATCACGAAACAAAACTTCAGATTCACTTGAAATTCGCACTCTGTACGAAAAATTTGCCCAGATAAGAGATTTAGCCGGAAAAAGGAATAAAATGTCAAAAATTCCAAATTGCAGAGGTTCTGTAAAAAGCCTATGAAATCTTCAATTGAATCGGAGTCGATTTGTAATTTAGTGTGCACATACAAAAAAGATTGAATTCTTCCGAAACTGGGAATGAAAATTTTTTGGGAAAAATCCTTTTCTAGTCGAATTTAACTTTTCAATTTGAGAAGAAAAGTTAGAGATAGAGCAATTCTGCGCATTACTATCGGTTCAGGATGATCAAATCATCATATACTATGAATGTTGATTTAGTCAAACGGAACAAAATACTAGATAGAAAGAGGTAGACTCCTTAAATCACGAAAAATACATCATCTTCAGAAATTTGCACTATTTATGAAAAACATTTTTGGTGTGGTGACAAGCATATCTTCGCTACAAAAATGCTACTAATATGGTATATTTTTGGAAGTCAATGTACACTACTTTTCACAAACATTTGTTACTCCTTTCTCTTGAAACCGTTTTTCAAATGTTTAATATACATCCGTATTATAAATTAATTGCTAAATTGGCTGTTTTTTTTTTATATCTGAAACCACATCCACATCAAAATTATCCCTATAGGATTAATTTTCAATGAAATACTGACCACAGAGAATAAAGCGATGAAGTTGGAACAGAACAATTCTTTTTTATTTGATGCTGGTTTAGATAAAATTTTCTACTCCTCACGTCATGAAAAGACATATTTTGTTTGACTTATGTAATATTGACATGTATGTACAATTCTGGTTTCTATATTTTTGTTTGATCTATTTTGTTCCATATCTTTAATTTTTCCTTTTAAGTCTCAAATTTTATTTTAATATTCGTTATTATCATTTACACTTGAAACAATACATTCTTTGAATTTTGTGATTTAGTTTTCAACCATTATTACTTCATCATTGGAATCTTTGCGTTAATCTATTTTCTTATTCACTTTCTGTATTTCATTTCTGATTTCTAAGTGAGATTTTTCTAAAATATCCTCTGTCGGTTCTAATGACATATTTGAACTTGACATTTCTTGTCTTGTTTTCACATAAAATTCCCCATTTTGTTGTAACATCCATTTTTTAATTCTTTATTTATATTTATAATTTCTTTTTTGTTGTCTTCTATAGTTTCCCCCCCTTTATTTCATTTGAAACATTCTTCCATTTTTCCCATGTTATTTGATATAAATTGCATCAACATTTGTATTTGACTTTCCATTCCACTTTCCACTCTTTGTTCTATGTTCTCACTCACATTACTACTCTATCCTTCTTCCTGTTGCTTTCTACTAGATTCTACATGATCCACTCTTTCTTCTTCATTTCCCTTCTTCCAAACCAACTCTTTTCCCTCTCTCTCAAATTCGTTTTAACACTTTTATACTTTTCCAGGCTTCAAAATTTCTGAATGTTCTCACATATATACAGGGTGTCCCAAACTCGATGGCCTATTAGAGGTTTCTGAAAAAAGGTATATGGGATTATTTTGAAAATTTGATTTTTTGGATAATCAGTTCTGCTCTATCGATCTAAAATTTCAACGCTCCGGCGTTGCCGCTTCTATCGAAAAGTAGTAACAACTTTGATATTTTGAATGTATATTATAGCATTTTTCGCTTTGCTATTGCTTTAAGTTTATTTTCATATAATTCTTCCCTATACCCATCTTCAGTGATTTTCTAGAAAATCAGCAATTTCCTTTTTTTTGTGCGAAACAGCTTCAATTAAATGTTTATTACTGCAGTATTTGGATACGTAGAAAGCTGAAATTTTGGATATAGTTTGACAATGTCCTGTGTATTAGTTGTGACTAGGGGAATTTGTTCTTCATTATGCAGGGTCGTTGAAAATTTGTAATTTTACCAATAGATACAAAAGTGGTAAAAAGTGCATTTTTTCAAATAGAACACCCTGTATATCATCAGATATCATAAAAGAAAATTGAATGAGTCAGATTTCTATAAAAATTGGATTATTTTGCCATATTTTGTATTGGGTAGATAGGAAATGTCATGGAACATGTCATTATGAAAATTCGAAAATTGGTATATTAAGAGCTACCACCACCAAAAAGTCGGATTTCTTCCTCATCCCTTCCAGCTAAGGTTTGTTGGGATACTTATCAAGAATGGGGGTGAAGATAATGTACTCAATGAACACTGGCAACACAGCACCTGTCCATTCTCGATTACAGCGCCAATCAGATATAAATTTTCCGATCGTAGAATTCGTTTCTTGCAAAATTCATCGATTTCATTAAAGAGATATTTTTTGTGTGAGATCGGTGGTCTCATAAGAATTCCGGAACCTATCAATTTTTTTAATTCATCATTTCATTTAATTTTTTTTTCTTAAAAATTATCATAACCAAAAATTTTGGGAATTAACAAAAAAACTTTGGGTAATGCAAAAAAATTAAAAAATTCTCAAACAAAAACTGTGGTCTCAAAACGGATTCCCGTTTTACCAAGGTAGTGTTTGCTCTTAATAACAAAACATTTGCGCGTTCACTAACGTAAAGGACCCTGCACTTTTTATAGGTAAAATAGTTCTCGTTGAAATTGTCTGAATTTTTAGTATATTGTAGTATTCAATGTACTGATTGAACGTGCAGAATCGCAAAGTTCGTTGATGGATAGATTTTGAAAAACGGTGCGTTCAAGTTGAAAATCAGTTATTTTTATTTAATTATTTTCTCTGGATTTGAAAGTGCCAACTGATTTTTTTTGTTCTTATCATCAACGTAACTTCATATTACTTAAAATCATTCACATGGTGCAGATTATATCATTATGTACAGAGTGAAAAATAAAAACATTTTAGTAGTGTCTGAAAATTCGATGTAATAATGAAATATTAATAAAATCATTTTGCCATGCAATATACTATTCTTATTCCATCATTAATCATAATTCATGCATTGTGTACAGGGTGATTTGAAACATTGGTGAAATATATGGCCGGTTCTTTCGTACATATCCTGTATATTCAAGTGAATTATCATCCTCCGAAGATAGCTGTTATCGTATTAACATGATTTCGTTGAGACATATAATGTGATCATGAACATTTTCGATGATAAAAATTACAAAATATCAACGTTTCAGAAATCACCCTGTAATTCACGATTAACTCGGTGAAATTCCTTTCATTCATCATTATCTCCTCAACACTGTCCCAAAAATTCAGTTTCCTACCATAACTAGTTTCATAGTTATTAGAGAAACTTTGACGACTTGAAGGAACTTGTTCACGCATACATTCTACTAGTTGCCAAGATTTTTCACAAATAGTGAAACGTGAGAATGTGGACTTCAAAATAAATGTAAAAGAGGGGGAAGATTAGAGATGACAATAACATCAGATAATTCAAATTGTTTCCGTAATTTCTAGAACATCTTATATATCCTGTATTCTGGTAAAAATCAAACATGAATGTTACTTCTACTCTAGTTCTTTAATAGCTATTTGTGTATTTAGAGCGCAAAGTGATTGATTGTTGCTCGACAAGGAGATTAATCTTTGGAGAACGACAATGACACTTTGTGCTCGAAATACACACATTATTTTTTTTACAAGCGCAGCTCTTAAAAAAAATGATCGACACTTCATTCGAATAGGCACATAACATTACTTATGAGAAAATCACTCAATAGCAATCCGAAATGTATAAGCTATCTAAATGTCCAATAATTCAAATCACTAACAAGAAAAGAGTAAAATAACGTTCTTGAAAAAAAAAGGTGTTATTGCCAGGAGATGAACCCGGGACCTTCGGATTACAAGCCCAAGACGCTAGCCATTGCACCACCGCAGATTCTCAGATACACATGACTGTATTGTCTATACTTTCCATCAAGTAAGAATAGGTCTATTTGCAAACAAAGTTACAAAAAGATTTTATTGACTGGGTAGGAGGAAAAATCATATGTATTACATGGGAGTAAAGTGCCTTTTCCTCCCTTGGATGTTACTACATCCTGCGGGAGGAAAAGTGGCACTTTCCTCCCTAGTAATATAAATAGCTATTTCCTACGACCACATAGGAAAGTAACGTATATCGCACCGTACAGTCCCGCGGAAAGTGGCTCATATCCACAAGCGTGCGAAATACTTTCCGCAAGCGTGCGGAAAGTTACTTTCCGCACGCATGCGGAAAGTATTTCGCACGCTTGCGGATAAGTTGTCAAATGCATAATTTCTATTAAGATTTACCGTAGTCAAGTTGTCAAATATATAATTTCAATTTAGATTTACTTATTTAATATGTAAATTTGAAGAAATCTATTTGAAAAGAATGTTTTTTTTTTCATTCAGAAGGCCGAAACTCTACCATCTGATACTATCTAAAAATCAGTATATATACTATCCAAAATCCTACCAACAAAATCTTGAAGCAATCTAATTGAGAAGTGTAATTTTTTTCATCTTCTTAAAAAAAAAAGTTTCCGCGGACGAGGATCGAACCCGGGTACTCTTCGTCAGAAGTCACGTCGAGACCCGCTGCTTACCAACTGAGGTATTGGACACATATTATGACAAGAAAATATATTGTTTTAGAGTGTATCTTGATTAGTAATTATTATCAAAAATAAATGATGTCTAATTATTATTTTGATCTCGTCGGTATTTTATCATAAAGAAAATATTTTGTATTTAAATTAATTATTAAAAATAAATGAAGTCAGAATGCTTCTCAGTCGGACTATTCATTCGATTTTCTTGGACACATGCATAGATAAATGATTATGTGGTCGTAGGAAAAATAGTGTACATTACTCGTGCGAAAGTGATTTTTCACACTCGTGTGATTGCCGCACTCGGCTTACGTCTCGTGCCACAATATTTCCCACTCGTGTGAAAAATGTCACTTTCCGCACTAGTAATGTAATATACCATAAAGTAATAGCAAAGCGAAAATGCAATAAAATAGAGAGAATTCCATTTAAAATATCAAAGTTAGTAATTATGCTATGACAGTTCAAGCGTGAAATCGCGTGTATTTTCTTACGGAGGTTCATTCTGGCAATTTTGTGACATAAAGCTGAGTTTACACTATCACGAACACATTAACGCTACCATTGCTAAAGCTGATCTCACACGCTTGCGGGCTAGCGTCCCTCAGGCTTATGTTAGACTTATGTTAGACGGAGTATACAAAAAATAATGGAAAAAATTTAACTACCCTCGTTCAGTCCCTCAGAACCCCCATATAAAAAAAATCAACCAATCATAACGTATTACACCTTTTTGGAAAGGTATTGTCGTATAGAGTATAAAAAAAATATGGCTGCAGATAATATAGGGTGTTTCAAAATACTTCGTTTAAGAAAAAACAGCATATCGTATAGGGTCTCCCAAAATAATTTTAAATTAATCAGCCTCGCGGGAAAGGTATTAACGCTGTTCTGATCAAAGTATGGTCGTTCAGAGTATGAAAACATTATTACCACCCCCGTACTTCAGCTAATTTTTGATACACCACTGTGAATCTGCCGTAATTTGGGGGACCCCACGGATACCTCTTGCTACTTTTCGATAGAAGCGGCAACGCCGCAGTGGTGACAATATTTTAGATCTATAGAGCAGAACTGATTAGCTAAGAAACAAAATTTTTTAAAATAATTCTAGGTTCCTTTTTCCAGAAACGTCTAATAGGCCATCGGAGTTTGAGACTGCCTGCATACACAAATATTACAATCATCCGAAAAATTAAATTAGTCTTTTCATAACTGGTTACGTAAATAACTACTGATTATTTTAGGGTGCAATTTTCAACAATTTGATTAGCTCTCTCGGCAGAAAAAGTTCAAAGGTGTTACAACTTTGGAAAACTAACCATTTTCAAACCTGCCAGCAATAATGTATCTAAGGGCAAAAACTGAGGTTATAAGATGATTCGTTTCCCATCATTGGAGAATACGGAATATTTCAAGTGACCCTCACGTGAAATATTGCTCTCATCCATGAAAGAACTCAATTTGCTCAACGGTTTGGAAAAAACTTTACCTTTCGTTCCTTATTCAAACAAAACATATTTCGTATATTTTAATAAAATCACCGTAGGAATCACTTGAACAAAATTAACCAACTTTTCTGTTCAAAGGATTCTTATACATTATGTTTGAAACATAGTATGAATGCAGGTGTAGTTTTGAATACGACAAAAGGGAATATGCAAGTAATTTAAATTTACTTGATTTTTTTACCTAATATACTTTATTGTCTTGAAATTACACCTAAACCATTAGTTTATCATTTAGTTTGTATTTAACTCCATAAAACTTTAATCAAAAAGTACATAATAAGCGCGCGGAATTCAAATTTGCGAAACGCATCACCATTGGTCGAAACGAAGAATAACGACACATGGCACGTTATGAAATTTATTTGTGTTGATATTCATACTGTTCTAGTCGTCTTTCATAGAAAATTTGTTTTTATTTATATATTTGTAGTGTTTTCCATTACATAGTTCGAATTTGGTCTAGTGACAATTGTAAATTATCAAGAACATCAATGACTGAAAGCAGTTTTGTCAAAGCACAATCCGACAATACCTGAACTGATAAGTAGTGATAGTTTATCAAATGATAGTTTTCCTTTTGTAATTTATATGGGGCAGGTATATACAAAACATTTATGCATACAAAACTTACATCTGATCAATTCTCTTCATGTTAACTATCGAAATACAATGTTCTCACATTGAAATGATCTTCACAACAATGTGAATGTGATATTGGAGATACTTCGCGTCTTCTCATAACCTTACACCATTGTTTACGTATTTTCGCATCTCTTGGAACAGAAAAAATACTTTACTTGGTGTACTTATAATTATGTTTTGGCATTCTGGTACTAGACAATACCTATAAAATGGTTTTTTAGCATTTTCCATTATCGTAATAGCGATTATGGTGGATTTATAAACTCAACTAAACTAAGAATTCAAAATTATCAATTAAGAATCAACACTAAGCAATTAAGAAGGTGTTTATAAACGTCAACTAAGAAATTAAGAATTATGTCATGTGGAGAAAATCGAAAAACTATAATGAAAGCCGTCTTGGTCAACATTTCTTCTCGATCCATTGTATTGTTATTGCAAGAAAATATTTGACCAAATCACTGCAAAATATAAACAAATTCATTTTCAAACATTCGTTCATCGATTTTGCGCATGCCCGTTTCCATTTTCAACTAAGACAATTCATTCTTAGTTGAAAAGATAAAAGATAACCATCTTCTTAGTTGCTAATTCTTAATTGATTTGACAGCTGAAAGTTTATAAAACACTGATGGGGTTTCCTTGTATTCATCTTTCTTAATTCTTAGTTGTTAATTTAATTCTTAGTTTAGTTGAGTTTATAAATCCACCATAAAAACTGCAAATCCCTAACCTAATTAATAACTGTCAATAGTGTCAATGGCCATAACTATAGAAAGGCTTGTTCATTGAAGACTGCTCTGGTTGATCGAGATCACTTTCACATATGTTCATCTCTCTCTAACACTTGTACTGTATTTGTCTTACTCTTTTATAAAATATCAACTTCAAGCAACTAGAGCAATCAGAATACGTCTCAACGAACGACACTGACGAAGAACAACACTGATAGCGCCATGTGACGTCATCCACAGCGCGCGAAAATGGAGGCGTTCAAATAGGTCAAATTCAATCGGTATTTTATATATTATTTTAAAAATTAATTCCAAGACCTTCAGCAGTATTTATATTATTTACTATGTTGTAACGAAGTAAAAAATTGATTAAACAATAAAAAAAAAATTATGCATATTCCCTAATGGGGATCGATTCAAGAAATAAAAAATATACAAACAGCAAAACTACGACAATGTACACTGAACGCAGGTTTCGCCAACAAAGTTGGCATCTTCATGAGCTAAAAGCTCACCAAACTACTTTTCCTACCCTTATGCTATTATTCTACCTACCTGAATGGTTGAGCGCACTCGTTTTGCCTGCCTACGTCGACTCATCTAATCTTATCCCGGAACTATTATTATATATTATACAGTGTGTCCCTAGACCAGTGGGACAGTAAAATATCTCTTGAACCAATAGTTATTATATTATTATTTCACATCATATTGCACTATGAAAACTAACTTCAAGAAGAATATTTTTTATACGAGGTGCGCAAGAAAAGCTCACAAAATCGAACATCAGTTTTTTTTAAATGGAACACCCCATATATTTCAATACATCTGAATTCTCATTCATTTTGGCTATTTATTAGTTTTTTATTTTTGAAAATCCGACAAGGCGTTGCCAAGTTATACCAGTTTTTCTTTAAATACAGACATTTTTGAAGACAAACCCAACATTCATACTACCAAGAATTTATGAAATCATTCAAGGCTCTTGGTAGTCGGTAGCATATCCTATCATATGAAATACTCATCTCCTTCGAAAGTTATACAGGGTGGTCAGAAAAATTATATGATTTTCACGAAATTCAAACTTTCCTCTCATCAATTTTTCAAATCGTGCACCCTACAATATGCATGATTTCATATCCCATTGGTGGTTCGATTGCTTATGGTCAATAGTTGTTAAAGAGTGATGTGAATTCCATTATCAACAAATGCAAATGAAAAAAATGCACCAAACTATTTATTCAACTGTACTTAACTACTAAACAAACAGTCTCAAAAAGAAAAAACTGTCTTGACGAATAACTAGGCATGATAATATTAATATAAATATTCGAATTGCCTTCCGTTTGCTGCAAGGCACATTTCTAAATTTTTCATCACATTTTTAACAACATTTTCCAACATTTGCGGTGTTATACTTTGACAAACCATCAAAATTCTATTTTGCAAATCCTCTAAATTCACTGGTTGAGTAGTATACACCTCTGATTTTAGATACCCCCACAAAAATAAAGTATAAACGGGTCAAGTCTGGCGAACGAGCCGGCCATTTCATTGGTCCGTTTGTTCCGAGCCATCTTTGAGGAAACAGAACGATCAAATAGTCTGTCACGATCCCAGCATTATGAGGTAGCGCTCCATCCTGCTGAAAAAAACATTTCTCTTAGGTGTCCAAGGGGAACTTCATCAAGATGATTATTGAGTTCCTTTTGAAGGAAATTGAGGTATCTTTCACCATTTAGAGTACCTTGATAAAAATCTGGCCCTATCAAATTATTCTTGAAAATTCCACACCAAACATTTACTCCCCAAACCTCCTGAAAATTGGTTTCTCTAACCCAGTGCGGATTTTCTGCAGCCTAGTAATGTACATTATGACGATTTACTTTCCCATTATTGTGGAAGCGGGATTCATCAGACCACATAACTTTTGACAAAAAATCACCATCATCATGGATTCTTACCATCATCTCAAAACTGAAATCTATCTGCCTATCATAGTCAGTTGGTTTTAAAGCTTGGACTAAATTTAATTTATATGGATGTTGCCTGTGGGTCTTCAAAATCCTGTGTACAGAACTCTTCGAGATCCCTGATTCCTCAGCAACTCATCGTACCAATGAATGAGGATTTTGGTGTATGTATGCTAAAATATTGATCGATATATCATCATTCACGATTGACTTTGAATTGGTTGTTTGTTTGATGGTAATTCCTGATCATTTCGCAGTTTAGCCTCAAGTCTAATGAAGGTATTTTTTCCTGGTTGTCTTCGATCTGGAAAACGTTGACTGTACAATACACACGCTCTGTGAGAGTTTTGTCTCGCTTCACCAAATATGAGCAACATGTCAACATATTCATCGGGTGAAAATAACTGTGGCATTTCAATTTGATTTGTTTCACAAATAACGGGGCTGCAACTAAATCCGTCTCAAGGGGCTTTGGACAATGAAACTACTTTATTGGATATAATCTTGAGAAACATAATAATCATTGACGCACTAATGTATTTTTATTGAATGAGCGAATGTCATATAAGTGACATGACTTCAAATGTTCCAAAGCCACCCCAGACGGCTTGAGTTAATAATTTATCCTCGATCGTGTGAAGGATACACAAACTTGAAGGAAATTTTGGTTAACAATTTGTTTCAATAGAGTTACAAAAGTGATTACCTGTAGACCATTGACCATAAGCAATCGAACCACCAATGGCATATAAAATCATGCATATTGTAGGGTGCACGATTTGAAAAATTGATGAGAGGAAAGTTTGAATTTCGTGAAAATCATATCATTTTTCTGTCCACCCTGTATAACTTTCGAAGGAGATGAGTATTTCATATGATAGAATATGCTACCTACTACCAAGAGCCGTGAACGATTTCATAAATTCTTGGTAGTATGAATGATGGGTTTGTCTTAAAAAATGTCTGCATTTAAAGAAAAACTGATATAACTTGGCAACGCCTTGTCGGATTTTCAAAAATAAAGAACTAGTAATTAGTCTAAACGAATGAGAATTCAGATGTGTTGAAATATATGGGGTGTTCCATTTAAAAAATCTGATGTTCGATTTTGCGAGCTTTTCTTGCGGCCCTCGTATAAAAAATAATCATTCCTGAAGTTGGTTCTCATAATGCAATATGATGTGAAATAATAATATTTTGAAAATTCCTATTGGTTCAAGAGATATTTAACTGTCCCACTGGTCTAGGGACACACTGTATATTATAAATATTATATTATTTATAATTTTGATTTAACGCTAAAAATAGTGCTCCGCTCGGCCGTCACAGCACGGGCGCACCGCTGCAAAAGACAGTATATCACAGAAAATCATTTTTCTATAGCACTAGTTAGCACAAGTTATACTACTGTTAATAAATTTTTTTCCAGTCTACGTTTTCATAAATAACAACGTAAAAATTCAAATAATTGACCTACAAATTGTTGGCTTCCTGGTGCCCTTCTAAAATACCTACTCAACAAGATCACATGACAACAGTTTTCAAAAGTTTATTATTTTGTTATTATAATTTCCTATAACTAAAGAAAAATTAAATATCCAAAAATTGTTAAATATTTTTTGACGAATGTTTTATTATTGCTGTTTTTACATCTAACAATGACAGTAATTATTAATTATTACTGGTTAAAATCATTTGACGTCATTTGTTTATAAATTAGTTATAATATTTTAGTAGAATTCTTCTGGACTTCCATTATCTAGAAACAAAGATAATAAATTCTTTGCATGTGTTTGAGTCACGACGTTTCAACAGTTAACATCTACTGTCGTTATCAAGTGTGTGAATGCGACAAGATATCTCTGATGCTTATTATATAGCATGCAACTAATGTACCTGCTATAATAGTTATTTACCTAACAAGTTCGGAAAGTAGTACTTTTCCGCACGCGACGGCACTTGCACGAACGACGCGGAGCGGAGTTCGGGCAAGCCGTCAAGGGCGGAAAAGACATTTTCCGCAAGGTACAATGTTTTTCCTACGAGTGTTTTTGTCCATCTCATGTACGAAAAAAAAAAGGTTTTTATTAAACAAGATTTTATAAGAATGCTACAAACTGACACATAAGACAGAATAGTTACATAGACCATTTGGTTAGTCCTAAATATCCTCATTTTCAACAATATAAAAATCGTGCGGAAAACTAACTCTTCCGCATGATTTTATCTTTCCGCAAAATTTATAATATGAGATCGAATCTAGTCTATTAACGACTGTTTGATAATAACTTTCCGATATTCCGTAATTTTCATAAAATAAATTTCAAAATATAGTAAGTAATTAAGACATTATCAAAATTAATAGTGATATTCAAAATTTGACAGGATTTGATATGTTATTATAGAAATTAAATTATTATCTGAAATAGCTCAGTTGGCAACGTAAGGGAGCAGTCGTTCTACGCTGGTTAATGGTTATATGTGCTAGGTGGTTCGAATCTTGGGGAAGTTACTTTTTTTTTGTTTTTGTTTTGAAATCGATGAGAGTACTTACTGTTCAATTTTCGTTATATTTTTCAATATTTGTATATTCAATGATGACATGAGTGTTTTTGATAGAATCTGTTATGAAGAAAATTATTCGCTCGTACTACAAAATTTCACATACCTACCTACTCGTGGGAAATGTATGTCATTTCATGCTCATTGTACAATATACTAATCTTGAATTAAAATATTGTGCTTTAAAGAGAACATCTTGCGTAAAAGTAAAAATCGTGCGGAAAAGTAAAAATTGTGCGGAAAAGTAACTTTTTCGTGGGGTCTCATTGTTAATTAATGTGGTACAACGACCTTTTTTGGTGAGTGCTATTATTGATGACCGATCTTGACAGGTCTTGACAGGTTTTTATTGAAATCTCAATCGATCTAGCTGAGCAATAAGTGGCTTCCACACATTCCGAATCTCTATGCTCAGCTGACTGAACACGTCATTATTGTGAATATAAGCAGACTCTATAAACTTTCTTTTATACCAATGTTGTTCTTTGTGGATAATTTCGGCTTCCGACCATGCGATGCTGTGCTGATTAGTCCATACGTGATCTGCTATTCTCGACTTCGCTGTTTCTCCTCGCTGAGTATTTCTCTTGTGTTCACCGATTCTCACATTTAGTGGCCTCTTAGTTTCTCCAACAATCCATCCCACATTCACACGGAACACGTTAAATGCAGTTTTTGTTGTCACTATTCTCGTTGGGTGGTCTCGTTTTTGTGAGTTGGCTACGAATGGTATTACATGATCTGAAGCATGTTCGGATGTTGTACCTCGATCCAATTCGCCTTATCTTATCCGATAAACCTCTTAGGTAGGGAAGTCATAGGGTAGGCTGTGTTGGTTAATCTGAATTCTCGGTGTTGCCTCTTCTGCGATTAAGTCCAAAGAACGAATGGCAAGTTTCAAACGTCAGTGTACAGAAAACCAACTCACACCGGACAATACCTGAATTTTGAGTCGAACCATCATGGAGAGACGAAGAGAGGAATTATCCGCTCGTTGGTTGACCGAGCCTACAGCCTCTGTAACACCGATGTGAACAACATCAAGAAAGATCTGCGACGGAATGGGTACTCCGACAAACATAAAGCAGCGGTCCTTAACCGCAGAAGAGGCAACACCGAGAAATCAGATGAACCAACACAGCCTACCTTATGTCTTCCCTACGTGAGAGGTTTATCGGATAAGATAAGGCGAATTGGATCGAGGTACAACATCCGAACATGCTTCAGATCAAGTAATACCATTCGTAGCCAACTTACAAAAACGAGACCACTCAACGAGAATAGTGACTCCACAAACTGCATTTACCGTGTTCTGTGTGAATGTGGGATGGATTATGTTGGAGAAACTAGGAGGCCACTAAATGTGAGAATCGGTGAACATAAGAGAAATACTCAGTGAGCAGAAACGGCGAAGTCGGGAATAGCAGATCACGTATGAACTAATCCGCACAGCATGGCATGGTCGGAAGCCGAAGTTATCCACAAAGAACAATATTGGTATAAGATATAGTTTATAAAGTCGGCTTTTATTCAGAATAATGACGTGTTTAGTCAGCCGAGCCTAGAGATTCGGAATGTGTGGAAGCCACTTATCACTCAGCTAGATCGATTGAGATTTCAAAAAAAACTCTCTGTCAAGATCGGTCATCAATAATAACACTCACCAAAAAACGTCGTTGTATCACAATAATTAACATTGATGACCTGAGAGAGACCCCAAGAAGATCAAAATTATCTTTATAGCAGGTACATCAGTTGCATGCTATATAATAAGTTTTCGATATATCGTTTGATGGAGAAAGATGTTGAAAATCCCAAATATTATTCTGAAGCTTATTTCAAATGGATTCCTCACAAAACAGCCCCCATAAACTTTTCTTCACTTAGAGTGAATACTCTCACATTAAGTCAGTACCCACTAAAATACCAATGTAAGTCGAATAAGTTCATATTATGTACAAATGAAATCAAATGTGATGAAATACAGGGTGTTCTATTTGAAATAAGGAAGTTGTCCTCTACTTCCGAAATAACGAGAAAAGAACGGAAATTGAAAATATTTTAGTTGAGGCCACATTGTAAAACCTACTACCACAAAATTGCAAGTTCATATTTTGAATTTACTCCACGCACTGATTTATCACTCGGTGGAATTTTTAATTAAGGTTCATGTAAACCCATGAAAAAATTAACGGCAAGTTTAAAAATTCTGAAAAAAATTCGAGTTATTCCGGCATTCAAATCGAATAATTAGAGAGATGTAGAAGAAAATCTGATGAACAGTTTTCGAGAAAAAAAATAAAAACCTAATTTTTATAGGTTTTTTTTAAGTTTTCCCAAAAACCATTCATCAGATTCCATTTCAAATATAATTACATATCAATGTCAAGGTAGAAGATAATCACGATTTTTTTCAGAATTTTTAACCACAACGTTCTCTCACAAAAAAAAAATTCTGAAAATCTTGTTATAAAATCAAAGACAGTTGAGAAGAATCGCTTTTGCAAGTGATATTTATATGAAATTTAGAAGACTGAACATTGAGGAACTATTCATACTATTTTTCAGACATAAAATCAAACGATTTATATTTTTAGTAATAATTTTTAAAATCTCGGACAAAAAACGGTAAATCGCTCCAGTGATTCCTCTGTAGTGCATGAACGGAAATACAAAAATAGTTCTGCCACTGTCCACAAGGTATTGCACAGAATTATTGTCACTGTCATATTTACTGTACAGCGTTGCCAATAGTTCTATACAGCGGTAACCGATGTACTTTGTTAAACTTTTCGAAAATGAAAGTTACGTCGATAGGGGTTTGTCAGTTCATCAGTTGGATGTTGTATTGGTCCGCCTAAAGCCTTTGAGTCCTTGGACACAATTGAAGAATTATGTAAGTAATGAATTTTATGTTTGGGATTTAAAATATCAGTTCTGGAAATGAAACAGGAAGCAAAACAGAATTGATAAATAATAATAATAATCGTAATAGCGTCTTTATTGTCCATTCCAGTTGTTTTTGAGTAACATTATTTTATATACATAAAAATTATCGGAATGATAGGCGGAGTTCAGCTTACAAAGATGAAAAATAATGATAAAAATAAATTATAGTGAGTTGTTCATATTAGCTGCTCTTTTTGAATTTTACCAACAATATTGTGGTTTGTGCTAAAAGTAAATCTAATCTAAGCAAGATCAATGACGGACTGACTATATCTATAACAAACCCATGGGCACTGCAACCCCGAATATCAGAAAAACAAACGAATTGAATAAAATAAATAATATACAAGTGCACCGGAAAAAAGCGGAAATACCAAAGATTCTCAAGATCTCCTCCCACAGGAAAACCGACTGCACAGGCATCATCAATAAACCAAAATCTAAGAAAAAGAATGAACCAACTTCAAAGAAAATGGTCCCCACCTTTGGAAACACTGAACACGATTCAAAAGATAACCCCTTTTAGAACAAAAGGAGGTCTCTATCCATGGTAGCCAGGATGTGTATTTTGATGTGGATTATTTCATAATTCATTTTACATGATCATGGACAAGTTTTTCACTTATTTGATCATGATTTTTGATCATGTTTCTTATTCTTATTCTTTATATTATAGATAAATATTGTATTATTAACAATGAATAAATAAATAAATATGTTCTGCAAATAAACGGAAAATTGCAGACAAGGAAAATACATCACTGTTTCTGAAAAATGTGGTGTAGTAAACCAATTACAAAACTGAAGAATACGCAAATTTTCCGAAACTTGCAGACATGATTCGGCACGGGGGTAAGTTCGAAAAATGAGGCCTCCACCTAATACAAATCTGAGGGCGCTGCAAATTTCCTGAAATTTTCAAACAGGACACAGCAAGGGACACTGAATTCGAATAATGAAGTCTCTGAGGTCGCCACCCAACAAAAACCAGAGGCACTGCAACTCTCACCAAATTTACAAGACGGTACGATCTTTTTTCATTTTCAGATGTGAAAGTCTGAATGATTGAGACTCGTGTCGGCTGGGAATGATCCCCCACGATTTACTGTTGCATTAAAAATTAACAGTGCTGCTCCTAAAGTGGCGTATGGAGTTGGGAACAAGGCTTATCCAGAACACTCGGCTAATGACTGTAGCAGTCGATACCAAAACTCCAAGAAAAAAAACCCTGTGAGCTATTTCGCAGTACTCCGAATAATGTTGAGATTTGTCAATATTGCATTAGCAGTAGGGTTGACCGTTGCAGAAAACTGTAATTTATATGGAAATATTATCAAAGATCGCTGTAACTATGGTATGAAAAACATATCTTGTCAGTGCCATCTTGCAGTTCAGAAACGCGAAATATTTGACTTTAAATGAACCTTAATTTGCCAACAAATTTTAAATCTGGTTTTGTTTTTTATATTGTGATTCATAATGAATAAATATTATTATTTTAAAAAAAAAAGTATATCGACATCACGAAGCTCACATTTTCTCAGATACCAGCACCACCTCCAGCGTATCGTATCAACATTTAATCAAATTCCCACGTATTCCGTATGTCTCCTGCAGGAATCCTATAAATCATGGATACACCATCTAATATCCAATGAGGATGTTACATATTGTGAGATTTCCATCTGGGAAATACCATCGTAGCCGGTCGTAATCCTTGATACAGTCTACGAAAGTCTCGGGTATCGGTAACGGCTTACCTTCGCCGATTCTTTCAATCTGCCTCTAAAGCCGTATCGTTTGGGGTCTCGGATGCCCGATTGTTTTCCAGTTCCGTTCGGCGTTGATCGTTGATTCGTCCTGCGGGGTAGATTTCGCGTTTGAGCCTGATGAAATGAGAGCGGTGTTTCGCGCGAAAGGATACGTTTGAGCGGTGGAAATGTTATCATGAATGGAATGTGGACGGAGTTACGGAATGAAAAACAGAATGACGCGTTTTCGATAGTTTTTATCGGAATACACAAAATTTAAACATGGTATGAGGCGAGACGACAGAAATTGGCTCTGCTCTTTTCATTTCCTTATCTTCATAGTCTAGTCAACATGTACCACTTCTAAACTGAAATTTAATTAAAAAAAAACCGATAATTATTGAACTAAAACCCTAGGATTTTTATCACTAAGTGAAGTTATTCTTAATAGGCTTACAAATAGATGCCAATGCAAAAATTGTAAAATTTTGATTTTGCACTTTTTTATCAACAAAAATTAAAAATAGCGAATAATTTTTTTGATCTCATGCAAATGTGTCTATTTCTAAGGATCTAATTTTTAACCACGATTGTAAATACATTGTTTATGAGCAAATCAAAATCTTTTTTTGTAATATATTTATTGATGAAAATTGTGATTTTTTAAGAAAAAACGATTCCTTAAAAAATTAGTTTTTGTTAGTTGTTGCTAAAAATTTTTATTTACATTTTTTTTTAATTTTCAATTGTTAATATAAAAGTAAAAACAAAAATTTTTACAATTTTTTCATCAGTTATCTTTTTGTGAGCCTATCAAGAATAACTTCGCAAAGTGAAAAAAATCCTAGGGTTTTAGTTCAATAATTATCGTGATTTTTATATTCACATTCAGTTTAGAAAAATTTGTTAATTATCTAATGCATAATTTATGGAGACATTAGGATTAAAATTTTTCAACCGCAGCTTATGGTTAATTGATGTATCCCAATAGTATACGAATTTTTTTATTCTTTAATATTTATACTCAATACGTTATTTAAAAAAAAAATTGTTGTTCTGTCAGAGTGACGCAACTCGCGCGGAAGCCAGACTACCCATTTATGGCTCTATTTCGGGGCTCTGTAAAAATTATAAATATTGGAGGTGCAGTTTCGGTAGTCAGAACTTTTTGTCAGCAAATTTGCTGATCTTTCCAGATCTACTTTAATATTTCGGAAATCTTTAATATTTTTCGAGATTTACATGGAGGTTCTTCGGGTTGTAAGGCCGACGTATGTTAAGAGAAGATCTCGACGTTTCGCTAACACGAGTGGTTAGCATTTTCAAGAGAAAGTTTCTGGTTTGTTAAGTCGCTGTCAAATGCTTGACATTTGTTATACGTTGTCTCAATAAATACCTGTGATTTGACGTTCTTACATCTGATTGGTCCATAGCGTTAGCTGACATCATAGAATCGTTCGTACCGTTACTTTGTGGGTAGGGAGCTAATTGAGAATTTTTGAGAACTGGAAGCCAAACCTTGTTCAATTGTAGTCCTTCTTCGGTTCTGTTGAAGTTGTTGTGGTGTTTTTGAATTTCAATTGCTTCCCGGAAGAGTCTTGGGTAATTAGCAGATGTTGAAGAGATGGCTTGGGTTTCTTCAAATTTCACTCTATGGTTATCGTTGTTGAGAGTATGTTCTGCGGCAGCGGATTTCTGTGTGTGCCCTAACCGACAGCAAGCCTTGTGCTCTTTGATTCTTGTTTTAACGGAGCGTTTCGTGGTTCCGATATAAACGCTGCCACAGGAACATGGAATACGATAAACCCCAGAAGAGCATAGTACGCCTCGTTTGTCCTTCGCTGATCTAAAGTGGTTTTTCAGTTTTTTTAGAGGTTTATAAACGGTTTTAATCTCATATTTTCGTAGAATACGGCCAATACGATCATATGGGAACATATGGTAAGAATGCTTTTCTTTTTTCGGTGTTGGTTTGACTACTACTTGGTTCACTGGATGGACAGTCATTTGGTCTACTATGAAAGACTACTTTAGATCAGCGGAGGACAAACGAGACGTACTATGCTCTTCTGGAGTTTATTGCATTCCATGTTCCTGTGGCAGCGTTTATATCGGAACCACGAAACGCTCCGTTAAAACAAGAATCAAAGTGCACAAGGCTTGCTGTGGGTTAGGGCACACACAGAAATCCGCTGTCGCAGAACATACTCTCAACAACGATAACCATAGAGTGAAATTTGAAGGAACCCAAGTCAACTCTTCAACATCTGCTTATTACCCAAGACTCTTCCGGGAAGCAATTGAAATTCAAAAACACCACAACAACTTCAACAGAACCGAAGTAGGACTACAATTGAACAAGGTTTGGCTTACAGTTTTCAAAAATTCTCAATTAGCTCGCTACCCACAAAATAACGGTACGAACGATTCTATGATGTCAGCTAACGCTATGGATCAATCAGATGTAAGAACGTCAAATCACAGGTATTGACTGAGACAGCGTATAAGAAATGTCAAGCATTTGACAGCGACTTAACAAACCAGAAACTTTCTCTTGAAAATGCTAACCACTCGTGTTGACGAAACGTCGAGATCTTCTATTAACATACGTCGGCCTTACAACCCGAAGAACCTCCATGTAAGTGACGATGGCCGCGAAAGCCTTTCACAATTTATTTTTCGAAATATTCAAAAAAAACCAAAGCCCCACTTTTTTTTCACCGAATTGTTTATAATTTTTGCAATTTTTTCTTATGAGTGAAAACATGGTGTGTGTAGAAGGACCACAGTAATTCTATTTTTCAAATTCCGACTTCGTATCTCAAAATTCCGACTTACCAACTCGGAATATAATAATTGCTATCTCGGAATTATGACTTGTCAACATAAATTTAACTTTTCAGAATCAACATAACATATCAACACCTGACTAATTTAACCATGTATACAGGGTGAGTCGCTTTGAACACCTCGGTCTCTCGCTGCCAAATGGTATTTTTTTTCAGTTACCCCAAAAATAGTAGACACCTACAGGTGGATCGATATAACAATGCTCCAAAGAAAATCAACTGTAAGTGGAGAGTGTTATTGAAAGATTCATCTGATTTCGAAAAGGCCTCGTTCAAAAGCAAATGAGAAAGTGAATCATGTCACGTGGAAAAATATAGGGTGTTTTATTTGAAATAACGAAGTTATTGGAGTTCAAATCAGGTAAGTGTTTCTGATAATATAAAACACACTGTATACTATTAATCGTCTACTCAAGCCACAGTATCTAGCTGAAAGGGATTTTAGTTACCGGTCAAAATATCGTGGCATATTCCAATGATATGAATTTCTTTGACAACGTTACATTCTGAGAAAAAGTTGAATATCCCACAAATGAGAGAGTTAGGTATATGGATACTTTAGCAAAGTCAGCTTACTTTTTCTCAAAGAATTCAAAGTTAAAAAATAATTTAAAAAATATGTCTTTGATATGTAACGCTCTTTTCAAATACCAAATTATTATTTTTAAAATGCAGTTCAGATATACATACATATACTTTCCATTGCCGTTTACTGAAAAAAGATACCGTTTGGCCGCGAGAGTCCGAGGTGTTCAGCTTGACTCACCCTGTATATTGATAGTCTATATAGCAAAGTTGAGAGCGTGGTGCAAATAATAATAACAATAATTCTGAACTTTGAGAAAAGAATTCGTCGAGATGATAAAGAACATGTTGATGCAATAAATTTTTCAGTTGTTTTTCGAAACTCAAAGAGCATACATATTTCAAACCAGGAAGGTACGTTAGACTTTTTTTTGGACTCTCCTTTTTCAGGACTTTTTTTTAACTCTTTTTTTGGACTCTTTTTAGAATATTTTACTCTTTTTGGAGCTCTTTTTAGGGACTCTTTTTTGAACTATTTTTTGAAACTTTTTTGGACTCTTTTTGGGACTCTTTTTGGGACTCTTTTTTGGTACTCTTTTTTGGGCTCTTTTTTGCTCTTTCATTCGGGGCTCTGGGCTCTTTTTCAACTCTTTTATTTGGGACCCTTTATTTGGAATCTTTTTTGGACTCTTTTTTGTACTCTTTTGGGCTCTTTTTGGACTCTTATTTGGGACTCTTTTCGGATTTTTTTTTGGAACTCGTTTTTTTGAACTCTTTTTTTGGGCTCTTTTCTATTTCTTTCATTACTTCATTACTTCTTTGCGCTCTTTTTTTACTCTTTTTGGGGCTATTTTTTTCCACTCTTTTCAGCGACTCTTTTTAAGACTATTTTTTGCTCTATTTTTGGATTCTTCTTTTCGGACTCCTTGTTTTTTGATTCCGGAATACAACGGCCCATTCCTAGTTCTGTTGTAGCTGCAATTTGGCAAAATGATCTCTTGATTTCTAATTGGATATGCGTAAAGTAAATTTATTATTAGAAACATTAATCAATTAATAAACATTAAAACATAAAATTTAATATGATTCAATGATAAAACCTGAGTAAAAGTGGTATTTTTAATAAACTTAGAAATATTTTGACTTCCATAATATTCTAGCCAACTCTGATCTAAAACATTAGTATAAACTTTACCTAAATAAACAGGATAAAAATTTTATCTAAACGTAGATAATATTGGTATATGTAATATAGATCCTAAAAACCTAACTAAGGTTAATTTTTTTAACTTTTTACAATTATATTATAACTTAAACTTTGATACCTCATTCCTAACCAAATCCCTAAAAAAATACATAAAGTTATTAATTTTATTTATTTAGGTAAACAAATAAATAAAAGCGTTGTGTCAATTTTGATCGCTTTTTGTGCATCAGCATACTTAAATTTAACAAATTAGGAATAAAAGGTAAACCGCTAAAATGGATAGAATCATATTTACAAAATAGGCAAATCGCTGTGAATATGGTTTTATGAGTCGTGCTGGATGTGATGGTCTAGCGTACGCCTCTCAATCATAGGGTAGTGCATTCGATTCCCAGCATTGTCACTGGTCTCGCCCAAGGTAAGAGTCTTCCCTAGCTCGCACAAGTCTCTCAAGGACTTCTGCGGGTTGCGGGTTGCGGGGTGCAACCGGTTGAAGGAAATAACAATAACAAAAATACTTCCGAGAAAATGGTACTGAATATCGGGGTACGGCAAGGTTCAACACTTGGTCATCTACTCTTCCTCATCTTTATGAATGACTAACCACAATTTGTAACTTCCGGAAATATATACATTTATCTATAATCATTCACGGTCACAATTTGATAGAACCAAGGACTAAAGCAATTATAGTAATCAAGCAATTCAAATCGTAGGTCATGAGAATTCTTTGATCATGAATGTAAACAAAATAGTTTTTATGCTTTTCCCACTGATTAACGCCCGTATGCACCATGTACATAGAATTCTAATCGACTGTTATGTCTCTGCCTCTCCCATGAAATCAACTATAATGTCATCTCACTTATTTGCTGAAAAGTTAATTAATTCAGATAAAGTACAAACGGTGCATACGGGAGTAAGACAAATAGAATGCCAAATATCTTAATAGTCCTATTAATACCAGCGACTATGTAAAATTTGCTATGATAACTATCGATAGCAATCTGACGTTCCATCGAAAAATAGAGTCACAATGCTCCAAGCTTGCTGAAAATACGTTTGCCATACTACCTACTCATGAAGAAATAAATTAATCAAAGTGAGCTGACTCAGTTATGCACTTGTCTACTCAATCTTGAGTCATAATGTATGGGGCAAATCCACCGAAATCGACAGAATCGTTGTACTATGTATAAGAGAATCTAACGACTGCAACCGAAGCCGACCAAGGCCCAGGGTCTAGTGCTCCCCCTAGGGGATGTCTTGCCCAGGCCCAGGACGGTCCTCCCGGGAGCAGGCAGACCTCAGTAAGAGAGGACCAGGTGCGAGGAAGGCGAGGAGGCTTGCGAAGCAAAGCCAGCCCCTTCGGCTCCCGTCTGCGCCAGCCTCCCTGGAAGAGGCAGTGGGTTTGTACGCCCTGGAAAGCGAACGACCCCTAAGCCGACCAAGAAGAGGTTCAGGACGGGCGGCAAGACTCCGCCGGAGAAAGGGGCCAAAAGGAGCAAGGTAGAACCACCCGCGAGAGCCGAAGAGGGTAGGCAACACATCTCTCCTCTTTTGAGGGGGGACAAAGGCCGGCCTTCGAGGCCTCAGGGTGGGAAACCCAAGTGCCTGCAGGCCCCGACCTCCAGCAGCGGAGTTATGAAGCCCGAAAAAAAGGAAAAGCAGGTGGCCGGAGGTGATAGGCTTCTGGATAAGGAGCCAGGAGCTGAACTTGGAAGAGGTTCGTCGAATGGTGACTCTCGAGAACCGCGCATTGCGCGTAGGTACCTGGGAGCACCTGGAGACGAGAGGCGGACCTGGAGGATGGCACCTAATCTTCAGGGTCAGCCGGGAGATAGCCAGGCTATTGGAGGAATCAGGCTGCGAGCTGTACTTCGAGCTGATCACCGTGACAGTGCGTCGGGTGACGGTTTGGGGTGAGGCTGCTGCCTCTAGGCCAGGCACCTACGGGCGGGCCGAAGAGAAGTAGGTTGCCTCCCTTGATCTTCGAAGTCCTCGATGGATCAAATCAGGGTAAGTAAAGTCAATCTGCAGCATAGTCGGGATGGGTCAGCAGAACTGCTGCAAATCCAGATGAAACGCCTTGTAGATTCGATACTAATACAGGAACCATATTTATACAGGTCGGAAATAAGAGGACTGAAGGCGGCCAGCTTCGAGACGTTTGACGGAGCTGGAGAGGAAGAAAACCCGAGGAGCTGCATCGTGGTGTCGAAAGCCCTCAACGCGTCGCCAATGCCGCACCTGTGGACCAGAGACGTCACCGTGATGCTCCTCGAGTTAAAGGTAGGTGGAAGTAGAATTAAGATTATTGTAGGTAGCGTGTATCTTCCTTATGTTGCCGAAGTCCCAACCCAAGGGTTTGAGCACCGGGATTAATACCAGGGGTACCGTGGTGGCCGTGCGGGAAGAGCGTTCGCCTTTGGAGCGAAGGGTCGAGGGTTCAAAGCCTCGCGTCATCGGTCTAGTGCATGGCATCACGCGTTAAAAGGTAAGGGCTGCGTCTTGCCTAGTTCACACAAGTCTCTCGAAGACTTACGAGGTTGACGGAAATAACAATTTTTTGTTTAGCTCATCTGGAGTGCTTGGCATCGACAGACCTACAGATATTAAACGGAGGAACAGAGCCCACTTGTCCACTTTTATCAATAGGATTCGAAAGGAGGTTATTGATATAACGGTGGTCTCGAGGGAAATTGAGGACCATATAAGGAACTGGAGGGTGACTCAGGACATAGCAATGTCCGACCACCGCATGATACGTTTTGAGATCAAAGCGGAACAGGAAGAAGTCGCTCTTAGGTGGAACCCAAGGGCCACACGATGGGACACCTATACAGAGTGTCTTTCAGACCTCACAGGTGTCTCACAGGACGTAACGTCCCCCGAGCTTTTGGACGAGGAAGTAGAAAGAGGAACAAAGAAAGTTATAGAAGCCTTCGAGAAAGCGTATCCCTTGAGAGCGCAACCGCCACTAAAAGTAAAGTGGTGGAGCACAAAACTCCACCATCTGAAGACGGCTGCTAAGCGAGAACATCGCAAGGCGGTCGGGTAAACGGGACAGTTGGCGAACATACTGTGGGGAAATTGACTCCCTCCCAGAGTCCGCCAGACTGGCCAAGATACTGAGCAGTGAGACGAAGGTCACAATTGGATCGCTCAAAAAGCAAAACGGAACTTGGACGATATCCAAACAGGAAGCTCTTGATCACCTACTGGAGGCCCACTTTCCTGGACAGGCGGGTGACAACCGGGATCGAAGAGAAACACCCATCCACAGGGTGGACGGACCTCTCGCTGAGAAGATAGTCACAGAGGAGGCCATTCGGTGGCTGTGGACGAGTTCAAACCATTCAAGGTGGCAGGCCTGGACAGCATATTTCCAGCATCGCTACAGAAAGCGCTGAAAGACAGCCAGCTTGGCATTGGGATATGTACCAAGGACCTGGAGGACAGCTAGAGTAGTTTTTATCCCAAAATCAGGGAGAAGGGACTACACTCAAGCAAAGGCCTTTAGACCCATTAGCCTCATATCTTTTCTACTGAAGGCTCTGGAAAAGATTGTGGATAGGTATCTGGTGGAGTTAGTACTGAGTAGGCACCCCTTCGAGGATAATCAACATGCATACCGCAGTGGACGGTCCACAGAAACTGCCCTTCATGCGGTAGTGCACAGAGTAGAAAAGGCACTCCATTTCAAGGAGTGGGCTCTCGGAGTCTTCCTCGACGTGGAGGGTACCTTCGATAAGGCAAGAACAGACGTCATCTGCAATGCACTGCAGATTAGGGGAACCCCTCCTACGCTGATTAGCTGGGTAGCTACGGCCATCGAGCAGAGAAAAGTGACGGTGTCTCTAGGAGAGAGCCATGCCGACATAGAGGTGAGGGGCGGCTGCCCGCTAGGTAGCTGTCTCTCCCCTCACCTTAGGTGTCTAGTCATGGACGAACTTCTCAAGAGACTAGCCGCCAACGGTTTCTACACCCAGGCATACGCCGACGACGGGCACGTCCTGGTGACGGGTCCTTTTCTATATGTCTGTGGCCGGATGCAGTTGGCGTGCAGGAAAATAGAAAGGTGGTGCGAGGAAGTCGGCCTCGCAATCAATCCGACTAAAACAGAGATGATTCTCTTCACCAAGAGAAGGAAGGTAGATGGGTTCAGATCACCAGTAATAGGTGGAAAACCTCTAGAGCTGTCTAGAGAGGTAAAATACCTTGGGGTGATTCTGGACTCGAAGCTAACTTGGGGGCCACATGTCGATCGAGCAGTCGAGAAGGCGGTGGTCGCTATATGGAGTCTGCGCCGGGCAGTGGAAGGGAGGTAGGGACTCAAACCTCACATCCTTCACTGGATCTACATGGCGGTAATCAGACCCAGAATCATATATGGAGCAGTGGTCTGGTGGCCGAAAGTGGACCAGATAACCACAACCAACAAGCTGGGAAAAAATCAAAGACTAGCTTGTAGGGGAATAACCGGTGCGATGAGGACGACCCACTCGGCAGCCCTGCTGGGTCTACCGTCGCTTCCAACTTGTATAAAGAAGGAAGCGATGGCGTCCTATCTGAGAATGCGTGACTCAGGGAGCTGGCGAGGAGAGGGGTACACAGGGCATACTAAAATCGCTGTGGTAGCGGAGAAAGATATCCCACTGTCCGCTATCAAAGTGATACAAGCAGAGGATAAAATTAGGTGGAAAAGGACGATCTCGCTAGAGATCCCACACAGGAGAGAGTGGGAAGAGTAAAGGATGTTTTTCCCCCCAGAAAGCTTGGTCTATTTTACAGACGGGTCCAAACTGCAGGAAGAACAAGCTGGAGCAGGAGTTTACTTGGAAAACGGAGAGAAAAGAGCCTATGCGCTAGGTTCTCTGACAACAGTTTTTCAAGCAGAGGTGTATGCCATCCTTGAGGCAACCAGAATGGAAGAGGTGAGGTTCGGCCCAGAAAGACATGTATATGTCTGCTCGGACAGTCAGGCCGCCATCAGAGCTCTGAATGCAACCAGAACCAGATCAGTACTGGTTCAGGAGTGCAGAGATGCCCTGGAGAGTCTTGCGACTGAAAAGGAAATAACGCCGGGCCATGCAGGGATTGAAGGCAACGAGCAGGCGGACCAGCTAGCCAAGCAAGGAGCCGGACAACCTTACTACGGGCCCGAAGCCGCACTCGGCATAACAAGGAGACAGGTAACAACGGCACTGAATGAGTGGGCCGTTGATACATTAGGACAAGAGTGGAGAAGGATAGACAGATGCAGGCAGTCAAAGCAGATGATATCGGGGCCTGACATGGCAAGGACGGCCAAGATACTGAAGCCGCAAAGAACTCCGACTGTTGGTGGGAGTTCTAACCGGCCACTGCGTCCTCAGGAGGCACCTGGCTCTCATCAGAGTTGAGGCAGACCCACTATGCACGGAATGTGGGGAAGAGGAGGACTCCTTCCACTTCCTGTGCAAATGTGGTATTTATGGCAGGCTCAGAAAAAATGATTATTAAGAAGGAAGAATTGCACTCGTTGCAATGGATGGACATTTCGACTTTCATAAGAAGGTCGAAGAGGTTCGAGCAGATATCCGACATGGGATGAGTGAAGATGCCGAGGATTGCGAAAAGGGCCCACTGGGGCCTAGTCGCTGACGCTTGCGTCCCCCACCTATTACCATTACTATTACCAATATCGATTCTTTGAATGGTAAAGCAGAATCGCGGTCAATATGGCAAAAATCTAATGATGCGCATAAAAAAGAAAATTTTTCATCAAATGGATGGAAAGGTAGAAGGTAACAGATATAATTGAACGAGTTGTTTATTTGATGTTACAAGTTACTGCTGTCAAATCAATAATCAAAAGTTGTCATTTAGACTTCGTTTCTCGAGTTGTTGATGTAACCATGATAACTTTAAGAAAACGCGCGTTTCTGAGAGTTCGTTTCAAACACGCTGAGGCGTGCTTTAAATAGATAAAATGGGGCACCAATGAGAAAATAGTATATTAAAGTATAAGTGGTTAAAATGGTCTTTCAAACACGTACGATTTTTCGAGAACAACGGCACATCCGGATTGCTCGAAATAGAGCAAGTGTTTGGAAGACCTTTTATCCACGAATACTTTACGCGATTTTTTTTATTGGTACACTTTGAAATCATAAATAAGTAGGTACTCGCAAAAATCTAATGATGCCTATAAAAAAGATATGACAAGTTCATCAGCTATAAATGACGAGTTGTGCTGTCTTGCATTTGTTAGTAATATTTTATTTGACGTTACAAGTTACTCCTGTCAGATCAGTAATCAAAGAATTGTCATTTAGACTTCTCCACTTTTAGAAACGCGCGTTTTCGAAAGTTCGATTTAAACACGCTGAGGAGTACTTGAAATAGGTAAAATGGGACACCAATAAAAATTATGTTTGAATGTTTTAGAAGATGTAGTAACTTGATTACTTATATTTCGGACGTCCATCATCTTAATGGTTGAAAGATTTCTATCTCTTTCAAATTTTTCCACAACGTTTCAATTGCTTGAATCCGCAATCGTCTTCTGGTGAATAATGACAAAATCAGATGCTACGCGACCTTTTATAGGTCTATAATTAAGTGTAATTACGCGCGGTCTTGTGGCGCGCGTGGTTTCGCGCTTTTTCTCCCTCCAAAACGGTCCATAAGCGGTTTCCATACGTTTTTAATTTCCACGCTTGGTTGACTGAAGGCACCATTGGCTTCTATGTAGGTGGTTTCCAAAATCGGGAATTGCTGACCACGCCTGGACAAAACACCACCGAATTCTCTGGGACGAAGCTAGTGTTCTTCATAGAGAGGAACATTGGTTCAAACGGAAATTTATGGAAACCACCTACATAGAAGCCAATGGTGCCTTCAGTCAACCAAGCGTGGAAATTAAAAACGTATGGAAACCGCTCATGGAAAGAGATAGAAATCTTTCAACCATTAAGATGATGGACGTCCGAAATATGAGTAATGAAATAAAAATTATATTTCAGCACGATTGTCTGCGAGTCTGTTAGTCAAGAAATATTAATGTTCTTATAAAACTAACGGCAAACATATTGTTTATAAGTTCACTGTTTTTGTATTTTGTGTTATATTTTTATATGTTTGGTTTTAATGTCAAAACCTTGTTTTCTCCTAACAATTTAATAGCAAGTAATATCTATTCATATTTCTATATCATTCGTATTACCTATTTGCATCAAATCATAACAAATTGACTCCTATTGTTTCAGATTTCTGACTCCCCCTTCTTATGAAAGTTGCCTCTAAAGTAAACTTTCAAAAGTAAACTTTTCTAATGCTACATTAAGGAGTATGTGAAACAACACCATAATTTCCGTCTTTCACTGCACTGAATAGTCTGATACTGTTGAATTATTATAAACACAATTTCCCCGTTTCAAATTCTAATTTTCTTCCCTACCTGCTGGTGGTATAATGAATTTTGTTTACATATGTAAATTTCAGTACAGACAGAATAAGGTTTGTCTTGATTTTACACCATTCTCTGACAACCCCATTAGATATGCAGAATTGTAGATTTATGCAAATGTTTGTATTATTTTAATAATCACCAACGCAGATATCACATCATTTTCCCCAATTTTATACGAATACAAATATTAGCATTTGAATGGGTAAATAATTCTGTCGTATAACAATGTGTGGGCGGATTAGAGAGTAATTGAATTTCAGAGGAACGGTGGAAGGTGTAATTGATTATCGGTTTCGAAAATAACTATACTCGTTGGTTATTATATAAAACCGACGAAAATATTGTAACAAGCTGAGTTGTATTTCTCAATGAATAAAAACATATGTGAACATGAAATAATGAAGGAAAATTGGTATAACATTGAAAATGAATCGGTATGGCATAACCCCGTTGAAATAGCAACAGTATACAGGGTGATTCAAAAGTACTTTGATAAATTTCACGATATTCTAATATGAATTGTCCACATAAATATACAGGGTGTTTCATAATAAATGCGCAGGATGTGATAGCTCGTCCAAAAATATGAAAAAAAGTTTCTATTAACTTATCCTCTAAAATGCACCATTTTCGAGATACAGGGTGTTGAAATTTTAAAAAAATAATCGTTTTTTGCGAATATCTCTGGAACCGTTTTTCGCACAGAAAACAGATTTCGTAGGCATTTTCTACTCATAATAAGCTATGTTTTGTGCGGATTTTTTATTTTTTTAAATTCATAATAATTGGTGAAGATTTTGAAGGGGTAGTGGGTGTTTTTTTCTCCAACTTCTACGCCACTGAAAAAAGTACAGTTTTGAGCCTCCTATATGAACCGCCAAAGTTTTCTACACAAAAAACTAAAGTTGACCGTTTTTAAGAAAAATCAACTTTCATGTTGTTTAAATAATGTTTTTTCCTCGAAAAATTGCTGCGTGCATTGAAGCTAACGGCGGACATTTTCAACAATTCAACTGAGTATGATTATTATTGTTTTTTTTTGCAATCAAGAAATCGTTTGGTTTTGTTACTTGTTTTAACGTTTAAATAAATTTTGTATAATTAGGAAAAAAATTATTTAAAAAAAATTTTCTTGAAAACGGCCAACTTTAGAGCTTATGACCAAGAGTACCTTTTTTTGGCGGTTCAAGTAGGTGGCTCAAAATCATACTTTTTCCAGTGGCGTAGAAGTTGGAGAAACCCACTACCCCTTCAAAATTTTCACCAATAATGTTTTTGAAAAAATAAAAAATCCACACAAAACATAGCTTATTATGAGTAGAAAATGCCTACGAAATCTATTTTTTGTGCGATGAACGGTTCCAGAGATATTCGCAAAAAACGATTATTTTTTTTTTAATTTCAACACCCTGTATCTCGAAAATGGTGCATTTTAGAGAGTAAGTTAATAGAAACTTTTTTTATATTTTTGGACGAGCTATCACATCCTGAAGTCCTGCACATTTATTATGAAACACCTGAAACGCTTCGTTTCCAAGATATAGGGTGTCGAATTCGAACCTGACGTTATTGTTGCTCTTACTCGTAAGGGGCGCCACCTTTTTTTAAGAATCATAACTTTTTTGAGCGTACTTCTAGCACATTTATCAGTGAAAAAATCGATTTCTCCATCATATCTATACTTAAAAATTCTAACTTTGTGAGAAGTCGCTATAAGCAACCGTTTTCTAGATATTTGGACTTGAAAATTTCAAGTTGATAATTGATGCATGTTGAAGTTATTACCATTATTTTGCATATTCAAAGGGTACACTCTCTTGACACGAGTTTTCACATGCTATCACATAGCAACCATGTTTGGTCTCTGGAAAATCGGCGCGCAGTTATCAGTATCAGAGCTGTCCCAAAGCACTGTGCTTAGTGCTCGTGAAAGTGCTTAAAGCATTTTAGTGCTCGTAAGCACTATGCTCCCGAGGACTTTTTGGATTCAGTGCTTAGTGCTTCGAGCATTTTACGAAAAGGCTTAGTGATTAGTGATCCCGAAAAGTACTCCCGAGCACTGCTGTTCTCCCGAGCACTGCGGTGCTCGGGAGCACTTTTCGGGATTACTAAGCACTAAGCCTTTTCTCAGCTATGGATCTATGAATGTTGGTGAAAATATAATACGCGGTCAGCGGCACCCCCACCCTCAAGAACTACTGATTGCGTCCTTATATTACACACATTCTAGGTTCGAGGGCTCAATCTTGACATAAAATGTAGTAAAAGTGTTTAAAGCGTTCGGAGTGAATTTAGTGCGCAGTTAGGCAAGTTCCAGTAAATTATTTTAAATTGCAAACGATGATATTCTATTCAGGAATCTTTAGAACAGTTATAGACTGGACCAGACAAGTCGTCAAAGTGACTCTACATCGAAAATATGACTAACCCAGTTACGGTAATAAGCAATTCTGAAATAACAAAGGATATCAACGACATTAAGCCGGCAGGTAAAAAGGTGTCAATTAGGGTTAGTAAGAATGTACCAAATCCACGTACGGTAATTAGCACACAAGACTACTTAAGTCAGAATAAATACAATCTCTGCAGACAGAATCTTCAGTCATCTGAGGTTATTCATGATGTATAAGCCTCTGAAGAAGATAGCCACTCGCGCTAGCGAAACGTTAGGAAGAAATTCCAAAAAACGAATGCCTTCAAACCCGAGTGAAAATTGTGACAATGAAAACTTCGGCCGCGAAAGCCTTAACCATTTAGTCTGAAGTTGTGCCAATTCCCAACCAGAAGATTCTGCAGTCGTAAAGGCTTTATAGAGAATGTGATACCCAGACATGGAGTTTCGCTGGATTATGATTCTAAAAAAGGAAGAAACGATGAACATTTTAGGCATGAAGAAAACTCATCCAACAGCTCTACATCTCTAATCAGACGGAATGGTCGAACGACATATTGGGACTATCTGACGATGTTCGTCGCTGAGAGATTGGGGTGAGTTGGTGGCACTAGTTCTCCTAACCTAATCTCATTATGAGTCCAGATATACTTCATCGATGTTAAACACTGGGCGAGGCAGTAAACTCTCACGCGACCTGCTGTTTGGATTGCCACCCAGACATGCGGAGGGATACATTTCTCCCAGAATACCTCGAAAAATTGTGAAAGTACAGTCAATGTTGCACTGTTTTCATGGGTCTTTCTATTGATATAAAACAAACGCAAGTATTGACTCATTTCCTTCAATTGCCTATCAAAAAAAATCTCAATTTTCGATATCAAATCAATGTCAATATATTCAATAAGTACTCCAATCCTTTCTGAGTTCACCTACCAAATTTGAGTTTTCAGAGTGAAACCGTTTCCAAATGCAATATGAACTTGAAATACACGAAATTGAACGCCCACCTTAACGGTCTCGCCCTTTTGAAAAGTGCTTAGTGCTTAGTGCTCGATAAATTGAATTACTTTTTGAAAGTGTTTAGTAATCACGAGCACTTTATGAAAAAAGTGCTCGAGACTCCCGAGGATGTCATACAGTGACGTACCCAAAAGTCAAACGAGTAAAAAAGTAATAGAAAAGGTGGCGCCCCCTACAAAAAAAACAAAACTACTTACTTAAAAGTCAAATTCATTTCCTAAGCAATCTTGTGAGAAACGCAAAATAGATACTGATCGACAAGCGTAAGGATGCCTCCAAGAATTGGTTGCGCAGTAGACAAAACCCTGGAGTGGGGCAGGACCTCAATCGATCTGCCTTATTAAACAGTAGTAAATCTTTGTCGCACATCTACTCACGCTTTCTATCGTTTGCGCATCTCAGAGGCATCCTTATGCTTGTCGATCTGTACTTCAATATGCATCGATTATCAAATAATCGACTTGAAATTTTCAAGTCCAAATATCTAGAAAACGGTTGCTTATAGCGACTTCTAACAATGGTAGCTTTTTTACGTAAACATGATAGAGGAATCGATTTTTTTACTGAAAAATGTGCTAGAAGTACGCTCATAGAAGTTATGAATCATCAAAAAAGAAAAAGACGTGTAGGTGGCGCCCCCTACGAGTAAGAACAATAGTAACCGTCAGGTTCAAATTCGAGTACCAATTTTCGTTTATTTAAGGTCAGTATTTCGGATGTTATTAAAACAAAAACAAAAATAAAACTTTTACACCCTGTATCTAGGAATCGAAGCGTTTCCAGACATTTATTTATTTAGTTCATATTAGAATATTGTGAGGAATCACCTCCTGAAGTTTGTCGAAGTACTTTTGAGTCACCCTGAATATACACTTGTTTCCGACTATAGTTCGTAAAACAACGGCATGGAGTAATAAACCGCATAGATGCATCGATTCCATAGACTTACCGTAATTTCTCGGACCGGGTAAGTACAAGAACGAATCCCATAATCTTTTTATAACTGCAGGGTATAAGAAGGGTATAAGAATTGATTACAAGCAAGAATTGTAGTAGTAGGTGCTCGGTTTCTCTGATGATTTATAGTGCTTTCTTTAAATTATTTGTATGAGTGCTTCTATGTTCAGCTTATGTATATAAAATAGATTTCAAGTATTACGGATGCTGAACAAGGACTAAGAGACTGTTACAAAAGCATTTTCTAATTTGTGCATAGCGAAGTCAACCATCTATAAATTGATGAGCAAAAAGAAAAAATGTAGCCCTTAAAAATACGACCTCCAGAATGAAATCTGTTCAGTTATTGTTTGAATGTCTGGTTAGTGAAGTGACCAGCGACTATTCGAGAAAATGCATTGAACATGGTAATACTGTAGAACATGCTATGTGAAAAATTGACAATATTTTTGAATACTTGATTGATCCAGTTATTGTTATTGACCTTGATGAAGATGATTCATCTTCTTGCGACTCTGATATAATATAGTTATTGTAAATACTGTACTTATATACTTACTGTGATTTTTTTATCAAAAAATAAGTTCAATTGGTTGTGACTTCATAGAAATAATTTTTTGTAATAATTTAAGTCGACTACATCATTCTTCTTTGATCCCATTATTTCTTGGTTATTTTTATATGACTTCCAAAATACTATAAGTGATCTGTGAAAATACACCTTTTCCTTTTTTTTTCAAATTCATTACCAACTTTTGTTAAGAAATAACATTATATAGCAATGTTCGACGTAAACCTTAATATTTTCATAAAATATTTAGCATCATATTTTTAACCAGCAATTATACCACTGAAAAATGTCTGGTCAGAATTTTGAATCCCCTAACAATAACCTTACAATGGCATAATCCGACAAATAGATATTGTGCGGGTGCGGGTTGTTTGCTGTTTTTATAAACGTTATACATGAAAATTTGCAAGAGCCCCCCTGTATGGATTTTGCATATTAATTGATGATTTATTACTCCTCGCCTTTAATTCACGGACCACACGTGGTAATATAATGATAATGATCTTTGTTTTCCATCAGACATTTACAGTGTTGTCATTTAAGTGTGCTACTCACATATGGGAATTTTTTAAATTAATTGTTCAACCAAAATACAAAATTCACCGAGGTGGTGCATTTTTGATAATCATATTAGGTGCTTTCAGAATGGTTGCAAGTCAAACAGCACACAGGGTAGGTCAGAAAATATAGAAATTCTACTAGAGTAAAGTACCCTCATTTCAGGATTTGTATAAATTCATGTTCTTCTGAAAATTTCGACAGGATGTGCTAAAATGCACACTCTATCAGGAAATGCTCGGTTGATGTTTCAAAAGTCCATACAGAAACAAAAAATTATGAAAAACTGCGGATATTTGAGATTCGTTTCGTTTATATCATTTCAACTCGAGAATAAAGAATAAAGCCAACTGGAAATTTTGGCAGTATTTGTAAAAATGCATGTTCTCTCAGAAAATGCAAATGTGATGATTCAAAGTCCTTACGGAAGCAGAAAATTATGAATATCCGCGAATATTCGAGATTCGTTTCGTTAATTTCATGATAACTCGACAATAAGGATCAGTATCATCTGGAAATTTTGACAGGATGTGTAAAAATGCATGTTTCATTAGAAAATGCAAATGTGATGTTTCAAAGATTCGTACGGAAGCGGAAAATGATGAAAAAACACGAATTTTCCAGATTATTTTCGTTATTTTGATTTTATGTCGATAATAAGTAAAAAACCTTATACAATGAGTTGAAAAATGGTGTATTCAGTTCTTTGCAATTCATTTATTCAACCTCTTTTATGATCTAGGAGTATTTCCGCCCAACTGGCAATTTGCAAGAGAATACCTAATTTAAAAAATAAATAAATACGACCGTACTCAACTGTAGATCTATCACACTATTCTCGGTCACCAACCAACTCCATTTACAAAATTATGATATAATTCAAAACAATGAACCAAGATGATTACTTCATTTTAATCTACATCAAGAATAATCTACCTTATGGTCAAAATATTATTAAAATAGGGGAAACAAATGGTATTCTTGTCGAAATAAATTGTTATAATGAAAAAATTGCCATAATTGTACTGTACAGATCCCCCTCGAGTAATGAACATCTAGAACTGTTTATGGATAATTTCAGAGAAAACTCTTTTGATAAAGTATTCTCTGTTGGTGATCAATAAGTATAAATATAAAGGCGGTTTCTGATGAAGCATCTGAAGATTACTTGAATATCGTCAGAAAAAGCCAGGTTTCATATCACTTATAAATGAACTTACAAGAGGAAGTTCTGTATCAGCTACCTCATGTCAAGTTATTGGTGAATAGCATGTCAAAGTCAAGCCAACGTCCGTTTCGTTCGTGTTAGGAGTTTTCTATTGCCGAACGCCAGCCTATGATGGTACGTCCAGTATATATTAGTCATGTGCCGCGCATCGTCATATGCCGGTTTTTAGGGATCTTCAACAAAAACGTTTGGCTGGCGGGAGGCGAGAAAAATAGCATGGGAATGCGAAGTTGGTGTTGACTCGATAGTTGGTATTGAGTTTCTGAAATCATTGTTCTTGGGGTGATTGTTTAAATATATTCATTTTGTGTTGAAGTGATACCTATTGTTGGAATAAAAGGTAGGAGTTATATTTGTTTGGAATTGCTTGGAATTATCTTTGACAAATGGCTATAATACCTGTTTGAGTGAGTAATTGTTGGAGTTTACTTTCAATAAACGAAAAGCATCAGTATGTTTCATTATATTTTTCTTGGATGTACTTTCCATTGCTTGTTGATTATTAAACAAAGAAAATCATGTGGGTGTTCCGTTCGTGGCAGCATTAACATTTTGAAGAATTTGTGTTTTGCTCTTTCGATCATTAGTACAGAGCTTTTCTTCAATACTGAATATTTAATACTTGTTGATATTTGTATTGATATTAACAAAAGTACTAGCTAATTTGAAAAGGGGTTTTATTTGGGTATTTAATGGTTGTGCATGAGTCTCAGCACATTGGAATTGAGTGAATATATTAAGTTTAGCTATCGAAAATTCAAGGACTTGTAACGTGCCTGTGTGAGAAGTTACATGTCATTCGGTGATTTGCAACGTGCCTGAGGGTAAAGTTACCTATTATTGGGCTGATTTGAGTGTTTATTGGCTTGCATCGTGCCTTCCTGAGAAGTTGCCTGCTTTTGTTGGATTTTCGAGAAACCAAGGACTTGTAACGTGCCTGTGTGTGAAGTTACATGTCATTCGGTGATTTGCAACGTGCCTGTGTGAGAAGTTGCATATCACCGTTGTATTCATTTCAACCTGGTGATTGTATCGTGCCTGTGTGTGAAGTTACCTATTATTAGGCTGATATGACCATTTCGCGAGTGTTGGATAGAAACTGGAAGCAAAATTGAAAAATGAAACGAAAAAAATTGGAAAAAGGAAAACTTTCAGTTGCTCAATGTTCATGGAACCAAACGATATACAAGAAATTGAAACTATTATATTAGGTCTGGAAGACAAAATAGCTTGTGGTTCCGATCAGATCACAAACGAGATTTTAAAATGCATTGTTTTTACCATATATCGAAACATCAACATGTATGCCATATAATAAATCTGATCATAAATAGTGGATTAGTTCCGGAACAATTCAAAATAGCTACCATCAATCCTCTTTTTAAATCTGGGAGAAAAAAACTGTTTGGATTATTACAGACCGATATCCTTAACTTCCGATATATCAAAAGTATTTAAGAAAATCATAAAAAATAGACAAACCAAATATCTAGAAAAATACAAATTCATTTCACCCAACCAGTTGAGTTTCCAAAAAAATATTTACACTCAAGATGCGATAGGTGCCTTAGCATCAAAAATATACAGCGCAGTTGACAACTCAAAACCATGTCTGGGTGTATTTTCAAAGACCATACCATAAACCATGGAATTTTGCTAGATAAATTAGAGAGTATTGATATCAGAGGAAATAATGTATTGAAATTGTTCCAAAAATACTTACAAAATCGAAAACAGCAAGTTTTTGTAAATAGGAAGATGGAGTGGTGGTAGAACTGTTACTTTTGGTGTACCACAAGGGATAGTTTTGGTGCCGATACTTTTTATCATATATTTGAACTACTTACTCACAATGAAGTCCGCAGGTACCATTATTTCTTTCGCTGATGATACTGTTTTGTTATATGTTTTGGAACATGGTAAGAGAAACTGCTGATAGTGATTTGAACAATGTTACCAACTGGTTTACCGAAAACCACCTATCGATTAACCGTACAAAAACAAAAATCATCCCGTTCACCTCCTATGAAAAACACTTGCATGAGTACGAAAATATGAAGTTCAATGATCATTCTATACCAGTCACACTGTCAGTTAAATATTTTGGCATTATGTTGGACTCATTCTTGAAGTGGGATGTCCACATTCAAACGGTAGTCAACAAACTGCGTCGACTCATATTCAAATTCAAACAGATGAAATGCTTCTTCAGGGTGAATCATCTCAAGATAATTTATTATTCCTTGGTAGAGTATATCATCATACAATATAGCATAATAGGCTGGAAATTGTCCAAAAACAGATCTTATAAGATTCATATTCGAGAAACCCCGATAATCTTTCGATCTCTTGTTCGATGAAATTTTAACATTCAAGTACAAAAAAACTCTCGTCTGAACTTGAACCAATACATGAACACCCATACCATACAAGGGAAAAATTGAGTTATTACTCCGTGCTCTTAAATCAATAGGCCAACGATTCTTTACTTACATTGCTCCGAGGTTGGTATACCAGGCTCGATTAAATCAATCAACTCCTTAAATTTGTTCAAAAAGGAAGTGAATGTTTTATACTTATTATGTTCAACCACTGTAATTGTTTTAATGCTGAACTGTAATAAATGTCTTGAATATCTTAATTCATTATGTGAATATAAAATTATATAATCAATGTATTTATAACAATTTTTCAGCTATTCTATTTGACATAACTGACTGACAACATTAGAACTGCAATATGAAATAGTATGAAGAAATAATCGGAAATCACTTTCACAAAAATGATTTTGAAATAACTGATTATTGAGATATTATTGAATTGATGAATATCCTAGCTCCTATTAGGGCACCTCGTACTTTAGATAGATTACGTGAAAATCATTTCGAGAAATGGTCACATGAAGAATTTGTATTAAGGTTTAGATTATAAAAAGATATTGTGAGGATTATTGTGAAATGGTTTCTCATGAAATTGCAAATAAAATTAATTGGTGAGTGCATTATGTAATTTGATACTACTAGGTATTTTTGTAATGATTCCATTACTGAAAATTATTTTTCTGGAAGACCAAAGATTACAAAGGCACATAACATTACAGGATTTTCCTTTTCGTGGAAACAAGCTAGGGCATATTTACATATCTATCTTAAACGCATCATTAATTATATCTACCTTAAAAAATCCATCACATAGGATGGTTTGCTCACAGAAAACTGTGTGTGTTTTCTGTGGGTTTGCTCATGAATTTCGACATATTTTACTGTTTAAACCGGCTTCAATGATTCAGTTTTCTACCAATCTTTCCAAAAAAAAACACAGGAAAGTAAGAAACTACGAGTGCAAAGTGTTTGGTTATATTTGACATGAATTAGTGAAATCTTCATTGATGTGATGTGATGTGATGATTGAGGTACATGCGCTCGTTCTTGTATCAGTGTCTCCTCGTCTTCTCGGGTGTTACTGTACGGTTCTCCGGTTTTTTATGCAGTTGGAATAGAAAATACGCCACCTTCTATTTGTTAAGTAGCCCCGGAGCGCATTTGGTGGTACTCTCCTTCGTCTGCACTTATGTTCAGATCGAGAAGACCATCACCATTATAGTCTAATCAATATTTCGATTTACATTTTTATTCATAGTTGAAAAGCTTTGTCGATAAGTCGAACAACTTCTGACATTAGAGTATATTTTGACTTCGACTTTGACTTTTCATGAAATCGTTCAGATGAACTGCAAAATCTTGGTTTTCATTATCCATGGTCGAATTTCTACTGAACAACACATTTGACGGTAATCTAGGATTCGACTCCAAACCAAGTTTGATAAATCTTTGGATTTTACCATGGACTGAACAACCGGCCCTTAATGATCGAAAATATGGTTGGAGCCATCAGAGATCACTTGGTGACCTGCTTGCTTATATCTCACAATGTGGCAGCAATCTATTGAATGATAGAGCAAAAATCTGGCAGTGGCATTAGATATCTCGCCTATATAACTTCTATATCTTAGCTTCTCTCTTCCTCCTTATTTTCTGAGTGAGTGAGTGAGGAAGAAAAGTTGCTCACGCCAGGTCGCAAGTGGCTTGAATAGTGATTTAAAATATCCAGTTTCAAGAAGAAGATCGCTCCTGGAAGAATTTACGAAATATGAGTTGATGTGACGAAAGCTAGCTGTTCCTTTCGTTTCAATTGGCTACTAAACGTTCTGGGAACAATCACTACACGCAGGTAAACGCGCCAGCAGCGTTGCGGGCGTTGAATGTGTTAACACACACCTCTCGAGGTAAACCTCTCGTGGTTTTTCGCAGAATACGACTCGTGACTCGGAAGTATAATAGATTATATTACCACTGATTATTTTAATGAGTCTTTCATCTATGCAAACACCAAGGTTTCTTTTAATATCCCAATAAATCCACATCTGACGCATCTATAAATAATGTATAAGATCCAACCGGACCGAAGGCAGTCTGTTCCCCAGTTATTATTGATTCTTTTTGTTATTCTAATACAAGATATGCAAAGCTGCAAATACCTTCCAACATGTTTGTAACCTGCATTTGATAATCCGCGCAATATTCACGTTACAAAAACACTTCCGAGAATTGAAAGAAGAAGAAAACGGAGTTCGAGAAAGACACGGGCGTGCGGTTCGCTATTTCAGAGATGGTTGTGGTTAAAATGAGACGTTTTTAGAAAAGATGGAAAATATGCCTTTATGAAATGAATCATTTATCAAAACAGCAATAATAATAATAATAATAATAATAATCTTTATTAATCCTTTCAGACAATGGATGTATAGGACAGGTCAATAAATAGGTACGACAGTAACAACAAATAATAAAATAAAATAAAAAACACAATTTACTAAAATGTGGTATGCTAGCTTTAACCTAGTTCCCTATTAGTCTAGCCAAAAATCCTCAAAAAATGACCCTACCTCCTGAAAAATCCGAAAGTGTTGAAACTTTGAACATTGATTTATGGGTACCTAGGGATGAATATACCAAAAGTCCTCATGAATATGAGACGAGCTCTAGCGGCAATTAGCGGAAACATGGCACTCTTTTTGTTTTTTTGTTAATATCTCGAGAACCTTTCATCGGAGGTGAAAGTTCATTATATACATAATTGAAGCTTATTAAGTTTGCAACAAAAATTATCTTTCACATTTTTCTTGTATTCCAGATGGTTACCGAGTTAAAGGGCGCTAAACGATAGCGTTTTTTCTAAAACCGTCGAGGATCGCAGGTTCCCGCCCTTCGCTCCACTGAGTCCGAGTGGCAGAGCAGCCGAGAGCACGGAGCGGTACCGTAGTAAAGTTCCAGCTCCAACCTGTTCAGGCGTGTTTAGAATAGCCGCTCACCATCTGAACAAGTTCACTTCGGTTAGTTCCAGTCAGGATTCCCTGCTATCCGCGTCGTTGCATAAGTGTGATTGATGTACGGTCATTCGTTTCTTAATAATTTTTTATGCGTTCTGACCACTTTATTTCCGTGCCATTTTCTTCAGCCAGTGTCTATAGTGTTTCACATAGTAGACGTAAGACGTGTTTACATAAGTGAGGTATAAAATGAAAGAAAACTGTTTGTTGTGCGACAAAATTCTTGGTTCACCTTCTAGTGTAACGACAGTTGGTTTGAAGGGAATCAGTTCGTTACTTTTAGCTAGTGAGCAACGAAAAGATAATTTGAATACTAAGCTTAGTGGTATTGAGACAATTAGATTACACACTGAGTGCCGAAAAGGGTGCACACGGCCTGAGTCTATAAAGGCTTTCCTGAAACAGCAGTCTGCTGCAAACCCCTCTTCATCAGCACAAGCTAGCTCTTTGCCCCAAACAAGGTTGTCGGTGAAATCATTATTTGAATTCGAAACAAAATGTTCTTTTAAAGAAACCTATTAAAGCCCGCAGAGATGCATTCTATTGTCGAAGTAAGGAGATGATTACTACTGTATTGAATGCTGCAGGCAGGAGAAATGATGAAATGGCACAAGAAGTTAGGCTGTGTCTGTCTGGCATTAGCGATCTTGTCGCTGCTGATGGAGTGTACCACCTGGACTGCTACCAAAAATTTGTGTCCCACAAGCCTCCAGAAGAGGGAAGAAAACGTGAACGACCTGAAAAAGCACCTGAAGCTGTCCTCAATCAACCTCATTTGTTGCAAATGTACAAGTGGATGTGGGAACAGATGTGGCTGTCGGAAGTCAGGAGTAATGTGTACAAGCATTTTTCACAACTGCCATGACGAATGCTTGAATGGTGTTACTTCCACCCTCGGAGAAGACTTTGATGACCCTGATGATCCCGATGTCATAAACCTTGAAGAAATCGAGTTTTCAGTGCAAAAAAACAAACACTGGACATTTGGTACAAGAAGACCAAAACACTCTGCGTGCTGGACTCTTAACCAGAAGTCAGGTGAGATTGCACATTTGTATTTTTTTGTTATACGTTCCCTTAGTATACTTACATAAATCGGTCGTCATGTTCATACGTTGTTTTACTGCTCGCTTACCTAATTTTTTTTTAAATACATGTTCTTATTTATATAATGGTTCTCTCACATCATCACCTCTTGCATAGTTACCTCTTCTTACTTTGTTTCAGCCATCAAGTTCAAAAGCTGATCAAGATGAGCAGATTGCAGGGCCTTCTTCTGTATACAATTTTCCTTGGAATATCCTCAGCATTTTTTGTTCTTGTATTTCACTGTTTAATATACATCATATCTTTTTTTCATACAAAGCTGTGAAAAGTTTATCTCCTCAATCCCCAATGAAATTGGTAAATCATTGTCAAATTTTATTAGAAATGCCATATTGTACCGCCCTAGCGTGGTTTTTCCAAAAGCACCATCTTTAGCGCCATATAACTCTGTAACCATTGGGAATACGAGAAAAATGTATATGATTATTTTTGTTGCAAATTTGATAAGCTTCAATTATGTATATGATGAACTTTTACTTCCGACCAACGGTTGTCGAGATATTAATAAAAAACCAAAAAAAATGCCCTGTTTCCGCTAATTGCCGCTAGAGCTCGCCTCATATTCATGAGGACTTTTGGTATATTCATCCCTAGGTACCCTCAAATATGTGTGCAAAGTTTCAAAACTTTCGGATTTTTCAGGAGGTTAAATCTTGTTTTGACTGGACTATATCTGTCATAAAATCTCCTATGCTGTAGTAGCATTTGGACGTTAGTAAAGACTTAACTTTATTCCTGAATGAATTCACGTCAAGCTGCTGAATGCTTTCAGGCAAATGATTGTAAAACATCATTCCTTGATAAGTAGGGCACCCTTCAAATTTAGCAGTCCTATGTGAATGAATGCTTAAAAGGTTTCTGTTTCTAGTGGGATAGTCATGGTAGTGAGAGTTTGTTTTGAGTTTTCTAATGTTGTCTTTAACATACAGCAAGCACTTCAATACAAATAGACATGGAAATGTTAATATTCCGTAGGCGACAAAATGATGCTTACAAGATTCATTAGGAGGCAAGTTGAACATGTTGCGAATTATTCTTTTTTGCGTTACGAAAATTCTATGATTATTGACAGAGTTTCCCCAGAGGATAACATTATACGTCATATGACTATAAACAAGTGAATAATAAACTGTCAGCAATGACTCCACTGGCAGAGAGGATCTCAAACGCATTATTGCGAATCTAGCTTTGTTCAGTTTCTTACTCAGTATATCAATATGGTCTGTCCATCGAAGGGGCTGATCGACATATATACCTAGAAATTTGGTACATTCCGTTGATTTTACAGTTGCTCCATTCAAGTAAAACTGTAGTACTTTTGTATTTGTGTGGGGAGTGAAATATATGCAGTCAGTTTTAGGTATATTCGCCATTAGACCATTTTGCGCACACCAACTGTTGAAACATATCATTATTTGTTTGGTTGATTCAATCAATTCCTCGTATGTACATGCTGTGACCGCTAAGGAAGTGTCATCTGCAAAAATAGCCAAACGTTTGGCATTGATATGCTGAGGCATGTCGTTAATAAATAATAAAAATATCAGCGGCCCCAGCACTGAACCCTGTGGAACACCAATGCTAGACTTTTTCTTCTCTGAAAAACAGTGTTTCACCCTCACCAGCATCTCTCTGCCCCTCAGATAATCGTCAAACCATTCTAGAAAAGTTCCCCTGAACCCAATGTTATATAATTTACTGTTAATAAAATTAAGATTTATGGAATCATATGCTCGTGACAGGTCAAAAAAGAGTCCCGCCACTTGTTTACCACTGTCCAAGGCAGTATAAATAAATTCAATCAAACTACAAGCAGCTGTTTGAGTAGATTTTCCTTTTCGGAAGCCGTGTTGATATTCAGTAAAAATATTAAACTTGTATAGATAATTATACATCCTCTCATATATTAACCTTTCGATAACTTTCGAAAATATACTTAAGATGGATATCGGTCTGTAGTTAGCTATTTCCGCAGGGGCATTTTTTTGAAAATAGGAATGACAATTGCAGTTTTCAATACAGAAGGAAATTTTCCAGAGCATACTGAGAGATTTATCAGATATGCCAGATGCTGAGCGAGCGAAGAAATCACCGACTTTTTGATTTTCTTGATTAGGTACATCAATTATCTCATAAATGTCTATAACGCAAAACCTGATGTTCTCCGATATTAACACCTCGAAGATAACTCAAAGGATCTTTTACCGAAATAATAGTAGAAAAATAGAATATTTCAACCTCTCAGCAATGGAACAATACCAGTCATTCAGAGTGTCAGGACACAATGATAACTGTATGGGCCATGGTGGCCTTGCTGGTAGAGCGTTTGCCTTTGGAGCGAAAGGTCGAGGGTTCGAATCCTCGCAAGGTCATCGGTCTCGTGCATGGCATCACACGTTAAAAGGTAAGGGCTGCGTCTTCCCTAAGCTCACACAAGTCTCTCGACGGTTGACGGAAATAACAATTTTGACAATTCTCAACTAAACAAAATATAATTTTTATTATTTGGCAGATAGCCAACTTCTCTGTTTCAGTGAAGTGAACAATCTTGCATCACCGATGTGACAAATAGCTTTTTTACGACAGATCCAGTGAGAATTTAGGGGCTGGACTCTATACTTAGAAACGGTGTTGTAGGACAAGGTGAATCTGTTTCTTATAAATCATAATCAGTTGACTGGAAGTAAAGTTGCTCTTGGCACAATACAGAAGAACTAGGTGTGATGTAGGTTTCGTACTAAATAAATAATTTATAGATTATAATATAATTGGTGCAATGGTACAGCCACTGATGATTGGAAATATGAAATGAAAGACAACCTTACTTTCTGACATGGACGTATAATATCGTACAATACTTTATAGGTCCATGCTTTCTGACGATCATCTATTGAATATCAATCATGAAGAACGCTGATTAGTCCCTCAAGGACAAGATTGACAAGACACTATTGCCAACATCACAGTACAATAATTAGTCATGCAACTGCCACCTTACAGTTTTGGGGGGGGGGGAACTTTTGGCAATGGAACTCACATGTAGGTGTACTGCTGATGGTAATAATAATAATATACTAGCCATTGTGAAATCAGCCTTAATAATAGAGAAAAGTTATGCTGGCTTTAACATGATGGACAATTTTCCATTTAATAAATATACGCGAAATACATTACAATTGCAAAGCGCTTTTGGCTATTATATGCCATCATCAGTACGATACTCGTCAAGAATTTTCTGGTTTGCTATTATTACCTTTCTGCGTATTTTATAATTATTTGCAACTGACTATTTAAGTCTATAGTGCCTGCTTGGAGTGTGCATACCGACCACCCGGGGTGGTACTTTAGGATTTCCGGGTTTACTTACTTCTAAACAGTGAATACGACACCAAAAATCAATCTGTCGCCTCGGAGCGCCGCGGAAAATTGTATAACAGCCGTTTTCTACCCGCACAGGCTATACCATTGAGTACACTCTACGTGTGTTTAAGGGAAAGAATTATGATTACTGATCCGTTGAAATTTTAACAGCATGTTCAAATCAATAAAAGTATCGTCTCGTCTGGTTTGATTATCGCCACGAGGCTCGTCTCCAAAACGTGACGAGACTCTCGTGGGCACCACTAAACACAGGTGTAACGTCTCACCGTACGAGTGCGATGATAGAACAGCATTCGTGACGCCGCGTTACACCAGTAGATTTATGCTGAGACCCCATAGTCTGCACTTGTTAACAGCAAATGCTCTATGATCCCAAGTGGCCCCGGATCGCATATAATGGTGGTGTTCCCTCTCATCTGGCATGATGTGCGGATGGTATTAGGGGATATCTCCATTGTAATTTATAATTATTAATTTATTTCAATTTATTTTAACATGATCTTTAATACAATGAAGAGTTGTCTGTAGGTTTTTTATAACTTCAGACAGTAAAGTATATTTTGACAAGTGCTGCATGTATTGACGAGAACCTCTATCATCAGCAGCCGTGGTCAACATTTTTTAACAAAAAACGCGATTCAGGAAAATATCTCTGAGTAGTTCGCATTGTTGCTCTAGAGGACACCACTTGTCTTTCTCCAATTAATGGAGATGCAACCTCATATCTGGTGAAACCAAATATAAACGGTGTAAAAATAAACAACCACTTAAAATTTCTAAATTTATTCAATATAAATATCAAAAACTCTAACAGAATGATCAGAACTACAGCTAGCTAATTGTAAAACTTTGTCATCGGAATTTTTGTGTCCTGCTAATCCAAACACAGGTCGAAACACTAACCTCCTCACTGTTAGATGATGGGCCATACTGAAAAAATATAAAATACTAATTGTCATCACTGAAAAGCAGAAAACTTATAAAAGAAAATGATAGTACAGAAAAAAATATGTTAGGACAAGAAAGGGTGGGAATAAAGGGCTGGATAGGACAAACGGGCAGAATTGAAAAGAATAAGAACGGACAGAACAGTACAAAACAGTACAAAACAGAACGGTACTGAAAAGTGTATATAATAGGACAGAATAAGACAGAATAGAAAACTATATAATAGAGTAGAATAGAGTATGGTAGAATGAGGTAGGATAGGGTGGTGTTTAGTAGAATAGGTTATGATATAGTAGAATATGTTACAATTTGATAGGTTAGGCTAGGATAAGATTTTATAGAGTAGGATCCGATATGGCAGAAAAAATAGACTTAATGGGATCAAACAGAAAAGGATTTATGCAAAAAAGACAAATAAGATGAAGATAGAATGTAATTATTAGGATCAAATAGGATAAAATAGAAGAGAACTGAATAGAGGAGAATAGGGTAAAAATAGAACTGCTAGGAACAAATAGAATGGAACATAATTCAGCAGAATAATATAAGTTATTGCAGAAACATTCACTCATGTTCAGAAACATTATCAGTAATTTCTTTGTCCTTATTCGAATTTGTTCAGCTCATATTCTGATTTATTCATTTGATATGCTCCAATTATTCATGTTATCATTCAAATTCTGAAAAAGCGTAAAATGTGTCCTCCATCCATCCAGTATTATTACGAAAATATCGAAAAAGTTACAAAGACGCCAAAATAAAGAATTATAACGGAAAAATACCTTTTCGACAACGCCATAAGTTTACTCCATTCCTTTTGACACCAACCATACAAACTGATGATCCCAGTTTCGAAACCAATGGCTACTAGGTACTTTCCAGAAACTAAACTTGGCGCGAAAGAAACAGCTGTCACCGCTTCATTCTTGAATTCCAAAAACTCCGATGCCATTTCCCACTCCCCCAAACTTGTTGTTTTCTCCTTTCCTCTATTTATCGTCCAGGTAACAACTTTACCGTCTCTTGCACCTGCAGATATTATTTTGTGGATAAGAATCCTTATTTCAATTTAAAATATTTTGTGATGTAATATTAATATTAAGGTTTGAGTTTCTCCAACAATATTTGTATTTGAATAAACAAAAAGTAAACGAAACTGGCCATAGTACGGTACCTTGAGGTAGGTACTCCTTAATGAAATAGTGCGTGTATGGAACTATGGCAGATAATTTACCCAATTGAATATATTGATAGTTGCAAGTTTCTATAAAAATGGACAGTTGCTTGAATACCAACATATATTTATCATAAAACTTGCAACTAGGCAAGGGCAAGGGTTCAGGAGTTATAACCCCCCCGAAATTTCACATCACAACTTGTTCAATCAGTGAAAGTATTTTGTTGAGATGTATTACGGATTCCGAAAATCAAAATAAAAAAATTTACCCCCCCGAAAAAATATCCTGCAACTAGGAATTGGTAAATGCAAATAAGATAAATTTCATGATTGAACTTTGTGAAGCCTCTGTCAGTCACACATTAAACAAACTAGTTGCTAAGAATTAAAATCAGATTCAAATGCCAAGTCAAGCCTCACCAGTAACAAAATATTTCGAATCGTGTGACCAAGAACATGTCCATATTATTCTCGAATGAACTGCATTCTTTTTATCAGTTGTAGCTGCAAGTTCAAACTCCCCTTGTTCATTCTTACTGAAAACAGACCACCGTCTATCCCTCGATACCGAAAGAAGATGTTCGGAATTTGGAGAGAACTGTAGTTGTACCACCGTCAATGTGTGAGACATGAGTTTTTTTATTTGTTTCCAATTAGATGTGTCCCTGAAACAAAAATTAACGTTGGTGAAATTTCCCTGACTAAAATGGAATAGGATTGGACAAGGAAGGATAGGGTGGATAGGATGGGGTGGATAGGATGGGGTTGGTAGGTGGGGACAGGGTAGGTAGGATAGGGTATGTAGGATAGGGTATGTAGGATAGGGTAGGTAGGATATGGTAGGTAGGCTAGGGTATGTAGGATATGGTAGGTACGATAGGGTAGGTAGGATAGGGTTGGTAGGATAGGGTAGGTAGGATATGGTAGGTAGGATATGGTAGGTAGGATAGGGTAGGTAGGATAGGGTAGTTAGTTAGGATAGGTAGGTTAGAGAAATTTGAATTATAATTTATTTCAAAATGTGTTTAATTGAATTTATGGAATTCAATGCGAAAGTGTGTTCCATTAGTAGCTATTGCGTCATTTGAGACCAACCCACCACTCCCACTTTTAGTCCCGCTTACCTCCTAATACCAACCAATCAGAGAGCGCCAAGCAGTCACATGACACCTTTCGTCCGTCATCAGTCACCTATCATCTGTCACTTGTCACCTTTCATCCTTCACATGTCGTTTAGTTTTATTTTTCACAAGAAGCAAGTATTGCAGATTGCATTGGGATAGAACTGTCTGGATTTCAATTATCACACAGCAATTTCCAGTGTCTTCTTGATAGAAAAAGATGACTTAGGCTGTATGCTCAAAGAAAAGTGAATTTTTCAGTTTCTGTTTCATTCAGTTTCAATTGTTTTACCATAAACCATTCACATACATTTTCTCCATAGTCTTTGCATCCATTCAAGATTTTAACACTGTAGTGTAGAGTGTAAAAAAAAGGAAGTTGGCATTGGGATCACTGAAATGAATGTCGATAACATATATTATGAATAGATTAGTCCCAATACAGACCTCTGGGGTACTTCACATTCAACAGGTGACACAATCAATCAGGATTCATTCAAACTAAAAAACTACTTTCAATCCAGGATTTCATGAGCATCAAGGTACTATGACTAAAATTATAAAACTTTGTTCAATATAATGACCTAATTTTGAGAAATGCTTATCAGTAACTGCTATACTCTACGCTTATGTCTCAAGACTACAGTGTATCTGAATCAGAATCAGAAATGCTTGATTATCAAAGAACATAAATTCTGTCAATAAATCAAATTCAGTCGTTTGTCTTACCATAATAAAATGGCAGCATGCTCTGGTTTAGTTGATTTACAGGCTGATGCCAAAATTTTTCCATCTGGTGAAGCAGCTAGACAGTACACTTCGTACCCGTGACCGTACAACTTCTGAGTTTCTGGCCAGAGGGTGTTTTGCATTAGTGTTTCTTCAGTAGGAGGCTCTGAAATAATTGAAGGCTATCTAATTTTTTTTACAATATTTCAGCAAGCTACTCTGTGAGATGAGTTACTTTAAATCTAGTAATAATATCAAATCAATGAAATCTCTGAAAATTGTTTAAAGAAATACCACCACTATCCACAGCATAAAAAAGTTAAAAACTAAAAGTAATTGAAAATATTAGCTCATTAATTTTTAGGAACGCGCCACCTGGGTATGTCAACATGCCGATGCAGAAACGTTATCCCTTCCCTTTAATCATATTTGTACTGACAACATAGCTGAAGAGGTTAGAATTGCTGTTTTGGTTTCACCCACTGGAAAAAAGACATTTTTTAAAGGTTTCCGGGGAAACCCGCCAGAAGCTCACATGATAGCCTTGCTCCCTTGCTCGCAAGCAAGGGAGATCCAAAACCTACAGCTTTCTGTTGAAGTATTTTCAAAATCACACTTGTCTCGTTATCAGAAGCTGGGTTTTATACCAGAGTAGTTTGTTTTAAAACTGAGACGAAATAAAAAGCGTTTTAATAAATGTGAATGATGATAATCTTCAAGCAAACCAGAAACCAGTAAGTTTGAAATATGTATTACTGAATTAACCCTACCTATCAAATCCGTTGCTGTAAAATGAGACTCTTCTGGATAAACATTCTTCTTATCAAAGGAAACGGCTTGATCTGTATTATCATCAGTATACACAGCTTTATTCGATAAACCCAATGATGGCACTGAAGCTCCCTTTGGTCCCACCTCTCTAACTGGAAAAAAACAGAATGAGAAACAATATCAATGGAATATAAATCGTTTCCCCACTATTAGATATGAAGTCTCTTTCAGTATCTTCGTTAACTTGACATATCCTACGGAAATTTCCTACAAAATTGTTGGGTGCTTCAAAAGTTCTTATTACTTTTTCCTCGGCACTGGAAGCAAATTTATATCTTGACAAAATGGCAATGGAAGTCATGTCATAGCCATGAATCTGGGGGCGCGCAATTTCATGCCATGTAACCTAAAATCAAAATATCAAGCGATATCAAGACATTTTTAACAAAGTCTAACTCTTACAGTAGTCTGTCGTGCTAGTTTCAAATGGGTGTGAGCAAAATTTCACGAAAAGAAAATTTTTTAACAGAAATATAACAAAAGTTAAATTTATATCACGTTTTCAAATTATTTCGAATATTTATCATTTAAATCACAATTTTGTAAATTATATCGTTTAAAATACTCCTTTGGAATATAACAACGTCCTGTGAGAAGACTATGCGTTTTTTTTTTCTCAAAGAGTAGAAATGCACATCTTATATCAAATAATATAACATAAATGAACTACAACTAAAGAAAAGTTCAATACATTTATTATATTGTTTCCTCATGTTAACCGTAACATTCGATAATTGGTTAGAATTGATATCTGTGCAAGCCTTTGTTATTCTTTCACGCAGTTCCTTTTTGTTAGTTTGGCGAGTTTTGTAAACTTTTTCTTAAAAAAATCGACTAGGGTCTCAAGTCCGGGAAACTGAGGGACAACACGATCGATCCACTATTTTGTCAAAACAAAATTCCCAACCAATGTCTGACAATCCTGCTAAATAAAACGGAAGATGAGCCTCTTCTACCAGTGAAAGTTCATCCATAACGTTGGAAAATTCATTTCTCAATAAATTCAAAAAACTTTGGCCATTCCAATTGCTTTAAAAAAATAGCTCATTTTTCTGGTATGTAATGCCAAAACCACGAATGTGCAAATATGTCATTTCGAATGAGGAGTTTTAAGAATATTCGTGCTTCTTGCTTTGAAAACTTTCCACATTTGCGAATTCACTCTCATTCACAGTAGACAACCTAATAGCACATTCGTGAGTTTGGCATTGAAAATTTTGGTAGAAAATTAGTATTTTCACCATTGAAGTCAAAACCCTGAAATTTGCAGATTCGCGGTTTTGGCGTGGGACCGACATAATATTCCGCACCAAATATTAATTTTTTGTGAGTACCTACTGTCTTCTTCAATTTATTATACAGTGTGGATTTTCTTCTTTTCTTACGCCCAAAACCTTATTGTATTCAATGAATAAACTATTCCATTGGTTGTAAATGTTGCCTAGTCACTGAACAAATTTTTTTTCAGAAAATTCGTCAGATATTCTCCTTGAGGCCATAAGCTTCTCTTTTCATTATTGCCTTCTTCTAAGGTGTGAAGAAACTGGCCACACTTGTTTTCGGATTATTATCAAAATAATTTCGAATTCGTTCAGAATTATTTGGTGTCTGTCTTTGTGCAGTATTGCCATTCTTCAGAATTTGTTTAGACAGCTGCATGCTGAATTAATTTTTTTTTCACTCAGCCAACAGTAGGTTAGGTTAGGTTTGAACGTGAGTGGGCCCGTATCAGGCCCTCCACTGCGAATAATGGCCTATTGTGGTTCACCAGACAACAGTGATTGAATATTTTGTTCACCAGCCAACAGTGATTGAATATTTTGTTCACTCAGCCAACAGTAGCTCTGCTAATATTTCAACACTCCAGATGAAAGTTATTGAAAATTCTACATAATTCCCTTTCGTCCAAGTTTTTGTTTGACAGTTTATCTCGAAAACGATTAGGTATCAAAATAGGACTATCTGAACAAAGTCAATCTAAAATTGGATGTAGACCTCAAAAATGTGAAAATATAAAGGGTGTAAAAACACTTATTTTTTCATGTGAACAAGGTATCTGCATGCTCTAACCATCCTATATGAGGTAAATAAAAATATGGCTCTGAAGTGAGGATCCTCACGGTATCGCTCTAATCCATTTAGAATTTGATATCTTTAGGTTTTGGTTTCAACGTGAGTGGGCCCGTATCAGGCCCTCCACTGCGGCCAATTGCATATTGTGTCTTACTACCAGAGAGTTCAAGATTGTCAGCATTTATTGAAGTGGTAAAAAAAATTAATTTTTATCTCCTAAACGGTAACAGATAGGTATATGGAAATAGTACATGAATTTGTTGGGATAGTGATAAGAAATCATAAAATGATATTTTTACAGTTTAAAAAATCAAAGTAGCCGCTACTTTATAGTAGAAGCGGCATCGCCGCATCTCAAATATTTTTGGCGTGTGTATCATGTTAATTCATGCATACTATCAAATTTTCAGAATGATCCATTGTCTGGTTTGCCAGAAACTGGAAGCAGAAGAGTATTTATGTTCGCCTCTATGTGAATGATGATTGATTGATTTCTGCATGATTATTATTTTATAAACACCTAGTTTACTACAACCCACCTCTTTATCTCCTTCTCTCCATGGCGCGTGGATTCTTGTGGTTTGGTCAGCACCGACAGTGACCAAGAACTGTCCACTGGGTTCCCAAGCACAGTCCGAAACTTCGGAAAAATGTCCGCCGACAGTTACGCAGGGTATCCATCCTTCAGGTTGATTAGTGTCCTTCCAAATGTGAAAAGCACCATGGTAACTATGAGCAAGGATTTTGTCACCATTTGGCGAAAAAAGACCTCCATAAAAACCGAGAGTATTGCCTATAATAGTTTCGAAGTAAGAAAAAGATAAACAATGGGAGTTGTAGAAAACAAAATATGGAACAATTACTCAATAATTATAATAATATTTATGATGATGTTTCCATCTCCCATATTTATGTTGAAAAGAAGTTGTTGTTAGGTCTCTCATAGAAAAACCAGTATTTCTCAGTTAGCCAACGTTTCGGCAATATATTTGCCATTCTCAGTGCTATAAACCATAAAATTATTTACAAATACAAAAGAAAAATTGTACAAAAAAACAATTTTTATAAAAGTAAAAACGTTTTTATTCTTTACTTTTATGAAAATTGTTTTTTGTGACAATTTTTTTTTGTAATTGTCCCTAATTTTATATTTCAGAGCCCTGAAGATGGCGAAATACATTACCGAAACATTGGCTACTGACAAATACTGGTTTTTCTATAACAGACCTAACCCCAACAGCTTCTTTTCAACATAATAATAACATTTTCTCATAATAAACACTAGTAGAGTGTAACTAAGGGTTATAAAACTTCAGTAAAACGAAGAGTATGTTCAAATGATATTGATTTAATGAATTTTCGCATTATCAATGCGATAAAATTTGCAAGTATTCTGCAAACTTTCGATGTATTGAAAAACAGCAGTTTGCAACTATTCACAGGAAACGGGAATGTTTGTTTCATTAAAAAAAACTTAATTAATCCTAATTTTTCGAGGAAAATTCCAAAATTTTTAAAAACCCAAAAAAATAACTAAAATATTGTTCTTGAGATGTGCTTTAATTTGCAACCTCTTGTGTCAAACAGAAAATATATTTTTTCATTACATTCTTTTTTTTTATTAAAATAAGTATCGAAATTTTTTACAAAACTTTTAAATAACGTACAATGTTTTCATTAATTTGCAACCTCGTCTGCAACACGGAAGTGAGGGTAAGATAAATAAAATATTTTCGTATTTGTGGTCTACCAAAAAAAACAAAAGTTCTGCAGACTCTCGAAGTTTCGGAAAATAGCAGTTTACATCTTCTTATAAATTTGCCACTATTGCCACTAAAAAAATTGAATTAGTTTTCAGGTCATTAAACAAGGTGAGTAATACCATAATTTTAGCAAAAATATTGTGGAGTCTGATACACATGATATGGAACCAGTAAGTAAATTTTTAAATTTCTATTTCTGAAAATATTTCTGTTTATACAACCAAAAGTCTCACATACCAAAATCCTTAATCCATGAGATAAACAAATTCACTCACCTCCAACTTCTCCCACTCTCACCTTTTCAAGCCATAAACCAGAACTGACATTGAATTCCCAAATAATCATCGACTTATCTATTGACGATGACAAGAGCTGCAGGTTTTTAGGATTCCAATTAACAGAATAAATCCATCCTTCATGTCCAGACAGAATGGATTCCAGGTGAACATTGAATATTTGCGACTTGGACTTGATTTGTGCTTTTTCTGTTGTCTCCAAGCGAATTTTTGAAACAGGTTTGGACGATATTCGCCATAGACGGATGAAAGCATCTTGTGAACTAGATGCGAGTAAAAGATCTCCATCTAAGTGTTGGATAAAAAAAATTATTATCCATCAAGTACGTTTATTTTTTTTCCAGGGCAAAGTAAAATATTATTCAACTTTAGTTTTTTGCAGGAAAATAATGTACTGTGAGAAATCACAGAGGCAACAAAAACTGGTGAATTTTGAGGATGATAAATGACTGTTGGTATTTCAGTACAATTTGAACACAAAATATAATTATATAACACAAGATTTGCCATGAAATATATATAACTCAAACCCTCCCTCAAGTTAATTTTCAGTATATACAGGGTGTAATCTAAATGATGACATTAATTTCTGGTAGTGATTTCTTGTCATATTTTATGAAAAAAAAAGTTCATATAAACGTATGTCCTAACTTGCTTTTTTTTTCAAGTAACGGAGTTTCAAAGTTTTAATAAAAATTCGGTTATTTATTAATTACTCAAAAATCTTTTCGCTGATTTTCATGAAACCTGGTGTGTTTATTAGCAGTTACAAGGGGCTTGTTTTCATGAAATTATTTTTCAAATCATAAGTGGCAGTTGGTTACTTGATTCATATTTATAGTAAAAATCATTGCACTCCACTGTTTTTTTCTAGTTTCATATTTTTTCAGAATGAATAATTAAAAATATAACTTCCTTATAATGCCGTGAATTTGAAATAGCGAGGTCTGTGATAATAGCTAAACTTTGTCAAATCAAAGTCAATGGCGTAGGAATGGTGGTTACGCACCATCAAAAAGTCATGTGAATGATCTTTTTTTTCAGATTCTCCATATTTTCTTGACATTCTATTTAATTTTATGTACAAATTTTTTGTTAAGTTTTTATAGAAACAGTTGACAATAATAGGCCCAGGAACACACCAAACAACCAATACATCAATGACAAAACCACTCGTCACTCGAAAAAAAGCAAGATTGGACATCCGTTTATATTAACTTTTTTTCATGAAATATGACAAGAAATCACCACCTGAAATTTATGACCTCATTTAGCTAACACCATGTATACTACTAAAAGGCTCATAAACGATTTACCAATAAATGGTTGGTTTTCAGGCCGTCTAAGGGGCAGTTTATATCAATAGCCTGGAAGTGAGAAAGGAGCCTTCACTCTTGAAACTAGACAGTTAAAGTACACCATTTTATTATTTTTCATATATCTTGAGTTCCAGTTCTATTTGAAAATCCCCTCCAACCTGAAAAAAATATAAAGATTCCAAAATATCGCATCCATTGGTAAAGATGAAGAAAAAAGATTATTTTTCATTTTTCTAAAATTTTCAGATGTAAGAGAAAGATAAGGGAAACACAACAATGTGAATATATTCCATTCCTGTATCTATTATCAACAACTATAAATTGCTCCTCAGATGACCTGCACAACCTTCTCAAACTTGGCTATACATTTCTAGTAAGGTTGCAGGATTTTCGAAAAATCAACAAGTATAAACTGCCCTGTAGGCGTGAAAATCAACCATCTCCTGGTATATCATTTTAGAGCTTTTCAGTTGAGTACATACCAAATATCAACTCAGCTAATCCTTTCAAAGGGTGGTTTCAGGAGGATTTTCTTAAAATCGACTTGTATAAAGTGTCCGTTTAGATGGCCTGCAAATTAATTGTCTCTTTCTATCATTCTACAGCTTTTTAAGTGGCTGGCTCAACATTTATAAGGAGGCTTTCAGGAGCATTTTCGAAAAATCAACAAACATAATTTGTCCCTTAGATGGCCGCAAATTAACTATCTTTTTCTATATCATTCTACAGCATTTAGTAATGGATATTCCTGAAATCAACTTGTCTAAACATGTTTGAGAGGGCGCTTCAGGATCAGTGTTGCCCTTATGTGAGGAATTCCTCACATTGTGAGGGTTTTACACCGCAGCGGGTAATTTGTGAGGGTTTTTTGAAATGTGAGGATTATGTGAGGATCAACAATATTTTATCAAACAAGTACTCTCGTTAGAATTGAATTCATTTCAAATAACTGAGCAAAAGGAAACATCGATTGGAGGCACGAATGCTCACGCACGCCTCTAGCGGTAAATTTCAAAGTTACCTAAAGTTACCTGAACAACGCAGACACGTTTAATGGTTTGACATCAGTTGACACGTTGAACGTTGATTGGATGTTTGGAAATAATAGGTAACTAGCTGTATAGTTGTGTTCATAGTTATTTATTATTCTTTGCTTTTATCAATGTGGTTTTTTATCAAGGAGACTAAACGTTATTTGACTAGGAGAGTCTAATCCCTATAAGAGAATAGGGGCACTAATAGAAAGAGATGAAAGAACATTTTTGACGAAATGAGACATGTCATGGCCGCCATTCTCCATATACAGTGACGGACTAGCGCACTCTGCACTCTTGGTATATGAGAGTTAAAAGTGACACTTTTGTTTCTTGGTTGGAGTTTGACTCTGTACTCATGTCCAAGTACGTCACTATGACGCGTCAATGCTACAAGATTCTGATTGGCTAGAGCTTATTAATCCCTCCTGTTGGTTTACTCTCTTTGGTTTTTTATGATATTGCAAGAATAATTTGTTTATTTTCTCTTTAACATGTTTTTTATTTATGTTATCAGTTCATTTATTTTTTAATTATAGCGTTATTTTTTGTTTTTATAGGTACTGTCACAGATTATGTTTTCTAGTCTGTGGTACTGTCAATTACAAAAATAAAAAATGCGTAAAAACCTTGTTTTATTTATTAAAGTGTATCTATTTTAGTCACTGATTTTGTTAATATAATGAAAAATATCAACGTGAAGAATTTCAAATAAGGGCGCGAAAATGTGAGGGTTACAGCAGCTGAAAGTAAGTAATTTTAACATCTTACATCAGCAACACTGTTCAGGATTTTCGAAAAATTGTCTCATGTAAACTGCCCCTTAGACGGCCTGCAAATCAAACCTGATTGATTTTTTCGACTTAATCCAAAAGTCGAATTTATTCATCTGAAGCCACTGGCAATTTGATTTTACTGAATACTCTTAGGATGTTGTTATTAATAAAATATTACCATCTTCTGTAAAGTCAAGGCCACGAACCCAATCCTCATGACCTGTCAGCTGACAAGCAGGTTCTAATTTGAAATCCGTTTCATCCATCTCCACGAATATTTGTATTTTGGAATTATCTAGAGCGCAAGCAAGAAGAACTTCTTTACTGTTAGGTAAAAATGAGAGTTTCAAACCTACTCCAATGTTATAATGCATATTTATGGTTTGGCTACAGATGAAGTCACCTGAAATGAACTCCAGGTAAATGAATTAAAATCCACAAATGAGAGCTTACCTGATGGGATTTTTCGCCACCAAACTTTGATACAGCAGTCCATAGAAACGCTAACCACCACTGTACTATAGCGATCATTTTCTTTGTACAAACCATCTACAATGTTCACATTGGAACCATGTCCTTCTAGAGTGGTTTTTTCATACCCTCCAGCATTCGAAGTCCAAACACATACGTTACCATCAGCAGATCCAGAAACAAGCTCGGTTTCTAAAGAAATGTTTCTGCCACTGAGCCATTTCACTGAATTCACACGTTTAGTGTGTCCGACAACGGAATCAATAACTTTTCCACCACTTCCGTACTGAAATGTCCAATTTCAGGATTCTGTTTACGAAAATGGAAAAAAACTACTTACATTTGGATCGTATATCATGACTGAATTGGATGCTCCATAACAAACTAGGTTGTTTTTGCCCCAATGTGCAATAGTTGGGGTTTGATTGCAATTGCAAGAAATATAACATCGATTTATTTTCATTTTCAAAACAAGACCTACAAAATTTTGAAAATTTAAGTTTAACCTTAAAACAAAACAAAATGACTTCTTCTTTTTTATTATGCTTTGTATGGATTTTTTTCTTCGGGAAATTGGCCAGGGCGCTTGGAAGTTATTAACATTTTTTTCTTCGCGAAGGAGCGACACCTATTATTATTTTGTTAAAGTGATATAAAGTAGTTCAGGTGTATCTTGCCCTGATCAGCAGTGCGAGGCCAACACACTTCCTCAACACTTTGTGAGCTCTCCCAGGCTTTCGAATGTGTATCACATGATATAGTTGCAGAAAAACTGAAGTACTATGAAATACCTCTCACTCTCATGAAATCATACCTTAGTAACAGATTCCAGTGTGTGACACTTGGTGGATTAAGATCGTAATTTCTACTAATTGGATATAGTGTACCCCAGGGTCCATACTGGGACTGTTACTTTTTATTATCTACAACGACTTATGCTCATTTCTTCATCCTAATAAATCCCTACTGATGTACGCTGATGACATTTCACTCATAAACTCAGACGCTGACTACGACAAATTGATAGAAAAGTTCCGTATCATAGAAAAAACACAAAGGACTGGTTTGCTTCAAATAATCTCAAAATCAATGACAATAAATCTCGAAGAATAATATTTACATCAAACCCAAAATATCAAAAGGAGCAAACCGTTGAACTACTATAGGAATTACTCTAGATGATTAACTATTATGTCCTGGCATCATTATGCATACTGTCCTACTTATTAGAAGACTCTGTTTATCATAATTTTCATCATTCGCTAACTGAAACGTGTAACTAGCGTCGACACTCTGAAGACTGATGCTTACTTTTCAATTTTCCATTCTCAACTCAGTTATGGAATAACACTATGGGGCAATTCATCTGGAGCACATAAGATTTTCAGAAAACACAAAAAGATTGTAAGGATTCTAGCAAATGTGGGCTACAGCTAGAGAACACTGTCGTCCAATCTTCATAACGTATGGAATATATGCCCTTTCCCTGCTAATACATATTCAGCACCATTATAGAAATACAAGAAAATTTCCAACATTTCTCGCTACAATCTGATCTGCACCAGCCACTCGACAAGATCTGCAAACCTAAGAATGCCTCACACCTAGACTTCGATTGTCAAAGTCAGTAAAGAACTATTTATAAGACTTTTTAATACCCTTCCTGAAAATTGGAGGGTCCTCAAGCCACACATATTTAAGCTTACTGTTGATGAGTACTTGTTAATCCACTGTGGAAGAATATTTGGAAACACCGGTTGTCTCACCATGTCTTTCCTCAAAGAGACTAAACTAACAAGGATGGTTTAATAAGCTCTAGCCAATCAGAATCTTGTATCATCAACGCGTCATAGTGACGTACTTGGATATGAGTACAGAGTCGAACTCGAACCAAAAGCAACAAAACTGTCAGCGGTAACTCTCATATACCAATATATAGTCCGTCACTGTCTATAGAGAACGGCGGCCATGACATGTCCAACTACGTCACATTTCGTCACAAATATTCTTTCATCTCTTTCTACTAGTGTCCCCATTGGCTTATGGGGATTAAACTCTCCTTGTTAAATAACTTTTAGTCTCCTTATGGTCTTTCCCCACCACAAACAGTATTATGATGCCTCATCGCATCTATATATATATATATATATATATATATATATATATATATATATATATAAGGATGGATTTAGCGAGGGGCAATATATGAAAATATAAGTAGAAAAGTTATTGGGTATATCCCTCAAAATGTTCTGCAACCGTAGACACGTGTTTCGAGCTTAAGCTCTCATCAGTACGGTAAAATATATATACTTCATTATATTTTATTTCACCTATAAACTGTTGCCGCTTAAAATTTACTGTTCTGCTCAGCCTATTACTTGTACTGCTCTGCGAATGAAAAATTTTACGGTCTTGAACTTTTCCGAGCTAGCATTTGTCATTTACTGTTACTTTTAATTGTGGAGTCTCAAGTATTGTGATTTTATTTCATGTACCTTGCTGACAAATGCATGTAAAAGTGTGTAACGTAGTCAATAAATATATATATATATTCATCTATCTATCTGTTTCAACTATTTTCGCTATATCATACGCCAACAAACTGAATTTAGTTGGCTTATATTTGCTCAGTGCCCCAATCCCAACATGCAGTCTTACCACAGACAAAAGTTCAAGGTGTAGTGTGATGCAGTATAATGTACACTACATATATATGTATATTTTGCATCGAGCCAATCCAGTGCGGTAATGTAAAGGGACGTTTTCAGCAACAAATAGCAGTGCAAAGTACAATAGCGTGAAACTTGCATATGCAAGTGTTTGTATATCATTCGCAGATGATTCCGCATATGACTTAATGAATATCTCTTCGTTCATATTTTCAAAGGAAACAGGAGATGTTTCGCAAGTGCACCCCATTGGAATCGATAAAAAATATATGCAATAGGATTTAGGAAACCTTGCAGACAACTTTGCCACCCCACATGATGTGCATGGTGACTTCTGCTAGGAATCTCCAATACATTATAGTTCAACGGTCAGAGAGAGCAGGGGGTACAGTAGTTGTTTTCTGTTCGACGAAAACATTTAATGTATTGGTTTCCCAATTTCAGTAGAACTTCACAGTATTAATTATGAAAATATGAAATGGACATTATCAAAATCGGAAACTATGGAAAAATGCTCGAACCTCTCAGGTTACCATCAAATCTCCTTGAACGTCAATAACGCTCGTAACATAAGGTTCATTCGTTTACATCGTGGTGTAGCACTTTCCTGCACTTAGTGTAATTCACACTCGATTTTTGTATTCGATTGTCTATTGAATTCCTTATTTCTTTTGTTTAATTTGCACTCTCCTACACTCGTTTCAAAATTTAGTGTAAATCACACTACTCCACACTACACCACGTTTTAAACGAATGAGCTTCAATGAACCTATATTCATGGCCACGTGGAAACGTCAAAGCACATTAGGTTTGTTTATATGTAATAATAAAGCCACTCTCGGCATTTATTTGACAAATGTCCATTTCTCTCCAATACTTGTTATTCAACTGTCTTTCTCTTTTGAAAAAAGCTGCTCGGATCAGCTTTATTCTTGCAAACGAACGAACTCACTATCACAAATATCATGTTTACTTTTTTAAATAAATACAGAGTACTCAACCTTTAACCTCTCTTATATGAGGTCAAATTTCATTTTTTAATTTCTTACAACTCACACCCAAAAGCTTGTTGAAAATGGTTCTTTCAAAACCTCTGATAAATGCCCTAAGTTTTTATTTCGGACAACTGTATGAACATCCTTTAAGAACCAAAGCCTTAACCTGGTAAGTAACTAGAAGTACTGGAAACATGTTATTTATTTGCCGATTTCTAGCTGTGCTTTAGCAACAGCTGGCAGCTATGTTTCACAAAGGATAGCTAGTGATAAGGTTCTCAATTATCAGAGCCTCATTGCTTATGGAGTCTATGGGTAGGAAAGTAATTCAAAAAGTCAACCTCACCACTGACCATTTAACTAATTTTCAGATTGTTTCTTGGTGGCACTATTCCTCATTACTTCTATGGTTTCTTAGAACGAGCAGTGCCTGAGGATGCATCTTTCGCCCTAGCAAAAAAATTGTTCCTTGAAAGGCTTGTTTACTCACCCCTTTATCAAGCATTTACTTTGTATGTACTTGCAAGGCTTGAAGGGAAAGATCACAAGACGGCTGTGAAACAACTTCAGGCTCTTTACTGGGTAGTACTTTCTAGTAGCTGGAAGTATTTGACTGTTATTCATTTGCTCAATCTCAGTGTTGTTCCTCCAATGGTAAGTATTCAATATTGGTATTCTGTGTGACTTGGTAGTGATTGAAGTGGAGATCAGTATGAATGTCTAAATGCACATAATTATACTGTGATGTTTTTGGTCTGAGTTGGTAAACTATTCAAAAGTATTAGGTCCCTATTGAATATTGAGTCTCACAATATGTTTTCAGTTGTTACATTCACAGTTCAAGCTCTAGTGTTATGAGTATGTACATTACCTAAATTCGTCAGTGAGGTAGGTTGGTAACATTTCAGTTTGAACACAAAACCCAACATATACCACAGTTTCCGATATTACTGAACAGTACTGCCCAGCAAATGTAGAATCTATCCCTCCCTATGGTTTCTATGGGGAGAGAAGAGACCTAATATACTTGGCAGTACTGTTCAGGAATATCGGAAACTGACCATTATAGTGGATTCTTTGCTTTACTGGCATTAATGATATTATTATTTTTATTATTATTAATATATCTAGCATGTTCTTTATTGAAATACAGTTGTTACACATAAGTAAGTATAGCTCTCATGACTTGATTTTGTATTTTTTAGTAGTACTCAACAGGTCATTCTTGAAAAAAAATAAAAGCATTCCACAGTAATCAAAATGTATCAAAAAGTTTTCACCAATGGAAAACATTTTATTATTAATATTTCAGAAAATTTTATCCCTATAAAATATTGGTGCTTTGGAAAATTTCCCTTGAATCCTCCAAATTCCTAAATTCCCAAACGGTATTACAGTGGAGAAAATAAGAATTTTGCTCATGACGAACCCTTGTTGTTGATGATATCAAGAAATGAATTCAGAAAAGTTGTCACAATTAGAAACTAAATCCATAATTGAAATTACAGCCCCCTGAACAACAAACTTTTTTAACCCATTTTTTGTTTTTGGCCTCGCAAACAATACAAGGAACTCAAATACACCTTACACCTCTCTCTCTCTCTCTCTCTCTCTCTCTCTCTCTCTCTCTCTCTCTCTCTCTCTCTCTCTCTCTCTCTCTCTCTCTCTCATCCCTTCAATAACATTTTGAAGTGAAATTTGGTCTTATTTATTATTTGGGCAAGGTTATCAATGTTTGTTGAAAATGGTTGTGATTTGTGTAGGGTATTTTGGTGCTGATTTGATATTTCACCCTGTATGTAAATATGTACATAATAACTACCATTATGAATAAATTGAAGAAACTTAGTGAATTAATTAACTTATTGAATCTGAACAAATAATACAAATCTTTAAGTTTACACATGACTTTATTCAAAATGTTATCTTAGAAGATAGTACTAAAAAGTTTGTTGCTTATGCGACTATGATTAAAAATTTTGATATTGTTTTCAATTGTTAATAATTTTTCTAAATAAACTTTTTCGATATTATCGAAAATAAGGGTACTTTACTCTTGTTTAAAATTCCTATTTTTGTTCTACCCCATATATCGTTTTGGAATTTGGAAATGTGATACCTCCACTGCACACTGCTCCAACTTTTTTGAAGAAATAAATTTTCTGACAAATGGATAATAAAAACGTTACCCATATGATGTGCTCTGTATAATGCCAAATTTATACTAATATTTCAGTGATCACTTTCTGAGATGTGTGGCATCAAATACAGGGACTGTCATATAAACTGTTCATTAGGAGTTATATCAATGATTCCACTGGAATGAAATTCTGTAAATTTGGAACATCACATACGTTTGTTCGTTTTTTCACATAAACAATTGATTTGAAATATCGTCGGTGGCATAGCACTTCCTGTTAAACCGGACATAACACATTGTATATCTTAGATTTGGTGATTCGTCTCGCATCATGCGTGTCCCCTATTATGCAGCTGGTTATCGGAAAGAAAAAATATGGAACTTATGAGTAAACTTCCTTCCTCGCACTTCTTTTTCCCTCTCCCTTCCTACCTTCTTTTTCCTACTTTCATTTCTTTTTCTTCCTTCATTCCTTTCCACCCTTCTTTATTTCCTCTTCCTCCATTCCTTTCTTTTTCTTCCTTTTCTACATGTTCTTCCTTCCTTTATCGCAAAATAAATTAGTCACATACCGGGTTGACGGCTTGTTTTTGAAGAAATATAAACTCGAATTGATATCAAAACCAACAAAAACTATTGAAAAGAGACTGAGATCTGCTAAAGACTCGAGATATTGTATGCAGTCTTAAGTCAGGTTAGACTCACAAGTATATGGCTGTCAATCTGACCCCCTTCCCCTGTAAAAATATATGACAATAAAAAAATATCTAATTGTGGCCATTCTATGTACTCTTATGAATACTTGCGTATTTTTTAGCCTTACATTTTCATTGAAATGCATCGTTATATTTTGAGATACGAGAAACTAACATCAAAAAACAAATCATTTTCTAACCTTGTGATTTGTAGCTGATTTCCATGCAGTAAGTAGTCGTATTCATGTTATCACTTTGGTGCAATACGATCGATTTAACATAAGTGGGGTTAAAATTATTAATTGTGCTTTTTGTTGATGTTATTTTTTAACACCTGTTTGAAAGTGAATGTCAACTACAACTAGGTAATTATAGAATAATTTTGTGAATCTCAGGTCCCCACGTACTTAATTGCAACCCCCTTATGATCCAGATTCGGCTCCATGCGACTTATTTATTTTCCAAATATAAAATAAAATATCTGTCATTGAAACAAAGCAATCTGACTTTTTGGAGGGCTTGAGAAACAGTTGGAAAATTACTAGTCAAAGAGAATAAAGCTAAAAACAAATCATGGAAAATGAGAGAGTTCAGCTCTAGATTTGGCAATATTACTTCCAGATTTTCCCAGGGGTCCCACTTGGGGCCTCTTCGCTTTCAACGATATATCCAGTTGTTTCTTCTTTTGTGATTTTTTAATGTACGATGATGACCTGAAAACATGTCACATCGTGACCTGTGACAAACGGCTACTTAAGTTTTTGGACGATAATGTGTTGCTAGCAAAAGAACAAAATGGCTTTTGTAAAGGTAAATCAACATACAAGCAATATATCAAGCCATTGAAAAATGTTTACACCATTTGAACCTTTTGACCAGTCAAAAGCATTTGTCAGTGTAAACCATAAAATTTTATGTAATAAACTTAATAAGTATGGAATTAAAGGCCCATCTATGAAACTAATAAAATCTTATTTGATTGAAAATGATAACTCGGGGAATGTAATAAAAAAAGGTGTGCCACAGGGATCAATCCTAGGCCCATACTATATATATTGTACACAAATGAAATACCAAATGTGGTTAATGAAGATATAGTTTTATATGCTGATGATATATCAGTCATTGTGAAGGAAAAAACTCTCAGTTGGTAATGACAAAGACAACAAATGTGCTAGATATATTGAACAATTTCTTCACAGCAAATGACCTACTTCTTAATATTGACAAAACTCAAATAATTCATTTCGCAAATAGATTTTGCCAGAGTTCAACACTTTCGAATATAATAATCAAAATTTGAACATGTGCAATCAGGTAAAATTTTTGGGACTTTGAATAGATATAATACTAGACTGGAAAAATCACATGGAATATTTATCGAAAAATATGGCAAAATATTGCTATGTATTGAGAATACTGCCTGAACATGTCTCAACCGAAGCTGCTCTCTCCACGTACCAAGCTTATATTCATTCTAGGATTAAAAATGGAATTATTTTCTGGGGAAACTGTAGATATTTCTAGGATACTCATACTTCAAAAAAATATGTCAGGTATATTTATAAGATGAAAAAAAAAACGATAGCTGCATATTACAATAAATTTCCGCTTACTCTAAGAAATCTTCCAGTTTCAACTATAAAATGTCGTTTGAAAAACTACCTCTCAGGAAAACCTTACTATAACTTACAGGAATTTTTAATGATAGTTACCTTATGAATGTTTTGATAATATACTTTTTTTTTTCATGTGGTCAATCTACTTATGTGGTAATGTTGATTATGTATATACAGCTTTTATTTATTACTGACATGTTCCACACTCCTCGGAGTTTATATGTGTACATATTATGTAACCGTAGCAAATAAATGATCTATCTACCTATCTATATATACAACTAACCCTTACAAAGCATTCTTGACTCCGACTCTCTGCTTTATTTTTGCTTTTTGCCAACCTTTTTCTTTTCATGATTTTTCCTTTCGCACGAACATGAAGGGCTTTTGCTTTTGAATATTAATGGCGCTTATTACGCTTTCTTCTAGAGGGTGGTGTACTGATACGACGGTTGCAGTGGTAGATCTACGATTTTTGGAGACCTCTGCTTAATAATTTCTGGGACCCCTACCCTCACTTAGTGTTTTTTTTACCAATTGTTATTATTAATATAAATACCTACCAAGTACCAACTACCATATTTTTTACAAATACAAAAAAAAACAAAACCAAATATTTATTGATAAAAATAAGTATATAAGAGACGGATGAATTTTATTGTTACGATCTTTTCCTCGGAATGAAGATTCTCAATATATCAAATTGTTTCAAAAATATTTTTCTCATTTAGTGTTTCATGCTTGTACAATACTGCCCTCCTTAGTAATAACGTCCTATCTGCATTTCTGGCTATATTTTTGATAATATATTATATTCGCCAATTCGTATGTGCTTCAGTATTCCATTATATCATCTTAGAAATATGTCCTAACTACAAAATACTCCTATAATACATGTTAAAATAGTCCAATTTGATCAATATAATATATTATCAACAATACAGACAAAAATGTAGATAGGACGTTTTAACTTAGGAGGGTAGCATACTCTTGTACAGAGAGTTCATTGCATGAAGCTAGATACAAAGAAATTCTCTGTTGAATAGTATTTGATGTATTTAATATTTTGTGATATATTTTATTCTGTGTTTTGAGATTGGGAGCATATTTTATTGTGCGTGCATGTATGTATTTTTGTGAAAACACTTATAGTTATGTTTATATTATAAAGAAAGCTTTATCAACAAGGTATTACTTTAGACAATGAAGCATATAACCTACCTGTATATCTGTCTACGGGACATAGCTTATATTTATCAGTAGACTTCGTAGGTCAACTAATTTTTTTTAATCCTTTATTTTCAGATGCGAGTTCTCATTACCAACCTGATGGGATTCTTTTGGACCATATACGTAGCAAATAAAAGACGCCAGCAACAAATTAAAAGTAAATCAAAGTGAGAAAATGTTCTTCAGTTCTTGAAGATTTTTGTTGTGGGAATACAAAATGGTGAATTGCTATTATATCCATATCATTCTTGGTGGTTGTATACAAATATTGTTATTTTTTTAAATGGTATTCAAAATATTCCAGTATTCCATTAGGTACATTCCAAATAACCTTAAGGAATCATTGTTGTATATATTTCTATTTTGATAATGTTGAGTATAACGTTATACATTAAACATGTGTTTCAATCTCCCTCACTCCTTACTCACTTAGTGTTAAACATAATCTGATAACTGCACTGCAACGACCTGTCGTCTAGACATTTATTAGAGACAGGGCTGGCGCAACCAGGTCTGCCGCCCTAGGCAAAACGTTACATTTGCCGCCCTTCCACTACCAAAAAAATCCAGATAATATCCAGAAGACAACAACTGTAGTGCATACTGAATAAACAGCGAAATGGAATAATGGATTGTATTAACTTATAACACAATCATTTTCATTAACAGTAATATATTTATAATATATTTTTCTTTGATCATGATTAACTGTGGAATAGAAACACGATGGCGTTTCATCTATAGCATATCATAGTCATTCAGTTCTGGAGAAATTTTCTTATTTCTCCCGCCTTAATGCTTTCGAGTTTTCTGTTTTTGAAAAATGAATGAATTTAATTTTTTTTGTCGCCCCTAAAAAGTATCCGCCCTAGGCGGTCGCCTGACTCGCCTACTGGACTCGCCAGCCCTGATTAGAGAGCATTGCAAAGTAACCAATCTTAGTGAATCGAAAACTCAGAAATCTGGTTTCGAGATAAATGGACGGTATTTTAGAAAAAGTTAATTAATTAGCGGACAAAAGCAAATTGGTATATGGTGTGGGGAGAAGGTATAATTATTCGAGATCATTAAGAGAACTTACTTGGTTGATCCTTTCGTGACATAACATGACTTTTGAAGTTCCTGAAGTTGTTGCGGCGTTGGCGTTGGAAAGGTACCTTTCTTCGAGCACAGTCAACGTGGAGAAAGTTCTTCGTTCTTGCGGTTGATAGTTGATAGTCACACGATATATTTCTATGAAAAATAGTTACTGATGACAACATTCAGGAAGCGAAATCACTCGACGTCAGAAAACTTTGCCAGGAATCTAACGGATTTAATTGTCGTTGACTGTAACGTTATTCTTATCTTGCAAGATGCGCGCCGATTTGAGGGAAATCGTCGTATCCAAATTCTGTAGACGGCATCTGGAAGTAGAGATTAATATCTACAATTTGTATATTTCTGATTTTTACCTGAGAGGTGGGAAATGTGTTGAAAATGTCACTGAAAGTTGATCAAAACCACAGTAATTATTTCTGTGATCAAAACGCTTCAACGTGCTTCCGAAGTCACCTGAAGTCGCACTGATGTTAAGTTAATACGAGTTGAGTTTGGGCTACTTCAGGTGCACTTTGAAGCATTTAGAGTAACTTCCAGTGACATTTTCAACACATTTCCCACCTCTCAGGTGAAATTCGAAAATATACAAATTGTTGATATTGATCTCTACTTATTCCATATGCCGTTTACAGAATTTGAGTAAGATGGATTGCCCTTAAATCGGCGCATTTAAAAAGATTTGCCATTAAAAATTGTTCATAACGCGATTGTGCAAAAACTACGTAACGGATAGAAACCATCTTGCTCACAGTTGAACCAAATGCTATTATCATTTTCCGCAATATTGTTTGACCACCTTCAAATTTATAAAAATTATGAATTTTTGATAAATGGTCCCTTTTTCGAGGTTTTCCCGGATTTTCTCAGTGAAAAATGCACCGATCTGGGCAAATAAAAAACCATTTTGTAGGTTTTATAAATCTCTACAAAAGTTCCATTGACTGTGAAACGATTCATAATCTTTGAGATATTTACAAAAAACTAAAAAAGTTGTAATTTTTATCACTATTTCTTGTTTAAAAAAATTCCACAAAACGATTTTGCGGGGGCGACAACTGGGGTTTTCATTTACGAACTATCTTGTAAAAAGTAGTATAGGCCGTTTCCGTTTTTTATTTTGTGTGAAGAGAGCCTCTTATTTTTATCTACAGCTTGGCCTATCAGTCCATGATTTACTTTTTATCTCGATAATGATAATAATAATGATATAAGTTTATTTACCAAATATGAGTCACATATACATGAGTATTGCTACCTTGCTAAATAAACTGAGAAAAAAGTCACTAAAGGTTTAACCTGTGCGTGACACAATAAACAAATCAATATAAGATAAAACAACTGCAACAATAATGGTAAATATAATCTATACTAATTAAAATCGACAAGTAAAACATGTTTAATTAAAATAAAATCGACAATTTAAATAATTTAATTAAAATAAAATCAACAAGTGAAATAAGTTGATTAAAATAAAATCAAAGGGGCGTTTACAATGAAGTGAATGGAACAATTGGTACAAACAAAAATGAGAGCTTCAATCATCAACATCATGAACGAATTATACCTACCCATTCACATTAATTCCCTATTATAGTTTTAGCATTCATCATTGTTTAAATATTTCTATTTAAACATTGGTTTTATACAAGTACTTCTTGGCATTGTTTAATAGAATGTAAACAATGCTATTGTATTTTTGTAATTGGCCCTATTATAGGTACACAATATTATTTCTTGGGATACAGTTCATTGCTGTTTTTTCCAAATTTATTGAGTTTCCACCTTCGCGCCATCTTACGGATTAGCTATAAAAACTTGTAGTGGGTGAAACCACAAGCTAGAGAAAACAAACATGCGTCTGCCTCGCACAACCTTCAGTTTACGATGACAACCGGTAGATGGCGGAAGGTACACTGAAACATTTTTCTATTCATTGACTAATTAAAAATTAATTTCTTTATGGTTCTATTAGTTCTAGGTTCTATTATACAGTCATACAACAACCTCCAATTTTTTGTAGGAAGCCTAAATGCTAAAATGGGCCCCACGGACTATTCGACTTCCTGAATGGGAATTTCTAGAGAAAAGTCGAAATTTATCTAAAAATGTAGACAATTTCAACCATTTTAATTACTCAAAAATAGTATTTTGAAGTTTTAATTTTTTTGTGATCGTAAAACGAGAAAAAACCTTGGGGAAGTTTTTCCGTATTTTATTCGACGTTTTTTCCCTCGTTTCACTGAGGCACTTTGAGTTTATCGTTTTCGTATTACGGATTCGTCCCAATCAGGTGATTGGATATTGAGAACGTCCGGAAAATGTTACCTGTTTTTTCCGGACGATTTTCTGAGAAATAGTGATTCGCTAGAACCCAAAATGTGGCTAAACAGTCGAACGAAACCAACCTTTCAAAATTGCAATCGATAAAGCTCTGAGCAAACGAATCCAATGAAAATAGTTTTTCAAAAAAACCGATCGGAAATTGGTGAAAATGTCTTAAATGTAGAATTGAAAATGCGCTTCAGACATATCGAATATTTCGGAAGCAATTGACCAATTTTCAAATTCATAGAAGATCTTTTTTAATCGCCTTCCATAAATTTAAAAATAATGCAATTTTTTTTTTTAAAACAGAAATGTTTTGGGAGATCGTTTCGACCGATGATGAACCCTTTACTCCCAAATACATCTATTACGTAGGCTTATTATGACAAGTACTTGTCAGAAAACAAGTACTCCCCTGGCTAAGACCACGACGGGTATTGAATTAAATGTAACAGATACAACATAAAACATAATTCTGCTGGTTGGCCACAGAGGGCACTTGCAACTGCGTCCTCTGATGCTTTGAGGAACGTTGCACAAGTATCTGTTAAATTTAATTCAATACCCGTCGTGGTCTTAGCCAGGAGAGTACTTGATTTCTGACAGGTACTTGCCATAATAAGCCTACGTAGTAGATGCATATGGGAGTAAAGGGTTCATCATCGTTCGGCAACGACTGTTCGTTACCAAATGATCTCCCAAAACATTTATGTTTTCACCTAAATCTCTTAACCCGGAGATTCGGAGTGTTCTCCCTCTGCTCGCTAGGTGGAGCGGCCTAGAAACCGCTTCGTCGCGTGAACCAGAGTTGACCAAGCAGCGGAGTGTGTAATGATTTGGACGGGGAACAGAAGGCTTCAGTGCTGTCTGTGTTGACCTACCCTTGCACTGATGAGAGGTAACAACTTCGAAACTAGTCTGCAGGTGGTGACCCTGTCCAAATCAAAACATAATTCTGCTGGTTGGTCACAGCACTTGCAACTGCGTCCTCTGATGCTTTAAGGAACGTTACACAGATATCTGTTAGATTCAATTCAATACCCGTCGTGGTCTTAGCCAGGGGAGTAGTTGTTTTCTGACAGGTACTTGCCATAATAAGCCTACATGATGTTCTTGGACAGATCTACAAAAAGCGTATACAAAGTGTTTTCATATCTTAGAAAATTGTAGTTTTTTTATAAAAACACAATAAATTCAATTACGGCCTTCTGAAAACCTACAAAAAATGTCCATGTAATTTTTCCGTTATATCGATAATACGGGAAATATAAAAAAAACGAAAAATAAGAAACTAAGAAAAATGTTACAATTTTTTTCTAAAAACACTAATAATTCGAAAACGAAAAAATATATCGAAAAAATCAATATAAATAGTTTGATTGTCCTCAAACAGATCTACAAACATTTTTCATGAATTTTACAATATCTTGAAAAATAAACAAAATATTGAATTATCTTTCATGAAACCACCAAATACTCGAAGACGTTGACAGATTTTCAAATTGCATTATATACATTTTTTGATTACCTTTTATAAACCTACAAACAATGTCCAAGAATTTTTTCCGTAATATCAATAGTCCGAAAAATATTTCCAAAAACGAGTAATAACGCAAAAAGTGTCAACTGCTAAAGTGTATAAACGCTCAATGGAACTTTCATTAGTCCAGGTGCATTAGTGCTATTATTGATACGTTGATAGTACTGTGAAATTTGTAAAATGGTTGCGAACAAGTGTTCAACCTGCGACGAAAGCGTCGGCGATAAGTCAGTTGTCTGCGATAGCTGCCATATCATCCTACATCCGTTAGAGCTTAAGTGCCTCGGAACATCGAGCTGTTGTCATCCAGAAGAGATCCTTATTCTTCTTTTGCTCTGATTGTCGTCTAGCGTTCAAAAGCGTTCCCAAAATATTTAGAGAAGTTGAAAACCTCAAGTCCGAATTAACCTTACTCAAAGAGAAAATCCAAAAACTAAAGGACGAAAGGAATAACCTCCCAGTGACCTAACCTAACCTTTTCAGTCCAACGAAATTATCAACAAAAGAGGAATTATCCTTGATCTCATTTTATCACCTACAGATATTACAGTAATGAAGGCTTTAGACACTCTAATTCCTGAAGACTCCCATCATCCCCCACTGGAATGTAATTTGCCACTCATAATACCTAATGATTACTCGTCTGGCGAAGAGTATTACTATGACTTCCTCCACGTTGACTTTTCAGCTATTAGCTCGTCCCTTGAAGCTATTGATTGCGATGGCTCACTACATGGAAAAGAGCTCTCTGATATGGTTTCTATTTTTTACGACATTCTTTACTCCATCATCGACCGCTTTGTTCCGCAAAAAAACACATGAAAAGAAATTCCCATGCTGACATTCCCCCGAGCTGAAGAAATTAACACACGAGAAGAAATCAGCGCACAAGATCTACATGAGCTCATGGTGCCCCGAAAGCTATGCAGCATTCAGTTCTCTAAGATCAAGATGTAAATCTCTATCAAGACAATGCTACATAGATTACATTCAACGTACTGAACACTCTATTATTAATAATGTTAAATCCATTTGGAAATTTGTAAGCAGCAAAAGGTTAGGTAATACTATACCTGATACAATGACTCATGGTGATTTAACTGCTCGTAATGGGATAGATATTGCCAACCTTTTCGCTAACCAATTTTTTTCAGTCTATTCAAATCAATCCTTACATCCTTACGATACTCCTATTACATCTGTGGTTAACGTGTCCAACTATCACATTGAAATTTCGAAAATCTATGAAAAACTGTCCGAACTTAACACCAACAAAGGCCCTGGCCCTGACGGAATTCCTCCTTCTTTTCTTAAATCATTTAGCTTCATTTTATCTCGCCCACTCTTTTATATTTTTAATAAATCTCTATCATCAGGCGAATTTCCGGATTACTGGAAAACCTCATATGTCACTTCAATATATAAATCTGGCCGAAAATCTGTCGTGAGCAACTATCGTCCCATTTCTATACTTAGCGCTATATATCCCCAAAGTTTTTGAGAGTATCATATTTGATTTCCTTTCTTACGATTGCTCAGCAATAACAGGGACTCGGCAATTTGGATTTACATCCAAAAAATCAGACGAGCTAGGTCTTATCACGTATGTCAATTTTCTGTCAGAAGCTCTGAAAAGGGGATCACAAATTGACTCTGTGTACACTGATTTTTCCAAAGATTACGACAAAGTCAATCACGAGCTCCTGATTCATAAACTTCGATTTTACGGCTTTAACGGTACAGTATTGCTACGGCTGAGGGGCTATCTCACGGAAAGAACACAAATTGTCAGGGTTAATCACTACTATTCGCATTCCATCGCAGTTACCTCGGGTGTCCCACAAGGATCGCATTTGGGACCACTGCTGTTTAACCTTTTTATTAACGATCTCATTAGCTGTTTTCAAGAAAGTGAAGCCTTGCTGTTTGCTGACGTCCTGAAATGTTATAAAATAATCAGAAACAAGGCTGATTCACTAAGCCTACAAAATGACATAGAATGCTTCCAAATGCAATATTCTTCGTTTCCACCGAACCCAACATCCAATCACCTTTGATTACAGCATAAATAATTCTATCCTTTATTTAGTTATTGAAACCAAAGATATAGGTGTGACTCTAGAATCCACGCTACAAATCCCACATTTCCACTGTAACTCAGAAATCTATGAAGATGCTAGGCTTTATAAAGAGAACCATCTGCGACTTTACTAACATCACGGCTATTAAATCCCTTTACTTTTCTCTCGTTAGACCTCACCTAGACTATTGCTCATAAGTTTGGTCTCCCCATTATGAGACATACAAAATGAAGCTCGAGGCTGTTCAGCACAACTTTCTTAGATATATAGCCTATAAGATGCAGGCATGCGACTATACTGTATTAGAACGCATATTGAACCTACCTTCTCTTGAGGTAGGTACGCAGGAAACAAAGAGACCTAATACTTCTATTTAAGATTGTCAATGGACTCTGTAACAGCTCGGAGCTTCTCTCTAAAATATCCCTATTTGTCCCCAGTCTTGCAACTAGACAGGTACAAACCTTTTATGTTGCATTTCATAGATTCAACTACTCATACCACAGCTTCATCTCCAGATCTCTGTGATTGGCCAACTCCTTGGACAATCTTCAAATCTTCAACAAATCAGTCCCTCGCTTCAAAAACCATATTCTTGACCTTGCTATTTGATATTTAATACTCAATATTTATATATATATATATATATATATATATATATATATATATATATATATATATATATATATATATAGTAGAAGGGTAGTTTTTGCTGACTAGTTAGGATACAAAGCAGGAAATTTTTGGGTATAGCAGCAAGCAAAACGTGTACTCTTTTAACACTATATTTCCGATATTTCAACAGTGAATACTGTCATCTTCAGGGAAGCTACAAGTAACAAGCAAAATTGTACGATTAATGGAAAGAAAACTTTGAAGAAGAACCACTTACTGTGTTGATGAGAATGATTGCTATGGATGTAATATTAAAAATTATAAACAACATGTCATGTAAGTCACATGTGACAAAGATGAACAAAACACATTAAAATACGTCAAACAATAAAAATATTAATATTAAGTCATTGTTATAAAATTTGTTTAAACATTTATTTGAATTATCTCCACACGTGGAGAGATTCAAATGTAACATAAGAAATTTGGTTAGGATTATTCGACAACAGACAGTTGACATTATTGACATTAGATGTCAGACACTTTTGAAGTGTGACACGAAACCACGAATTGGCCGCTGCTAGTGGGTGAAATTAACCAATTGTCTCAACTCAAAAGAGATGAAGTGTTCCCTAAGGGAGAATTATTTAAGTTATGTGTAATATTATTGTCGATGAGGAGTAAATATGAATAAATTTCACTTAAGTGATTAACGTCAGTTTTTTTATTTAAGCAAGAATCTGATTGAGAGATGAAAGCCATTTCCATGAAAAGTCTTTTAGTGGTATTGTTATATATATACAGGGTGTCAATTTGAAAACTTCCCACCCTTAATATCTTCCTTCCAGTAAACAATATGAGTAATCGAAAAAACAGGTCAATTTTATTGTCAAGGGGGACACTTTCAAGGACTATTTGTAGCCCTCGTGGTTCAACCCCCTAGGAGGGGTAGATGTTACCCTTAGAATTTTAAATGGGAAGGGGGGTCAAGTGGCACATCATTTTGATGGGCGTTCAATTCTTGTTCCAATGGTACCCTGACTTATTATTTTTTGATGAGCATTTTCCGAAAAATTGCGTTCTAAACTAACAGAAGTAATTATTAGAACGCCTATACTGAGATGCATGGTTTGGCCAGAACTGGTTAGAATATTAGGTGGTACCGTTCCAACCCTTTATTAGGGGTAACATTAGCCATTAGCTCCAAACACTTTACATAAAAAAGTAGTCTAATAGTAAAACGTAGATGGTAGTAAAGTTGTGTTTATTAAATGCTGAATTTTTAAGTGTCATCGCAGAAATTGTACAGATAGCCTTCCTTTTTTGCTACTTCTGCTGTAAAAAGTTTCTGTTTTCCGGCAAAAAATTGGTTAGCAAATTTGAACTATGTGGTAGTATTGTGAATACCGTTGTACCTGTTGGGCTGTTTAGGAATTACTTTAATAAGTGTATAAAAGTGTAAAAATGGTTTACATTCTTCTAGACAGAATTGAAATGATTGTAATTTATGGCGAAGTTGGAAAGTGCGCACGAAGGGCGGCATGTCTTTTTAACGAAATTGTAATGTAAGTCACCGGTATGTGCTTGATTTGGTGAATAAGTTTTACGAAACTGGTTCAGTGACAAATAAAAAAAGAAATAACCCCAGAGTACTAAATGAAGCAGCTCAAATTGAAGTTTTGGGAACATTTGCTGCAGAGCCCACGAGCTCCTTACGATCAGTATCAGAACAGACGGGAATGTCACGCGAGACTATAAGAAAAGCATTGAAAATGCATAAATTTCATCCATATAAAATGCAGATTCTTCAAGAGCTCCACGAGGATGATTATGATAGAAGAATAGAGTTTTGTGAAATCATGTCTCATCGAGTCAATACCATCCCTAATCTTCTGTTAAACATCTGTTTCAGCGATGAGTGTTCATTTTTTCTGAATGGCAATGTTAATAGACAAAATTGTCGCTATTGGAGTGACGAAAACCCACATATTTTTCGGGAAGGGCATACACAACACCCACAAAAAGTTAATGTTTGGGCTGGTATTCTTGGAAATGCCATTCTTGGTCCATTATTTCTGGAAGAAAACTTGACTGGCAATCTGTACCTTGATATGCTTGAAGAGACTATCGATCCTCTTATAACTCACGAGCTAGAAACTCAAATTGATGCAGAAGGTAATGAACTTTTGCAGGAGGATCTGTTACATTTCCAGCAGGACGGTGCTCCACCTCATTATTTTCTTCCCGTCCGACAGTGGTTAAACGAGAGATTTCCGGGTAGATGGATTGGCAGAAGGGGAGCAGTTGAATGGCCTCCGAGATCACCGGATTTAACACCCTTAGATTTCTTTCTTTGGGGGCATCTTAAATCCGTTGTTTATAAAACACAACCTTCTGATATTGACGAACTTAAAAGACGAATTACAGCAGCATGCCGGTCAATTCCTAGTGAAGTTTTCCGTAATGTTAGAGGGGAGTTCGAAAACAGACTGTATTACTGTTTAGAGCAAAATGGACAACATTTCGAACAGCTAATAAGATAAGCGTGAGTAGATTTTATGTTGGAAATGTCTTTCTCGCAAATTAAATTTTATTGTGTAGAAGGAAAATAACCACCAAATAAAAAATCCCATGCGTAATAAATTTATTCCTGTCATTCAAGGGTTGGAGCGGTGCCACTTACTCTTCTAACCATTTTTATTAAAGGGAGTCAATACAATAATGCATCTCAGTATAGGCGTTCTAATAATTACTTCTGTTAGTTTAGAACGCAATTTTTCGGAAAATGCTCATCAAAAAATAATAAGTCAGGGTACCATTGGAACAAGAATTGAACGCCCATCAAAATGATGTGCCACTTGACCCCCCTTCCCATTTAAAATTCTAAGGGTAACATCTACCCCTCCTAGGGGGTTGAACCACGAGGGCTACAACTGGTCCGTGAAAGTGTCCCCCTTGACAATAAAATTGACCTGTTTTTTCGATTACTCATATTGTTTACTGGAAGGAAGATATTAAGGGTGGGAAGTTTTCAAATTGACACCCTGTATATATATATATATATATATATATATATATATATATATATATATATTACAGCTTTTGCTCTTTTGTTGGGTTTAGTGATACTTGGCCTACATGAATCAGACTTGATTATATTGCTACTCAAGTGTACTTTTTTCTTTTTTTTTTTATTTGATTTAATTGTTATCTAATAATACTGCAACTGTACTAATCACATAATTTACCTTCTAACCACTTTAATGTATTGTATTAACTACTTGTATACAGGGTGTTTCATAATAAATGCGCAGGACTTCCGGATGTGATAGCTCGTTCAAAAATATGAAAAAAAGTTTCTATTAACTTACCCTCTAAAATTCAACATTTTCGAGATACAGGGTGTTGAAATTTAAAAAAAAAATATAGTTTTTTGCGAATATCTCTGGAACCGTTGATCGCACAAAAACAGATTTTGAAAGCATTTTCTACTCATAATAAGCTATGTTTTGTGCAGAATTTTTCATTTTTTTAAATTCATAATTGGTGAAGATTTTGAAGGGGTAGTGGGTGTTTTTTCTCCAACTTCTACGCCACTGGAACAAGTATAATTTTAACCGCCAATGTTTTCTACACAAAAAAGGTACTCTTGGTCATAAGCTCTAAAGTTGACCGTTTTCAAGAAAAATCAACTTTCATGTTGAAAAACATGTTACATTTTTTTAAATAATTTTTTACCTAATTATACAAAATTTATTTAAACGTTAAAACAAGTAACAAAACCAAACGTTGACTTCTTAATTGCAAAATAAAAAAAAACAATAACAATTATACTCAGTTGAATTGTTGGAAATGTCCGCCGTTAGTTTCAATGCACGCAGCAATTTTTCGAGGAAAAAACATTATTTAAACAACATGAAAGTTGATTTTTCTTGAAAACGGTCAACTTTAGAGCTTATGACCAAGAATACCTTTTTTGTGTAGAAAACATTGACGGTTCATATAGCAGGCTCAAAACTGTACTTTTTCCAGTGGCGTAGAAGTTGGAGAAAAAAACACCCACTACCCCTTTAAAATTTTCTGAAATTATGAATTTGAAAAATAAAAATCCGCACGAAACATAGCTTATTATGAGTAGAAAATTCCTACGAAATATGTTTTCTGTGCGATAAACAGTTTCAGAGATATTCGCAAAAAAGGATTATTTTTTTTAAATTTCAACACCCTGTATCTCGAAAATGGTGCATTTTAGAAGGTAAGTTAATGGAAACTTTTTTTCATATTTTTGGACGAGCTATCACATCCTGAAGTCCTGCGCATTTATTATGAAACACCTTGTATACTACTGTAATACCTTAACCTGAATTGGGCTTGCCCGTTTAAATAAATAAATAAGAGACTAAAAAAAGTTACCATGTTTTTCTGAAAACACCAATAACTCGAAAATGAAAAGAGAAAAAATGGATTTGAGCAGTTTTATTGATCTAGAAAAATTTATGATAATTTTTTTTGTCTTGAAAAAAACGTATTTATATAGGAAAATTTTGTTTTTCCAATTTTAGTATTTTTAGGTCAAGTTAGATTCGGTAAGGTTGGATTTGGTGGTAATTTTATGATTGCGAATAATTTAAAAAAACATGTCTCAGAGGTTAAGCCTTGAAAATAGGTGGTTCAGGGACTATGTAGAATCGATAGAGGAGGTCGAGAACTGTATTTTGGACACATTCAGAAAATGGGAAAAATTCATATCTTTCTTCAAGTGACGTTTTATGAAAGTAAAAATCAAAGATTGGTCTAAAAAAACTGTGTAATTTTCAGCTTTATGAATGGATCATTTCAACTATTCATGTCGGTGGAGCAATTACTCATTACAAACCCAATGGTACAGGCCCCATCCTCCTAAGTATCTCCGTTCTCGAGTTAACCCCAAAAAAGAGAAAAAAAATACTCATCACTATTTTCCTAATAGGTGGAACATCGTTTTCGTATACCGGCACCGGTTGAATGCGTTATTTCAAATAGAATCCCAACGATTAAAACCCCATCACTCCATCACTTACCGTTCTCGAGATAGCAATTTTTTTTGGACCTTTGGGTCGGATTTTCTATTTTTCGCTTCTTAACTTTTTCCCAATTTGTGAAACATGATGTTCGTACACTGGTTGAATGCGTAATCTTCTTTTTCATGTCCAGCATTATTCATAGCATACAAATTATTGGTGTCCAATTATAGTTTTAAACGGATTCAATGTTAAATAAGAGATAACCATCCGACGAATTCCTTTTGAAGTCGTATATTCATATCATTGGTGTCCAATTAAGTTTTAAACACATTGAAGTCGTAGTATTAAAAAAATCCCTACAAATTCTACTTCCTTCAACTTCCGAGTCCTTCAACTTCCTAGTCTTTCAACTTTCCAATCGTTCAACTTCTAAACCCTTCAACTTCCGAGCCCTTCAACTACCGAGCTCTTTTACTTCCGAGCTCCTCAACTTTCTACCTCCTCAACTTCCGAACTCCTTAACTTCCGAGCACCTCAACTTCCGAGTTTCTCAATTTCCAAGCTCCTCAACTTCCGAGCTCCTCAACTTCCGAGCACCTCAACTTCCAAGCTCCTCAACTTCCGAGCTCCTAAACTTTCGAGCTCCTCAACTTCCGAGCTCTTCAAGTTCCGATCTCTCACTTCTTATTATCAATACTTTCTTTCAGGGATCACCTTGTATGGAATCTATTCCATCATCTCACTCCGTAGTTCTCTGTTCTAATATTTGATTGATGGTAGCTACTCGATGGTCAACCGATGGGAACCTTATTGGTAGTCAGATAAAATGGAACAGTTGACTGCTATTAGCATACGACAAAACAATGAGCAATTATTTGGATTAGAATGTGATTCCGGTAGTCTAGTGTATACGTTATTTCAGTGATTGCATCGCGCATACCATTATGTCCAACTATCAATCACTAGAATCAGAGTTTGAGGATTAGCTCGGCTACCGACGTAGATGGTGATAATATCAACGTAAAAACTACCGATATATTATTCTGGGTCCGATGTCCATTGCTCAATATATGTATCATATGTTTTGGACGCTGCCATAGATGATATATTGTTTCTAGATAAGGCATAGTAGGCGCTGTATCATTTTCTTCAAAGGGTAATCCACTCGAAATTTGTATTATACCGGTGATATTTCAAATTTGGTAGGTAGAAAAGTAAGTACATCGACTCGATGTCATGCACGCAGAATTCAGCAAGTAGGACACACTTCCCAAGTAGTACGGTGACGTCGAAATGATGTCCCAATTTGGCCAATTAGTGATCAACTGACGTCAAAAAGTGACGACTCACAGACTCTGAAAAGACGACAAAATGTCACAGCCATAGGACATCATCTGCAGGACGTCACTCTGACGTATGGAAAGAAGACTATAAAAGACGACATTTTGAAGACCTACACGATCATTCGAAGACGTTAGTCAAATAACCAATAAATGACGTCATATGAAGGACTTCCTCAGTCCCTAGTTTCTTGTTTTAAAAATTAGTTAACCATTGTGAATTTGTATTCTCCTGTAGGATTTGGGTCTCATAATATCACAAAGACTTCATTACTTTAGAAATCCTGGATGCTCCTACTGTGTACCATAATCGCAGTTTTCGATCTTTCACTACTCGTTCGTTAATACAACAGCTCTCTTCATACAACCGGCCCTTAATCATTTTTCGCGAATTGCTAACAGGAGAAGTCCAGACTACATGAAACAATTCTCAGTAACGGACTCTTTTTGTCTACAATTTTCAAATATCAAATCGTTGACTTCGCCGGGACGTCATTATGACTGCTACGAAATACGTCAATTCGACGTCATGAAATGAGACGTCATTTCAAAATCTCATGTAGTCGAGGACGTCACGTACCAAAAGTGACTTAAATAAGACGTCACCTGGACGTCATTTCACTAACCTGTTCTACCTGGGTTTCTGGTTTGACTGGAAATGCACTCAACTATTTTTAAATCCATTTTCCCATTTTTCAACATATTGGACGAATTAGTAACGACAGGTATAAGATTTCTAATAAATAGAAAACGAATCGAATAGTTTCAACTTTCCAAGTAATTGAAACACAGAAAAAATGCATTCACATCATCGGATCAAATAAATGATAAAAATATTTCAATTTGGTATTGCAGAGAAAATCATCAAATTCCCCCAAATCATAAAAACAATTTTCTATAAGGTTTAAAAACGACTCTTTGTACAGCGGGACAAATTGATGGATTGAGCCGAAGGCGAGGTCCATAGGACGAGCAAGTGTGCAAAGAGGTTTTCAAACGAGTTTTTCACAAAACTTTTCATACGATTGCAAATAGAAACCACAAAAATTATATTTTTCTTTGAAAAACTATTTCTTATCAATACAACTGCTGAAAGTATTGAAAAAACTAGTATTCGAAATATATGGTATCATTGGAGCATTCTTTCAAAATTACGCTAGAAAAATCAGTATTATTCTACACCTTCTTCCTGACAAAAATGTAAGTCACGTGTACATCCACGATCAAGCTAAAAAATTCAGAGAAACGGTATCAGTGCAGAATAAAAAAGGAGAGACCCCAAATTTCCTGAATGAAGAAAGCCAAATTGAGTTGATCCTACAGCATAAACACGTCAAGTATCTGCAATGACAGGACTATCACGTGAGTCATCGGTAAGGAAGGTGTTGAAAATTGAAAAGTTTCACCCGTACAAAACACAAATTCTTCAAGAACTAGGCGATTACGATCCAGACCGACGAATTCAGTTTTGTGAATTCATGACTGAAAGAATTCGCGCTGAACCTAGACTATCAAAGAAAATTTGTTTCAGTGACGAATGTACTTTTATGCTGAATGGTAATGTAAATATACAATACTGTCTGTACTGGAGTGATGCAAATCCGCAATGACTTAGAGAAGGTCACACTCAATATCGAGAAAAATGATGTTTGTTCAGGGAAATTAGGCGATGCTTTAATTCGCCCCTTGTATATACCAGGCAATTTGAGTGTCAAAATTCATTCAGATTTGCAGATGGAAAACACCATCGAACACTTAATTGTGCATGAATTAGATAATCAACGGGACGACTAATGCGATCTAGCTCTAGACGAAGATTTGCTGCACTTCCAACAAGATGCAGCTGCAGTCAGGCACTGGTTGGATACTAATTATTCGAACAAAAGGATTGGAAGGAGAGGTCCTATTGAGTGGCCACCGAGGTCACCAGACTTAACGCAACCTAGCTGATTATTTTTCTATGGGGTTTTCTCAAGTCAGCTACTTATAAAACTCAACCCGCGTCACTTGGAAAATCGCGGGAAATAATTACTCAAGCAAGTTCGTGCAGAATTTGGAAATGATTTGTATGGTTGATTTCAAAACAACGGAACCCACTTTGAACATTTACTTCATGGACATTTTTAATGAATTTTTAGCTCAACAAAAACTCATTGAATTTTCACAATTATTGATTAACCCTGTACAATTTATACCACTGGATGTCGTTTTTTATAGGCTTTTCAATGATGTGTTACCAGTAGGGGTTTTCTATTTGAACTTATTTAGTAGGAATAACTCAAATTTAGTTAATATTCTTGAAATGACTGACATTAGAATCATGTAACAGGCAAACATTGCAAAGTCAAAGTCAAAATATGCCTCATTGTCGAAAGTTAATGATAAACTCATTGACAAAGCTTCATTGCATTGAAGATAATGTTGAAAAATTCATGGAAATCAAATTAATACTTAAAGGTTGGAAGTATACCCATTGTTGATTTATTGATTGATTGTAAAAAAGGCTTATAGATGAAAAAAAAGAATACGTTAAAATGTAATTTTCACCCGTTTAACGTAAGGTAGTTATTTCTTCATAATAACTACCATGCCATTTCCATATTTAAAGAACCAAATATTAAAATAATATGCACATTCTCTGTAATATGTAATCACAATACAGCCTTTTCAAATATTAAGAGCTTTCATCCTCTTGTAGAAAACAAAATTTATAAATGAAACATTGAACGATGATACACAAGAGGATAGTTGCTATTTCAATGATACGGACATCATAGACATTACAAACAAGTTCCAATAAAGAAAAAGTTAATATGACGGCAGAGTAAGTAAACTGTTTACTGCAGTTCAGTAAATATTGCTACACGCAGAAAAAACATGGTTGAATCAACAAAATATCATTCAACTCGAATAAATAAAAGTGTCAGTACCCACAATTAAATAAAAATTCGAATGAAACAAAAATTGCCATTGATTTGCATCTCTGTCATCCTTTCAGATTGAATGCAATTTGCATCCCATTGAGTATATGTTTTGTTTATAGAAAATCTCGTTTTGTCTTCTTGAAAACGTCAGATATTTCAGTTGATCATAATCTGATTTGATATTTCTACTTTACCATGCATTATTTTGATTAGAGTATGAACTCAACCAACAAAATATTTTGTGAATTTATTCAGTGCATATTCGGATGGAATTGACAAAGTACTGCAACATTTCTTTTTATTCTACCAATTCATCAAATTTTGGGGTAATACACAAGTTAGTTAGTTGAACATAATATCTTTCAAATGAAATATTTGTGATAGTCATACCCATCCAATTAAAATGTCGAAATAATTCTGATACACATATCCGATATATCCGAAGTATGCATTTTCACATATTAATAATATTTTGTATATTTCAGTGAAATATTTTATTCGTTCAATAAATACTGCTAGTCTATTCAAGCTTATTTTTGCTGCAGCTGCAAGTCATTTTCTTCATTTGACAATAAACTCTTAACAAAAAGAAAGTGACTGAAACAACAAAATTGTTTTTACCGCGTATGAAAGAAACTGCACTCTTGGAAATACTCATGCATGTTCACTTAAAAATTTCAAAACAATCCTTTCAACTTCGTGAAGAACTGAAGTTCTTCGAACCTCATCCAAGTTCCTTTTGCGTATATGGCATTGCTCATTTATTTATATTGTGTATCCAAATCATCATTGACTTTCTTCAGTGATATTTTTAGAAATGTTCCTTTCCTCACCTCTGAAATTCATGAAGATAATTGAATATGAATATATTTAATGCCATGATACGTGAATAAATTTTTGTCACTGTAACAATTTGTATCAAGAGGAAGATATCAACAATGACATGAGAATCAATGAAGGCTATTAGGAGCCAAGGTCTCATATCATCATCAGGGAGTGGTGGGCAGTGGTTCTGCTTCTGACAGCCTGGAGTGGAATTCTCCATTGTTATATATGGTATTATCAGATCGCAAGAGAAATAAGAAAACTAATTATTATTCGAGTGGTCAGTGGTGGAGAAATGGACAATTACGAAAAGAAAAATTTATATTTATGTTTCTTCAGATATTCGTGGAGAGTTATTATTATTCTGAAACTCGAACTAAGTAGCATTTATTATAAAATTACAACTTTAATAATTTACGAAACCTCGACACGAGAGATATCAAACTCATATAATGGGTAGAAAAACCCGAATTTATGGTATTGATGAAAAGTTTGATTTTGTGAAGGAAATTCGCTTGTTGACATGGTCCTTTCGGTGTTTTAACTTTCACTGCTGAAACTGTTTGCATTATTTATCATTGGCAATGTACGCCCACCAGCTGCTTTGCTCCGGCATTGGTCGGAGCAAATTTACGCTTTGAATATTTAAGAAGCCCGTTTTGGCTGAGAAATTCAGTCATCCGGGAGCCACCAAAGTGATCAGTTGTCAACAAATACGTGTACTCGGAGATCCGGAAATTGGAGGATTCCACCTCATCCGGATAGCTCTCTCTCCGAGCACAACATAGTCGCAAATCCAGCAACTCCGGAACTCTTCTTCAGGATCAGTCAGGAACAGTACGAATTCTTGTTGTAAGTGGTGTTTGTAACCAACGACGCTCCATAATCCTATGTCAGGCCATAGATTTCCAGAAGGAGCTATGACCTTCGCAAGAACGTAAAACAGCTGAAATAAAGGCTTATAGCCAAGTGTGAGCTATCCGGCTACCACTCCCCGAAGAGTACACTGTCGGGGCTCTTCCGTGGTACCCGGATGAATGAATCTTGAAGCTAACTTGGCTTCTTAAATAGAAGCAAAGCTGCTGGTGGGCGGAGCCTATTGGAGCTCCGCTTCCAGATGTACTCAACATACTCATAATTGGCCAGAAATACTACTATTTTGATCTTTAAAAAAATACTCAGTGGAGTATATCTGGAGGCGAGAGTTTCAATAGGCTCCGCCTACCAGCGATTTGTAATACCATTGGCCGACTTCAATGTTCGGCCATGGTATAAATATAAGCTTATTTGGCTGTTTTAGGCAGTCATCCAGGAGCCGTCCGAGGGCTCGGACAATTCCCAGGATAGAAGCTCTCACTTCTGGATGGCTCAGTAGTGTAAAGTTTAGTGTAAATAGTATTTCTGGTTTTTAGGTATCTACGGCCTGGCACGCGAATTAATGGAACCTCGTTGGTTGGCAACACCAACAATATATAGAAAGAATTCGTATGTCAGACACGTTCCTGCTGGTTATTCCAAATAAATGAAGAGCTCCGGAGTTGCTGAGTTTTCGCGACTATGCTGTACTTCGGATAGGTGGTCTGAGCTAGCCGGAAGAGGCGAAACATCCTACTTCCTACTATCCGAGTACACGCATTTGTTGACAAGAGTATTTTTATTTTACTCCATTATTTCGTATTTCTGGCCGAGAATGACACTCCCCCCTTCAAGGAATCGCTTGGCATAGGGATGAAACGCCTCTGGTTCGTTCTGAAAAGGACCCTTTTTTTTATATACTTGGGCTCTTGGCCTTTATTCAAACATATTTACAGCTGGAAAAAAAACTAAAATAGAAACATAAAAAGAAGAGGTACGATTAATACCATAAAAGTATTCAGTACTGCTCCCGGCTGTCCAAAACTTGTCGATGTTCTTCAAGTTTTCAACTTATCGTAGGGATTCCAGGATACTTTTATGTAACGGGATGTTACATATTTCCACATGCGCTCATTATCTAGCTTCTAAAGAGATTCCTCATTTCTCTTCGCCCTTGCCCACTGGCTTAGGACAACGAACCGTTGGTGAGGTAGCTTCCACTATGTCAAATCACCCCAGCCTCCTGGCATGGGAACAACTGGCTGGCTGCGGGAATGGTACATTACCACTCGAACCCACGAAGGACATGGGTACTCAGTTCCACTGGCATTACTCGCTTCAGAATTGTCTCAAAAGTGCATCCAAGAAAACTTTCCGATAAGTTCCTCCATGACCGGGTTACTGGAACTTTCAGGGCCCTGCCTTCCACTGAAGAGCAACATAAACTTCTTGTTTGCTGAGCCCCACGTTGGGCGCCATGTTAACAAATGTTTGTACTCGGAGATCTGGAAATTGAAGGATTCCACCTCATCCGGATAGTTCGCTCTCCGAGCACAGCATAGTCGCAAATCCAGCAACTCCGGAACTCTTCCTCAGGATCAGTCAGGAACGGTACGAATTCTTTTTGTATGTTGGTGTTGGTAACCAACGACGCTCCATAATCGTATGCCAACAGCCAAAATAAAGGCTTATAGCCAAGGGTCAGCCACCCGGCTACCACTCCCCGAAGATTACACTGTCCGGGCTCTTCCGTGGCACCCGGATGACTGAATTTTGAAGCCAACTTGGCTTATTAAATAGAAGAATCTCACATTTGCTCAGGCCGGAGCAAAGCCGGTGGCGGACGAAGCCTATTGGAGCTCCGCTCCCAGATATACTCAACAGAGTATTTTTATTTTCGTATTTCTGGCCGTGGATGACGAAGTTGTTCTTAGAGAGTAGTTTTCCCGTTTGGTAGCCTGGGTGGCTCACTCAATTAACTAGTTTGGTAAAAGGATTTCTGGCCTTGTACTTTGACGAATCTACAAGCCTGGTATAGTGTATGGGCCTCGTTGGAAACACCAACACTATACAAAAAGAATTCGTAATAACATCTGCGATACTGTTCCTGACTGCCACAAACTAAAGAAGAGGTCCGGAGTTGCTGGACATTTGCGACCATGCTGTACTTGTGGTTTTGAGCAAGCCGGATGAGGCGAAATATCCTTCAAATAAGAAATCCCGCCAAGTGCGAAGTGCGCACTGTCATAAGGTTCCTTCTCGCGGAAGAAAAAACTCCGACTGAAATTTTTTTGAGTTCCATTGTGACTGGTGATGAAACATGGTTGACTCATTACACCCCTGAGACGGGACGAACGTCATCACAGTGGCGGCATACTGGTTCCCCTTCTGCCAAAAAGTTTAAAACCTCCATTTTGGACAAAAAAATCATGGCATCCGTGTTTTGGGACCGAAAAGGGGTAATGTTGATTGATTCTTTACCTCAGGCAATTATTGCACCTTACAAACCTTACAACCTTACAAAAGTTAAAGAGAGCAATTCAAAATAAACAGAGGGGAATGTTAACGAAGGAAGTGTGTTTGTAGCACGACAACGCCCGTACACGGTCTACGCCACCAAGGCCCTTTTGAACTCATTTGGTTGGGACATTTTGAACTACCCTGCATATTCCCCTGACTTAGCGCCTTCAGATTTTCATCTTTTCACCTTCCTGAAGGCTTACATGGGTGGAAAAAGTTCAAACCCACGAGGAGGTGAAAAAAGAGGTCTTGAAGTGGCCGAAGGAGATGGCGGGTGAGTTCTATAAGGAGGGCATCAAAAAGCTTGTGCCACGACTTACAAAATGCATATAACGGGAAGGTGACTATGTGGAAAAATGAGTAATAATGTCCTGTAATTTTTTTCAAATACATTTTTTTAATACAAAAATTGAGTACTCGTATACTCTCTGGATATGCCTCATATTACCACAACATAAATCATAATATTATCACACCATCGGTACTGTAATACGAGGGCTGACAATAAAGTAAGGTCTCCAATTTTTTTTTTCATAGAAAATGACATTTATTTACAAAAAGCAATACACCGTTGGAAAGGCCAAGGTCTTGGCTACTTTTCTACATAATCGCCATTTTTTTCCAACACCTTGCGCATCCGCACGATGAACTTGTCTATGCCGGCAGAATACCACTCTCCGTCCGCCTCGCGCAGCCAGGTGTTGACCTCTTTCTGAACCTCCGCGTCACTATCAAACTTCTTCCCTCCGAGATGTTTTTTCAGGGCGGGGAACATGTGGTAGTCACTGGGGGCCACGTCGGGACTATAGGGAGGGTGATCGATGATTTCCCGGCCAAATGTCTTGAGCAGGTCAAGGGTAACGTTGGCTGTGTGCGGGCGCGCGTTGTCGTGGTGAAATTTCACTCCTTTGCTCAGCAATCCCGGGCGTTTGTTTTTTATGGCACGACGAAGCTTTTCCAGGGTCTCACAGTACCTTGCTGCATTGATAGTGGTTCCCCTTGGCATGAAATCCACCAACAATACCCCGTGGCGATCCCAAAACACCGTAGCCATCACCTTGCCGGCTGACAGTGTCGCCTTAAACTTTTTGGGTTTCGGAGAATCGCTATGGCGCCATTGTTTGGACGACTCCTTTGTTTCGGGTGTGTAGTGATGAGCCCACGTTTCATCCCCCGTAACAAACCCTTCCAAAAAATCATCGCCTTCCTCTTCAAAACGGGCCACAACTTTGGTCGCACATTCCACGCGCCGCTTCATGTGGTCTTCGGTCAGCTGTTTCGGCACCCATCGGGCAGAAACTTTGTGGTACTGCAACTTGTTCACAAGGATATGACGGATTGTTTCGCTGCTACACACTCCTCCAAGCTTCTCTTCCAAGTCCCTAATTGTCGCACGGCGGTTTTTGAGCATTTCTGCCTCCACTGCTTGAACAATCGCATCCGAGACCGACGGTCGGCCACTTCTCTCCTCGTCGTGAACATTAGTGCGCCCGGAATTGAACTCGCGGCTCCACTTACGCACGTTTTTTATGTCCATACACTTTTCCCCGTAAACTTCAACTAGTTGACGATGGATTTCAATAGGTGTCACCTTTTTCGCACTCAAAAAACGTATTACAGAACGCAATTCGCACTTGGACGCTGACGCGAGTGGTACCTCCATCGTTGACGGCTGCTCAGCCAAGACTGAGCGGTCGGGGAAGCCTCACCCAGCAGCAAAGTGGTAGTGGGGGAACCAAGGAACACGGCGGTGTTGCCAGATTTCGCCTAGCGCGTGATCCGGCGAAGTTGCAGCGTTGGAGACCTTACTTTATTGTCAGCCCTCGTATATCATATCACATATATTCTATGTGATATTTTACATTATTCATCATGTGAAATTACGCAAAGAAAGGTATTGAATGACGAAATGTTACGTTGATGGGATATTTTTTTCTGCTGAATATTGCCGAGATTTCCATAACAAATGGGGTATTATTTCAAGAGAACTATTATCTATTTCGTATTTTTCATGTAGCTTTCCATGATCTACAACGGTTAAATTAGGACAACCAACCACAAAGTAATCACACATTGTAATGTCAGAATTAAGAATTACACATTTACCGTGCGAAACGACTTTGCCACAATGTAAAATCACCTTGAACTGTAAATTAGTATAATACAAAAGGTTTTCATAAGGTGTTTATTGAATAAAATATTCGTAGTATGAAACAGAATCAATTTGAAGAGAAACAAAAATGAGCAAAACAATATTTTCCTCTAGTGGAATACCTTTTTTATTTTTCTATACATGGTGTGGTAAAAAAATCTCAAAACTTCCTCCCAAAAGAACTGAAATTCGATATTATTTACAGTTTTTCATAAGCTACTTACATCTCGACAACAATTTCTGATTAAAAATAACGGTAATTTTATCTTGAACAAATGTTATTCTTTGAATTCTTTACTATAGAGCTCCAAGTGAACTCATAGGGCATATTACTATGTTCATACTTCGTTTCAGTAAATAAATCAAGGGTGTGTCATTTTTTGAGAAATAAACTATGACAAAATCGACCAAATCAGTTCAACTGCAGATGAGGAGTCTGATGATTCTGTTTTCCTCGCTGTATATCTCAAAAAATGACATCCTGAAAATATACAGAATATTCCGTTTGAAATAACGATGTTGATACAAGTTTGAAATAGGTACATCTGTCAACGCTGCATTCTTGAAATATTTTAGGAAAGTAAAAAAAATCGACCCATGTAAAAATTTTACAATAATTGTTTCAGTGGTGACATACCCGTATTTTGCGAACTATTACTGAGAATACCTGTAAAACCAATAAGTACAATTGTATTAAAGGTAATAATTTATGGAAAACACCACAAAAAAATGTTTCTCATTTGTTTCCAAACTACTCCCAGCCGCTGTATATTCACTCTGACTCAACCTATATATATTTTCAGATCAACCTCCGCGCATTTGAAACGTGGTTTATTATTAATTGAAATATGCACTATCACTTCCTGCGATTTATGAAACAGATTATTATAATTGTTTACAATTTTACAAGAATCATAATCTTGAAGGTCTCTGGAAAACCACAAAAATAAACATAATTGCATACTGAATCATTCATGGAAAACGGTTGCGTTGTGAATTAGTTGCATTGAATACGATGAATTCGTTCTTTGTGAATATGTTTGGGGTACGCAAAATAATTGCGATCAATAATTATTTTATGATGTATTGCATACAGCCTGCTCCAAATTAGGTTGGTACCATTGCCAACTGCGTTATTATAGATGATTCAAATTCAGTTGAATAGGCAAACTATATAGTAGCATTTTTTACGGCCATTTCGATGATGAAAAAATTGACAGTCACGTTCTCAAAATGTTTCATAAATTATAATTTTTTCAAATGGAATACCCTGTATTTTATCCTGTATTTCGATTTATGATCACATTCACAACAATAAAGCCTCTATGAATTTTCTAGCTACAGTTGAAAAAGGGAGAGTTTTTTGAAAAAGATTGTTTTAATTCGGCCGGTAACTTATAGGATTAATATGGGCAATCAAATTGCCTCGAAACAGGGTTAATATGAACATCATGTGTCAATTTATTGCAACTGTTGATTATTGTTTCATTATTTTCGAAACAATCTTCCTTATGAGTGAACCCTGGCTCGTCCACCAGATATGAAATCCCTCGATTTCTATTTTTGGGGATTTTGAAACGACGCTTAAGAAATCAAACACATTCAACTTGTTTGTATAATCCATCTTATGAGCGAGGAAAATTTCAATAATCACTTAATGATTGAGAAAATCTATAAAGAGGAAATATTTTTAAAACAAAGCTCAAATAGTTTCTGATTAGAAGTTGTTTTTATATAGTATTGATGAGTATTTCAATCAATAATGTATATTAATATTTATTTTGTGAAACTGTTATATTTTTATGTTATTGTGGAAATAAAAGAAAATGTAGAATTAGCATGTATGCGTTCAGTTCAGAAAGAAAAACTCTTCTTTACTTTCCTGAGCTTTCGACAAATTCATTTGTCTGTATCAATGATAAAAAATTGTAAATGGTTAAAAAATATCAACAATGATATAATGGCATAAACATGTAAAATAAGTTAAATTAACGAATAAGTTGTGTATATAAAATATATCGACATTACAAGTACAAAAATGTGTCACTTCTGGCATTTCCATTGAGTGACTGTGGAAGTATCGTTGTTAGGTTGTACAGGGGGATTTTATATTAATATGCATAATGTACAAACATTATTTTGTAAGTAGAAATGGATAAACATTTGCTGAGTTGGTCGATGTCAGATCTCGTAATCATTATTATCATTATTTATTCCAAGAAAAGTCCTTTGTTCTTGATATATAATTATTGTATTATCATAATTAATTACGTGATCTTAGTTAACTACATGACAAGAGAGTTTATGGAGTCTACAGTCACTTTTATGACCAGTTATTTTAGATTTCAAAATTTTACTCGTTTGTCCAATGAAGTTTTTGTTGCAAAAAATGCAAGGTATACTATAAACTATATTGCTTTATATCGGTGCACATTCTTCGTATCAAAATTTTGCATATAATCTGTTTATTGGAAGGATCTGGTTGGTATTTGTGACATTTCAATATTGAATACATTGAAAATTTTGGGATACAATTTTTTTATGAATGGTATTATCATGGAATGTCGTACGTTGGTATCTGTGTGCTTCGTTAGAAATTGTGTTGAATAATAATTTTTTGAGTAACCTATGAGGATAAGAATTGCCTCTAAACATTTCGTATAGTTTTTTTTAGAGGACCACGCATTTTTCTTATTGAAAGTGGCGACCTGTCAAATTTTCTGAAACTTTGGTAAGTTGTTACTCGACCTAGTAACCAAAAGTGTTAATGGGCTAAACTCAATCCTGTGACTAGTTTTCTAGATACGGTTGAAGCTGAAAATTGACCAGATTTTCGGGTTTTTGTTGGTAACTTACGAGCTAGATTGAATTCATGTTTCATACACACGTTTACTACATACATATATTAGTATTACAATGGTGGATACATATGATTAAAAATATTCATATTTACGGGATGACTCTCAAATAAATGACTACTATGACCTTGGGAAAGCATATTTTCGAAAGGTACCCCTCCATATGGTATTTTGAGGAGAAAATATCGCATAGCACACCCATTTTATAGAGTGTGTTTCATAGAGAGAACCACATTAGCAGATTTTTTTTTTTTAATGATAAATTCAAAATCCTGTACTCATGGATTGATCTGTGGGAAAGGTAATACTAATATATGGGTGTTTCTAAGCTTTAAGATATACAATGTGATTATTTGTCGAAAGATATTAAATTTTTAGAAAAGTATGGAAACCATGAACACTCTGTATTCTACAATTTTCCCGGTCAAATGTATCCATTTTCTCAGTATACAATTATTTTAGTAACGTCTTGAGAGGTATGATTTCTGCATCCGATCCTATATGACCAGGGATACAGGACATTTAAGTGGTGAAATGTCGATTTCATCAGATTAAAAAACTGCATTGACTTATATTGTTAAAAGTTAGTTCAATATAAGATGCATATTGAAAGGTACAGCTGAACATATTTACTGCTACAGGGTGATTCACGAATGATTCACAGTACGTTTTTCAAACACTCAATAAGAAATTCAACATTTTCGCCACAGATTTATTTAGTATGTTTTTAATTGAAAATTATTCTAAAAGCATTTGAATCACAACAAATGCTGGACAAAGTAATGGGGTCCAAAATCTTGCTTGCAATTATAATCTTTTGTGGGTAGAATTATCAGCGGAAACACTAAAATAACTGACTATTTGGATCGCTACCAGATTTATTTAGCGGCATCTTATACAAACAATACACTGTTCATAGACAGAAGCGCCATTTCGTTTGAATGAACTTGTGCAATAAGAAACGTAATTGGTTCAAATTGAGAATACACCCCGTAGTTATATGCTGTCAAACAAACGTTGTGGAATGTTCACAACAATAACTTGAAAAACCACTAACAAGAAAAACACGCCAGAATCTCTACCTCTCTGTACCTTTGTGGTGGTGTGGAAATGACTTAACCTATATTCAATTAATTTTTCTGATAGTTGTTGCAATATCGTTTGTAGTATTGGTTTTATCTTTCAAACTCATCCCACACGTATATTGTGAAGTACATAATAAATACAATATTTGATGATTTTATTGAGAATATGAACAGGATGTTCATTAAGTCAGTATTGGTTCAATTTTCAGTTGAGAATGTTTCCCTTCACAAAAATATTTGAGTTATACCTACATAAGAAAATGGAAAATTATCATCGTTATTGCCCCGAGCATAAGAACTTGTACTTTACTAATATGTATATACTGATATATATTGTAGCATATCATAAAACAATTCAATAACCCTGTATATTCCAAAATATTACGATTATTTATACGTAATGTAATAATAAGTTACTGAAGTACTTAACAAATTATAATAATTATATTTGATGGTTTGATTTATGGCTCACCCTGTCTCAAAATAATTGTAGCGAAATCTTCCAACCTTGAAAATGTAAACGTGTAGGTATTAACTTAGGTAAATAAGTTATCTGTGACGCAAATGCTGAATTATTGACAATACGTTTTTGTCGTTTTCCAAATGACGAAAACGTATTGTAAATTATTCGTCAATCACCCTGAAGCAGTAAATATTTCTAGCTGTACCTTTCAATGTACATCTGACCAAAATTTATATTGTATAACATAAGTCAATGCAGTTTTTCAATTTGAAGAAAAACTGATGAAATCAGCATTTCTTTACTTTAACACCCTGTATGTACAAAACTGGTAACATGATCAGATGCAGAAATCACACCTCTCAAGAAGTTACTAAAATAATTATATTCTGAAAAAACGGTTACATTTGACAGAGAAAATTTTAGAATACAGAGTGTTCATGGTTTTTGTACTTTTCTGGAAATTGAATACTTTGGACAAATAAACCACATTGTATATCTTGAAGCTCAGAAACACCCATTTATCAGAGGTAATTAATTCTGAAAAAAAAAAAATGTTATTATGGTTCTCTTCTTGAAACACCCTGTACTATGCGATATTTTTTTACCAAAATACTGTATCGATGGTTGCCTTTCGAAAACATGCTTTCCTAAGGTCACAGTAGGAAATGTGAGATTTTGCCCAAAAACTACTGTGAGTCACCCCGTAAATATGAATATTTTTAATCACACATATCCACCAGTGTATTACTAAAATATGTAGTAAACGTGTGTCTGAAAGAAAAATCCGAAAATCTGGTCAATTTTCAACTTCAACAACCCGTATCAAGCAAACTAGTCATAGGATTAACACTTGACACTTTTGGTTACAGAAAATTTGACCGGTCTCCACTTTGCATAAGAAAAGTGTGGGGCCTTTGATCAAAAAATGATGGGTGTACAATTTTATGAATTATATTCTTCATTCCCAAGATGATATTAATTTTTGTTTTAAACAGATGTTGAGAAAAATATTTGACATATTATGTTCTAGAATTGGCAGATTTGATATGCTAATCTAAAGTAATTGTATTGTTTCCATTTCTTATAGAAAGAGTGTCTAAAAGTAATCTTCCGCAACATCCACATACTGTAGGAATTTTGTCGATTGCTGTCAAATAGAAAACAACCAGGCATTAATATTGTCCTTCTCTAATGACCAATGTTAAAAAAAATTGTCTAAATTATTTTTTTCGTTAACCAGCTGTCGTCCCCTTACGAGCGGCAGCCCTCAGAAGTCGAAACTTGTGTGAGCCAAGGTTTAACGAGGTCTTACCTTTTTACGTGCGATTCCTAGCACTTTCTCGGGCCATCAGATGAATTCTGCAGTCGCTACGGAATCTTCGACTGTATATTCAATGACAACACTGAGAAAGAGTGGTGATTAATAATGAATAACCCGGTATATCAACACCAGATTTGATGAGATGTGAAACAAATCTGAAAAGCCCGCTCAAAAAAATTATTAGTGAGCAGACGTATTAATCGTCTACGTGGGAACAAACCCTTCCTTCTCCTCATCTTCACGAAGAAACTCATTTTAATCCTGATTATTGAAAATCTTCATGGCGTGTTCGCAGCATTAACAGCTGAAGATCGATCTCGGGCCGATATGTCATTCTCTCGAAACGATTCACATATCAGATTAAAAATAAGAACGATATTGCTGTAATGAGGACCTTTTCATGGGGCGTTGACAGCACCAAAACACGATGAATAATCCTGAAAAAAAGACTAGGTTTTACTTTTGAGTACCTATAACGTATTATGAGCTGTCAGAAGAACTTTGAGCAAATTCTTTAAGGACAGGTTTCTTGGGACGACTTTTCTTTATTATTATACTAATCTGCTGATTCTTAAGAGAAGAAAAATTCTTCAATGTTCTGAGAATATCGTAAGAATGAAGAAAATAGTTTTCATTTCACAATACTATGCAGTCGAATCATTGCAATTGCATTACTGATGCTGGCTTATATCCACGAACTTTGCATCCACGTATGTAAGAGTGAACTGAAATTCTGAACTAGTCTTCCGTCAAAAGTTCACATATGAAGTTTGCTGTGAGATCTATGATGATCTAATTTTTTTAAATTTTTTAATATTTCTAATTATTATACTTCCTATTTTGATATTTAAGATTTCATTAACAGTGTTCCAGAGTTTTTTAGTTGCATTTTTCTTTTTCTGGGTTGTGATTAGTTAGTATCCAGGACAATCATTGTCAATACTGAAGACCAAATCATCGACTTTCTTCATGCTATTTATTTATTTATGAACAAACAAACGGCCTAACCTATTTTTTTTTCTGACGAGGAGGAGAAATCTTGCATGAGACACCTTACGATAGTGTCGGATTCCTACCAACTAAAACCACTCCTGCTTTTATCTTGCCTAACCTAATTGCAAGTTTCTGTTATATTTCAATTGATAATACATAGTGATGGAATTAATGTAATTAATATTAATCTGTATACACTGATACATGAATATACACCTTATGATGACAGAAATATCAACTAATTTCTTCAGGGAAACCTACCATATTATATTTTCAAAATTTGTGCACAGAGACAGTAAATATACAGGAACCTATATTTTCATTGTATATGGATTAAATGACGAACACATATCATTTAAATGTCAAAATTGAGAACTTGTGAAAATAATATTATTTGGACGTGGGCTGTGTACAAACAGCGAAATATTACTCAGTAAATATTCAGAATCCATGTGAAAATTGACTATTTTGAATTTAAACATTAAACTACGATGGACTCTTCCATGTTTGAGGAGCTATAGTCCAAATTCAAGCCTTAACGAACTAAAGCGTACGAACTCGGGATTTGTACCATATTTCTTATAATAAAGAAATTTGATAAAATTATTTTGTATTGAATCCAAAATTTAAATTGTATTTTTATTTTGAGGATCCCATATAATGCATGCATACTCCAGTTTTGTTCGGACGAATAACGATTTTATAGACTGTATGTTACTGAAATCAAATTGTAGCATATTAGCACAAATTCACTCTAAAATAATTTATTTGACGAAATACAATGCTTCAATAATTTCAACACGATATTTATATACCAATCACTGGACTATTTATGTTCGACTTTCAATAATTTCTTATTAACTGTCCAACTTTCTAGTTCTCTGACTAACTGTCCTTACTGCGTGGTTCTTTTCATAGCCACAGTTCATTTCACCGAACGCTCTAGATATTTCTAGTAAGCCTTAGGAACGTTCTTCGATTCAACGATATTCTTCTCGATACATAGCGCCTCGAAATTCATTCGCGCTCACACGCTGTTTGCTGAGCATTCAGGTCCGGCTTCGCCACATTGCTCCCTTCTTAGAGATATTTCGTCCTGAAATGTCATCCTTGGAGTGTGTCGATATTTGCAAGATTCCCCATATCTGCATCGTGAAGTTCGATGGAAATAACACTCCACAGTCTTCATTTTCGGCTGTAGAATAGGATTACAGAAAACCAAAATCTGGACGCCACTGGATCGGAATATCGACTCCAACACACTTCTTATAACTCTCCAATCCAGCCCATGAATACCACAGGATAATTTTGGGATTGTTTAGTTCACCAGATTCTGGTCCACCATCGTATCTCTCAGTTGGGTGAGGCTCCTCCAGACATCTTCATAGGACGATTTATCTTGGGAATGCTTCTTGATCACCAGGTAGTAGATGTTTCTGTGTCCCTTCTTCAGCTGTAGCACACCTATTTCTGGATTATGTTTCCGTAGTATTTGGAGTTGGCCAAATTTCTTAGAGAACACCACAGCGATGCCCCTGGGCATTAAAAAGGTTCCGTGACTCCTCTCGAGTTACCCCGTGTGACACTTTCTGTCCATTTGAGTACGAGGACATGAATTTATGGAACGTCATCGCATCCACTGGTGGTCTGAGGGTGCGGACTTGGTCATGGTTTCCAGCGTAATTGGCCAACCTGTTGAAACGAACGACCCTGGGTTTACCTCTGGGTGGCTTGTGGATTCGGTAAAGCAGGTCGTTTATCCTCTAGACGATCTTGTACGGACCTTCCCATGAATTCTGTAATTTCGGTAACAGGCCCCGGCGACGCTTCGGTTTGTACAGTCAAACTAGGTCACCAACCTAAAATCCTTCAGCATCGGCATTGATGTCAGAAGTCGCTTCCATTCAGTCGCTGGCACTCTGGATGTTCAAACGGACTCGTTCGTGGATGTCTTCCATTTTCTGCCGGAGTTTGCTGATGTAGTCCTCTCCCGCGGTATCCTGTCGTGGTGGCGTCCCAAACTTTAGGTCACAGGGAAGTCGCAGCTCACGGCCCATTATGATACTAGCAGGAATTTGGCCGGTTGACTCGTGTACTACGGAACGGTAGGCCATCAGGAACAAATGGAGATACCGGAACCAGTTTCTTCGATGGGCAGAGACCAGCTTGGACAATGGGCGATTGATAGTGCTGTTCATCCGCTGAACCATTCCATGGGACTGTGGATGTAGAGCCGTGGTTCTCGTCTTCAGCAGTTCAGCAGTTCAGCAGTTGGCACATTTCTTGGACAAGTTGGATTCGAAATTTCTGCCTTGGTCCGAGTGTAGCTCCAAGAAAACACCGAATCGACATGTCCACTCTTTCACCAGTCTATTATTATCATTACTTTTACACGCGAGAAGTGTATCAGTGTATACTCCCGTTAATGTCCACTTCACGAAAAATGTTTATCAATTGCCTTGGCAAAGTCTGTATACACGCAATCAACTTGTTCTCCCATTTCAACTGTTGTTTTGATCATGTTGGTGAATAACAACAAATTAGTTTCTATACTGTTTTCTAGAAAAACCATGTTGCTTATTGGTTCAGAGTTTATCATCTGAGCAATAAAATTTTTCAAAAATTATAAATTCCAATAATTTTTTTATGCAATTGAGAATAGCCTTTGGCCTAAAACTCTCAATACAGTTTTTGTCTCCTTTTTTTATGAACAGGCGTATGTCTAGTCTTCTTAAATTTCTCTTTAAACACTCCTTGAGTAACTGATTTATTGAAGATCAGCATCAAGAGCGATGAGATCTTCACTTCAAGCTTTGTAAATGTAACAGGGAGTATTGTTTGGCTTGGCATACCTTTATGGTTTCAACTTTCTGAGAGCATTCTCCAAGTTACCATGAGATATGTTTTGTAAGTGAATAGGCGGAGAGCTGATACTAGTCAAATTTTCTTCCAGATATTCGATATGCTTCAGTTCATACAGAGTCATGATCACATACAGAATTCAAAGTAATCTGCGACTATTTGATTGTCAGTAGCTTCCACATCATTTATTAGCAACTGTGATTGGGATTGCTTCACAGGGTTTCTTTTTCATTCACATAATTCCAAAACAAATTGGTGTCTTCTTTAAGGTTATGATGCATTCTTATACTCAATTAGAAATAATCTGAAACTACTCCTAGGATGTGATTGAGCCAGTGGAAACTTTTGTTCAGGAAGTGTGGTTCCTTTTGGCTTTCTTCTAGTATTTTTTGATATGTCCTCGTATACAGTTTTTTCGGTGAGACCTCGTAAACGGATCAGTGGACACAATATATGAAATCAGAAAGGCGTATTTTGAAGCCTAATCTGATGATAGTTCGCAGTATTGAAGCGTATATAAACTGGCTGTGACATATCCTTGGTGACAGCCGACTTTACACTATTTCTCGGGGTTTGATCGATCGCTTCGATAGACTATTAGAAATGCTCTAGGATGTGCCATCAATTTGTTGTTCCTATCAGCACTCGGAACATTTAATGCGGATTAACTTGTCAATTAATCGGGAAAAAATTCGTAATTGATTATTCAATTAATTGAGAGTTTTAGTTACATCGTTGGATATGCCCAAGCAAATTATCAGAACGGCAGTTCGTTAAGAATTTACCAAGAACTAAACACATTTTTGTATAATAATCTTTCAACCAATGGAATACATTTTCACAAAGCTATAAGATAATGTGTCACAAGTAGTGGGATGCTATTTGCATTATTTTGCAAGTAGTGACGTCACAAATGTCAAAATAGAGAGAGAGAACTATACTTTTTTGTTACATGAAGAAATTATTAGGCGCTGTTTGGGTAAAAAGTGTTTTTGCAAATATGTAAAATTTTGTGTCAATATATTTATTAGTTGTAGCAATATTTTTTATTTTGCTTTCCGATATATGAATTTATTTTCTACCAAAAACAATATATTTACGTTTCAAGCGTTGCAAATATATTAAAACGTGAATGTCCATATATTAATAAATTCGATCTATTTTACATCGTCAAGAGATGGCGCAGCCGACGCGATTCAATATACTCTTTAATTTTTTCAGTTCTAAGCTATTTGACTTCGAATAATCCAATGATTATTCAAAAAAACGAATGAAAAAGTATTCTGAGAATATATTCTGGTGGTTGTGATATCATTCGGCCGCTAAATTCTCGAGAGTGTAATGAATCGCTTAGGTGGCGCCATCTCTTGACAACATGAAATAAACCTTATACAAAATCACTACCACACCTTGGACTTTTGAGTGTCATGTCTACAAATTGAGACCAATTCAAATATCTTTGCTGCTAAAGATTACTGATGAGTGATGCTTTCAGACAAAACAGTTATTCAGAAAACGATACAACTTTTCAAGAAATGAGGGTAAAATGCCAGATTCGAGTTTCACCAATTTTTTTAACAGTTTGACATTATTGTTTGAAAAAAACAAAACCAAGTGGAAGTGGATATTCATTATAAAAGAATGCCCGTTTTGTCCAGACTCTACTATGGTATAAAACATACGATAATTATTTTTGGAAGGAGTAGAATTTCGCTTATATTAAAATGTGATGTTATTCTGAGCTGAAATCAACTCCATTAGACTTTGTCAGTGATATCTTTTATTTTTATCCTATCAAGATGAAATGATCAAATAATTACGAGTAGTAACGAACTAACTGCTTAGAAGCATTCAATGAGATATAAAGAAGTAAATACTTGATTTTATTGAAAATATGAACAGGATGTTGATAGAGTCAGTTGTGGAATCATCTGCGACTGAAAGTTGGAATTTAGTTCAACTTTCAATTGAGAATATTTCTCTTTAAAAAAGGTAAATACTTATTCAACGTTTTTTTGATTCAACATACACTATAAACCACAATAACGATTATTCAACATCGCACTGAATGATATTTTCTATCCACTCGTACGCAGAGACGACATCTCTTCAAGAAGAACCTATTCAAATGCGTTATAGGTTATAGCTCCTAAATCAGCGATTCTCTGAGAGGCTTTGTGCAATCGGAAATCGATCTGCATAAAGCGCTGCTGCAGCACTAGCACTACCTCCACATTCACCATAAATGTAGTGCATATGCGCATATTCTCGGGGAGTTTAACGTGTGAACGGCATGACAAAGAAATAAATACCACTGAATGAAACAAGCGGAATAATTTCAAAAAACTACGACAGAAGTCACAAGTTGTTCAAACAAAATGTAACAGCCACCTACTAGATTTTTTCAATTCTATTTAGAGAATATCCGCTCATACAATGCTGTATTTCATTTTTTCATTAGGAAACTATTGCTTCTAGGGACACAACACAGGAGTTAGAAGAGTTTTTAATTGTCGACAAAGATTCACCTCCTAAAAAATTTTGCACTTATTTGGTTACACCCTGTATATCTGCCGGTATCTGAAACTTCGTTGGAATCTGGATGTTGGAAAATTGCGAAATTTATCACAAGAATTCGTATTTATCTGTGCCATGTCGGATAATCGACATTTCATTTCGATAATTTTATTAGGCTTAATTACATGAAAAGTTGATTTTATTGACATACTATTTAATGCTACCAAGCATTACCACATTTTATCTTGATAAAATCGAAATCAAATAATTTTTGGGCGTAAGTATAAAAGTTGATTGAAGCCTAGAATAAAACCACGCCTAATTCAATGGAAATCACGTCCTCCAAAAATGTTTTATACCAAGAGTCTGGACAAAATGAGCATTCATTTGAAACGAATGCCCACTTCCAATTGGTTATGTTTTTACGGACAATAATGTCAAACTTTTTTAAAAAAATTGATGAAACTCAAATCTGTCATTTTACCCTCATTTCTTAAAAAAAAATTCACTTTTTGAAAAACTGTTTTGTACGACTAAAAGCATCACTCATCAATAATCTTCAGCAGCAAAGATATTTGAATTCGTTTCAATTTGTATACATAGCACTCAAAAATCCAAGGTTAGGTAGCGATTTTCCAGATATTCTTAAAATGCCCATTATCTCGAAAACGGTGAAATTTTTACTGAGGTAAAATTCCGATATTCTGAACACTCATGACCTGGTCTATCACCAGTTTCAATATTGTACAAGGTTTACCGTACACCCTGTATAAGGGAATTAACGTTTTCATATATTTGGAACGTAAATATATTGTGTTTAATCGAAAATAAATATATTGGAAAGCAATATAAAAAATATTGCCACAACTAATAAATATATTGACACAAAATTTTATATATTTGCAAAAATACTTTTTATCCAAACGGCGCCTCATGAGAAATCGTGGTCACAAAGCATTAGAGAAAGGGTAAAAGCACAATTTTGAAATAATAAATATGTGAGAGACATAAAATGAAACAGCGATACTGATCGTGAAGGAATCATAGTCACTATGCATTATATTGAATGTCTAAAAGCACACTTTAAAATTATTAAAAATGGAAGAATACTAAAATCAGACAAGTAATTACACACATTTAAAAGCATAATAATATAATTCAATAAGTGAATCGGTAAAAAACTCATTCAAACTATAATAAGTTCTATCCATCACTAAATATTTGAGCTCATTTCTGAATTCAGCTAGTGGTTCTATGTCTCACAATGTTTGGAACATAGGTAGGAACTATCCTTGGACCAATACTATTCAATATATATCTGAATGGTCTATTCTCTGTCCAGAGCTGTGGGAAAATAACAACATATGCTGATGACACAGCAGTCTTTTATAGCTCCGAAAATTGGGCATCTCTCAAAGAAATCAAACAATGGCTTGAAAATAAGCTTCTTACAATAAACTCCGATAAGACCTTTTATTTACATTTCTACACGAATGAAGCATCCTCTCCAAGCTTCCATAATTTGCAAATAGACAAAAATATGAACATAAAACCATGAATGAAATATCTAGGAATAATTATAGACTCCATTCTTAGATGGGAAAAACACATACACTTCATCAATTAAAAAAATCCAGCACTTCATGTTTAAGTTCAAAATACTCAGAGACATACTGAATGTGACCGAACTGAAGATACTATATTATTCCCTAGTAGAATCCCATATTACATATGGAATTATGTCTTGGGGCGGAATTGGAAAAACCGTACTTAAAAAACTGGAGACCACCCAGAAAAAAACTTAAAAAAAATTTTCAGGAAGAACAACGACTACCAGTCAGACAAACTTTTTTTCGAAACTGAACTTTTGGATCCAAGACAATTGTTCTTCTAAACAACATAAATCCCAATCAAACCTACGAAAAAATGAACATGAATACAATACCAGATACCGACAACAAAATTACCTAACCCCGCTCATGTCTAAAACCATAGGACAAAAAAGCTTCACTTATCTCAGTACGAAGCTCTACAACTATTTACCCGAAATAATAAAAAATATTAAGTCCCCCTCAAAATTCAAAAAGGAATTAAAAAAATTCATCATATCCCAAACCCGTGAATCAATTCACAATATAATAGAACTACGGTGAAAATATTGAATATTTATACTTCATATAACTCCTCGCCGTTTGTAAGTGTATTTTCTCTCTGTGTATATATAAATACCAATAATTTTTTTTAATGATTTTTTTCAATATTTTTATCTATACAATAACTATTTCGACTATCACCTATTATTCTAAAGTTTTATTGTTCCATACCCCAGACACCCTGTCTTAATTTGAATTTCCTTTTAGTCTAAGTATACATTTTTACAATTTTATATATTTTTAAGGACAGCATTGCATATACCCCGCACAAGTTCCGACTTCTGGAGTCAATCTATGTTTATTGGAAATGTTTTTATTTCATTTATACTCTGTTAACTGATATTCTATTCTTTTCTAACCCCAGAAAATTTTTCCCGTGCTTAGTATACTTGAACATGAATGAAAACAGTAAGGATGAATTGCAAAAATAAACCAGTTTTATGACGACAGAGCAAAAAACTAAAACTTGAAGGTAAGGTTTTAATATAAAAATAATGTGTGTACTGAGATGAATGTATTTTTCTACGACAGTGCGTAAATTAAGCTCTTACGCACTGCTGACAGTGCGTAAAGTAATACTTTTTCGCACAAGAGCGTAAAAAAATCACCTGTGCTTAAAATCAATAGTGCTTAAAGTAATTTTTACACACTGTTCATACATTCATGCATTTTTGAAAAATATAGTATTTTGCGTCAAATATAACTCGGAAGTCTTTATTTGATAATACGACGACAATTAATACCAATTAACATTCAAATTGATGATAATTGCTACAATTTGGCAATATAATAACTGTCGAAGAAAAAACTTTGTATGAAACACTTTCGTAAAGGGCGTGTTTGATGAACTCGGCTGCGCCTCATTCAACAAACTTCTCACTCATACAAAAAAGTCCTACTTTACGAATTTGTATCATAAATAGCTATTTTGTAGTGCTTCAAGATGGTAATTTGTTTTGCACCGACCTGCAAATATTACAGTGAGAAGTTTGGGTGCAAGTTTTTTAGATGTTCCTAAGATCCAAGCACTTCACAAGGATGGCTCAAACTGCTCAGATATGATTTCTTTCTGGAAACAAGATCATACTTGGAGGTATCAGTTTTTTTTTGAAAAAATGTGTCATAGAGGTCAATTCACAAACATATAAAAAACACGCCGATGGATGGAAACCTCCCACGTATTTTACTATCCAAATGCTCCGTTTTTAACTACTACTCTTGTAACGGCTCTAATGACATGAAAAATAGTAAATAGTAAATTCGAAAACAGTATTTTAGAACCGTTTATTCAATGTTCAAAATTTGATATGCAATGAAATTTGAAATTTTATATTTATTCAAATGAGTAGAAATGAGTATTACTGTTGCAATTATTGAAAATGCGAAAAACGAGGAAAAATTATGAAAATAACACACAAAATACAACTCATGTAGATAAAACTGGCCTGAATAATCTTCAGATCACAAGCGGATCCAAAGGGGGCAATTCGCTTCCCCTCCCTTGGAGAGCAACATTGACTCTTCTATTTTGTTCACCTCAAACTTCAACTCTAGCTTATTGCACCATTCCCCTCCCTAAGCGCTTATTGCCAACCTTTCCTATGGAAACGTACTGGATCCGCCCCGGCTTCACAATTTCTTGTTATCATAAAATTTAGGAAATACAACTCGTGTTACTCCCCTCTTATAGTACCAAATTTCAAGATAACTCGTCAAGAAATCTAAAGATAATTATAACCTCAATAGCGAGTTTCTAAAACTGGTCAACGACTCAATCGCTGCGCAATGCAATATTTAAAAAAAATTATGTATTAAACAATGATCAATTTGGGTACAGACAGAGATCTACTATCGATGCAATCTGCAAAGTGTATAAAAAAATTAATGAAAGTTTTTGAGGAGCGTAAATTGTGCTGAGCCAAATTTTACCACATGTCCAAAGCGTTTGACACCGTGGACCATGATGTATTGCTACAAAAATTAGAACATTATGGGATCAGAGGAACAGCTTTAAATCTTTGTTTGAAAGTGGTTGACAATGTTTCACTTTGAATAAGGTTATTCTGGACTTTCATTGTCTAAAAAAGAACAAAGAAAAATTCAATTCTCTGCAATTTTTAGTCACGACGTTTCAACTGTTAAAATCTACAGTCGTTATCAAGTGTATAATGCGACAATCTCAAGGATACTTCTTATATATGCAGTGGATAATTTTGTGTCATTAGCCTAGGGGTAATTTGGCGGTATTCAGGTAAGCTTGTTAATTACAGTGCCTGGCCCCTCCGGTACAGCATTGTTATTTCTTATCGCAACTTCAATAGATCCATGTCACTAATTAATGGTTTCCACACATTACGGATTTCTATGCTAGCTTGACTGAAGACTTTGTTGTTCATAATATATGCACTCTCTTTAAACTTCCTTCTATACCAGCCCTCTTCTTTATGGATGACTTCGGCTTCAGTCCATTTTATGTTGTGTTGGGTCGTCCAGACATGATCCACTATCCCTGACTTTGATGTTTCTCCTCGTTGAGTGTTTCCTTGTGTTCAGCGAGTCTAACGCTAAGTGGTCTCTTAGTTTCTCCCAGATAAGCTTCGCCGCATTCACAAGGGATGCGGTAGATGCAGTTTTTGGAGTCAATGTCAGCGTTACGTGGTCTCGTCTTTGTGAGATGGCTGCGAATAGTGTTACCTGACTTGAAACATGTCCGTATTTTGTATTTCGACCCAATTCGCTTTATTCTTTCCGATAGACCTCTAACATACGGAACTCACAGGGTGGCTTGTGTCGGCTCGTCTGGTTTCTTGTACTTAACCCCCCTGCGGGCTAGAACCTCTTCTATATGTTTTTTGGGGTACCCATTTCGTCGCAGATCTTTCTTGATATTGTCCAATTCGATGGTAAGACTTTTATCTGTGTCCACCAGCGATCGAACAACCCCTCTCTTTGTAGCACCATGATGGTTCGATTCGAAGTTCAGGAATTGTCCGGTATGAGTCGGCTTTCTGTATACTGATGTTTGGCACTTATCATTTTCCTTTTCTAGACGTGAAAGTTCAAAAGAACAATGATAAGTGCCAAACATCAGTATACAGAAAGCCGACTCATACCGGACAATACCTGAACTTCGAATCGAACCATCATGGTGCTACAAAGAGAGGGGTTGTTCGATCGCTGGTGGACACAGATAAAAGTCTTACTATCGAATTGGACAATATCAAGAAAGATCTGCGACGAAATGGGTACCCCAAAAAACATATAGAAGAGGTTCTAGCCGGCAGGGGGGATAAGAACAAGAAACCAGACGAGCCGACACAAGCTACCCTGTGCGTTCCGTATGTTAGAGGTCTATCGGAAAGAATAAAGCGAATTGGGTCGAAATACAAAATACGGACATGTTTCAAGTCAGGTAACACTATTCGCAGCCATCTCACAAAGACGAGACCTCGTAACGCTGACATTGACTCCAAAAACTGCATCTACCGCATCCCTCGTGAATGCGGCGAAGCTTATCTTGGAGAAACTAAAAGACCACTTAGCGTTAGACTCGCTGAACACAAGAGAAACACTCAACGAGGAGAAACATCAAAGTCAGGGATAGCGGATCATGTCTGGACGACCCAACACAACATAAAATGGACTGAAGCCGAAGTCATCCAGAAAGAAGAGGGCTGGTATAGAAGGAAGTTTAAAGAGAGTGCATATATTATGAACAACAAAGTCTTCAGTCAAGCTAGCATAGAAATCCGTAATGTGTGGAAACCCTCAATTAGTGGCATGGATCAATTGAAATTGCGATAAGAATTAACAATGCTGTACCGGAGGGGCCTGGCACTGTAATTAACAAGCTTACCTGAATACCGCCAAATTACCCCTAGGCTAATGACACAAAATTATCCACTGCATATATAAGAAGTATCCTTGAGATTGTCGCATTATACACTTGATAACGACTGTAGATTTTAACAGTTGAAACGTTGTGACTGAAAATTGCAGAGAATTGATTTTTTCTTTGTTCTTTTTTAGACAATGAAAGTCCAGAATAACCTTATTCAAAGCTTCAAATCTATTCACATCTTACCTTGCAGGCAAAACCTCTAGAAGTCAATTTTGGGGTAACACAGGGCTCAGTCCTTGGTCCGATATTATTTATCCTATACCTTTTAATCCTATCCCTTTTGATCTAACGAATGCGTCTCCGGTAATGTATGCTGATGACGCCACTTTTTTGTTAGGTGACACCATGCCTTCCAATCTACAATCCGAAAGCTTTATAACAATCTGGTCTAGAAGCAATTATCTCACTATAAACGATGATAAAACAAAAACTTTAGATTTCTCAGCTAAAAATAATAAAGAAAAGACGAACCAATTAAGCTTCTTGGAGTTTATTTGGACACGTCATTAAATTTCTTACCGCATATTCATCAATAGGGAATATGCATAATTTTTTAAAATTTGTTTAATACATTTTTTACTTCGTTACAACATAGTAAAAAATGTAAATACGGTTGAAAGTCTTGGAATAAATTTTTAAAATAATATATAAAATACCGATTGAATTTGACCTATTCGAACGCTTCCATTTTCGCGCGCTGTGGATGAGGTCACATGGCGCGATCAGTATTGTTCTTCTTCAGTGTCGTTCGTTGCGACGTACTCTGCTCTACTGGCTTGAAGTTGATATTTTATAAAAGAGTATGACAAATGCAGTACAAGTGTTAGAGAGAGATGAACATATGTAAAAGTGATCTCGATCAACCAGAGCAGTCTTCAATAAACAAGCCTTTCTATAGTTATGGCCATTGACACTATTGACAGTTATTAATTAGGTTAGGTATTTGCAGTTTTAATCGCTATTACAATAATGGAAAAGGCTAAAAAAACATTTTATAGGTATTGTCTAGTACCGGAATGCCAAAACACAATTATAAGTACACCAAGTAAAGTATTTTTTTCTGTTCCAAGAGATGCGAAAATACGTAAACAATGGTGTGAGGTTATGAGAAGAGGCGAAGTATCTCCAATATCGCATTTACATTGTTGTGAAGATCATTTCAATGTGAGTACATTGTATTTCGATGGTTAACATGAAGTGAATTGATCAGAAGTAAGTTTTGTATGTATAAATGTTTTGTATATGCCTGCCTCACCTAAATTACAAAAGGAAAACTCATTTGATAAACTATTACTACTTATCAGTTCAGGTATTGTCGGATTGTGCTTTGACAAAACCACTTTCAGTCATTGCTCTTGATAATTTACAATTGTCACTAGACCAAAATCGCACTATGTAATGGAAAACACTACAAATATATAAATAAAAACAAATTTTCTATGACAGACGACTAGCACAGTATGAATATCAACACAGATAAATTTCATAACGTGCCATGTGACGTCATTCTTCGTTTCGACCAATGGTGATGCGTTTCGCAAATTTGAATTCCGCGCGCTTATTATGCAGTTTTTGATTAAAGTTTTATGGAGTTAAATACAAACTAAATGGTTTAGGTTTAATTTCTAGACAATAAAGTATATGAGGTAAAGAAATCAATTAAAGGACCCAGCACAAATCAAATGAGAAAAGGATCCCTGTCGAATTCTCTGAAATTTGGATATTTTGTAGTTTATACCCTTCTGATCAGAAGTCTTCATGGGCCCGAGACCTAAAAATGGACAGTTTTTTTAGTTATCGAAGGTCAAAAGTTGCGACTAGTGCAAATCTCTCACGCGATCGAAAAAGAATTTGCTCTCGTCTGCGTATGGCGATTTCACATTTGTCGGCATTTTCTTCTAAAAGCCATATTATTCAAAATAATGCGAGTATAAGAATCTTCAAAACATTACCTTTTGTAGAAACTTGACATTTATTGACAATTCAGAAATAATTATTATTCCTGTCAAAACTGGACAAAGTCATTTATACATGGTCGATTTGTACAAGTTGCAACTTTTGACTTTCGATACCTAAATAACTGTCCATTTTTAGGTATCGGGCCAATGGAGACTTCTGATCAGAAGGGTATAAACTACAACATATCCAAATTTCAGCCAATTCGACAGGGATCCATTTTCCATTTGATTTGTGTGGGGTCCTTTTTTAAATCACTTGCATATTCCCTATTATCGAAGCGTCGATCAACGTGTATATACATAATAAGACAATTTAGCAGCATAACTACAACAGGTTGTTTAAGAGTAGCTTATTTTGCCATTTTTCACAGCATAATGACATATGGACTAATAGTATTGGGTTCATCTCATCATGTAGACGTAATATCCAAATTACAAAAAAAGTTGTCAGAATCATGGTTCAGGCTAAATACGACGATCATTACAAACCTCTCTCTTTAAAAATCTTCATATATTAACTTTGCGATCTTGCCTCATATACGAATTTTTGTGTTATGTCAAAAAATTGAAAAGTGAAATTGAAGTGACTTCGCAGGAGGACATACACCAATACCACCCCGATACTAGGACCAAAACAAATTTAAGGCTAACCCAAATATAGATTAAGCAAATCGCAAAACTCTCATCTATATATCTATCTTCAAATTTTTTAATGCGTTACCAAATGAGTTTCAGACTCTTGATACGAGTATAATAGTATACTGTGTATCTAGTAGTAAAAGCAATACATTCCCGGACGACAATGTTAATTGTTGGCCGAGGCGAAGCCGAGGCCAACAAACATTGAAGTCTGGGAATGTGCTTTTACTACGAGGGACACATACTATTTTTTCTGAAATCGCAATCAGCATTATCAAAAACTAAGGAATTCTACATATTGTTTGCGTGAACTGTCTAAAATGTAAACAAGCCGGCAAAAATATTCCCGTATCGTTTTCGATACGGGAAAGTACTTTTTCGGCAACCACCCGGGAAGTGTTCACTTCCCGGACTATTTTTCTATGGGAAAGTAGAACTTCCCGGCCTAGTCCGGGAAGTACGTACTTCCCGGACTAGGCCGGGAGGTGCTCGAAATTTAATATAAATAAGAATCAGAATGTTTCTGTTGGTACCTATCTTCTGTTCGAATTTCAATATATAACACAAATAAGAACTAAAATGTTCGAAATATTCAAATTTGGAATCACAGCCAGGGTAGTTTACTCTTGATCATAATTCTAATTTTTGTTCCCCCCATGTACACCGTTGGGAAATTTGAAAGTTTGATAACTTGAATATAAGTATTTCGTAATGCACCAATTTTTATTAAGAATAAAGTTTTCTGACTAATCGATAATAAAAAAGTTTCCATATGGTGCAAATTTTTGAAACTCACTGTATATAGTCATGACCACCTTTTCATAGGCAACCCATTTTAGGCGTTTTCTTCTATTTATGTAACTGAAAAAAAAGTATGTGTCATCCGGTTAACAGATGGGTGAAGGACGACCTCTCTTCGTCTCTTAGACTAAATGCGTTTCATTGATTTGTTATTCTACATGGTTGCCGAAAAAATAGTGTACGCAACATGTCCGAAAACAGTTTTTTTGGACTCGTAGACTTCCAGGACTCGTTAACGCTTGTCCTAGAATTTGGTCTACTCGTCCACAAAAAGAGTATTTTCTGGACTTGTTACGTAAATTACTATTTTCGGCCACCATCCGGGAAGTGTTCACTTCCCGGACACTTTTTCTCTGGTAAAGTAGCACTTCCCGGCCTAGTCCGGGAAGTACGTACTTCCCGGACTAGGCCGGGAAGTGCTCGAAATTTAATATAAATAAGAATTAGAATGTTTCTGTTGGTACATATCTTCTGTTCGAATTTCATTATATAATACAAATAAGAACTAAAATGTTCGAAATATTCAAATTTGGAATCACAGCCAGGGTAGTTTACTCTTGATCATAATTCTATTTTTTGTTCCCCCCTGTACACCGTTGAGAAATTTAGAAGTTTGATAACTCGAATATAAGTATTTCGTAATGCACCAATTTTTATTATGAATAAAATTTTCTGACAAATCGATAATAAAAAAGTTTCCATATGGTGCAAATTTTTGAAACTCACTGTATATAGTCATGACCACCTTTTCATTGGCAACCCATTTTAGGCGTTTTCGTCTATTTTTGTAACCGAAAAAAAAGTATGTGTCATCCGGTTAACAGATGGGTGAAGGCCGACCTCTCTTCGTCTCTTAGACTAAATGCGTTTCATTGATTTGTTATTCTACATGCTTGCCGAAAAAATAGTGTACGCAACACGCCCGACTCGCAGACTTCCAGGACTCGCTGACGCTCGTCCTAGAATTTGGTCTACTCGTCCAAAAAAACAGTATTTTCTGGACGTAAATTACTATTCCCGTTGCTTAGCAACGGACTAAAATACTAGATTAGCGTATTTTGATGCCTGAAGTTGCTCCGAGAAAGTGGGCATTCTTGAACGATTTCAGAAAAATACTTTTAGAGTAAAAATAAGGAATATTCTTTTACAAAATGCTTTTTACACATCTGAAGATTATTTCGACTCATTGACTAAGTTGTCACCTGTCCAATAATAGCTATGTCGTGAACTGTTACATTTCTGAATTTTAAGTTGTTTGTCCCTGTTCCTTTCAAGTCGTTTTACTAATCGGATATCATTATGGTTGTATTTTTTATTTTTTTGTTATATAGATTTAAACTTATACTATATTATGTATTACCATTTTTGACGTATCCAAATATTACTTATATATGTACTGCATGAATAAAATTCTATTCTATTCTATTCAAGTGAAGTAAGAATAATCGGAAAATTTATCGCCACTTGTACAGGAAAAAACTACATCAAGGAATATCAAATAATAAATATGTTTATTTGTTTAATTCTATCAATAACATTTTCTGAAAATCAGTCTGTCGTCCAAGGATTTCAGCATTTATAATTTCACTTTATGCTATACACGATTTTACGTGATGAGAAATATAAATAAATACAAGTAGCAAATAATAAATACATCGATATTATCGATAAACGTTAATTAGTTCATTCCCTTAAAATCGTATAATTAGCATGAGCACCTGAATACAAAGGCCTCCTCGGAAAAAACCGATGACTTATAAGGGAATGACCATAAACGGATAAATTTAATTATTGAGTATATTTGTAGCTAATGATTATTGACGATGAATTATGATTATTGGAATACATTAATATCACAACTTTCTGTAGATATTTGTAATGAGGAATCGAAAAATAAACTTAATGATATACCGTTAACTCTTTGATTTTCAAGTCTTTTGTTCTTTGACACAGTAGCCTTCACAAATTCGTGTAAAAATTAGTCTGCACCTCTCGTATGGACAATGTTTCAATTTTTTAGTATATTGTAGTACTCGATCTACTGATCAAAAGTGTACACGGCCGCCAACTCAAACAAAGAATTTCACGTGACATTCTCTGTTGATGATTTGCTGCTTTGCTTATTAGTTTGTGTTTGGTTGTTTGGATTTTGTTTTCTCAGTCAAAATAAGTTGAAAAACCTTAACGGAAACAATATCGGAGTTATCGGACAAGCTGATTTAAATTCGACGGAGGTTTGATTGGAATCAGTTTTTGACAAGAATGGCATTTGTGACGTCATCATTTTCCTCGTCTATTAATATTTGAATGAGAATATCATTTTTATTACGTTACTGTAACTGAGCTGATTTGTGAATATATAATAATAACAATAGTATTGATAATAATAATTTTATTCTTTAAACCCTGAATGGATAAGTGGCAATTGTATATTCAACCGAATAAAAAAAAATAATAATTATGATCCTGACCATTCGACACGTGTCGACTAGCTTTCACCTTTCGACAGTCTTCTCGACATTGAGAAAAACTAGTTGAGAGGGAACGTATGTCTCAGCATACGCCATCGTCTAATTTGAATAATGAATCATTTGACGTGGACATTTCATTCTAACTTATTTTTTGTGTAGGTTTTGTTGTATCCTGTTTTTTTTTTCATTGGTGTTTTGGCATCGACTGCTATGGTCATTAGCCACGTGTTCTGGATAGGCCTTGTTACTAACTCCATGCGCCACCTTAGGAGCAGCACTGTTAATTGGAACGCAACAGTGAATCGTGCAGGACTCACCCCAGTCCAGCCACGAGATTTGAATAATTTAATAGGTCAAATTAAATGTAAAAATCCCAGCCGCAACTGGGGCTCGAACTACGGACCTTTCGACTCAGAGTCGGACGCTCTAACCACTGCGCCTCGCCCCGACATTATCCTGGAAATTATCAACAAAAATATAAAATAAATATTGAGGATATTGCCAATCGTTAACAAAATTAGAAATCGGCGTCGGCACGAAAATGTACTATTTGGAAGGCGTCGACGACGAATTTGAAGAGAGATCAGTGTCGTTGAAATTCCAGAAGCCCGTTTTCAGAAATTATTTGTAATAAACAAATATTTGTCAAGTCTTTTGTAAGAACTTTGGAAGACTAGATGACAACCTTATTTTAACTCATGCAATTTTAAATTTATAACCTGATAACTAATCACACATAAGTATCTGACAAAGTCTTTTCAATTGTGAACATATTCGAATACTACCAAGCTAAAATACTTCTGAAGAAACATTTTCAAATTTACTTCTCTTGTCAGTAACATTCTTGTTCCATTTAATTTATTACTTAGCTCCTGTCACATTTCCCTATGTTTGCCATTCGCATTTGCGGAACACAAGCGACTTGTGGCAGTGTGGCAAAATCCTGATGATTGTCCATATATTCAAATTATCATATGTATTGTTCTTCTTTTGGTCGAAATGACGAAATTTTTGCAAATCAAAAACTTTTCATCACGTCATAACCTTACAAAATTGACTTCTCGACACCTCTTTAGATGTCGAATAAAAATGACATTTGTAGTCGATACTCACTTCTCGATATGGAACATGAGAATCGCAAATTTTGTTTATTTGACACGACAGCTGTCGAGTCGAGATATAAGAATCCCGCTGCAGTGCTGATGGACGACAAAAAATGTAAAGGTGGGAAAAAGTATTAAAATCATGAGATCTACTGGAGATCAGAATATTGTTCGAATGACGGGAAGAATAAATTGGAGTCGAAAAAAGGGAGAAGGGATGAACGGGGTGAACTTTTAGGGGTCGAAAGCGATATTTAACGGTTTTTCGCGATTGACAACGAAACATGAATTTCTACCAAAAAAAGTTAAATTTCAAAGTTATTCAAAATGAAAATATCTACAACTTTTATATCAAACATATTTCCATATTACCTCAACCTTTCCGGGAAAATCGGAAAAACCAATTTTATCAGTTTTAAACTTTTTTCTCGCGCAAAAATCAATTTTTTTTCACGAAATTTGGTGGAAATATGAATTAACATGTTTCAAGTATGCTGTAATTTTATTGTATTCGAATACAGATTTTTCCTTTTTTTTTCGACAAATTCCGAAAAAACGACCTCATTTTCACTCAAAAGTTTCACTGATAAAGTTCATCTTTTCCAGCTCGCCAGCTGCCAGTTTTTTCGTTGAAGCGTCTACTTTCAGATTATGTAATAAGAGATTAGCACTACTGAGGAAATTTTTTCCAGAAAACGCGAAAGAATTAAAAACAGATTTTTAAAAATCAATTTTTTAAATTTTTTTTCTAAACTCATATTTATATATCAAAATTATCGAAATTAACTGTTGAAACCTTTCGAGAATATCAATTTCAAGGTACCTCATTAGGTACAAAAAATAAACAAGTTCATAAATAAGGATTTGATTATGATAGAAGGGCGAAAGGAGGTAAAGTTTTGGAGGTAAAAATGGTGTCTCACGATAATGAAGTTGCAACGTTGTTTTGTCATATTCCTTTTTATTTCTGGGCCAAAAATTTGAACTTTTTTTAGTTGCATTCAATTTCAGATTGTGAGCTGACGATGAATCGAATAATCTCAACAAATTATTATTTATTATATTTGTAGCTTCGTGACTATTATCTGTTGAGAAACTAAGATTAATTTCGTACTAATGTACGCTGGTGTATCTAGTAAATTAGTTTATTTTGCGAACGTTCTCGCTTAGGAACTGTCATATTTTATAATTTCAAAATCGGGCATGCATTCAATTGTGGATAATCCTGAGTTCGAAATTATTTTTGGTAACATTTTTCGATGCGGTTGCTATCTGAGGATGAAATAAAATGTTTCTTGCCAAAAACTGAAGTTCATTTGATTCTGTTTAGATACGCGCGGAGTAAAAGTGGGTAATTCTCAACTTCAACATCTTGTATCTCAAAAACTAGTCATAGGATTTAGTTGGGGCTGATGACACTTTTGATCAGTAGATCGAGTACAACGATACACCAGAAAATTGGAACATTTGACGGAATGTCCTTTTCCAAAAGAGAAGGGCGTGGTCCTTTGTACAAAGGATCTTTTATTTATCACCACTGAAGTGAAGTGTCTTTCAGATGTTCACTCTAGATTGGTGCTGTCTTCGGTTTGATTTTCGCTCGATTCCTCTTCTGCAGAATTCATGAGCACGGTGTTGATATGGAGATTTCTGCATCGAGGACAGAGCCCTCTTTCGGTCGGTCCACAAAGAAACAGTTTGCTGCATCTGGTACAGGACACCTGGGGATCACCTGGAAAAAAAAGGGGACTGATCAGTTATTTTATAGGCTACGACAACATTGTTTTCTTTAACAAAAGAGGAAAAATCCATTGCGACTCACGTAACCTCAGATTTGGCGGAAATAAAAAAAAAACTCTGGTGCCGAAAAATTAGTCAAATTGACAAGATATCTAAGAATTTTATCGAGAAAGTGTGTTTGGAATCCAAAGAGGACCTCATATGCCAATTTTAGAGCAGATTGAAAAAAAAATCCATTTTATTCCTCTATCCTTAATAAGAAACATTACAGTATTTCTAGTTTTATCTGAAAACAGCTTCAATAACCTGAACCGGATAAGTTTGGGTCAAAACTAATCAAGTATTTGTCGAGTAGACATTTTGCTGGAGATTAATTATGAAAACACTATTTAGTCTTCTCACTAGGTGTATCACTGATGTATTTTGATGCATGAGCACTTTCAATATTCTCAACCCGTGAATGAAATTCGAATCAACTAACATTTGTACTTAAAACTGAATAACACATTATTAATCCTTACTAAATTTAATATTGGTTAATAAATTTAAACTTAAAAAACTTAGCTAAAGCGGCTTTGAGAAAGGATCTACTTTTGTTGTAACAAGAACAAATGTCACAATAACTAGTTGACAATTTTGTTGGATTTGTCGACCCTTATTAGTTTTTGTGTTTTTCAATCAATCAATAGAAATGGCCTAAAAACTGAGTATACAAGAAAAAATAGAAAAATTATTGCTATATGGCAAAAATTATCATAGCAAACGCCCATTTCTAAATGTAGAATATTCAGAAATTTGTGTAAGGAATTGTGCCGCACTGATCAACAGAACTTTGTTAAAAAATGTTCGTCGCGAAATTTTTTCCAGAACAATTCTATGTACATTGTTGGTTTATTGAGTTTTTTTTTTCAAATCCACCTAAACAATACTAAATTCAATTAAGATAAACAGTTTATTGATAAAATCGTGAACAGTTAGAAATAGAGCAATTTTGCGGATGCCAGTCGATTTAGAGTGGTCGAATTAGTTCCTGCAAGTCGATAGGAGAAAATAAAAATTTGGACCCCAAAATAGTTGTGAGGGGTAGACCCCTAAAAATCACCATATGACTACAAAATCTTGATTCGAATCGGAAACTATTCAAAATTTGTTATTCATATCCGAAAATGTTGAAGTTTTGCGAAACCTTGTCCAAAAATTTAAAAAAATCAATATTCGGCGGAAAGGAACCCTTATTTCAACTCGATTTGAAACATTCAATCAGAGCAACTTTGCGGACGCCAATCGATTCAGAGTGGTCGAATTGGTTTATTCAAGTCGATAGGAGAAAATAAAAATGTTGACCCCAAAATAGTTTTAAAAATCACCATAACTGGAATATCTTTATTCGAAATTTAGTATGCATACAAGAAAATGTTGAAATTTTACGAAACCCTGTCCAAAAATAAAAAAAAAACATTTTTCGGCGGAAAGGAACCCTTTCAACTCGATTTGAAACATTCAATTTAAGAACAGTCAGATATAGAGCAATTTTGTGGACGCCAATCGATTTAGAGTGGTCGAATCAGTTTATTCAAGTCGATAGGAGAAAATAAAAATTTTGACCCCAAAATAGTTGTTAGGGGTAGTTCCATAAAATTCACCATAACTGCAAAATCTATATTCGAATCGAAACTATTCCAAATTTGGTATGCATATACAAAAATATTTTTCGAAACCCTGTCCAAAAATTAAAAAAATTCAATTTTTTGCGGGGAACCCTTGAGAATAAATTGAGAATAAATATCCAAAATCCGGAATAAAGATGACGGTCTAATTCAAAATGAGTCATGGATTTTCCACCTCATTTCGGGGTGGACAGTTTTTGTCAACGTATATCCTAAAATGCATCCCCTCTGAGATAGAAGGTGTCCAAAGTGAGAAAAGAATTAAGGTTCAATTAATTTTTTCCTCAAAAATCCTGAACAAAGTAAATTGAAACTTGGAGCATGAATCTAAGTTTATAATTTTCGTAAAACAGTGGCGTAGATATGGTGGTATGTGGCCATACTTTCCTTCATATTTTCTTTGAACAAGTTATTGGATTAATGAGTGTTTGACATCCGTAAAGTTTATGGATACTCAACCTGAAGATCATAACATTTCATTTACCTAAATATAGAGGTTTCGAGATATTTACAAAAAACTAAAGTAAAGACACAATTTCTCGTATCGTTTAAATGAATATTTGGAGCCTTTGGGGTGAATACAATTCAAGAAAAATAAACTTCCCAGACACCAAAACTACGTCGATTGACACTCGACGCGCGTTTCGCCGACATAGTTAGCATCTTCAAAAGCCTGCATGTTTTCCAGATTCAACTTCACTAGACTTTTTGTTGTGGGGGTGCTTTAAATCCCTGGTGTATTCAAAACCTGTAGAATCTGTGGAAGATATAATGGCAAGCAATTTAGCAGCATGAAAGTTAATACAAGATACACCAGGGATATTTCGAAATATGCGACAGTCGAAGATAACGAGATGCCATTTGTGTATTGAGAACATTTGCTCTTATGCCTTTTTTGTTTCTATGTAGTATACCCAATCAACCGTGTCTACCATTTGAGTACATATTAATAAAAAATAATAGTTTTTCTTCATCAACAACATTTTGATTGGATAGTATTTCCTAGATAATTCAATCAGAAATAACTTTAAAAATTACACTTCAACATAAACTTCACCAAATTGAAAGTACTTATTTTCAGTCTTTCGCAAATATTATTTGGGTTTGTTGATCTTTCAAAACAATCATTGTGCAAGAAAGTATTGTCATGTATCAGCGAATTTACGACATAGATTCGATCAAATAATATAAAGAATAAAAAAAAGAACGGAGTTTATCCGCCCCTTTCTCACTTACTTACTTTGTTTCGAATACTCAAAACTTTAAAGAATGTTCAGGAGATTGGCAATTATTCCAATATGTTGTAAGAAAGTTACATTATGCGATTATTGCACAAAAGAAATTATGTTTGTACTCAGCACAGTTTTTTGCAAATATCTCAGAAACCTTCAGGTTTAGACATCATGACATTCAGGGTGAATACCGATATACCTAAATGATGTCAAACACTCATTTGTCCACTCACTTGTCTAGGGAAAATATGAAGGAAACTATGACCACTTACTATCGTAACTACGCCACTGTTTTACGAAAATTTTAAATAATAACTTCAAATTATCACATTGATAAACCTAGATTGAAGTACCGAGTTTATTTTTTTTTCCTTCAGGAGTTTTGAAGAAAAAAAATTAAATCAAATTTTTTTTCGTACTTTCTACACCCTGTAACTCAGAGAGAACGCATTTTAGGACATGCATTGATTGAAACTTTTCACCTCGAAACGAGGTCAGGAATCTGTATGCGGAGTTTGTAGGTCTTATTCTGACTCACCCAGTATACTTATATATGTATTACATTTATTATAACAGCCTATTTAATCTTGACGCCTCCTTTATCATGTATGTGATTCATTGAATTAATATAATTATTATTCACGACGACAAATGCAAAATTCCTATTTTGCAGTTTAGTGAAATATTTTCGTACCACCCGTAGGTACCTCACCAGTATCGTCACTAATGCGACTATAAACATCGGTATTTCACCCCAGGAAAATCTAATTAATTGTCAACGAAACACTATAATTCGGCATCAGTCTATTGTAATTTTGTGGCTCCAAGTTTCAGTATCTGAGATCCTATTATAATTTCGTGCCCATATCATGATTGGTTCTGGCACAATTTATACCGCATTAGTAGAAGATCGGGTCGTTATGGACAAAATTGGGGTAGATTCAGAGGCGTAGAATCAGTTCGGAGTTGATATAGCTGGGGTTTTGAAATTTATAATTGTTTTTTTAATGTTTCCATAAGCACCTCTAAAAGTAAATGGAAGTTTATTATGTAATTTTTCGCCTAGTTGGCTAAGATTTGTGTTTGCGAATAAGAAGATTTTGTCTGTTTCGAGTACCATAGAGACATCTTAAACCAACTAACACATCGCAACAACGTTACCCTAGTCTGGATACCAGGTCACAAGGGCCTAGAAGGAAATTAAATAGCGGACGTCCTAGCAAAAGGGCAGGCCAAAACAACTTTCAGTGGACCAGAACCGGTAATCGGTTTAGTATTTTTATAGCACTGCCAAGAATGTCCTAACAGCCTGGGCAGACAACAGAAGACCCGAGTATTGGCGTAGTCTACCGGGCCTAGCCCATTCCAAAGCATTTATCGCATGTACAAGGAAAAAACAGGACTGACAAACTGCTAGAACTCATTAGAGCACATCTCAGAGTTATAGTAGGTTTGCTTACTGGCCACTGCAAACTTTAACATCACATGCATAAAATCGTACTTGCACAAGATGCAGAGTGTCGGCTATGCATGGACGATGATGAAACGACTGAAGGCATTCTGTGTACATGCCCTGCAGCGGCCAGAACAATATTTTCAATAGTTGGCAATACGACAGTAAGGCCAGAAAACCAGGTAAATTGTTCTCCCAATGCATTCCTCAATTTCGTTAAGAGATTGGATATACTGGGAGAAATATAACCATAGGTAGACTACGCCAATACTCGAGTCTTCTATCGTCTGCCCAGGCTGTTAGGACATTCTTGGCAGTGCTATAAAAATGCTAAACCGATTACCGGTTCTGGTCCAGTGAAAGTTGTTTCGGCCTCCTCTTTTGCTAGGACGTCCGCTATTTAATTTCCTTCTAGGCCCTTGAGACCTGTGATCCAGACTAGGGTAACGTTGTTGCGATGTGCTAGTTGGTTTAAGCTGTCTCTATGGTACTCGAAACAGACAAAATCTTCTTATTCGCAAACACAAACCATAGGTCATTGGCGCAGTGGAGGACCTGATATGAGCCCACTCACGTTCAAAACCGAACAAAAATCAACCACAATTATTTTCCTCACATATAGTAAATTGATATATAAATAACAGCTGATGGTAAAGTGAGAATTCCAAGTTTAGTAAAACAAGGCTTACAACTCTCTACCAGAGTTATTCTTACTATAGCTCTGATTGCTCGTTCTTGGAGTATGAATATATTCTTAAGTGTCCCCATAAGTCATCTCAATATGGAATAATCAGTGGTATATTAGAAGTGTACCTTCTGTACCTATATTCAGTCTCACATGTCTTATTTCATAGATTGTACTCGATAACCTACTCGCGAGTCTTTCTGTATGTGTTCTCCAAGAGAGATTATTATCTAAGTGTATGGCTAGGAATTTGATTGATTGTAGATCACATTGTTGGGTTGTGAATATCATCCACGCCGTTTTATTTTTGATGAGACTCAATTTATTAGGACGTAACCAATCTGAAGCCAGTTCAATAATATTTCAACAGTTTCATCAGCTTCATCAGCAAAGAGAATCGTATTGATATTCATGGATGATGGTAAATCATTTCTATAGATTAAGACCTAAAACACTGCCCTGCGGGACTCCATTATTTAATAACAGTTGAAGACTTTATTCATCATTGTGAAACACTGTTTGCTTACCACCTGACAGATGAGACGATATAATGTTGATCGCAATACCCATCAACCCATTGTTTTCAAGTTTTTCTAACAGAATATTTTGGAAGACACTGTCAAGAGCTTCACTCAAATCAACAAAAACTGCCAGAGTTGACTATTTTTCTTCAAATCCCCGACCTATGAAACTAGCTAGATACACAACTGCTTTTGCTGTGTTCTTTCCCTTCTTGAATGCAAACTGCCTGTTTGTGAATAAGTTATTTTTATCAAGAAACAAAGTTATTTGCAAAACAATCAACTTTTTCCACAACTTCAACATTATCCTTGCAGTAGTATATTGAATGATCAAATATGTCAGTAGAGCCAAATTTTTTGAACGATTTGATAAGATCTGATGCTTCTGTTTCTGTACTGAATATTGAACTACTATTATTATTTCTAATTCGTCTCAAATAAGATGCATAGTGAGTTTCTGAATCGGGAATATCATTTATTATTTTTCAGCCACATTCACAAAATATTTATTAAAGTCTCCATCAAAGAGATGTTTCAGTGATTTTTTTCTTTCTGTTCCTATTTGCATATTTACTTGTTTCCATATGGCTTATGGTTTGAGGATTCTCGAAAATGTTCTAGTGTTATGAATTTTTTCTGTTCTTTGCTGTTCGTATCCATATTTTTTCAATTTGAATTATTCTTTCAGAAATTCAGTGTTAGGTAAGTTAAGTTCTACCAAACAACACAGGTCTGTTATATTTGCATATGACATTTTTATAACATCATCATTTATGTTCTTAATATTTGCATTATTTCTACATTAAGTTTTTACACTTACTGTTTGAAAACTAATATCATGATAATATTGCAGCGTATTCAGGAATATCTCAACGTATATACAGGGATTTGTTTCATTGAATAGTATCTACCAATATTCTTTTGACAAAAAGTTAATTTTTTTGTTTGCACAGTTTTTATTGTGAATAAGTATATGAGTATATATTGGTGTTCATGGACAAATGAAATAATTTGTGCTCTATGATCTGATAAGCTAAGTTCTATAACTTTAGCTTTGTTTGCAACAAAACTGGTAAATTTATTGCCGACACGTAATTCGCTCCTTGTAGATTCATTGGTATTTCTTTCTATACCAAATTCTAGAAAATTTTACCATTTATTGAAAGTTTTAGAAAATATTGATTTTCGTGGTACACCATTACAGCTGATGAAAGGCATCGAAGGTCATCGAAGTCAGCGAAATATTAAGTAAATATGGTGTGCCACAGGGTACTGTTTTGGGACCGGTGCTGTTTATCGTCTATTTAAATAATTGGTTCAACCTTGATAATTGCGCTGACATTGTTACTCTTGCCGATGACAAGACTTTTTTATCGGAGACACATAGGAAACACTGAAAATAACAGCAGAAAGGGAAATGGGAAAAATTATACATTTTCTGATAATTAAACTTGTTTCCATAAATTTTAGTGAAACTTATTTTGTGCCTTTCACCTTACCTAAGCTCATCTAAGTTCAATTGCTTAACAATACCAAACAATAACTGCTCTTATGAAAAATCCAAATACAAGGCATTAACCATATAGAATATTTGGGTGTATACTTGGATTCGCATCTGAATTAGAATGCGCATATTACTTTTGTTATAAAAAATATCTTTCCTATGGAGGTTTGAATATATAAACCCATTTTTAATGTCACTCAATTGAGAATGATAGCACTCGTTGAACCTCATCTCACTTATGGTGTACTTGCCTGGGGTGAAACCACAAACTATCATTTAGAAAGATTAGAGGTCACCCAGATATGGATTCTAAAAATTATTTTAGGAAAAGATATTTTTCTACTACCTCACCAGAAAACTTTATTTTCGACACCTAAAGAAGGAAGTAAAATAGTACTTTCCTCCCGCCGGGAGGAGAATAGTACTTTTCCTCTCGATTTATCAGGAAGAAGATGCATTGAAATCAATTTTGCCTCTTCAGCGAGATCTTTTGGCAGGTCGTCTTCGCTAGAACTCATTTTCAAAACTTAGAAGCAACTTAAAAGGATAAACAACGTGACAGCTTATGACAACTGTTATGTTTGTATTACCAAACAACGCAATAGCAACAAATCGTTGTCAACACGATGACGCAACGCTTACTTAATATTTTGTCATATAGCCGCATTATATAGTTCCACAACTTTCTGCAGTTGTTCTTATAAGTATGCTCGCATTATAATTTTTAGGATGACGACCTTAAAGGTAGTAGAAAAAACTATATACATACCTCAGGAGGAAAATGCTTTTTTCTCCTACCCCTATAGAAAGTACACTTTCCTCCCTCAAACCAGGGAGGAAACTCATACTTTTCCTCCCCCTCATTTCAAGTAAGTTGTAAACGATGAAACTTGTGAATCTATTATAATCAAAATGTTTCCGTAATTTCTAGAACATCTTATATATCCTGTATTCTGGTAAAAATCAAACATGAATGTTAATTCTACTCTAGTTCTTTAATAGCTATTTGTGTATTTAGAGTGCAAAGTGATTGATTGTTGCTCGACAAAGAGATTAATCTTTGGAGAACGACAATGACAGTTTGTGCTAGAAATACACACATTATTTTTTCTACAAGCGCAGCTCTTAGAAAAAAATTATTGACACTTCATTCAAATTGGCACATAACATTACTTATGAGAAAATCACTCAATAGCAATCCGAAATGTATAAGCTATCTGAATGTCCAATAATTCAAATCCCTAACAAGAAAAAAGTAAAATAACGTTCTTGAAAAAAAAAAAGTTGTAATTGCCAGGAGATGAACCCGGGACCTTCGGATTACAAGCCCAAGACGCTAGACATTGCACCACCGCAGATTCTCAGATACACATGACTGTATTGTCTATAATTTCCATCAAGTAAGAATAGGTCTATTTGCAAACAAAGTCACAAAAAGGTTTTATTGAGTGGGTAGGAGGAAAAATCCTTTTCCTCCCTTGGATGTTTACTGCCCTCCGCTTTGCGTCGGGAGGTAAACTACATCCTGCGGGAGAAAAAGAGGCACTTTTCTCCCTAGTAATACAAATAGCTATTCCTCCCGCGGATATTAATGCCCTCTGCTTCACGTCGGGCATCAAACTATCCGCGGGAGGAAAAGCATGATTTTCCTCCCTTGGTATGTAAATAGCTATAGTTACCCGACTGAACTTATGTTCGATGAATCACGACTTTTTGATATTAAAAAACTAGAACTAGAAGTAGGTATAATACAAATAAAGTCCCAAAAGTACATAAATCTATAACCCAAAAAGTTACTTATCTTGCTCCTAGAATGTATAACATTGTCAGCTGAATTGAAACAAATAACCCATTCACCAATGTTTAAAAAAAGTAAAGGAGTGGATTTAAAATAACAGTAGAATGTTTATACATAGCCTGATGGTTGATTTGAAGAATATTTATTATTCATCATAGGGAAAAGTGATTTAATGAAATTGTATTGAAGATATTTTATTTAATAGTTATTTATGCAACAAGTGCAAAAAGTGAATGTTTACTGCACGAGTTGCATACATTTTTTCTACGTTCATGCAAAAAGCAAAAAATTATTTATTGAGGTGCGGCACTAGGTGTAGGAAAATGAAAAGCGCAACTTGAATACTTTATTATTGATATCGATTTGCATTGAAACAGGAACTAATACGTTACGAACAATTTAACTCAAACTTTATTTTTACCCTCAATGTTGAAAGTGAATGAACAATTGGTGCAATTTTCAATATGAATATTTCGTAGTGAAGTACCTATTGCCAATCTAACAGAATATCTGCTAAATATGTAGTAGGTTTAAACGTTTATGTTTGTCATGATGACAGCACGTTGAAGTAGAATGACAGATGAGTGCAATAAAAACTTTATTGCACTAGTGCAATAAAGAACTTCTTTTTCCACTGAATATAGTTCAATAAAGTTTTGCTTTTTGCATGAATGTAGAAAAAATTGTTTTTATTCACTCCATGATATTATTTTTTATTCGCTTCATGATAAATTAGAGAATTTTCTAAAAGCTGATAACTGATTGCAATACGGCTGATAAGTGGTTTCACTGCTATAGCAATTTTCTACAGTTTATTTTCTGCTCTTTACTTTATATATGTTGATCTTATTGTAAAAATTGAATTAGAAAATGAACGTTATTATTATTATTTCCCGATAGTACGCATTGTTTACGTAAAATCGTCGGCATATTGTGATTTGTTTTAGAATTGGCAATTGCGTTACATTATGCATGCGTCCACCTAAGACATTTTTGTAAAAATGATGAAGGGAAGAAATTACCAAGAAACAAAGCATTTCACTTTATAGGAAATGCCGAGCGTTATGACTGAGTCAAAGTATCCCTTCGAGGATTCGCTACCTGGATCTTAAATTCACAATTTTATCTCAGAAAATTATAGGTACGCAGGTTGATCGTTGCCTCATTTTAATTTTAATAATTTTAAGTGTGATGGCTATGCGCTATCTTTTCGTTATATCTATCCATTTACGAGGTTAGTTTTCAAAATTGGTTTATTAGATATTATGGAATGCCTATAATAGGAACTCTATAGTCTGAAAGGCGTCGATCTGGCTACTGCGATGGATCGAACTCGTCGACAGGGTGGTTTCAGGAACTAGTTGAAAAACGAAGATTTACCAAACATTTCTAAAAATTATGGAAGAATAAAATTGAAACGTGAATTTCAATTAGCGCCTAGAACAGTGGCCGACATTAAACAAAATAGTGAATTATTTTTCCATAACTTTCCAACCAAATTAATTTAAATTGTGTGAAAAAACATCGAATGAGTACAATACATGATATCAGATCACTGATTAGTATCAATAATACAAGAGTACAAGACATTAACATATTTGCAGACTTATGTCATCCACCATAGTTTTCTTCAGAGTATTTTATAAAACAGTGTACCTACTAGTTGACATTTCTTCAGATCTATTTTTCTCTTGTCAATTTTTAGTACATATAGCTATCAAAGTATGTTTCATAACATAACATTTTTATAGAATTCTTTTTGCCAAGGACCGCACACATTTCCTATGTAAAATGCTAATTTGTCTGAAATTTTTACATGATGTAGATCCGATTATATAGACCAATTTACAAATCGATACTATGACTGGCTTTTGTGTTACGGGGTGTCAAAAATGTGGTTTCTGCTTTTCAGGGTATTATGCATCAATTTGATTTTTGAGCACTAATTCGAGATTAGTCTTTCTTAGAAATGGACTCATCACATCTAAGTGGTAGCCCATTCAAATAAAGCATAATATCTTACAAAGAGTTGCAACCCTCTTTTCTTTAAATTTAAATGAAAAGGAGCAATGCAGACGGCAGATCTTCGTCGGTAGGCACTATGGGTTCGTTTATACTTTATAACAGAATTATATCATTGAACAGTAATAGAATGGCCACAAAAATAAGAGGGGGCGCCACAGCAACTTTTAATATGTCTATGATGTCAAAGAGTACTTACTTGGAAAGTTGAGCAACCGAATAACGACAATTAAATGTTATACCCAAAACTATAAGAGAGTTTACCACACGATGTTGTCAAGTTGAAGAGTGTTAATCAATAAATAAATAAAACATAAATAAACACACAAACATTTAATATGAATATATCTTCACTGGACAGAGTAACTGTTTCTCAAAAATTAGACTGTGATTCTGATAATATTCAATATTCGATATCTTTTGCATATGAGGTTAAATATGTAAGATTTTATAAGGAAATCAATTTTCCCAGCGCATAGTACTATGTGGTGGTTTACAGATAGTCGTTGAAAGATATAAACTTCAAACGGAGAATATCAATATTGAATAAGACTTAATATAATTAAAATTGAAATGGTACGATTTCATCCTATATAAAAAATTGTGAGTAAAACTTGTTCCTCTGGTGACACCAACGTGAAGATTTTGGACTAGATCCTAGGTCAACCAGGACTGGAGTGATGAAGGAAGGGAGTCTACGAAAACTATCAATCAAGAAGGCTTTGTCTTATCTGACAGCAATCGGCATTTTATCAGGAAAAACCAGGCATTCTACACTTCAGCAAATCAGCTATACTGGAGCCATAATACCATAAATATCCTCAACAGGAAGACGTGGGGCGTAACCAAAACTTGGGAGATACCCAACCAGGCAAGGAAACTTGACAATTCCCTGGGTTGAATTTCTCCGGTTACAACAACCCTATAAATGTTTTTTAGTAAATAGCTGTTCTAAACAGTCGTTAGCATGAAAACGATGAAAAGAAAAGTTGGAAAACTCACCTTCTGTGAAGGGTTTTATCTTGTAGAAAAAAATGTCGGCGTGGTACAAAGTTTTCAAACGCCAAATTGTCCAAGATAGGAAGAATATTTTTGGTTATGTCTAGTACATGATCAAAAATAAACTTCGCCCTTTATGGTCAATATGTTGAATCTATGTCACTAAAACCGCATGCATGTAAACTCTTACTTGGCTATAATAAAGACGATTATTATTATTATTATTATCTATCGAAAGCCTGGACTTTGGAGTTGATGATGAGATAGTAGAACGGAATATCCACGAAGGATCACTTTACAAATTCAGGATTCGTCAGCCGAACAAAACCAGGAACCCCTGTATGGCTAGACACCTGTAGCTTTCACCAATTCTACTATCAGATTCCTCGTCTCCCAGTCGGAAACGAAATCCACCTTGAAGATTTTTTCATCCAGGACGTTACGTTACCAACATTAAGATATTTCTAAATTTGCATGTTCCATGCTTAACCGACCAATCTGACCAGTATAAAATTAATGATGTGTTTGGTTGTCTCTGATCAGACACATCGAAAGCTAAGTTGGCTACACTGATAATTTTAAAAATTAAATAGTTGACAGCTGACAGTTGACATATCATCGGACAGCTGACAAATGAAAATAAAAGTAAACACGAAAGCAATCAAAACATTTGGTTTTTAATCACATTAAACCCTAAAAATTAAAACATTGACAGTAATTCGAAGACACTCCATATGAACCTTCTCAATAACCAGAATTCTGACATACATATGAAGCACTAGTTCGAAGACAACATTGGATGCCAAGGTGAGTAGTATATATTTTCTTTTGATGACATTCTTATTCACCTTTGATCATTTTTAGATCGACACTTGCAAAGCGTAAAACAGATCACACTTTTCCAGTAAGCCGAAATACAAGCACTACTTGGAATACCAGCCAGGACCACAAGCTATGCAGTTTCAATGAGAACAAGTCGAAAATAGAAAAGTTATGATTCATTCTGATGGTGCATCCAGAACTTAATTATTATCCTTGTAGTGAGAACTTGTAAATTGTGAATTGATCGTTAAATGTGGTTTACGAATGGAAGTTAGCATGAGAATGTTGATAAGGTTTCTATGAATGACGTTAGACAACCAACTATGAACATATATGTATGTTGTGTTAAGGCTCATTGAAAGTAGTTCACCGCAGTCTACCTTGCTCTAAAGCTTTCTAAAAATTAACAAAATTAAGTAGCGAAAATTAACATGCTACATTACTACGTTGCAAGACAATGTTCATAGAATACTCGATTTGGTTTTCACTCATTCCAATAAACAAACGGCTAGAATGTGCCAATTTTTCGAAAATTATGGATTTTCGTCGACAAAATGAGGATTTAAAACAGAGTTCTTTTTGGGAGATCATTTAGTGACGATAGTCGTTGCCAACCGATGTTTTAGCCCTCACTGCTATATACACCTACAAATTGGGTTTATTATGGCAAGTACCTGTCAGAATTATCTGTTAGATATAATTCAATACCCGTCGTGGTCTTAGCCAAGGGAGCAGTTGTTTTCTGACTTGCCATAATAAGCGCTGATCCACCGGCCATTCAATAGTTGTCCTTCTGTGGTATTGATGGTTCATTGGTTACTGCTAAATCAAGCCACAGTCTATAAAAAATCGAGGCAATTTTACAAACTATGGATGTGATTTTATTGACCTTTTGCTATGATATTCCCATCATTCTGTGAAAATATAGTCTCGTTCTAAATAGTAGATAAAAACATTCAAGAACAAATATATAACCTTCTATCAGCATCCCAGTTCGGATTTCCGGAACATAAATCTACACAATACGCTATTCACGTTTTAACAAATGACATTTACGAATGTTTAGACAAAGCATTCCATGTTTAGGCGTATTTGTAAATTTAAGCTAGGCTTTCGACACAGTTGACCATACTATGTTCCTAGCCACAGCAAACGACTTACTTAAAGGTAATCTAACAAATAGAAAACAGAAAGTAAAAATCCGAAGTGAGACAAGCCTGGAAGCAATGATAACTTGTGGTGTACCTCAGGGGACAGTGTTGGGACTGATGTTGTTCACAATATATTTAAATAACGTTTCAACTGCTTCTATTCGCAGTCGTCTTCTGGTGAATACTGACAAGTCCGAAATGAATGTACTGAAGTTACATCATCGTCTACAACCTTCAAACAAGACTAAAAAATAACACCTCATATTTTTTTTTTATATTTGTAGTATTTGACAATATTATGTACATAAACTTGAATAAATGTTCAAACTAGAACTCTAATTTTCTTTATCCTAAAAATATCTGAGATAATTATTTATTTATAAGTAAAATACCTGCCAGATAGTGTCGAAAATGACTACTAGTTTATTAAGAATCTCAACGCTTGGTGTCGAGATCGGCTTCAGGAATAAAAATGGCAGGTATTTGGTTTCGAGATTGACTACGCCCTCTCGAACTTACTTGAAAATTGATCTCTAAGGATGATATCGAAAGAAGATTACAGATACCATAGCGACGTTCTATATATGCTGAAACAGAAATGTCAGATATAGGACAGCATCATTCCATTCAAGTACTCACTATGCTACATCTGAATAAAACCCAGCTGAGTGTACTGATCAGAGCTGTGCCGAACACTGACAAAAAGTGCTTCGAGTACTAAGCACTAAGCACTCTTGAAAAGTGCTCGGGAGTCTCGAGCACCAAGCACTTTTTTTGATGAAGTGCTCGCGATTACTAAGCACTTTCAAAAAGTTATTCGATTTAGCGTGCACTAAGCACTTTTCAAAAGGGCGAGATCGTTAAGGTGGTCGTTCAAGTTCGTGTATTCCAAGTTCATATTGCATTTGGAAACGGTTTCACTTGGAAAACTCAAATTTGGTAGGTGAACTCAGAAAGGATTGGAGTACTTATTGAATATATTGACATTCATTTGATATCGAAAATTTAGATTATTTTGTTCGGCAATTGAAGGAAATGAGTCATTACTTGCTTTTGTTTTATTTCAATAGAAAAAACCCATAAAAACAGTGCAACTTCCAACTGATAGGGAATATCCAGACAATGTCGTTTGGGAGATTAATTTGATTTCCGAAATGGGCGGCGAATAGCCAAATTGATATATAGAGCGGTGCAAAATAGTTCCTACCTTACCAACATTCTCACTGATTTCTTAGTTCAGCAGTTTTCGGACAGAAAGCACCATTGTATAGTATGTTTCATTCAGAATGAAATAGGAATGTGATTTTGATAACCATCGGTAGACGCTAGACGGGCAGAACTAGTCACATCGAGAAAATGAAATGTTCATATTCATAAGCGTTATATTTTTTAAATTTAATTTTTTTCTCAACACATACATAATTTTCAGTGATTAAAATCCCAGAAAAGAGAAAGTGATTTAGTAAAATCTGTCATTATCTGACGGACTATAACTTGACAGTCTTTTGTGGACCGCGGTCCTCCCAATCGGGGCGAGAGGCAGGTAGGCGGATCGTCACGTTCAGCGGAGTGAGGCAACTTATATATTTATTCGGTAAAACAAATCTAATATTGAATCAAAATATTGTAAAACTGAGTCTCTTTTTCCTTGTAACTACTAAACGGCTGAACCAATTTTGAAGAATTTTTGGTCGTTAGATTGGTCTTGATACCGCAAGTGATACTTATTAAATTAAAATTATGAAAAATCAAAATAGCGGATTTTTTGCGCCAAATTGGCCGTTTTGATATAACATAATAATTGTGTACTAAAAAGCTGAAAATAAAAAAATTATATAAATGAACTGAAAAACCCTGTGGTTTAAAATAAAAGTAAAAAAAGAAGTACTATCTTTTCAAATAAAATAAAAACTGGACGCAGCCGGGACCTATTTACTCAAAAAAATCTATAGAAATCTTTTGAAAAGATTATTAAATTACTTGTTTTTTGCATTTTAGTTTAAACCGCAGTAAGGGTTTTTTAGTTTCTTTAATTCATTTTTTATATTGATTAGCTCTAATAAATAATTTAGTTCAAATGAAAAAGAATGTTGTTATATTTTTGGTGGATGTATTATTTATTGTGTGTGGCACTAAATAATCTAGTGTGGTGAAGCACTAAATTCAATCCGAATGATATAAACACTTTTAACTAAATTTATGTCAAGACTGAGCCCTCAAACCTAGAATGTGCATAATATAAAGCCGCAATCAGTAGTTCTTGGTGGTGGGGTGCCGCTGACCGCGTTTAATATTTTCAACAACATTCATAGATCCATAGCTGAGAAAAGGCTTAGTGCTTAGTAATCCCGAAAAGTGCTCCAGAGCACTGGCCTTTACGTAAAATGCTCGAAGCACTAAGCACTGAATCCAAAAAGTGCTCGAGAGCACAGTGCTTACGAGCACTAAAATGCTTTAAGCACTTTCACGAGCACTAAGCACAGTGCTTTGGGACAGCTCTGGTACTGATCCACTCGTATTTTACTTGACAAAAACAAATATGTTACTCCATTTATGATAAAGGTAAAAACTTAAATTATGTTGTTCCAAAGCTATACAACTTCCTTACTACCTGACTTTTAGAAAACTGAAGCTTCCTGCTTGGTAATCAAAAAACAATTGAAAAAATTCGTGAAGGATATTGTAAGGAAGGAAATTCATAGAATAATTGAAGATTAAAAAATAATAACAAATGAAATGTGTTTCAATTGATGTAGCCGATACTTGATGAAAATCTATGTTAATATCTATAATGAAACTAAATAAATGATTTTTACTACAAAGAGTTTACAAAACCACGACGACCGTCGTGGTTTTGCAAATCCTTTGTGGTAAAAAGGAAAAATTACAATCGAATGTTTTAATTATCAGATGTAATGAATATAAATCGAAATAACAAAACTGAAAAATACATTTTAATTTTATTTACATTTATTCACTTTCAATTACATTTACATTATTATCAACATTAACATTATCATAAGTAAATGAAATATTTTATAAATCGTTCTTTGTACATAGATAATATTTATATTTCATAAAGTGTTTTATACTACTCGACCACAATGAGATAACAACTTATTCATCTATAATTTCAACACAGCTTAGATAAATACACAGCTAGAAAACTCCCTATGGAGGGGGTAGTTCGCGCAGATGTTCGCGCACCTCCCACCGTCACCGTAAAGCCTCTCAAAACAGTGGTGTGTGTTTGGATTTATTATCTGCAAATTTAATCGCTCCAGTGCCGTAGTTATGTCGAGTGTTATTCGCCGGTGTTTTTACTTTGTATGTTACAAGTTGCAATTCTTTTCCGATCTTTGGTATTCTTGGTGTATTAAAGTAATTTGAAGTACTGTATAGAGTGATTTCAAACGAAAAGTTTAGACGATTCGTCTTTATATATTTATTTTAAGGCCTATGAGAATTCGAAAGGAAGTTTATTTGGTAATTTGGATGATCCAAATGATAGTTTTGTCACTTTCATCAGTGACATTGAAAGCATTTTTCAACAAAAACTAGATACATTCATTTTTAAACCATTAGTATTCCTTAATCTTTTTAATATAGCAAATACACTTCCTTTTTCACATCCGTGTGACAATTTTCCCAAAGAATTTGTGATAAAATTATATTTGAGGGTTTGGTTGTACTATACTTTAAAGTATATCAACAGAAATTTCAAGGACCAAAAAAATATTAGAAATAAATTTTTATGATACACACAATAATCTGCTGTTTTAATAAAGTGCTTTGGAATTATATTTCTTTGTTTTTTGTTTTACAATTCTGTTGTCCTGTTAAAATCATAACAACAGAAGCAAAGCCTAAAAAATTATAATTTAATTTTTTAAACACGGGATTTTATACAAATGCACTAGAAAGGAACAAAAAATTTGTTTAGCCTAGGTTGACCAATCATTCAAATGGGACAAATTGTTATATTCAATAAAAACTGTTTGTAGTATTTGCCACCCTTCCTGGTTTTAGATACCTGAGAAATGTGCTAGACATAAGTTATTTCAAGCTCTTGATCGCTCAGTATTGTAAAACTAGTTATATGAAAATATAGGTGAAAAGCACCCACGATTTTATACATTTGAGTGAATATACTGTCAATTATTTTTTACTTTTTAGTCCATGTTGAAAGTAAAGCGTGTCTTTAGTTTTTTTGAACTATGAATTAATCTTTCTATTTAAAAATCGATATCTTCCATTATTAATATTAAGAAACATGGAACAAAATCATTGAATGAATGTTCGAAGCTGTAAACATTTCTCTTGAAAATGCCAACCACTCGTGTTGGCGAAACGTCGAGATTTTCTCTAAATAAACGTCGGCCTAAAAACCCGAAAACCATCATTCATTCAAGGATGGCCGCGAAAGCCTTTCACAATTTGTGTATTGTGAATTTGTGTATTGTCACCAGGTTTTGACAAGTGTGCACAATTTTTATTTTTTTCGCTGGTATTATTTACCCATTATTATTACTATTATTATTATTATTAAGGCCTATGGGACCAAATTATCAAATTTGTGTATTATTGTCACCAAGTCTCTATTAAATTTGAGTTTTGTCACCGGGTCTTAACGAGTGTGCAACATTTTAAAGTGGGAAAAAATCGAGTCCAAAGGAGTCGGTTACAAACATACAGGTGAAGCTAATATAAAGCGTGTAAAAAAGGCACAGGCACATGTGTGATTTTATTGTCATGATATCTAAAATGCTGTTTGAATAGTTTATGTCAATATTGTAAGTTGGGTTCTGTCTATTGCACCGCAATTATTTCAAATCCAGCCCTGACTTTTACAGCGGAATGGCGTCTTCAAGGTTACGGATTTTGTCTTTCAACGAAGGGCTGAGTTTGTTAGCTGTGTATTTATCTAAGCTGTGCTTTCAATGTTCAATGTTATACTTTTATCATCTGACTTTACTTGTAAAACAGCATACGACATCCTTCATTTAATTGCTGAAATTAAACCAATGACTGTAAGCATATAATTTTGATACCTTTTAAAACAAAATTTGTATTTGGAAAGTATTTTTTGAGTAATTTGAAGAATTAATATCTATCTTTTGTTAAATGTGTATATTTCCATGTGGAAAGTTAATATTTATTATATATCATTTGTGATCTCACAGGGATTCAATAACACCTATTATTACTCTTTAGGCCATCAATGAAATCTGTCGTCCATGTTCACTGCCTATAATTACAGAAAATTTTGCGGTCAGTGGTTATTGTCTCTTATAATTCCACAAAGTCTTTTTAAATTGGTTCAAAAGTCTGTCACGATATTTTTTTCAGGTAGACGGTATTGCCCCGGGTGAGGCCATACAACATGAAATATGATAATTTAAAATGAATGGATTTGAGGTAATCTCTTTACGAGGTGGATGAGAAAAGGTTCATTGATGCACAGAGCTCAAAATTTCTAAAAAAATATAACTAACAATAAAAATTACAAACCGTAACGTGTACGATCAAAACAGTATTCTTTCAATGACATTTTCGAAGAATAATTAACGGATAACGGTTATTTTGTTAGAACTTGTAATAAATGATAATAATAATTACAATGAAATATATTGGGACAATTCAGACAGGAGGAATGAAAATGGAAATTGAAAAACGGAATTAATTATACACACTTCTACTAAAATAGCTGGTTGTATCAAAAGCAACATGGACAACATTAAAATCTCTGTCAAAACTTCAGTATGAATAGATTCTTTGTCAAAACAAAAGATAAAATTGATAAGACCTTTGAAAGTTCGTATAACAGAACATTTAAATCTCAATAAAATATCAGCTTTTGGTCAACACTAAGGCTCAACAACCATAACATTAGTTCAAACAGAAATTCTGACATTTTATATGAGTTTAGTTCCAAAAATTACAGTAGATTAGATTTTCTTGAAGATTTACATATCAGTAGTGAATCTAGCGGAGTGGTAGTGGTGTTAGAGCGTTTTGCTTCCACCCACGCGGTCCGGGTTTGATCCCCGGTCGCGTGTCAATGAGCTGAAGTGGTTCGGATTCCACTTTTATTTAAACTTTAGGTTCCGGATCTGCCTTGCTCGCACAAGCTATGCTTTTGAGGGGTTTTCTCCGAAAAACCTAGGAGTTTTGTAAAAACGAATTGTACAAGTAGTGAATTATTGAACAATGACTTTTGTCTCAACACTCAAGTTAATTTAAATATCTCACATCCTTCTTCATAGAAGCCCAAAATGAAATAAAATATTTTTTACAACTTAACCAATCAATAACAATCAAAAAAAAATTATTCCACATTCTTTCTTTATTATAATTCCTTCTCTATAATGCCATTGCTTGAACCCATTTTGCAGTTTGTTTGTTCAACTCCTCCCTCCATTTCTGAGAACGTGATAGTATATTATACAATGAGCACAAAATGATGCCCATTTTGCACGAGTACGAAATTTGCAGCACGAGCCAAAATGGCCATTTTGTTGCATGTTGTACTTTTTCTATGACAACATATCGTTCACGTTTAATACATGCATACATTACAAAAACTCTGAAAGAAATAAACTGATGATATTTCATTACTCCAAATTCGCCGCTAATGGGCTTTCTATCAGAATTAAAATATAAATTGAAGAAATATGTAAATATTTTCTTTATTGTTATTTCTAATAGTTACACAGAAACAGAAGCCTATAAATGTATGTATGTATCTAATTGAAGTTGAATGTGCTATTATTGAATATAGACTGCTGCTTGAGGAATGCTTTCAAATATTTGGCAATATCTATATCATTATAGATACTAAAAGTCGTTCTCAGCATTGAGAAGTGTGACCACAAAACGGAACTTTTAAATTTTTTGGCAAAGACGCCAAAATAAGCCATTAATACTCTTACATACTCACCCATACTTTTCGACGGTTCCGGTAATAAATTTAGTGTTGTTACCTGTGCTGCTTCTATTATGTTCGGAGGTGTCAAATCTAAGTCGATATCACTATCAGTTTCCATTTTAATCAATAGTTTTTATAGAAAACAACTATGAAATTACTCGTTACCTACTAAAACTTGGACAGAAACGATCTGCTGACATTTCATAAAAATGTCGATGGACGTCATAATTTGACAAGCCGTAGTAGTCGTGATTTTAGAGTGAACCTAGACCTAACACGAAATATTCCATTTCGCATTTGTTGCTTAGCAATTTGTCTAGCAACCGATGCAAAAATGAAATTTTGTACAAAATGTGCTTGTTTATGATTGAAGTTACGGTTATAAAACGAACATTTATCGAGGTTGTCGTAGAAAAAATCTTTTTCACTTCAAATTTGACTTTAACTCTGGGTTTTGTTTCTTCGAAGCTTGGGTTTGCGCATAAACTGGGACAAGTCCTCATTAGAGTTTCTTTCATTTTGTCATATTTCCCTGGTTTCTGATAAATAGAGCCACAGAGATATTCACATTAACAATTTGAAAATTTCTTAACCCAGATATGCCTACTGTCCTGAAAGGACATACACAAACAAAAGTTCTGTAATGCATTTCGGTTAAGTTTGAATGAGTTTACGTAGATGGCTTCAATTGGATTCAATATTCTGATATATTATTCGAAATAATACTCGCGCAGTTGTCAGTTTACAGGTTATTTCGCGTTAGAACGGGTCATATAATGTATGAGGGACACACCACTCGGCTTTCAGTTTGTTGGGTGAGAATGGTAATTTACTCTATTCGTAGAAACAAGCTTATTTTATTTTATTTTACCAAAATAACACATTATTCATTGGGTGATGATATAAATTATTGAGATATTTATAGTTTGAGTTCATAGAGGCAACATATCTCAGTGTTCTTTCAAAAGGACAGTAGGTAAATGAACGTTTTTTTTTTTAATAGTGGCCTCACTCTGCACGAAATATTGCAATCTCTCGAAGACAGTGATGATGGCTGACACAATGGACTAGAATTAATAATATTTCCTTCAATGAATGCTTGTGAGCCAGTTACGGATGAAAACTCAGGCGATGAAGTTCATATGAATATAAATAATCTTCCAGAATCACGGCTCCGAGCAGAATCTGAAATTTTTCATTACAATTCAAAAGATACTAATCGAACTAATATCCTCAAGAGAATTACCACAAGGATCTTTATGGCACAGACAGCCGAAGATAACATTCTATTGATAGAGTTGAGAGGTCGAATAAAGAAATGGAAGCTTGAAGTCAAAAAGAAATCTAACAAGTGGATTGCTCAAGATTTGATTCTAAAAGAAGTTCACTTTCCATGCCAACAAAACTTCCTGAATAACAATTCACCTAGTGAATTGTTTAATTTTTTTTGGATCGATGAAATAATTTCACAACATTTTCCTCTATAATCTAAGTATGGGGGGTGTTGACCGATCAGTATGTATCGAGTAGAATTTCGTGGCAAGAAATGGTACATGCCTTTGACATTTCATATGTTAGATCTTGCAGAAAAAAATGCATGGCAGCACCGCAGGAAAAACAGACATGAAAGTGCTACAAGAAAGTTTCTACGAAATGTGAAAAATGCAATGTTGCACTACATGTAGCTTGTTTCAAGTCATACCATGTCAGACAATAAGTGTTTTTATCCATTTGAGTTTGTTTCCTACTTATATTGCATACTGGTGTACTTTTTCATGTTAAATATAAAGTAAAGAACTTTAAATCAACTTTCAGTTTTGTGCCTACCGTACCTCTGAAAGGACACTGTTTTCTGAAAAAAATGATCATTTCGGATTTTTTTAAATAAATTTCCCAACAATGTTGACATGCACTGAACTGACATTGACATAAAAATACAAGACTTGTTAAAAAAAATTCAGGCATATCTGGGTTTTAAACATTTAATCAAAGAATAAAACCCTCGAGCTAGAGCTCTCGGGTGTTATTAAGATTAATTATGTTCATATGGTCTCATTAAATTGTCAAAATACAAGGTACTCTCTATAGAATTATGAATAAAATAATAGTCGGCTATTTGGTCTATGGATATTACCTATGATTATATCCTGACCAAGGTGCTGGTTGTTTAAAAATATCTGGTGCTGGTTGCTTTGAATAAAATCACCCTGTATATACGTAACTACGGTTTCTGTTTTGTTATCGACATTATCATTCGATGGCCATTAATTTATCGATTAATATTTTTTTTTCAGTAATATATCTCTTGAACATGTTAAGGATTCCTGAAGGTGATCATAATATTGAATAATGAAATTTTCCATGTAAGCACGTAGCCACAGAGTGCAGAATTAGCATCAGAAATTCCTCAATTAAACTTAATGAGAATAATTATAACGTAATACCACCAGCAGGTATTAATTTTAATAATTACTGACTTGATCTTTCACAATAAATATCGGGTTCGTGTGTGTTATTGGTTTTGCAGGGTGTCGATTGAAAAGTCACTGAAAATGGGTCACATAGGTGATAATTATTCTTGGTGATACAAATAATAATGAAAAATTGACAGTACAATGATAGTTATACTGTTTAATAGTAGCATCCTTTTTCTTGCCGCCAGTACTTTGCGTGAATTTGAAAGAATTTATTGTTGATTCTTAAGGTTCGTTATAGTTGGTGTCAGAAGTGGGATACGGACAGTTTGTAATGATTTTTTGGGCAGATTCAAGGAGATTTGCGAGAATTGGCGCGGGAAGCATTTATCACTGAATACAGACTGTTTCCAATTGAATCCTGGGAACACTCAAGTACATTCGTGACAGATGGTTCCAGAAGCGAGATTTCTAGTGGGTTGTTGAGAATAGTTATGGCGGATGCAGGATTACAGCTTATTGAAGTGGAGGCCTTAGTGGAAGTTATTGAAGAGCATCAATTTGCAGAGCCAAAGATGCGGCGGCAAGAAGAAAACAATGAAAGGGGACAATGAAAGGTGACAGCGAGAGACACAATAGTATAAGGGTGGAATGCTAAGGAAAAAACAGGAGTATCAATAACAAAAGCTAAGAAAAGAACGCGGAAGCTCAACGGTAAACAAGAAAAATAGGACTAGCACCTGTCCACATTGAGTGAAAGAAATACAAGAATATGAGGACTGATTTCAAAAAAGAGAAAGATGCGAAGAAAGACAGGAGCAGGACCTGGTGAAGATTTATTTACAAAAATAAGAAAACAAAAGAGGTGAAGAAAAACAAGAGGAATATAGCTGGTTCCTTGATATGGTGTAAAAGTACTGTATTATTCCAGTGTTACAAAACAGGTCTCTTAACATGCATGAATCATATTCAAATAGATGAATTTATCTTTCGCATCATACCTAGTGATACAAAAATCGAAAAATATTTTGTGATCTGAACTTACCCTCATGTGTCTTTACATGTGCCCTCAAGTTGCAAGCCAATGCGAATTTCTTATTGCATAGATCACACGAATGGGGCTTGTCACCTGGAACAAAAATTATATTTTTATTATTATATGAAATAATATTTGATAAATTTGTCACCACACATTATATGCAACTTTTATTATTTCTTTATGGCATTATTTTTATATCCTAGCAGTAAGAAATCTAGCTCCTAGATATCCTTGTAATGGTTCCATAAGATAAACTTTGAAGGACTTCCTGTAATGGATAGGAAAAATTGTGTTTGATCAAAAACTGTCAACTAACTAATCCCTCAATGTACTGAACAATTCTCAGCCTAATATCATAGAAGAGAACAAAATTTGATATCAAAATATTTCATAATTTTCTATGCCTCCTGCGAAGCCAAGGTCACTAGGGGTTGTCCGCAAGGGGGTGTCCTGTCCCCACTGCTGTGGAACCTGGTGGTGGAGGACCTGCTATTCACACTGGAGAGGGGTGGGCACAAAACACTTGGGTACGCAGATGACATAGTCATCACGGTCCAAGGCAAATTCAACACCACGGTTAGGGAAAGAATGCAATCGGCCCTAAATCTGTACATGGATAGATAAGGAGGGCCTAACTATTAGCCCCTCCAAATCAACCAATGTAGCGTTTACCCGTAGAAGGAAGTAAGAGAGCTTAGGACCTGTGACCCTACAAGGTACCCTAATACAGCTGTCAGGGGAAGTTAAATATCTCGGGGTGATTTTAGACTCGAAACTCACCTGGAATGAACAGCTGGCAAAAGTTAAGAAGAAAGCCGAAATGACACTGATGTTAGTCAGGCGGGCACACGGGAAAACATGGGGGCTAAATCCCGAAATGGTGTACTGGATATACAACATTGTGGTGAAACCCACGATCACACATGCATCTTTGCTATGGTGGACAAAAATAACACAAAAAATAGCCGCGGCTGAGTTGAGCAAGGTACAAAGACTTGCATGCCTCAGTATAACGGGAGCTATGAAAACAACACCAACATTAGCCATAGAAGTACTGTTGGGCCTCCCACCGATTGACATAGCAATCATTGGAGAGGCAAGAATTGGACTTCTGAGGCAACAAAATACGAGCAACAGATCGGATCACAACAAGATAAAAGAAATACTGGGAGGCAACATTCTTGAAATGAAACCAACGGACCACATGACTCCTAGATACTTCTTCAACATCAACTTCGAGGCTATCTTGCAAGAATACAGACGACAATATCAGGGGCAAACCTGGAGAGGAGAGGATCTGGTACACGGACGGATCCAAAACCAGAGAAGGAACTGGTGCTGGAATATACAGTGAGGGGAGAAACTCCCAAATAAGCGTCTCACTACGAACAAACACCTCTGTATTCCAGGCAGAGATGTACGCCATCTTGCTATAGGCGAGAGAAATCAATATGAGGGAAATGCACAATGCACGGATCAAAATATGCACAGATAGCCAGGCGTCACTGAAGGCTCTTATGAACCCGAAAGTGACATCAAGACTGGTATGGGAATGCCGAGAAAAACTCGGTGTTCTCACAGAACACAACAAATCAACTTTGATGTGGGTTCCAGGACACTGCGGTATCGAGGTCAATGATAGAGCTGATGAGCTAGCTAGAGAGGGCTCATCAACTCCATAGATTGGCCCAGAACCCGCACTCGAGATTAATAAATCCGACATCCGAGGATGCATTCGGGACTGGGTCAAGCGAAAACAAAAAGAGAGGTGGTACAAAGCCCCTCTCATGCACCACAGGAAAACATACATTAAAGAACCGTCAAAACACAAAACTACAGAACTACTCAAGCTGAGCAGGAATCAAGTTAGAACAGTAACGGGTCTTCTCACTGGTCACAGTCCAATGAGGAAACACCTGCACTAAATGGGTCTGTACGGAGAACTTTCCTGCAGACAATGTGGTAAAGGGACAGAAACAGCCAAACATATACTGTCAGAATGCGAGGCATTAGACAGCAGGAGACAGGCAATTTTCGGGAAACCCAATCTAACTCCCGAGGAATACAACAGCCAACCGGTGAAGAACCTGTACAGACTGGTACAGGGGACCAGAGTTACGGAGAGGGTGCTGTAAAACCAACACGGAAAACACAAAAAGCCCAAGAGGCTGATGTGTAGCTGGTGAAAGGACCAGCATCCGAGGAAGGAAAATAAAATGCCTCCTGCGTAAACCCATTCAGAAATTCCTCAGTAAATGTTGAAAGAACAGATGAATTGTTTATGTTCTATGAGAATTTCAACTTCAGTTGTGTTTCCAGTGAAACATTTTAATTTTTATACTGTTAGTTATTACACCATTTTAATACAACTTTCACACAGAAAAAATTATTCCAATGTAATAGAGAGTTCAAAAAATTATATACTGTGTTGAGTGAACTACATATTAAATACACAACAACGAGAAATGATAGAATCAAGGACAAAGATAAAACACTCAAACTAATATACGATAAAAATCTTCCTATAGTAACAAAAGACTCACCAATTTCAAAAACACTAAAAAATAAAACTGTAAGATAATTAATAAAAGCAAAGGAAAATCTGAGAAAATCGCACATAAAGAAATGTTTGACAAACATAATGATAAAATTGAGGACACTCAACAAATTTGTGATGCGTTCAATGACCATTTAATTGATTTGAACCACGGCTCTTCAAATTATAATGAAACCAGATCAAAGTTTTTTTGATATAACTCTCTTCATAACACCAACTGCTACTAGTGAGGTGAAAGAACTAATAGAAAAAAAATCACTTTGAAAAAATCTGCTGGTATGGATGGTATTAATGGTCGAGTAATGCGCTTCATTTCTGATGCAATAAGTGAACCACTATGTCCTCTAATAAACGAATCTTCAACATCTAGAAAATTTCAGGTATTTTCAAGGAATCGATATCCAAACCGATACAAAAATAAAGGATCAATTAATGAAATCACGAACTATAGAAATATTTGTTCACAAACTCAATTGGCGAAGGTTTTCGAAAAGGTATACACACTGTAAATATTGTTTCCATCAGATTACATGATTCCATATGGGTAATGCGTTGCCATGCATATACATGTAGAGTTACATACCTCATATTATGTAAAGTCATCACTTGACTTTAAATGTGAATTTCCAATATATTCCACGTATTATCACTTGTATACTTATGTAATTTTCTCAATTATTCCAGATTTAATGGCGATTTATACATGTTTGTTCAAGTGTTTTCACCATTATATTCAAGTAGTGCCAATTGACATACATGGTTTAGTATGTATTATTGTTATTTATCCAGGTATTTGTAGGGAAAAATGCAAATTTTGTTATAAATTAAATTTGGATTAACGTGCATTTACCACAAATGTGATTTTCCACATATTTCCCGACAATTGATGTGATTTTCCCCCTAACTACAGATTTAACGGAAATTGTTACATGTCTGTTTAGGTGTCTTTTGTCCATTGTTTTCAAGTAGTGTCAACTAACTTTACATTGTGTGAAAACTAGTTTCGTTTAACTTTACATTGTGTGAAAACTAGTTTCGTTTTTTTTACTCGAAGGAGGAGAGAAGACTGATTATAAGAACATCTAAAGTCAACCATGAAAAATTATAATTGTAGTAACTGTATTAGAGAAAAAAAGTAAAAAAATTATCCATTTTTCCAACGTTGACTGAATTGAAACATAGTGTACCTTGAAAAAAAAAATCTATCATTTCTCTTTTCTTTTACAGTTGAAGCGAAATATTTGATAGATTAGATTAGATCGTGATTATGCCAGCAGATTCAGATCTTCTTTGCCTCAAATGTAACGGTTACAGAGAAGTGTTATATTCTTCTTCAGAGTGTGATCTGCAAAAAAGACATAAAATCGAATTTAAATTTACTTTACTCATAACATATTGTTATATTTGAATAAAAATAACTAAAACTCCCAAATCGTTTAAATATTGTACCACAAACAATAATTTAACAAAATATCTTACGTACTCCAACTCTTTGAAGTTAACTAAATAGTGTAGCTGACCTCATGAGATTGCCCACTCATGTTAACGAATCGATTGAGATGATATCTATCCTTCTTCCCTAGCTCACACAAGTCTCTCGAAGACTTCTGAGGGTTGCGCGTAGGGGTGCAATCGGTTGACGGAATTAACAATTTTAACAATTTTTTTTTTAACCTAAGATTTGAATGTCAAGTAAATACTCAAAATCATGAATCAGTTGGTTTTGCTACAACGGAAGTTTCGATTCGATTTCCTATGAAAATATTGCTGTTACTCATAATGTTATGGAACAATTAATGATTGATATTTTTTCCTCAGTACCTATTTACTCACTTGATATACAATCCGATAACAATTCGGCATCCACATACACAAATAAAAAATATGGCTTGTTTGTTTTTGAAACGTATCTTCGTCAGATGCCCAACGATGTTCATCCTATACCGACATGAACTGTGAATGAGGATTGGGCCTAATGCCGGTAGGTGCGCATGGCAATAGCGTCACGGAAAATTACATTTAAACAAAAGAGAATTCACACATTACCTGGAATATTGTGTACATTGGCGTCATTCCGCTGTAACAGTACGTCGTTTTACTAATTATTACATTCATATACAGTCATCATGTAAACCAGAGGATATTACCTGTAATTAAGCATTGAATTACATGATCACTGTAAAACACGAGAGAAATGGAGGACTTTTACCAAATTTTACATTCAAATTTTGAATTACTTGTGGAATCAAGTTATAATACTAGGAGGAGTATGTATATATTACATTTTTGAATGTATTTTTCTTTCCTCTTTTCACTGTGCATCAACGAATCAAATAATTTCTTGATAAGGTGAGGTCTCCAAGCGGAATAAATTTATTTTTATTTGCTGTGTTTGTAAATATCTCAGAAAATGGAAATCAATTGTATGGCAAAAGATATATTGAACTAATCGGGTAGAAATCTACAGATTAATCAAATCAACTAATCATGTAGAACATTTCGAGTCTGTTGCATACTTCGAAAAATAATAGATGGGTGAGTCACTATGATATCAATTTCCAAACAATAACGAAAAAATCATCGATATGATATAATTCAACTTCGCCAGCTCTACGGATATAACGAAACAATCCACCGACAATAAATTTGCTATAAACCGATGTAAATTCATATCAGAAGACAGAAAACCTGCACCTGATCCATTAGCAGAGCATGTACGACTTGAATTCGTTATTTTATTCAACATAATAAAATCAGTGAGATAATGAACGATCGATCATAAATAATTAATCGACGTCATGCATTATTGATCCCGAACTATATGATAAAATATGAGCAGAAGCGGATTCAGAATCTCGTGTGAGGGCTAGTTGTTCCAGTTTGGGAGTGAATATTGCAATGAGGGGAGATATAAACTACTCAACACTAATTTTGTCGCACCCCAAAATTTTGACCATATTAAAATCTGAATAACTTTTTTCTGCATTGAACAATTTGAATTCTGTAAATACTGTTCGCTAGCCGAGTCCTTCAGCTATAATCTCGTACTTCTTCAAAACATAAGGTTTTCCGCATAACATCGGGTATTATCTGAAACTGTGCAAAATTTCTGAATTTTCAAAAGGATCACAGGTAGGGGTAGACGTGACTCCTGTAGACCGTTGTTCATAGAAATGAAAATTATGTCTGTTACATGTTCTTTCATTTACAACTCTCTTCTAGAAATCCATTATAAGAAACATGAACTTAAGAAAAATTCAGACTTTCATAGCTACCCAACCAGATCCAGTAACTAATTGAGGACTCAGAAGTTTAGATTGGAAAAATCACGTAAGAACTCGCTTAACCTAGATCTCTATAATAAATTACCAAATTACCAGACCTTTACACTGACTATTTTAAAAATTATTCAAAAACATTTTTTCTTACACATTGTTTTTACTCTACACAAGAATTTATGAATTTTCAATTTCCAGAAACCCTGCAATGTTGAGATGAAAAGACTGATCTTACATGTCCTTCCCAAATTTATATTTACATGTGTTTTCATTGTGTGTAATCTTGATTTAATGTTGATTTAATGTTGAGTATATTAATGTTAAATCTAATTTTATTCATATGTATTCAACCGAAAGTGTTGAATATCAAAAAAAAATTATTCTTAAGAAATTTTTAAATGAGTTTGCTTCTTATCTCATTTTATAACACATTTGTATGACCTGCTATAAATAATTGTACTGAAGTGTATGAAACATAGTCAAATAAACTACTACTACTACTACTACTAAGTTTCAATTCATCTTCAAAGCGTTTCTTTTCACTACCCACCCCTTTCTCCAACCGAATCCTACATTCTACCCTCACCACACCTCGCCTCTCAACCCTTCATTAACGCCCCATTACTCACTTTCCAAGTTAAAGATTCTTTAATTGTTTGATTTCAACCTTTTGAAGCTTACATTACAGTACATCCCTCCCTCACCCTCCTCATCAGCCACTTAAGGCAAGGTGTGTGACCCAGCCGATCAAGGTACGTACATCTAACTTTTATTATTCATCTATTATTAAAGAAAATATAAAATATTGGAGTAATACCAAAGACTTGAGTTTTAATTCTGTATTTTTTTTATAATCTTATTTTAATTATTCATCTATTATTTATTTGGTACTACACGATTTGCAGCATCTAGTGTTGTATTAAGTAGAGAATCATCAGGGTATCTAATATTTTGTTGATGTCGTGCATATCTTAGATACCATAAGACACTAGCAACAAGTGCACATGTCCCTAGTGTCCGAACTCCTCTTTGGCAGTTACAATAGTAGCACAGAATTACGTCGTCGTCATTATCGCCATGATTCTGGATATTTTCATCATCGACTCAGTAAGCTACAAAAAGTTGAAGCTTAGTGGCATTGCGAAATCTGGAATATACACGTACTCTTAAGAACCCCGGCTCATTTATAAGTGTGTCTGACTTTGAGCAGCCACACCCTCATATTTCATTGACAATAAAATAATTTGTATTCTTTTTTCTTCAAATGATATTACTCATAAATACCTACCTTTATTTTGATGAAACATTCTTATATCCATTTTCCACGGCTAACTATGACCAATTGAAAAGTGAAAAAGTGGGGAAAACATATTAGGGATTTTTTCATCACAAAATTAACATAAAAGTCTGTTTCAGAATACCCTCAAACCCCAAGATCTCAATGCTTGAATCAATTGATTATATAGGGTCATTTGTATTTGGCAATATGATTAACAGTTTTTCGTCAGTAATATTTGCTTAATTTTCAAAATTTCGTCACTTTTCACAAAAATGTGCAATCAATACTGCAAAAAATAAGGCAAGTATCACTTTTCCATGACAAACTTGAATAGAGAAAAATTGAGAAAAAATATATTAGGGATCTTTTATTGAAAACTCAACCCCAACTCCTTGTTTCGGAATGTCTCTGAACCACAGAACTGAATGCTAAATCATTGAAATATACAGTGTGTCATATGTAGCTGGCAATATCGCCACCTCTTATTCATCCATAATGGTCGATTGATTTTAAAATGTATTCTTTTGTCATAAAGTGTCCAAAAATGTTTAATTATTACTGTAGAAAGTAACCAAGAATCACTTTTTCATGGCTTACTATGACCAACTGAAAAGTAAAAAATTGGGAAAAACATATTATGGATTCTTTCATCTGTGAACCGACATCAGATTCTGAATCAGAACACCCTAAATCTCTCCCAGATCTCAAGTCCTGAGAAATATATAGGGTGTTACCTGTATATGGAAAAAATTGAGTTATTTTGAAAATTATTGCGTTTATCAATATTTTCCTTTTCCGCAGCTGCAAATTAACATAAATTTATAATAATGGTATTTGCAGATGACTCGGGGATTGAGATCTAAGAGTTTTAGAGTATTCTGAATCTATTTCTGATGTTAGTTCAATGATAAAAGTACCCATAATGTGTTTTCCCCAATTTTTACTTTCCAGCTGATCATAGTTAGCCATGTAATAGTGAAGCTTGTTCAAATTCTGCAGTATAATTGAAAAATTTCTGTACACTTTATCAGAATAGAAAACATTTTCTAAATCATCCTGAGCAATATGCATGATTGAGAGCTATTGATATTACCAGCTGCTGGTGAAACCTTGTATATTTCTCTGGAGGTTTTAGAGTGTTCTGAACCAGAATCTGATGTTAGTTCAGTGATAAAAGAACCCATAATATGATTTTCCTAATTTTTCACTTTTCAGTTGGTCATAGTTAGCCATGAAAAAGTGATTCTTGGTTACTTTCTACAGTAATAATTGAACATTTTTGGGCACTTTGTGACAAAAGAAGACATTTTAAAATCAACCGAGCATTATGGATGAATGTAGAGTTGGTGATATTGCCAGCTACATATGACACCCTGTATATTTCAGTGATTCAGCATTCAGTTCTGGTGTTCTGAGACATTCCGAAACCAGGAGCTGGGGTTAATTTTGCAATAAAAGATCCTTAATATATTTTTTCTCATTTTTTCTCTATTCAAGTGGTCACAGTTTGCCATGAAATAATATTTGGTTATTTTTCGCAGTATTGATTGAACTTGTGCATTTTGTGAAAAGTGAATAATATATTTTGAAAATTAAGCAAATATTACTGATGAAAAAGAGTTCATATTGCAAGTTACAAATGACACCCTGTATAATCAATTGATTCAAGCATTGAGATCTGGGGGTTTGAGGGTACTCTGAAACAGAATTTGATGTTAATTTTGTGATGAAAAAATCCCTAATATGTTTTCCTCACTCTCTAACTTTTCAATTGGTCATAGTTAGCCGTGGAAAATGGATGTACGAATGTTTCATCAACATAAAGGTAAGTATTCCTGAGTACTATAATTTGAACAAAAAAAATTCAAATTATTTAATTTTTAATGAAATATGAGGGTGTGGCTGCTCAAAGTGGGACACACTGTACTATGATTGTCAAGTTGGAGTTGTTCTTCGTTATCTCTTACTACTTTTTCTTGAATACTTATACGAAGAAGAAAGTTGTATTTGATATGTTCCTACTGTCAGGTCTCTCAAGTAGTGCAAGTCTAGTTCAGGAAAATCTACTAGGTTTTGATGGTCCAGTCGTCCCCACTGACCGTTTCTTCTCGTTAAATTATCTGCCTCAACTCTTGTTTGTACAATATTGGGCATATTTGACATAACGATCATTCTTGTATCAAGTTCAATGCATGGTAACAGTGGGATGATATCTGTTTATGATAGCTCCAGATATGAGAATAACTATTTAATTTTTTCGCTTGCTTTAATATTATTGTTTGGGTAGGGGTGCAGAGGTGGGGCGATGTGTGGTGAGGGTAGAATGTAGGTTTCGGCTGGAGGAAGGGATGGGCAGTGAAACGAAACGCTTTAAAGATGAATTGAAGCTTATGCAATAACACACCGGAAAGTGTACATTGGGGGCTTTGGGGGGCTATAGGGGATCTGGGGTTAAAAATGGAGGGTTGTGCCCATTGATCAGCATATCGAATATTATCTTTCTGCAAAGTTTCAGCGAATTTAGCAGAGAGCCATTTTCCATAAGGATTTTGCGGGGTCCTTTGCATTTTAAATATTGTAAAATTCAGACGACCTTCATTAGAATGTTTCAAATTAATCGACTTGTATTTTTTACCATTCGCCTTTTCATCGCTAGAAAAAAAATCCAAAGCGGTGGCGTCGTTGTCAAGTTATGGGTAATTTTCTTATGTTTATCACTATCATAGGGCTATTTAGAAGCTGTGGTTCTCTATTTGATTCGATTGTGGAAATATTGCCTGTCACAGTACAGGACCTGTCACAGGACAATCGAGGCTCTATATAGATCATTCAGATATTTTTGCGATATGTGCATTGATATATTCCTTAATCTTATTATCTTTGATTTAAATCAAGTATGTGAAACAAACAAACGTCATCACTGGCCTTTCTCAAACAGTTGAACCTAATTCAAAGTGTTTCTATTTCAATTACAGTGAGAAAATATATGAAAAATTCACACACTCATGGATCATAAATTTGATATTTTCTGGTAAACTGGTCCCAACATCCGTAGTGGTGTAGAAATCTTCAAAATTCCCTATAAGAACCTCAGTTAGCCATGAACAAAAATTGACTATCGTTTATTTTAGTTTCGAAAATTTAAAGTGTTTGATATTGAGTATTTGAGCATGAGTATGTCTTATATATTAGGAGAAAGCCATGGTAATTGTCTCTTAGCCTCTAGAATATATGCCCACAATGTTCCTCAAAGACGACACCATCGAAATACATGCTACAGAAGATTGAAAGAAAGATGTGAGAGAACAGGAAGTGTGAATTATGGAAAATCTACATGGGAAAAAATGTTTTAACAGAAGAAAATGAACTTGCAATCGCTTCATCAGTTACTGAGGAACTGACATTAAGGCTTAGAGAAATCATGCATCACACGTTCCGATGTTTTCGTCTAATAATTATAACCTATAAGATGAAAGTATTTGGTTGCAACAAGATGGTGCGCCCCCGCAATATGCACGTGATGTTCGCGTGTTTTGGATAACTGTTTTTCTAGGAGATGGGTTACTTGATGCGGACCGATAGAGTGGCCCCTAAGATCTCCAGATCTCACTCCCCTGGATTTTTTATTGTGGGGTTATTTGAAGTCGAAGGTCTATGTAGATAGGTCGCAAAATCTGCAGGGTCGTATTAGGGTTTAAATTAGTAGAATGACTCCAGAAGTTATTCGCAATATGTAACAAAAATTTGTCCGTAGATGTGCTTATTGTCAAAATGCAATTTTGAACAACGAATTTAAGTTGAATTTTGTTGGATAAAAAGTTATTCTCTTTCTGAAATAAAATATTAATTTTTTTTTCACTCTGTACAAACAAATCAACTTAATTATTTCCATTGAATGTAGTATTGAAAGAACTTTCAGATGGAGTACCTCAAGACATCTACATTAATTTAAAAAATTTACCGATCCACCAATGTACATTTAAAAATTGTCATTTGAAAACAAAGACCGACCTTTATCAGGATTTTTGTCAGAAGTGCATTGCTTGAGAAATATCGAATTTGTTCCATAATTTAGCTGCGCACTGTTTATACTTTAGGTATCTATTTCCTTTAGAAATCAATATTATCTATGAAAATTTTACTGTATTCATATGAAAAAGTCTCAAATCTTGTGGCGAGGTCAGATTTCATTACAAAAAATGAGGAACACATTTTTTTGCATTTTTGTCGATGAATGAATTTGAAATTTCGTCTCAAAGGTTTGGCACCACCCAATTATTTATCAAAAAATCGTTGGACTCGACTATAAATAATTTTTTTTGAAGGGGTCCTGTTTTCAAATGGAACGTTCTGTAGAAAAGTAGCCTATGCATGATTTTGAGGTATATGTTGGAAATGAAGAAACAGACACTCTGATCCAAATCGATGAAAACAAAGTTGCAGAGAGCCTCAATTGTTTGAAACTGTAAACGAAATAATCCAAGGCCGTCCCTGTGCCACGTGCTCGTTAACAATATAATATAGAACGCGCTGCTTGTTCGATCCAAAATAGTCGTCCTTAATTGATGGGTTTTTATTGACAGAAATCATCAAAAGTCTTGTTAGGCAGGCTCTCGTCGTTCTGATTCCAACATGATTATTTCATACCCATACCTGTTCACAGCCAACTAATTCTTGCCCGATCTATATATAAAAGTAACTCACAGCTCTCAGTGCTATAAATGGAGTTGCCATTATATTCTGTAAGACACAAATATGGTAATCCGGTAGCTTGACTTCTTCCTTTTAGAAATCAGTATATTGTTTGATCTTTATTCGATGTTTACGAGTAGAATCATTTTATTTCACTCGTTTCAATGGTTTTTCGAAGACTGATGATCTAGCTGAAGTTCAAATTCGATATTCTTCTTGTTAGGGTTCTAATAATAAAGCGATAAGAGGTATGTGTTCTAATAATTATTTATTGACAGAATGGAGAACGTGGCGAACTCTTTTACATAAACTAAATCTCAACTCAACATCGAACATGACAAAACTGGAAATCATAACGCACAAACTGGCGTTGCTATAGACAACTAGCATCTAGACAGCCAGTGTTATCAACCATTTAAATTTATAGGTTTGTTCTTATTTAAAACTAACATGTTAATTTTACAAAGTACAATTTGCAAGACAAATTCAATATTTTTACAATCTTAGAAATGTATTCATCAATTAAGGATTTGGTGAATATGTGTGATAGTTGCTCATTTGTACTTGTACATAAATATTCAATCCTTAAAGTAGGTATTATTATTTATCAAATCAACACAAAATCTAGTTTCACAACTATATGCCTACAGCGTTCATTGTTTTCAAAATTCTGAAGCAGTTTTATTGTGCTCTGATTATCCCCAAAAACACAATTAGGCACTAGCAAATTAATTTTTAAATAACAAATTTTTGAAAAACAATCATTCATATGAGACAGCACAAACCGGTACAAATTCTGTCTCAGTACTTGATAGCAGAACAGAATGTATAAATTCAATACTCTCTCTGTCTCTCTGATAACTAATCAATAAGAGGTTATACCATAGTAGATGCTATACTGGAATATAAATACAAATCTGCAATAAAGTACACACAAAATACAAATCTATAATACAATGGTAGGTAATATAACATATGTATATAATAATCAAAATTCATAGCAAGATAGATGCATAATATTCTTCGATGCTATAATGTCTGAGAAGCAACCGTTTCAAAGCATTTTTAAATTTTTCTTCTCGTATCTTTCAGATTTCCAGAATAGTTTTCAGATTTTTTAAACTTGGACAATCTATGTTTTGACATTGTGAGGTTACTAGACTTTGTTGTAAAGTAATCGTGATAGTCAGACTTTTTAGAGAGTCTAATCATGGTTTGCTGAGTGTGTCTTCAAGATGTAAACAGATGACAGTTCAAGGAAGCAACTGTCAGCAAACACCTGCCTGCAAGTACTATCAAATGGATGCTAACACAGTAGCTTCTTCAAAGGTTTTTGTTCTCAGACAACATTACTGCTCCTATGAAAACTCCACCACCATCAATTTTTTTAGTGTAATATTTACGATATCCCGATCTCGACGATACACCACATACGATGACGAAAATTATTCTGAACTGAGAATATTTTCCTCCAACCAGGTTTCTGTTGCACAAATTATTTGAAAGTCCTCTGAGCAGGTCGCTTTGAAAAATTTTTTGTTCTCTAACCCCTTGTGTTCTGGCAGTCATCGAATTTGATACAAAAACAAATTATTATTATTTATTATTATTATTGAACCATTATTCCATTTATATGACAGATATTTCTAACTTCTTGAGCATATACTCATTGGGGATCAGAATGGCTTTTGAGCTTTCAGACTTTTTTTACATACCAGGTGTACGCGGAAGGTGGCTAGCCTCTATAACTTTTTTGTTTTCAAAGAAAACGGAATTAAATTTGGAAGATCTGCATAAGACATAAAACTGCGTTTTTTGACGAATAACTCAAGTTCATGCAACTTCTGATTTCACCGGAAGTGACTGTTTTTTAAGCTAGAGTGCCAAGAATGCGTTCAAATCACTAATTACAGCCCTAAAATTTTGGGAATTATACTACTTCCTTGTTTTGTTCAAAATGTGTGTGCTATGTAAAATTTAATTTCAAAATTGAAATTACATTTTTTTTTCAATAGCAACTTGGTGGATCGTTGGGTTAGGAAAATATGTCATTATATTACGATTAATTTGATAACGCAATCTTATAGGTTTTAAACAAAACTACGTTAAAATTTTAAAAAATCTACGTATAAAATAAAATAAGATTTTAATGCATCGAGTAACCTTTGATAAACACAAGTGATAAAAGTAAATTAGCTATTTATTGTGTAATTATTTAAAGAACATGTTGATGATAATATTTGTGCAAGAAAATATGTTTTGATAAACACAAGTGATAAAAGTAAATTAGCTATTTATTGTGTAATTATTTAAAGAACATGTTGATGATGATATTTGTGCAAGAAAATATGTTATTAGCTTTTGGATTGGTGATTTTGTTTTATCAGTTGTGTTGGTTGCAGGTTGTTCGATGCATTTAATTATCATTTTAATCTCTCAAAATCCTTCATTTCGAGAAATTTGGAAGGTAATCTTGAAGTTTTTTATCTACAGTTTTCTGACTCTCAGCATTCAGGGAATTATGTTGTACTTTAGCTGCATTTCTTGGAGCGGTCTGAAAACCTCACCACAATATTATAATTTTTCATTGAGTACGGCTGAACACGGTGTCATACGATGATGTCTGACTTGACAATAGAACATTTCATCTTCTGAGAAAAATGTCCTTCGTGCTCTCCTCCTTTTTTTCTGGAACACTGAAAATGTCTCTATTATCAGCACGGTTCTGCTGATGTAACAGTTGTATTTCAGCACGTAATTCAGCGCTTTCCCTTCTTAATCGTTCCTTGGCCCCTAGAACGTCACTTGTGATTTTCTAAAAATTGTTCAGACGCTCCCTGGGGTTAGATATACAATATATACAGGGTCTTTCACGACGAGCGTTCTTTAGGAATATATGGAGAACGATTCAAAATAAAAACTTGAAATTTTGTGGTAGTAAGTTTTAAGAAATGGCCTTTTTAAGTAAACTATTTTCAATTTTCGGTCTCTTTCCGTTATACCGGAAGTTGAGGGCAACTTCCTTATTTCAAATGGAACATCCTGTATTTTATTACATTTTTGAATTTCTCAATACATTTTAGGCCCACTTTGTATAACAATACCTATACCCAAATTTGTTAGTTTTCGAGATATTGATTTTTTTCTGAAAAATTTGACTGTTACAGCACCACTCCGAAAAAATCATAACTCATAGACAGTAACAGCTGAAAATGTGAAATTTCACAGAATCACACCTTAAGCATCAAGTCATGAACAGGTTCATCGAATTTTCGAAAATAATTTACAGGGTGGTCGAAATTTCCACCTAAAACATAACATCGAGAAAACTGATGAAACACGATTTTTTCAAATGGAAACCATACACTATTCTATCATTTTTGGATACTACGAAAAAAAAGATATCAAGTTCATATACCTATACCTAAAATACACACCTGGCAAGATATATCCGATTTTGGGAAATATTTGAAATGTAAATCATACGAAGCAATACCCAAACCAAGCAAGCTTTGAAAACAAATGAAGTTACAACAAATTTGTCAAAATTTGATGAGATATAATTGACGTGTATTTCGTAGTTTTCTATTTGTGTGCAAAATTTCTCGTTTGGGGTATTCTATTGAAGATTTTCTGAATTTAATAATCATTTATGGCGAATGCAATAAGATAATGGACAGAACTTGTCGTGTTTTTGTAGAAAAATTTCCAAATCTACACAGACCCAATAAATATATTCTGAGTAGACTTCTAAGAAAATGCCGTGATTTTGGATATTTTTCGTGTGTCATCAACAAAAAAAAACCACTCGTAAACAACGAGGACATCGAAATTGTAGTTTTGGCTTACTTTACAGCCTATCCAGAAAATTCGTCGAAAGACGCAGAAAAGTCACTTAGAATATCATGTTCGTCAATAAACCGGATTTTAATCAAACATAAATGGCGTCCCTTTAAATATCACCAGGTTCAAAATCTGAAACCACACGACTTACCTGTACGAGTGGAATTCTGCGAATGGTTTCTTATCAAGATACAGGAGGACACTGAGTTCATGAAGAACATTATATGGACAGATGAAGCCAAAGGACCCCGCACACATCAAATGACAAATGGATCCCTGTCGAATTGGCTGAAATTTGGATATGTTGTAGTTTAAACCCTTCTGATCAAAAGTCTCTGGCCCAAGGGAAAGATGGGAATTGGGTACCGATAATTACCTTTATACCTGGTACCGTAAAGGGTCATATACGAGTTGGGTGCGACGGATTTCTTGAATAATGTCGTTAAGGGTGATTTGAAAAAGTATTATCACACGTTCTTGGATACTGCAGAAAGGGTTGTTTGCTTCGGAATGAGAGGCATTATCGTGTAAGAACACTTATTGCAGATGGATTGAGAAAAATGAATATGGAAGTTTATGAGGTCAGCTGTGTAGCTATTGATGGTTCAACCCGAAGAGTTGATATCATTGCAATCAATCGGGGAAAGAAAGAAGGTTAAATCCTTGATCCAACTATCCGCTACGAATTGTCTGACACACAACCTGAAGAAGTTGATATGGAAAAAAAAACAAATTTATAAGGGTCTAGGACATTTGGGAGCGGCCAATTGGGCGCGAGTCAACTGGGCGCAGGGACAACTGGGCGCAAGGACAACTGGGCGCAGGGGCAACTGGGCGCAAGGACTACCTAGCGCAGGGACGACTGGGCGCCAAAAAAATATCTACTGATCATAATTATTATCATAAATTCATTTTGAGTGTAGTATTTTATTAGTCTGATCTAACCTGACCGAACTAACCTAGCTCGCAAGTTGGGAGCTTGGAAGTTGAATGAAAATTCATTTTAAGTGTAGTATATAAAGAAAAATGAAATAACAAAATTTGAATTTGTAAATGTGAATCTTTATTAATGACTGTGACACCCAAGTATCTGGCACCCAACTCGCATGATAGGTTTTCCTACCTGGCTCAGCCGGCACCCAATTCGCAAGCTTCGGGCCCGAGACCTACAAATGGACAGCTTTTTAGGTATCGATGGTCAAAAGTTGCGACTTATGCAGATCTCTCGTGCGATCAAAAATGAATTCGCATCTCTTATTTGGGTTGTCTATTCAACCTCTCTCGTCTGCGTATGGCGATCTCACACTTGTCGGCATTTTCTTCTAAAAGCCATATTATTAAAAAATGAAAGTATAAGAATCTTGAAAATATCAGCTTTTGTAGAAACTTGACGTTTATTGACAATTCAGAAATTGGCCTTATTCGTGTCAAAAAACAAAGTCATCTCCGTTATACATGTTAAAAATCAAATGTGATCGCTTGGGAGATTGCACTAGTTGCAACTTTTGACTTTCGATACCTAAATAACTGTTCATTTTCAGGTCTCGGGCCAATGGAGACTTTTGATCAGAAGGATATAAACTACAACATATTCAAATTTCAGCCAATTCAACAGGGATGCATTTCCCATTTGATTTGTGCGGGGTCATTTGCTAAGAATGGTATGTACAACCGCCATAATAGTCATTTTTGGGCAGCAGAAAATCCAAAGCTCGTTCGCCAGCGCAACTTCCAGGATTCATGGAGTTTTAATGTTTTTGCGCTATAAAGGAAGACCGAATGTTATGTTTATATCTTTATGATGAGAATTTGAATAGCGATAGATATTCGCATATAATTAGGAATATGGTTGGTGAATCCATAAGGCATATTTCTGAACAATACCACTCCAAGTTATGATATCAGATGGATGGAGCCCCTGCACATAGTACTTCTACCGTTGCTGGGTTGTTGTATGGGATGTTCGAAGATCAATGGGCCATTTAAATTTCCTCCTCGCTCTCCAGACCTGACGCCACTGGATTTCTTCATCTGGGGATATATCAAAAAAAATGTTTATGCGGATCCTGTGAGTGATAAAGAAAACATGAAACGAAGGGTTCTGAGAGGTTTCAATAATTTGATTCCTGACTCCATACAGAAAGCTACAAATAGAAAAAAGAATATATTCTTGTTTAGAAAAAAAAAAAAACGTTTGGTATTACTTGGTGTAGTATAAGTTTGTCTATTTTTAACCTATTGTCTTCTACAGGAGAACTATAATTGAATTGAACTAATTGGGTTTTTTCTAGGTTGACTTTTAGACGGTTTATATCACACCACAGTGAAAATTGTTGAACGACAGAGGTATTTTAAAATAAAATCTTTTGGGGAGGTGCCGGTCACTATTAATTACAGTTGTGTCAACTGCATACATGAACAACTTGCCGCCTTCAATGAAATCTGGCAAGTCAGTCAATCAATGTGGTATTCTCAAGTCAACGGATATATTTTCAGAAAAGCTGTTATCTATTTCCACCAGCGTTTCTCTACTTTCCCTGAATGAGATCAACCAATCGCATAGAACCTCTGATGCCAAAAGCATAAAGTTTTGTTTTCAAGAATATTGGGTCTAGGATATAGAATTTTTTCTTAACTTCACTTTATTTTTATGCACTACATCTGAGGTGGTACTTTCTATTGAAAACCATTGGCATGGAAAAATAAGATTAACATGGTTTAAAAAAGAAATTAAATGAACTTACAAATTTTTTTCCAACATTTTTGAGATTTTAATTATCACTGAGGGTCGACTTCTTTAAGGAGTGGGGTGGTTTTCAAGATTTTGTAGGAGGGAAGGAAACTTTCCGAATTCAATTGAAGTATTCATAATTGAGATTAGATAAGGACTAAGAAGATTATTATCCTCTTTGATAAGAAAATTATTTACTTCATCAATGCTTACAGATTTTTTGTTTTTTATGTTTCCTATTATGTTTTGTATTTCTATTTTATTAAAGGGTTAGACATACTTTGTGTTTGATACCATTTTACAAGTTGTACAAGTATTGCTGTCATTGTATCTGTTTTTAAATTTTTCCTTTGGCAGATGTAGCAAAATATTTCACAAATATATCTTCAATAATCACATCATTCATGGAAGTTGAAATATTTTTTTATGTTACATTATTCTTATTTAGTGTACTGTTGATTATTTCCCACACTTTTTGGAGTTCATTATTACATATTTTCAACATGTCAGCATAATATTAATTTTCTTCTTTTTCACAATTCTGTTGAGATTTTTTTTTCGGTTTCCATAATGTTCTTGAACAGTTGTATCATAAGTATCTTTTTTATAACAGTTAAGTTGTCTCACTCTTGCAGTTTATTCCTATATATCTTCGGACCACATGAAATGGTTGAATTTAGTTGGTATTGCAGCATTAATTTTGATTTTCTTTTTTGGGTGGGAGACGTCATAACACCAGTAAAAGTTTTGCCAGAATTTATCAACTATTCATCTACGTTATGCATATTATCGAGATCGATAAGTTGTCTACTTCATTTATTTATTTTCTCCTCCTTTCCCGAGTAGAGCACGTACGTACCGATATTTCGGCTTCATTAATATTGATGTAAGAGATCTGAAGACAGCGAAGCGGAGCTGAAACTATAGAATTTTAATGGTACCGTCTCCGTTAGTTTTTGCTGCTAGATAAGAGCCTTTCGCACACGTTACATAAATATTTCATAGTGTCGAATTGGTAGGATTCGGGAGCAGGATGGCACATGTGATGGAACTCGGGCATTTTTTTGTGGCATCGCCATTGGTAGCGTTCAGTGGACTTAATGATTTTATATTTCGATATGGGTCTATAATTCTTCATATTATTTATTAATTTGCGTAATGGTAAAACTATTGGAGTTGACAGGTATTAAAAATAAATATTTATTGATTTTATTGGAAATATGATCAGGATGTTCATAACGTCAGTTGTGGAATCATCTGCGACTGAAAGTTAAAATTTAGTCGATATTTTCCATCGTACAAGAGAACCTCTCTTGGAAGGGATTCATGTTGTGCGGTGACACTTTGAAAATATTTTTCTGACATAAAACCTGTCATGGGTATGGCATGTTAATTTTATTTATTAAAGAAAAATTAACTTTCAGTCGCAGATGATTCCACAACTGACTCTATGAACATCCTGTTCATATTTCCAATAAAATCAACATGCCATACCCATGACAAGTTTTATGTCAGTAAAAGTAGTGTCACCGCACAAGAAATAGTCCAACAATTCCATCATAACAGTGTGAAATTGCTTCTGGAGAGTATGTTTTCCAATTCATCCGACCTCCCTGATGATCTTAGAAGAGTGAATTACATTTATGTCTACCAAAATGTATTGGAGGCCTAGCGAAAGAGATGCAATTCACGCGTCAATGAAATGAGCGATTTTCTGTGAGTGATACTTCTGAATAACATTATCCCTCATCGTATTTATACATAAGAATCTCCAATAAATAATTAACTATCTGAATGAAAATGCAAATTTTCACTTTCAGATTTTTTCTCTCAAGTTATATAGAGTCTTTTACAATATCTATCAGATGTAGTTCAATGTCCAGCGTGACTTTAGCCGGGGAAGTGGTTGTTTTTCGTTAGATATTACAAAAAAGTTACTTCAATTTATGGTAGGTTTATTCCATTTCCAGAGGAGTCATGTATTGCTTCAATTTTTTCAATTGAGAATGTTTCTCTATACAACATATATATTTATTTTACGACCTTAGTAATGTAACTTAACAGCTGGTCATTGATCTATGCTCGCACTGTATCAAATATTCTTTTGGAAGAACAGAAAACATACAATACCTCATTTTTTCGATGAAGAATGGAAACAAAAAAGGTTGTCCCCAAGAGTGAGTTCTATCGCCTTTGCGGTGGTAACTGTTTTTGTAGCCCAAAAGAGAAATGTGCGATGTTTAGCAAATGTCTCAAATGGAAACTCATGTAGGGAATTATTCAACCGTTGTAGAGTAGTCCCATTTTATGGATTATATATAAGAACTCTTGATCTACGTTCACAGACAGCGAGGAAAATTATCCACAAATTAATCAATACACAACCATGACACTAAAAAAAATCCATATCCCAAACGGATCCCACATCATCCAAAAAATCACCAGATATCTTGGGATTTCAACTTTGTAATGATCTTCGGAAAGAATTGAAAGAGATCGATAGCCTGCTACTTTTCAAAAATAAAATAAAACACTTCTCCTCGACCTCTACCCCCCATCCTGAAGGATTACTTCGATTATTTCACTTATGCTAAAATAGCGTATTATGATTGGTTGAAATTTTTGTGTTGATAAATGAAAACATCATGTTTTCGATTTTGTAGTTCGGCTCTTGATTGGCTACTGGATATGTATATGATGTGTCTTCGATTTTGTAGTTCGATTCCTGATTGGTTATTATCAAAACAAAAACTTACCACTAGCAAGCTCCTATAATGACACAACACCAAACTTTGACCAAAACTAAATAAGCACTCACTATTAATTCATATCAACTTCACAATTTTCGACAAATTTTGTATACTCACTATCACTAAATCAAAATGTTATCAAAACATAACCTCAGCAGTAGACTAGACATGCAATGACAAAACTACGAATGACGCGCTCTGTCACTGTCATTGGATATCAAGTAAATGTTTTGTTAGTTGCATAATTTCAGAACTAAATGCGGTATTAATGTTCCCATAAAATAGTTAAATTGAATAGTAAATAAATAAAAATGGTTTCGATTTTATTCATGAAATAATCTTAACAAATACAACTCGTGTTATCGGCGATTATCGTTAATTCCTTCTCGGTTTCGAATCAAATTATGTGCTCGTGTGGTTGCCAAGCAACATAATTTGATTCTCAAATTCAAAGGAATTGCTATTTCGATAATCACCGATACACTTGTGGTATTACCTACGAAAATGGACCTTTACATTTACGGAAAGTAAATTACAAAACTCGTTTAAATCGATAGTTGTTAGTCTGAAAAGTCCATTTAACAAAAAGTTCCATTATTTTTCTTTCATTTAAAAAAAATATCACATTTGAAAGTGTGCCGCTGACGTCACGTTCATCGGAAATACCTCCCACCATAATCCACGTTCCGAAACAGGCAATACCGTTCTCCTTAAAAATATAACTTCTAGCATGATATAAGCCGTTGAGAAATAATCAATACATTGTCACTTGATCAACTCATAGATAAAAATCCACATATTAGCTATTTTTTATTGTATTTTTAACTTTCAAATTTTCTGAACGGATCATCCATTTGATGAAGAACGAGCATTGACAAAACAGCAAATCGTAATGACAGTTCTCAATTCTCAAAAGTTATATGGAGATGTGAGGTTAATGATAATTTTATTTACATTCAACAATCAACGTTCATTTTGATAGTTCAAGGTCTTTTTTGCAATTACAAATATTTTAAATCTTTCCTTGAACTCTGCTTTGAATACAATAATAACATAACATCACTTGGAAATGTTCTTCACAAAAACATGTATTTCCGCTTTTCACAAAAGGTTTATTCACTGTTTCGAAACACATTTTCCGACGCGCTTCATCTTAAGGTGCATAAAAAAGTTTATTGGAATTTGCACTGGTATTCAGACAACCGGGTACAAAGCACCTTTTCGACATGTTCAGTTATTGCAGGGATAACAGGAATTAATAACAAATTTTAGAACACAAACAACAAAAGCTCTCAAAACTATCAAAACTGCATTAACCTCAAAAAATAAATCAAGGTAGTGTTCGTTGAAGTTTAGATCTGATGGAACTGCTTCACTTGTATCAAATGAGTAGGCAAATGAGTTAGACAGAGACAAACTATTCTTATTGATCGCACCGTGAAACAGACGAAAGAACCCATCTGGTATCAAATGACAACTGTCATACGACACATTATATTTGAATGAGAATTTGGTTCACAACTTTAACAACGTTGCCAAGTTTAGTTTTGATGAACGTGAGGTCACGAAACCACTTTTCTTCTGATTATAGATGAACCAGCGGTCATAAAAATAAATAAAAAATCCCGAGTGATATTAGCGTATTTACTTTCTAATTTCAGCGTTACCTCATATCTCTTGGAAAGGTCCATTTCCCTCATATTATATAAACGAATCAATTGCCATCATTTTTTAAATTCAAACCAATCAAAAAAGGACTTTTCGAAAACACTGTCTTCAGCCCGTGGTATTTACAAATCAGTGTTTCGCCTCTTCCTTATTTACACGTTTCCATAGTTCTAACATTCACTGTAAATTAATATAGATACGTCAGTTTGACGGTTCAACTCTTCAAGTGACATTAATGACACAAGATGAACCGTTCCTGCAATACGCACTTAGTCCATAATAATGTAATGAATTGATGAAATTGTCTGATCGAATATCCCTTTAAAATGCAGAATTTTCAAAATACTTTCACCTTGCCAGTCGCTCAAACTATGTTGCTGTACAAAACACAACACGAGCAAGATCTCGTGATGTTTCTAAGCAACACAGTTTTTGTGACAGCAAGGTGAAAGTATCTTTTGAAAATTCAGCATTTTGTCGGGATATTACTACTGGCTACTTCAGGCACTTGCCAAATGAACCAATCAGGGGTTCTAGTCAAGTTCGGATTATCGATAAAACCGAACTTGACTCTGGACTCTGATTGGTCTGACAAGTTCGGTGTTTTCAGCTTCGTACATGTGACAGTTTAATGTCAAATATAACTAATGACTCTATGCACGCATTTAAAAACGAGCAAATTTGGGATAAATTCTATCGAATTATTCGATGTTTCCTGTTTACTGAAGTTTACTAATTTCTTAGATTAATTTTCTTTGCTAATTTCGTCTAATTCTGCCAAATTTCAGATTGTTTACCTTTCACTTGTGATTGAATTTATCTAATAAGTCTGTTTTTTATTTCGGAACTCAACTGAATGGTATCGAGAAAACACCACGAGTCCGCAGGACGAGTGGCAATTCAGTTCCGTTCAGAAATGAATCGTCAGACTTATCGCGAAAATTCAATCACTTGTGGTATTACTGTTGGAAATTTCACTCATGTGATAAAATTTTCAGAAGAGGTGTGGAATTACCGCTGAATTATAGCGGAAATTTCCCTCACGTGTAAAAACGTCCATAAGAGGAATGCAATTACCGCTGGCTCACAGCGATAATTGCACTGTAGTGACGCGTTTCGCGTCACGGCAGTGCAATTATCGCATTAGATGTCAATTCAAGAGAAGTCGCGCGATTTTAAAGTCAGAGGTGAGACTTCAAATCTGTCATCTACCTACAAGTGTTCATATCGCGATTGAAATTTCCTGCCGAATACCACTCTGAAAATTAACCAGAAAATTTCACACCTCACTTTTAGAGAGAACCAAAACATTCGTTCTTGTTTAGATGCCATGGCAACCCAAAAAATTTCCGGAAATTTTTATCCTCCTGGGTACCCTGGCCGAAATTAATAAGTGGAAATTTTTCTGTCAAATATTTGACAGGGGATAGTTTATATTTTGCTTTGATGTACAAATGGAATTGTATTTTTCATTTGAAATGAGATAATATTTCATATTTATGTATTTATTAAATATTTCGAATGTGTCTGAATATTTTCTTCACGATAATCGCAGAATTTGCAAATTCTGAAATCAAATTTCAGAAACACTTCAATACACCAGTTGTCTACATGTAAATTAAATGCCCCGTGGCGAGTCGGTAAAGTGTCCGCCTCGTGGTCGCGTGGTCACTAGTTCAACTCGCAGTGGAGAAAAAACATTTTTACTTTTTTTTTTATTAAAAAACTCAAATTGAAATTTTGTTAAGTGTGTTTTACATATCTATATTTTCATACTAGTTCAACTCCCAGTGGAGCAAAAACATTTTTACTTTTTTTTTTTATTAAAAAAATCAAATTGAAATTTTGTTAAGTGTGTTTTACATATCTATATTTTCATGCATCTTTTTTGTACTATGCATATAAATAGTTCTGGTGAAACCATCGTTAGTTATTTCTTATGAATTGTTGGATGATTTTCATTTCTCGGTGTGAAATTTTCTTACCGAATCTCCCTCGTGCTTGAATTAATTGCCGTAAATTTATCTCGTACATGAATTTTCAAAGAAAATTACCCTCGTCGCTTCGCGACTCGGGTAATTTTCAAAAAATTCATGTACTCGAAAAATTTCCGGCAATAATTCAAGCACTTGGGAGATTACAAGTGATAATTCTGAAAAAAACGTGTTTTTTTTATAAAAAACCGCACTCGGTTATTTTTTTCGTTGTTTCAAAAAATTGCCCACCACCTTCGGAGTCGGGCAATTTATGCTTTGAAACAACGAAGAAAATAAACACGTGCAGTTTTTAAAAAGAAAACGTTTTTTTCAGAATTATCGGTAATTTTCAATGCACTTGTGGTATTACCCCTGGTAATCCACCTTCTATGTGGATTATCGGGGCAATACCACAAGAGCTCATTTAGCAGGATATTTTTTGTGGTTGTTTTCGAATACTTACTTTATTGGCAATTTAACGAGAGCTGTTCTGATAAAATCACGAGAGCGTAGCTCGAGCGTTGCTACGGTAACGTAATTTATCCGACAATTTTATCCACTTGCATTTCTGTTCCTTCCTATTTAGCTGATAACAAACTACGATTTTTGTTTTCACAAATGGGAATTATTATACATGAGTGGGATCGTCGCTGTAATTCAGCGCGATAGGTGACAATTCAACTGAAGTGACTGATGAATAACAGGACATTCTAACTCTAACTATATCAATTTAGTGGAAAAAATCAAAAACCTTCGTATTCAACACTTTTCGACATATCTTCAAATTAACTGTCAAAATGGCGAAAACCCGATTTTTCAGTATTTAATTTTTTCTGCCTTATAAATCATTTAATTTAGATGAAAATTTGTAAAAAGATGTATTTTTCGAGTTAGATACATTTTTCGAATAAAAAAATACACTTTTGTTCCTCGAACAATTGTTCTGGTGTTTTTTTTTGTATTTTGGAGTTCTATAAGTGACCATTTCAATTGTTGAATTGTCTACTCTCAAATGGACTATGCAACTTGGTGGTTTAATGATCGTTAAATCACTTAAAATTGAGAAAAACCGACAAGTCTCTCTGAATTTTCTCAATATTTTCAATAATTTTCAGTAGCTGTAAAAAAAGAATAAAAATTATATTATTAAATTAATTCCGTAGTGTAATTATGTATTCCAATATTTGATAATAAATAATTCATTGTAAACTACTTTTTGTTATAAAAATAATGAAGAAAGTCGAAAACTCAACAAACTACCTAGTTACCCAAACCAATTCGAAGTAGATAGACATTTCAACATTTAAAATGGTTACTTATAGACCTTCGAAATACAAAAAAATATCAAGACAATTGTTCGTGGAAGGTAAGAGTATTTTTTTCGAAAAATGTACTGCCGTCCTAAGCAAAAAAGCAGTATCTCCAAAAAATGTGACTATGGAGATATTGGTTTCTGTAGTCTTAAATACAATAAATTTAACTTTCTCCAAAGGAAAACTTACGTAAACTAGATTTAAATAGCCCTAGTTAATCAATCATTTTGCCTTTAGTACACAAGTTTGAGACTTTTCGTACTTGAGATGGTCAAAACTACAGATTCTCAGCTTCAGAGTTTTTGGAGATACTGCTTTTTTGCTTAGGACGGCAGTGTAAATGACTTGAAAACTAGAAGAAAAAATCAAGCTTATTGAACACAAAAAAAATATTTATCTACAAATTTTCATCTAAACTGAATCATTTATACGCGAGAAAAACAAATTAATACTGACATATTGAGGCAAGTACCTGACAGAAAACAACTACTCCCCTGGCTAAGACCACGACCTGTATTGAATTAAATCTAACAGATACTTGTACAACGTTCCCCATAGCATCAGAGGACGCAATTGCCCTCTGTGACCAAACAGCAGAATTATATTTTGATTTGGACAGGGTGACCACCTGCAGACTAGTTTCGAGGGCCTCTCATCAGTGCAAGGGTAGGTCAACAGGGACAGCACTGAAGCCATCTGTTCCCCGTCCAAATCATTACACACTTCGCTGCTTGGTCAACTCTGGTTCACGTGATAATGCGGTCTCTAGGTCGCTCCACCTAGCGAGCAGAGGGAGAACACTCCGAATCTCCGGATTAAGAGATTTATGTGAAGAAAACTGAATTCTTGGGAGATGCTTTGAGGAACGTTGCCTAAGTATCTGTTAGTTTTAATTCAATACCCGTCGTGGTCTTAGCCAGGGGAGTAGTTGTTTTCTGTCAGGTACTTGCCTTAATAAGCCTACTTAGTAGGTGTATATGGGAGTAAAGGGTTCATCATCGGTCGGCAACGACTGTTCGTTACTAAACGATCTCCCTCTTCACACAAATAGCTGTTGTATAGCAATCTTGTAGATACGAAAATTCCCATCAAAACGCATTTACGGACGCTAATGTGCGCCCGTCTCAAAAACCCGCCTGTCTCTGAGGCAGACGAAACAGATAAATACATCGCATCTTTATGGATTTGTCGCAAAATTCTTGCGAATCCAAGGTGAACGCACATTTACGGCAGCCATTGTTCCCGAGATAGCTACCGTGCTACGCCACGTCAGGGAGGACGTGATGTATGGGTCGTTTTAGTTTTGGCATTTGGCAGTGCTGATTATCAATCCAATCGTTTTTTCTCCTGCTTCTTTCTCATTCATTTTCTCGTTGCATTATTTTTAATTGATTTGGGTGGGTTGATAATGATATCTGTATAGTTTGGTTGCCTGTAATATCCAAAGTCATGGGAAAATAATAGAGAGACGTATGAGAGTTCATTTTGAAATCAGAATCAGAATATGCTTAATTGTCAGAAGATTTGTATCCTATTGACAAAGTCTTGTATGTATAAATATCTAGATACACAAATATATGTGTACAACAAACAACTGGTAAATTACATATTAAAATATTACGAAAAAAAAAATACAAATACAACAAAAATAAAATTAGCGCAGTGGATAAGTGCTCGCCTGGTAACCGAGAGGTTCGGTTTCCAGATGGTGTGATCTTTTTTTATTTTCAGATGTGAAAGTCTGAATGATTGAGGCTCGTATCGGCTGGGAATAATCCTCCACGATTCACTGTTGCGTTAAAAATTAACAGTGCTGCTCCTAAAGTGGCGTATGGAGTTAGTAACAAGGCTTATCCAGAACACATGGCTAATGACCATAGCAGTCGATGCAAAAACACCAAGGAAAAAAAACACTTCTACAACAAGCATGTTCGGAAAAATTGATATATTTAAATATTTAACATGTTTGTATACTTAAAATTGAAAAAAAAAAATAAATAAAAAAGTGTGCTTCCTATGAGAAACTGTGAGCAACAGAAAAGGAATATTTAATGGACACAGTTGTTTTCACCGTACACTGTTGAAAATTAAAAATTAAATATTTAATTATGAAACTTTCACAGATCTCGCCATGTAAATTTATTTTCATAATATGACAAGTGAAAATTCATATTTCTGTTACTCTATATTAGAAAACCAGTAAGCAAATATTCCTAGTGAAAATCCGGAGTAAAACTCAATTTCACATAAGAAGCTTTGTAGCTGGTACGGTACAGGAGAAGCAGTGTGAAAACAAGCACATATCATATGTGAAATCACATGGTTAGTATTGTGTGTTTTACTTTACTTGTCACGTCACGTATTTTGGTACGTTTGTGTCAGTCCATTATTAGGATTGCAGTGGTTGTTCGGTTGTGTCATGAATAATTGGTATATATGTACAGACACAGAGTGCACACAGACGTTCAGTGGAAAAGACATACATTGTGAACAGGCCTAGAAAACAACATATTTTACTCACTATGGATAGGTTCCGAATATTGAATAAAATTTGCGCAGTGGTTAAGTGCTCACCTGGTAACCGAAAGGTTGCAGGTTCGGTTCCCAGATGGTGTGATCTTTTTTCATTTTCAGATGTGAAAGTCTGAATGATTGAGGCTCGTATCGGCTGGGAATAATCCTCCACGATTCACTGTTGCGTTAAAAATTAACAGTGCTGCTCCTAAAGTGGCGTATGGATGCCAAAACACCAAGGAAAAAAAATGAGTCCACGTATTATTGAAATGATTCGATAAAATATTCTTATAAGCCATAATAGGGTCTATCAGCTAGCAAATTTCTCACTGTTTTCTTGAATTGTATGTTGGTCAGATCTGCAGACCTTATATCTATTGGTAAGTGATTGAATAACTTACCGTTACCACCATTATAAAATATGGAATCCTTGATTAGATTTGAGTGGGAAATGGAAAGTTTGACATTAAATATGCTATTACGAGTAGCATAAGGATGAGAAACAAAATCAATCTTTGTTTTATGTTTGTACACCAAGCATACAGTCTCAATAATAAATAATGCAACGACAGTTAAAATCTTATTGGCAACAAAATAATTTCGGCACGACTCCCTAGATTTGACTTTACAGAGACACCTTACAACCTTTTTCTGTATTATCAGTACAGAAGAAAGAAGGGTTGCACTGCATGGGATTCAATTAAAGCGTAGTAAACAGTTTTTGCTGTGTGAAAACCCAACTCGTTAGAAACCACCCTTACCGCAATACACCTGGAGGAAATTTTACTCTTAAGTTGTCTGACGTGTTCATCAAATTTCAGCCGATTATCAATAAATATACCATGAAATTTTGTGTTTTTTGCATGATATCATTTTCTATTGAAAGTTCATTAAGCAGGCATTTAAATGTTATTACATTTGTTTTCGAGATATTTAAGGATAATGAATTAGCATCACACCAACTTTTCACTTTTTCTGAATCAGATGATATCATTTTATGCAGCTCAACTGAGTTCTTTTCCTTCCACAATATTGTTGTATCATCCGCGAAGAGAGTGAAACTGCCAGATATATCTATCATAGTCAAGTCATTAATATATAACAGAAACAGAACAGGACCCAACACAGAACCCTGTGGTACTCCAGAAGAATTAATTTCTTTGCTTTCTGAGAGTTCCAATGTTCTCACCATTTGACTTCTCCCTGAGAGGTACGATTCAAACCAATTGTACGTTTCCCCTCTGCAACCATAACCGCTGAAGTTTTTTGAGTAATAATTCGTGATTAACGCAATCGAATGCATTCGAGAGGTCACAGAAAATTGCGGCGGTCACTTCACCAGCATTTATTTCTGAATAAATTTTATAAAGGAAGAAAATTGCATCACTTGTATCTTTTTCTGTCTGGAACCCAAACTGGTTGTTGCTTATGATATATTATGCAAGTTTAAGAAATTGTTCAAACGTTTCTTAACTAATTTCTCAATAATTTTCGCCAAGGTTGGAATTAGAGAAATGGGTATCAGGTTAGAGAGATTATCCAAATCTCCACCTTTATGTAGAGGAATAACAATAGAAGCCTTCAGAGATAAATCTATAATGATTTATTGATAGACAGATTTCCAAATTACCTTCAGCGAATATTTCCTTCATACATAAAATTTCTTACAAGAAGAATGCAATTATAGAAAAATTGCACTACGGAGCGATATTTACACTGCGAAAACATCCTGTCGAAATGTCAGATAAAGTTCAGAAAGTGAAAAATGTCGCGAGTCATGCACAATTTTATTTAAAGTCTTTGTCAGTAGGTAACTATGATATATCTCAGAAAAATCTGGTGCTTAACAAAATACTGTTTTGAAACTTGGTAAATTCCGAGTATATCCGGAAATATCGGAAAAAAACTGAAAATCGGAATTTTCGTATTTATTTTTTTTTATCGTTATTTGACAACATAGCTCAAAACCAAAAGTACATTTTCATTGATACTTTTTTTCAGCTACACGTTCTCATGTTCAGATTTACTATCCGACGTTTCGTCTTCTGGCATTCATCATCAACTTTTTTTTCTGTTATGGGCGCCATATTGTTTTTTAATACAGAAAAATAGTGATTCTCATTCTGATTTCACTGATGTATAATTTGTTATGATTTGCACTTCTGAAACCACAGATATTAAAAAAAAACAACTTCATCTGAGATGGTCATGACTACATCGAAAAATTTTGTTTAATAAACACTAGTTGTCAGAACTCATTAAACATCATAAGTTTGCACAAATACTTCAGTCGAAATGTCCTCATTCTCAAATGAAGAAAAACGAGACATGTTGAAACTTTATTATAGGAATAGTACGAAAACAACACAAATTTATTTTGAATTATATCCGGAAAGACAACAGCCGGATAGAACATTATTCGGAATTTTGGGCAAACACTTGGCTGAGTACGGTGCGTTTCAAAAAACAAGAATGAAATCATGAAATTGTAAAAAATGCTTAAAAAGTATTACAACAAGTGTTCGAAATGATGGCCTTCCTCTTGAATACATAACCGAGCTCGTCGTCTCAAATTAAGAACAGCCGTAACAATATCCCGTCTTCTGATAGACCTGAATTGCGTGATGATATTGTCTCTAAGTTCATCTACTGTGTCATACAAGAAAGTATCCAAAACTGTAAGGTCAGGTGGCCTTGCCGGCCACCTCACTGGTCCAGAATTTCCTAACCACCTATTAGGAAATCTTTTGTGTAAATATTCGCAAACTGCTCTTTTATTGTATGGAGGAGCCCCGTTATGCTGAAACCAGCAGCTGTTATAATTAACAAGGGGAAACGTGTCCATATATTCTTCGAATTCGTTTCTTAAGAACCGAAGATAGGTTTCCCCATTCAAAGTATTAGATAAGAAATGAGTTCCAAGTATTCGGTCGTCATAAATTCCAGCCCACACATTCAAACGAAACCGAACTTGTGGTCTGACTTCTCTGAAGTGTTGTGGATTATTTTCACTCCAAATGTGCTCATTATTTCTATTAAAAACACCACAGTTCGAAAAAGTATTTTCGTCGGTCCAAATTATGTTTTTCAAGAAGTTTGTAGGGTCTACCATATTCGAGAGCCAGCTACAAAATTCCCTACTTCTCTCAGGATCACCTGGATGTAATTTTTGTGAAATATGTATCTTATAACATTTCAAACCACTTTTTTTGAATTCCCTCCAAACGCTCGTCTGTGGCACATCCATTTCTGCCGAGACTTGATGTGTTGATTTGGAAGGATCTGCATTTATCTAAATAAGTACCAAAAATAATTATACTTCTTCGAATATGGAATGAACAATTATTTTACCTCGGCTAATAAGTACGTCTAATATTTTGTTCCATTCTGCTGCTATATTTAATTCTTGGTTTTTGAAACGCACCGTACTCAGCCAAGTGTTTGTCCAAAATTCCGAATAATGTTCTATCCGGTTGTTGTCTTTCCGGATACAATTCAAAATAAATTTGTGCTGTTTTCGTACTATTCCTATCAAATTTATAATAAAGTTTCAACATATCTCGTTTTTCTTCATTTGAGAATGAGGACATTTCGACTGAAGTATTTGTGCAAACTTATGATGTTTAATGAGTTCTGACAACTAGTGTTTATTAAACCAAATTTTTCGATGGAGTCATGACCATCTCAGATGAAGTTGTTTTTTTAAATATCTGTGGTTTTAGAAGTGCAAATCATAACAAATTATACATCAATGAAATCAGAATGAGAATCACTATTTTTCTGTATAAAAAAACAATATGGGGCCCATAACAGAAAAAAAAGTTGATGATGAATGCCAGAAGACAAAACGTGGGATAGTAAATCTGAACATGAAAACGTGTAGCTGAAAAAAAGTATCAATGAAAATGTACTTTTGGTTTTGAACTATGTTGTCAAATAACGATAGAAAAAAATAATAATGAAAATTCCGATTTTCAGTTTTTTCCCGATATTTCCGGAAATACTCGGAATTTTCCAAGGTTCAAAACAGTATTTTGTTAAGCACCAGAATACGCAGCTTTGCCCCAATTTAAGCTTCGACGTATCTCCTGTAGTTTAGGAGAATGGTGGGGGTCGAATTTGAATTGCTCTGTATACTGTGGTGCTAGTACGGTTCTGGTCCCTGATGTTCAGTCATTATGACATTTACTTTCATGACATTTTCAATTTGTTATATTCTCTTTCGTATTACTTCAGTTTTGTGATGAATAAAGCCTTAATCGCTTAAAAGGTATTTTCTCCTACAATTTATTCATCACATTTCGAACTATCGAGGATGGATCGATTCCTGAAGCCAGATACATTTGATACTGATTCACATTCACCGACTGCCACTCAAGAATGGAAGTATTGGCTGAAAACTTCACAGCCTCATTCACAATTCTGGATAATGCAAGTAAGCTGATATTTCTCATAAATCATGTCTCTCACAATGTGTATCAACTGATAGCTGAAAGTGGCACTTACAGTGCAGCGATAGGAATTCTGAAAGCAGTTTACGTGAAGCCAACGAATGAAATATTTGCAAGGCACAAACTGGCTACTAGAAAACAACAATCCGAAGAATCAATTAATCAGTATCATCAAGCTCTGCAACTACTCAGCAAAAACTGTGAGTTTGCAGATGTAAATGCCGAAACTCATCGTAAAATGTACGTCCGCGACGCATTCATTCGCGGCATCAACTCAGATCAAATCCGTCTAAGACTCCTAGAATTCAACACGCTAACACTTGATGATGCCATCGAAAAAGCTCGTGCTTTAGAATCGGCTAAAAATCAGTCCGTTTCATACTCAATAAATGAAACTAATCTCAGTGCAATATCTGGTCATAATAAAGACGACCCTTCACAAGATTCATTGAACCTCTCTGCCGTTCATTCTAATCAAAAATGCTATTTTTGCGGCCACTCTCGCCATAAATCACGCCAGCAATGTCCTACGATTAACGCCGAATGCAGCAACTACGGGAATGCCCAACAAGTCAGCCGCCCTAAGCGCAGCCTCTTCGTCAGCTCTAGACAATGATACAGTTGCTATTCAAGTAGACGAAGTACCTACCTATGCTTTAATCGACAAAGGAAGTTCTGAGACTTTTATATCGAAACAGTATGCTGAAAGCTGATGTTTCAAAATGTATCCAACATCAGGTTCTGTCTCTATGGCATCAACTTCCCTCAATTCAAAGATTTTGAATTATTTCTTGGCAAGACTTGACTTACTAGGGCACCTTTACAATGATGCCAAATTGAATGTACTCCCCGATTTATGTGCCAATGAAACAACATTCGGAGTTGAAATTCACCTTTGGAGGATCTAAACCACCTCCAGAAGTAAAGTCTGATTTCGAAGATCTAAAAATTGAAATATCAAAAGCAGTAGTGAAGACAATTGATGACAAGGAACCCTTTGTAGTCGAAACGGATGCTTCCGATTTCTCGATTTCCGCAGTTCTCTCCCAATCAGGACGTCCAGTGGCTTTCATTTCACAGAAACTCAACGATAGCGAAAGAAAACATTCGGCTGTGGAGAAATAAGCCTATGCTGTAGTGAGTGCCTTGAAGAAGTGGAGATATTATTTGATAGGCAGCCATTTCCGGATCATTACTGACCAGCGATCTGTATCGTTCATGTTCGACCTAGACCATAAAAACAAAATCAAAAATGAAAAAATTCAACGATGGCGCCTGGAACTTTCATGCTATACCTATGACATTCTGTACAGACCAGGAAATCAAAATCAAGTTGATGATGCCTTTTCAAGAATATGTGGTTCCATTCATTCTGACAAGTTATTCTCACTTCACTGCGACTTGTGTCATCCTGGTGTGACTCGGATGATTCACTGGGTGCGAACCCACAATTTGTCATTTTCAGTTGAAGAAGTACGCAAAATTACTGCATCTTGTCCTTCGTGCAACGCTGTGAAACCTAAATTTTATAGAAACGATAATTGCTCTCTCATCAAGGCCACCCATCCTTTCGAGCGAATCAGCATGGATTTCAAGGGTCCTCTTCCATCCAAATCTCGCAATACTATCATCGATGAGTATTCCAGATTTCCATTTGCGTACCCATGTCAAAACATATGTTCGTCCACTGTTATAGATTGTCTTGTTGACTTGTTTTCCTTATTTGGTGTTCCTTCCTACGTTCAGACGGACAGTGGCGCCTGCTTTATTTCTAAGGAAATCCAAGAATTCCTCCACACACGCGGTGTGGCAACATCTATGTCAAGTCCTTATAATCCCCTCGGTTACTCTTGCTCTCAAGCAAAGAAATTTATCACCTTCCGACTGGGAAGTGATGCTTCCAGATGCGCTTCATTCTATAAGATCTCTCCTATGCACCGCGACAAACGAAACTCCCCATGAACGGATGTTCAAACATAACAGAAGATCTGCGAACGGCTGCTCACTGCCTTCCTGGTTGGTTCCTTCTACTAAAGTTCTCATGAAAAAGCACGTTCGACTGAGTAAGTTCGACCCGTTGGTAGAAGAAGTAGAACTAATCGATGTCAATCCTCAATACGCTCGAGTCAGGCTAGAAGATGGAAGGAAGACAACTGTGTCACTGAGGCACTTGGCCCCTAATGGTGAAGGCGCCACCAAACCGGAGTCCCGATCAAATGATGAGGCAAACTCAAACCAAGACCAATCAAAGAGTATTCCAGAGGCTGAAGAATCTGGAAATCGAAAATCTGGAAATCAATGTGATGAAACTATTGAAATGGTTTCTACCGATAAAAACAATCTTTTTTTCAGAGATTCTTTCTCTTCCGACACATCTCTAGGATCTCCATCGACTTCTCTGAACAGCAATAGCAAATAATTCGACTAGGCAACGTCGTTTGCCAGAGAGGTTCAAGGAGCACGAAATGAATTATTAATGGGAGGAAGAGTGTGGTGCTGGTACGATTCTGGTCCCTGATGTTCAGTCATTATGACATTTACTTTCGTGACATTTTCGATGTGTTATATTCTCTGTCGTATTACTTCAGTTTTGTGATGAATGAAGCCTTAAAGGGTATTTTCTACTACATATACAGTGCGGCTTTTTTTATTCCCCCCTCCTGTTAACTATTGAACGGTTTGACTTACAGACATAGTTCAACAACCATTTTGAATGGTATCACCGATACCACTGATTGAAATAAAATACATTTTGATTTCCCGATAGGGAGCGGGGGTGGGCATATCAATTTAAAAATTTCGAATGGCATGGAGGGTCAAATTATATATCGTTGAAAAGATAATTCAATTTTCTTTTCAACCATAAAAATTCTTCTGATTTTCACCAAAAAAATTTTTCACAATTTTGATCTCTTTGCCAATCGAAATTTTCAAGTTGATGTGCCCCCATCGTCATCTGTCAAGTAATTGCAATGTAACTTTTCTCAAAAATTAGTATCGGTAATACCAAACCGTTCAAATTTATCGAGATGAGGGGATCATTCAGATCCGCACTTATACTTGATATTTCGAGTGCATAAGGCGAAAAATTATTAACGAAATACAAAAAAAAATCAGATGGTTGAAAAGAGAATTGAATTCTCTTTTCAACGATTTATCACTTACCATTTGAAATTTTTTAATTGGTGTGACCCCCTACCGCCACCTCTACCAAGCAATCACAATATATTTCATTCCAAAGAGTAGTGATACCATTCAAAACGGTTTTTGAATCATTTCTGTAAGTCAAACCGTTCAAAAGTTAACAGGGGGGTTAAAAAAGCCGCACTGTATGAAACTTGTAATGAATTGAATGAAATTATTGAAAAAATACAGAGGTAATTGCATTGACACCATGTCACCACAACAATACTGAATGAAAAATTTCAGATAAACTTCAAAAAAGGAAAAATGTAGCACAATTTTATTTATAGTCTTTGTCAGTAAATAATATTTCTCAGAAAAAATTATAAATATTTCTTTATTCTTCAAATAGTCCATTGAATTGCACTAGATAATTTTGCATTCCAACGTGTTAACTCATAAAAATTGCATCCGGTTATTTTCATATTTTGTTAAAGAGCCCTCCTCCTTCGGACTCGGGCTCTTTCGCCAAAATATGAAGATAAGCTCCCGTAATTTTTGGATAACATGCTTTACCTTGCAAAATTATTGGTTATTTTTATGCACTTTGCAATTCTACCAAATATTTCCCCCATATTAGAAAAACTCAAAATTCTTGTGTGAGACTGGTATAAGAAGCTCCTAAATTCATGCATATAAAAGAAAAATTAAACATCACCCCTTTGAAATGCAGTAGCAACGTTCATACCCCCGTTTTTTTTAAACCAGATTTTTTCAATTCTCCGTCTATTGATTAGTTTGATGAAGTATAATAATGAATGGAGTGGTAGATTTTTGAGTAATGTGTATGTTCTATATACATTAACATTTAGTTTATACATCTATTATTTACAATTAATGTGGTGACTTTAAAATGTTATTTTAGAGAATTTTCATTGATTGGTGTGGAAGAATCGGTCAACAGACCTAACAGAAAACCATTTATTTGCCAACGTTATATATTATCATGTGAATGAACGTTTATTGAGATATATATGAATAAATACAGATACAAGTCAATATACAGATATCACATACATATACAGTGCGGCTTTTTTTAGTCCCCCCCCCCCTGTTAACTTTTGAACGGTTCGACGTACAGATTTGAAAAAAAACTGTTTGGAGGGTTTCACCAATACTACTTTTTGGTACAAAAAATATAGTGATTGCTCAACAGGGGGCACGGGGGGCACATCAACTCAAAAATTTTAAATGGCATGGGTCAAGTGTCACATCATTGAAAAGATAATTCAATTCTCTTCACAACCATCTATTTTTTTTTTATTTGGTTAATATTATTTTAGCAAAAAAAATCGAAATATCAAACATAAATGCGGATCTGAAAACTACTCATACCTTGATAAATTTGAACGGATTGTTGTGGAATAATGAAACCAAAAATATTTCGAATGGTATTACCGATACTACTTTTTGAGAGAAGAAACATTGCAAATACTCGACGGATGGCGCTGGGGGCACATCAATTCGAAAATTTCGAAAGGCATAAAAATCGAAATTGGGAAAAAATTTCTCAACAAAATTTAAAAACATTTAGATGGTTATGAAGAGAATTGAATTCTCTTTTCAACGATGTGACATTTGACCCCCCATGCCATTTAAAAATTTTGAGTTGATGTGTCTCCCCGCGCCCCCTGTCGTGCAATCACCATATTTTTTATTTTAAAATGTATTATCGGTGAAACCCTCCAAACAGTTTTTTTTTCATATTTGTACGTCAAATCGTTCAAAAGTTAACAGGGGGGGGGGCTAAAAAAAGCCGCACTGAATAAACATTAAGGCAGTCCACAAGGGAATGTCTATACATAAGTAATTTCTTAATGTATCGCTTTTTCTATGGTAAATAATAATGTATTATTATTATCATTATATCTAAAAATTTTCAAAAGAGGAATGCAATTATCGAAAAATATCAATACTGAAAAATGTCAGGTAAACTTCAAAAAGTGAAAAAAATTTGAGTGTCTATCACAATTTTATCAATATTGTTTGTCGGTACCTACGATATTTCTCAAAAAAAAGAACAATATTTCCTTATTCCTTTGTCATCTTCAACTGAGGATACAATCTTACTCTTGACGGAAATGGATGCGATGGATGTGGGAAAACCCAGCCTGGGAGTACTTATTGACTTATCAAAGGCATTTGACATAGTGAGTCACTTATTACTACTAGAAAGTCTAGAAGACATTGGAATTCGTGGAATAGGACGCAACCTATTCGAAAGTTACCTACAAAACAGAATTCAAATCGTAAGAATAGAAACCAAAAAAATTACACAATTAGCGGCAACCTCCCCATTCAATATGGTATCCTTCAAGTAGTGTCCTCGGTCCAACATTATTTAATATATAATTTGTTTTATATATCGTCGAATGGTACCATTGTGGGATTTGTTGATGTTACTTTAGTTCTATATACTGCTGAAACGTGGCCAGAACTTAAACAAAACGCTGAATTGGATTTTAGAAAAATTTACAAACGGTTGAAATACAAATTACTAACCCTCAACATCGAAAAAACATGCTAGCTACCTTTCTGTTGAAATACTGCCAGAATTCCATCCTTCGATCAACTTCCTACCGTGACAGCAGTCAGACATACGACATCAAAATAGAAACAAAAATTAAAAACTCAGGAATATATCTCGACATTAATATGAAGTGGAATATGCACATTATGCATGTATGCAAAGAAAAGATCAGCGTTATCAAAATTCAAATAATTAAAATACCAACAATATCACAGTTAAAAGTCATTTATATCCACTTCACATTTTACAGATGTATTACCTAAAAATTATATACATGAAAAAAAATCATTTTCATCATGGTATCACACGTTAAAGCTCAAGGGCTGCGTCTTCTCTCAAAGACTTCTGAGGGTTGCGCGTAGGGGTGCAATCGGTTGAAGGAAACAACAATTTAACAAATGAACTTCATTCATTCCTAGCTCAAAGATTTTACAACACCATTCCACACAACATCAAAGACACAGATAATCCATATTCATTCAAAAAATTACTAAAATCTCATATTTTTTAATTGGATCGAGAATACCTCACTCAACTAATAGAACAAACGAATTGAAATAAACTCAAAAAAGAACGAAAATAGGAATACACAGTACGAATACAACTCACTTGATTTAGAGTCTAGAACTTACCCTTTACGTGAATAGGGATTTCGACTTTATTCCAATAAACAATAAATTTATCCAAAAAGCATCTATTCTTTCTTATGCAATGAAATTATCTATTGACATTTTTTTTGCTTAGCTAATGTTATTACTTCATTACATCGTTTTTATCACAAACAAGTACGGTTGCTCTACTTTGTTCAGCTTATATTATACTTATTAGTGCCCTAACATTTTTATTATTGTTAATTGTTTTTATGGATATATTCTCATTCGAATTTTCATTTCATGGATATACCCACGCACAAGGTTTCCTTTTGTGTTCTTTTTTGTTTATTCTGAGAAATAATTTATTTCATAACAGTTATACATTTTATACTATAATTGATTTCCTGGAATAACAATTATTACTATATACAAACAAACTGTAACTGATAAATCAAAATATTATTTTTAATTTCTTACTATTTTCCTCAAATTCTTCCTCAATTCTTCCTCAAATTCTACTTATTTTCAATAATTTTCATAAATTATATTGTTTTTTATCATCGCTGTGACAAAGCCTTAACTATGCATTTTCATAAATTTTGTTGATTCAAATTGTGATGAAAAATATTCTCAGTCACGTGAAAATTCATTACATCACTATAGTTATGTAATAAAACATACAGTTATGAAAAATTTAACGTATCAAAACATTAAAAATTCATGAGAAAATTGATGTTTTATAGCTGAGTTTGATAAAATAACCTGAATTGAAGTATATTGTTTTGAATAATTGCAAACATGATGTATTATTGTCTCTACCTGTGAAAAGTTCCCCGAATACAGGTAATCAATATATATCTTCTCATAACCCCCTTTATACTATCATTAAGAAGGTATTATCTTCCGCACTACCCCAGATTATTTAAATCATTCTAATCTCCAAGAAATGCAAGAGGTTCCAGACTAGAAAATTTCGTCAATCTGTGATATTATCTGACCCAGTAAATAGTGAGTGAAGTGTTGTGCAAAATGGAGAATAATGCTATTGATGGTTTCTTTTCAAAAGTTATGAAGGTAATTCTTGATTATTTTCGTTGCTTAATATACATTCAATTGCGCTTCGTCGATAAAAGATTATATAGACCTAAAACCCATGGCTACCTAATACAAATACTTTTGTTTTAATTCGATATGTCATACTGAATTTTTTGACAAGTTACTCAATAGTATATATTTCACCAAAATGAATTCGTTACAATAACTTCCAACCACGTTGCTTAAAAATAGAGGTACCTACACTTGATTTCTGTATGGTTTTCTTAGGCTTTGGTTCGTGAAATTTATTTTACGAAAATTTAGAATTCTTAGCAAAACCTATCTACAAGTTCAAATATTCAACCCTCAAATATTTTGAAATCTACAATTATTTTCATTCATTTATAGAGGATGTAGATTCTCTCAACTCCCGAGGAGATTATGTCTTCTTCTATGAACAAGTTATAATTATTGGAACTCTGTTCGGTGTTGTGGGTTTTTTCGGGTTTTCGATGACTTTCGGATTTATAAAATGTACTTTAAATATCATAAATGTCCATTTATTTCTTTACAAATATTGTAAAATAACCTCCCCTACTCATAGTACAATATCTGTATGTTTTAGGTTATTGAGGATCCCAGAAGTTATAGATACATCGACAAATTTCTATTTATAGTGAACAAATATTGGCAAAGACTTGGTAAGTCAGTTTCAAATTTACAAGCGATACGGTGCGATATCATTAACCCTGCCCAAGACAACATAAAACAAGAACGTATTCAGTCAAACAGACGTTTGTAGTTGATTATCGATTTTAATGGCAGAAGAAGGGTTGACATGCTTAAGTAACGGCAAAAACAAATGATCAGTGGCGGAAGTATAACTGGGCAATCTGTGTAGTGCCACAGGGCTCACCCTAGTAGGGGTGGTTACTAATTTCGTGAATGATGTAACACTACAACAATGCAAATAATTGTGGAGTTTTCTTATTCGGGTTGAACACGCAGGTAACTAACATGTAAACCTAAAATTCAGCATATCATTAAGAAATCTTTGCTATTTTCTTCAGATATACAATATTGAATGAGTTTTCAAGATAATGCCTATGCTGCTAGAAATAAAATGAACAACTGGAAAACATTCTGAATCTTAAATCAACAGAAAGGAATCCATCCCTTTCAAAACAATCAGCAGGAAGAAGTTTCGTCAACTAAAAATTTATTCTTACTTTGATATTTGTTGATTATTATTATGTTCTAAATAGTAGCTTAGTTTATTTAGGGTACAGGCACTCATCGCCCAATAATAAGAAAAATATTTAGTTCAAAAGTTAACAGGGGGGGGGGGCTAAAAAAAGCCGCACTGAATAAAAATTATCAAGGGAATGTCTATACATAAGTAATTTCTTAATGTATCGCTTTTTCTATGGTAAATGATAAATTATTATTATTATCATTATATCTAAAATTTCTCAAAAGAGGAATGCAATTATCGAAAAATATCAATACTGAAAAATGTCAGGTAAACTTCAAAAAGTGAAAAAAATTTGAGTGTCTATCACAATTTTATTAATATTGTTTGTCGGTACCTACGATATTTCTCAAAAAAAAACAATATTTCCTTATTCCTTTGTCATCTTCAACTGAAGATGCAATCTTACTCTTGACGGAAATGGATGCGATGGATGTGGGAAAACCCAGCCTGGGAGTACTTATTGACTCAAGGCATTTGACATAGTGAGTCCCTCAATACTACTAGAAAGTCTAGAAGACATTGGAATTCGTGGAATAGGATGCAACCTTTCCGAAAGTTACCTACAAAACAGAATTCAAATTGTAAGAATAGAAACCAAAAAAATTAAGCAACCTACCCATTCAATATGGTATCCCTCAAGGTAGTGTCCTCGGTCCAACACTATTTAATATATAATTTGTTTTCTATATCGTCGAATTTCGAAGAAATTTCGTCAACTAAAAATTTATTCTTACTTTGATATTTGTTGATTATTATTATTATGTTCTAAATAGTAGCTTAGTTTATTTAGGGTACAGGCACTCATCGCCCAATAATAAGAAAAGTATTTAGTTTCCACGCACTCAAATGTTGTGAGGGTAGTTCGTTCTGGTTATGGATATAAATCAATGCTCTATAACTTCAAGTTCACTCATGCTAAACATTAACAAACTTTATACTTTTGAATTACGTTATGGTACTAGGACTTTTTCAACTTAATTTTAGTACTAGGACGATAATGAACTTTATTATGTCACTAAATTAAAATTACGTCATTACAACATGCCATCATATCAACGATATTAATTTTTATTATTACGAACGCTTTAGAATAACATTTCTAAACAATTTTTATTGAACAACCATCTGTATTTGAAAAAAAAATGGATTATGGTTGTGAAGGTACTTTTTCCGCATTGCATACATTTTTTCATATTGTAAATTTTATAACAAGTATAAGAACTCATGACAAGAAATAAATTATTAATTATTTCCAAACAACAAACAATTTATGGATATAAACAGAGTGTATTCCCACTTGCGGTCGTGCTTTTTGTGCTCAGAATAATTTTCCAATTGCGATCAATCGATATTATTAAAAGAAAATAATGTTAGGAGTAACCCTGGTTGCGGTCAGTACAAATTTCCACGCACTCAAATTTCTACGGTTAGTTTGCTCTGGTTAGATCATACTTAAAAATGTATTTTCACAAGGAAAAAATGGTGCAAAACCTACCTATGTTATCAATATCCACGCACCCAAATGTCTACATAAGGTTAGTTCGTTCTGGTTAGATCATACTGAAAAATTACTCCTAACCTGTAAGAGAAATTATCAAATTTTCTTTGACCGCAAATGGAGTCACTCCTAACATTATTTTGTTTTAATAATATCCATTGACGGCATGTGGGACGGAAATTGTTCTAACAGCGATGTTGCATGGAGTTCACTCAATTTAGCATAAGCACAACTTTTTACCTAAATGACAACGCAATTTGAATATTCCAACATAATACTGATTACGGTGCAGTACGGCACAGGTTAGGTCAAATCCATTCTAGGAAATATCATCCCTAGAAGTAAAATACCTGGAAAAATATCCCCGATTATAAATCTATAGGAAAGTAAATCCCCAGTAGAGGAATCCTCAGCAAATAAATCTCAAAAAGTATAAATTGTTCTGTAATTTTTATCATTCACAGAACTATTTATTGTGTGAGCATCTCAATAAACTTGAAAATAAAAAATCCAATTCATGACTGAAACTTACATATTAAGGTCCCTATATCTGAAGTTATTAGTAAAAGCAGCCAAAGAGCTTTGGAAGCTAGATGTTTCATTAACATAGTCCTCGATAATTTTTTTTAACCTGTCTTGCAGAATTTGAAACTGTTGTCTCCTATGGTCCGTTCTAACGAGAACGAACTACCCTCACAACATTTGAGTGCGTGGAAACTAAATATTTTTCTTATTATTGGGCGATGAGTGCCTGTACCCTAAATAAACTAAGCTACTATTTAGAACCTAATAATAATAATCAACAAATATCAAAGTATGAATACATTTTTAGTTGAGAGGGATTTTCTTCCTGCTGATTTTGTTTTGAAAGGGATGGATTCCTTTCTGTTGATTTAAGATTCAGGATGTTTTCCAGTTGCTCATTTTATTTCTAGCGGCATAGGCATTATCTTGAAAACTCATTGAATTTTGTATATCTGAAGAAAATAGCAAAGCGTTCTTAATGAAATGCTGAATTTTATGTTTACCTTCACAACCACAATTAATTTTGTTTTCAAATACAGATCTTTGTCCAATAAAAATTATTTAGAAATGTTATTCTAAAGCGTTCGTAATAATAAAAATTAATATCGTTGATAGGATGGCATGTTGTAATGACGTAATTTTAATTTAGTGACATAATAAAGTTCATTATCGTCCTAGTACTAAAATTGAGTTGAAATAGTCCTAGTACCATAACTTAATTCAAAAGTAAAGTTTCTGAATGTTTAGCATTAGTGAACTTGAGGAAGTTATAGAGCATTGATTTATATCCATAAATTGTTTGTTTTTTGAAAATTATCAATAATTTATTTCTTGTCATGAGTTCTTATACTTGGACAATAAAGAGTTATTTCTTGTTATAAAATTTACATTCTGAAAAAATGTATGCAATGCGGAAAAAGTTCCTTCACAACCATGATTCATTTTTTTTTTAAATACAGATGGTTGTTCAATAAAAATTATTTAGAAATGTTATTCTTAAGCGTTCGTAATAATAAAAATTAATATCGTTGACATGGTGGCATGTTGTAATGACGTAATGTTAATTTAGTGACATAATAAAGTTCATGATCGTCCTAGTGCTAAAATTAAGTTGAAAAAATCCTAGCATCATAACTTAATTCAAAAGTAAAGTTTCTGAATGTTTAGCATGAGTGAACTTGAAGAAGTTATAGAGCATTTATTTTCATATAAATGCTGTCAATTTAATCATTGTATTTCCAGCTAATCATAAGTTACAATGCGAAATTTTTTGAAATTCTGTAAGAATACTTGATATTTCTTAGTAACAGGTTTTCAACAACTATTAAAATTTTTATACGCTTTTATCTTGTGCACATAATCCGAAAATCCTTTGAGTAAGGACAACAACAGTTTATTGAAATAGAATTCATGAATAATGACCAAAAATGTATCTACAGTCATAATTACTCCCACTCTGAAGTGCTGAGGTGCTACATACAAAAAATTAAGTGTGCCATTATTTTGGACAAGATTTGCGATTTTCGCGGGTTGCGATGAAACAGAATGAATGAAAATTTTACGGTACTTTCCTTTTGAAAGTATCCAGTTTGTTCGTCCTCTTTACATGCGAAAACTCCACCATGTCGAATCAGCAATTTCGGGAGTTCCACGGGGGCCAGTACTAGGACCGTTGTTATTTATACAATGTTAGCCATGAAGTTGGCTACATATGTTATTGATATTTCTGAAAAACTCTAATGGCAGTTCGTTTCTGTAGGTCTGACAACAAAAAAAATTCATTGCCTCAGATTTGGCGGGAATTTGAAAAAAGATGACTCACGTGCCGCAATATGAGTAAAAGTGACAAGATATTGGAAAGTTGAATGGAGGAAATGTGTTTGGAATCCAACGGGGATCCCATATGCCAATTTTGAAGCAGATTGAAAAAATCAAAAATCCTCTTTTATTCCTTTACCCTATCTAAGAAATATTATTGTAGCATCTGGAAACAACTTCAATAACCCAAATCATATAAGTATGGGTGATGACTAATCAATTATTTGTGGAATGGAAATTTTGCGGGAGAATATGAAAACACGATTTAGTCTTGTCACTAGATGACGTTATTTTCTGTTTATCAATGCACATGAGCTTATTCAATATTCTCAACCAGTAAATAAAATTCAAACCAACTAATATTTGTAATTAAAACTTAATAATACATTATTTGTCCTTCCTAAATTTTAACGGACCCCCCTTAGAGTTTTTCAGAAATATCAATGACAATTATTCTTCCCAAATGTGGCCAACTTCATGGCGGACACTGTATATTTCAGATTTTCACAGACATTTAAAACCTGTACTACCCATCACTATGTTGATGATGCCCAAGCATATTACACATTTTCGAATGAAAACATGAAAAATATTGAAAAATTAATGAAAGCGGATTTGGTGAAATTTCACGAAGATATTGAATAATCAAATATAAGCTGACTTAGGGCCGGTATTATAAATATCTCTCGAAGTTAAATTTAATTCTAACAGTCAAGTTAACTTCAGCTTTAAAATGGCAGTTTTATAAAAGTCCCATTTCTAAAATAAAAAGAAGAAGGCAAATAGGTAACCTAGAGTTGTTCGCAATTTTTTCTGTGACATTTCTAATAAATAATAATATACTGCTGGCAACAAACTTGTGAATAATGTAATTGACAATTGTATTACTGGCGATAGAGAAGATGATTTCTAAAAATAAAAATGCTTATGATTCCACGGTAATTAGGAACTAGAAATGCTAACTCATTAGTCGATCTTTGCAATGCTTTTTAAAAGCATACAGACTTTCTTGATGATCGAAATCGGTTTTCAAATTCTATTCTACAAGATAAAATAGTTTAACCAATTTCTAAATATTTTATGTCGCGGAGGACCTTCAACAATAATCACAGTATTCTTCATCTTGGATTGGAAGTTCCTCAAAAATAACCTGGATATCGTTTGCTAGCATTATTGTGAAGAAACAGAAGCAAAACAATAAAATTGAGGTTATATGCTGAATTATTGATAGGAGAACTGTCGAAAACCACTATTTTCTACAAAGTTAACTTTACCTGATACCTCTTCTTCCTGATAAAGTTAACTCCTACATTTTGAAGTTAACTATAACACGTAACGTCATCCACAAGTTAACTTCTGGTTATCTGCCAAAATAGTTTTATAATACCGGCCCTTATTAGTAGAATTTAGTAAAACGTTCGCTAAAATGACTTTTCCCGCATTAGTGCGGGAGAGCTTTTTTCTAACCCAAAATAAATCGGGAATGTGGTAGAAAGCCGCACAATTTTGTTTCTTTATATTATATTTGTTACATTTATACTTGAAATCATTAAACCTACACTATAATTTATATGATTTTTCATCTTCCAGTGCAAAGACCTAAAAAAACCCAACGTAAGCATAGCATATTGAAAGTACCAAGCGTAGCAAGCATAGCTAGCACAGCAAGCATAGCTACTAATCCAGTCTACGTATCACTGGATGACATATCAAGGGAGTCTATAGATTCAGAAGACAGTGGGATTATGGTACACACAGTAATTGAAGGCCCATATGTACCACCGAGACAAACCGTCACCACTACCACGGCCGTGATAGAGCCAGTACCTTCCAGATTTTGGAACAGCTCGCCAATTCCTCAAAACAAGTCAGATGACTCACAGTGTTTGGAAGCTGATTCCACCACATTGTGGGGCAGTTCTATCCAATGGAACTCGCAGGAATGTCCCTCTAACCCCACGTCTCCAGAGGTATCAGTGAGAGCACCTTGCAACACAGGAAAAGAAATCACTGTTTTAGAGGATTCTATTGAACTCGTCGAAACTAATGAAGTGACTGAAAACGTTAAGAAACTCTATGACCTTTTCACGGATACCAGTGAAGAGAGAAGCCGGTTTGTGAGAGAGGCCGAGCAAAAATTTTTGGTGAATCTTTTTGAGAGCCGTAAGTCAGCCAGGTGGAAAAGGAAGGGCATTTTCGTTGAAAACTTGTTTAGCAACGTTCAGTGCATCGAGAATGAAACAAAGGAAGTTAGTCAGGATAAGCCAGCTGTATGTGAAAATGAAGTGAGTATTTTGTCTGGTAATGTAGTGTGGATTTTTCACTGATATATGATTTCATGACTGAACAATATTGTCTTAAGTTTGTTCACTACTGCTTTTTCAATGCGGCAACAACTTTTTTATAAAGGTTATGGGAGGAGACTCATTCCTAGAATATTTTGCAAAAAATAATTCATTAAATAATACTTAATTGGGGTACAGACAGAGGAGATCTACTATCGATGCAATCTGCGAAATGTATAAACATTTTATAGAAGCTTTTGAGGAGCGTAAATTGTGCTGTGCCAAATTTTACATGTCGAAAGCGTTTGACACAGTGGACCATGATTAGTATTACAAAAATTAGAACATTATGGAATCAGAGGAACAGCTTTAAATCTATTTAAATTCTACCTTTCAGGCCGCTAGCAACGTGTTGAATTTCACGGTGATATATCAAAACTATTGAGAATCAATTATGGGGTACCACAGGGTTCATATATTATTTATCATCTACCTTAATGACATGCCTTTTGATATAACGAATGCGTTGCATCATAGAAATTATGATAAAAAAATAATCGTGAAAAAAATTTATTTATAGACTGTTGAAAAAAAAAGTAAAAAAGAACTATGTGAGACTAATGAAAGGAACTGTAACTTTTCTAGAGTGTAACTTAAAAAATAGTCTCTTACCCTGAGAGTTTCTTGATATGACTTTGATAGGAACTGCCGAGCTAGGAATTTGATCTCCTTTTGTTTCTGCCCAAAAATGTACGAGATTTTAATGTAAACGATTTTACACCTAAACAGAACAGAGTTAGGAGAGCTTCCCAAGAACAATACAATAATATTCGGTTTCCATTTATTTCCCACTTAGTCCATTTATATGATTCCTAAAATAGCCAAATATAAAGAAAAATCAAATGTTGCAATTTGGTCGTACTGAAAATGTTCCTCATACAATTTTCTACAAAAAAGGCTTTCTCGATCGAATAATATGACGTTTGAAAAAAATTAAGTTTGTCGGTCTGTCTGACTTCCCTGTGCCATGGTAAGCCAGAATAAGACCGACAAACTCTATTTTTTTTTCATTCGTCATGTCATTTAATCAAATCGATGTCGTAAATTCACTGATATCTGACCATACTTTCTTGATAATGATGGTTCTGGAAGATCAACTGATGAACAAACCTATACCTATATGAAACGTCATGATATTTAGGTTAAGTTTGATGAACCTTACTGTCAAACACTCATTTGTCCAATCACTGGTTCAAACAAAATACGAAGGAAAGAATGGCCATACACCACCGTAACTACACCACGTCTTTACGAAACTTATAAATTATTATTTCAAACATTGATAAATCTAGATTTATGTACCAAGCTTAATTTTTTTTCCTTCAGGTCTTTTGAATATCTTAATTTTTTTCAAACTTTCGACACCTTGCATCTCAAAGGGAGTGCATTTTAGGATATCCATTGATGAAAACTTTTCAATTCAAAATAAGGTGAAGAATCCTTAACTCATTTCGAAATACTCTGTCAAACTCTTTATCTTTATTACGCATTTTGAATAGTTATTCTCAATTCGTATGAATTAGTGTCGTAGATACGCTAGTATGTGACTATACTCTCCTGAAAAGTTTTCTTTTGATTCGTGATAACTTATTGCAAAGTTGAACATTTCAGAGTAGTTTGTGGTAGATTGTGTACACCACTGATCAATGCTCAAACATACAGGAAACTTTTCGTTGTTCTTCATCATGCTGAAAGAATAATATTTTCTCAGATAATTGCTCAAAAAATGATACCTACTCCAGCATAAAATTCAACAAATTAAGAGTACTTGTCATCAGTTTTTCTCAAAAATAAGTTCACGACCGAAAATACATAAAAAATGGGTTTGAAAGGTTAGAGGCCATTGTAACGAACTGAAGCTGGCCCTGACCACTTGTGAGAAGAAGAGTGAAACATACAGAGTTGGCTTAGCAGTATTATGGTGGTTGGTCCGTATATTCCAACCAATCATTGACGAATATTCTTCCTTATGACTTAAGACTTATGACTTATGATTGCTACATAAATCCACCATTAGTCTATATAAATGTGACCTTTTTGAAATAAACTAAATAGTTATTTAGAGTTGAAATGAGTTACATAGACAGTTAATACTTGACTTGAAAAATTTAATAAAAGAACCTCCAGAAAAACTCCTAGAAAATTCGAAGAATTTTAATGAAGAACTTCAAGAACATTATAGGAAATGTTCAAAAGAAGAACTTTGTGGTGTGGCAAGTCTCTGAGACGAAAGAATAGGAACCTCAAAAGAATGGCAGCTCCAAAATAGCTAACGAGTTTTGTGATTGTGATCCGATTCGATTTTGAATTGGTATGTGGAGAATTTAGAGGTCGGAGATTATGAATTTTTGTCAAAAAAGGATATGCTTTTGATAGAGAAACTTGGAAAATTCTTGAAAAACTTAGTTGTTGTTAATGCTTATGAATGGGTGATACAGTGGAACGTTTAATTTTTTCAGATCTAGAATACGTTATCTTATTTAATAAGTTTTTTTCAACTATTGTCAAAAAATGCAAAGTGGCAACATTGCTTTTTAATAAAATTATTCTAATGACTAATAATTGTGGTTTATCGATTCAGCAACAAGTACCTATGTATTACATCGTAACCACAGATTTAATCTGTACCGAAACCCAGGAAACGCCTATAACCTGTGTTGCCAGAATGACAATGCTATAATTTTTTTCCTTAAAAAATTCTGCTGCAAAAGAAATTTGAAAATGTTCCGGAACGGTTTGAAAGTTGAAATTTTGGTAAAATGTTTCATTTTCATAGATCTATAAGTGTGCGAAATCTTATGACCGGGAGCATGGAAACCAGAAACATACTCTACTAAATTGAATAAGGTGGCTCCAGCATGGTAGACGAATTTTGTGATCATGGTACGAGTCTATTGAAAATAGTGAGGGTTTCGGATATTGTGATTACATTTTCAACTTTCAAAAAGCCGAAATAACTGCTTTCATACATGTTGCTTGGATACTGAAAAATATTTGCATTTAAATAAAAGCTTGTATTTAAAAATATTTTTACCTAACTATTTTTATAAATACTTTTATAATTTCAATGAATTTATTTTAAAGTAATATTTTCAATATTAATAGGTTTTTTGAGTAACCTTTATTGTTGTTAGAGTTAATGAAAACTGTAGTAAACTATATCGCAAATAGGCAAATGACAATGAATTTGAAGTAGGTCAAACTAAATTTTTATGACTGATTAAATCGGATAGTTAATTGATCACAATAAACATCAATCGCTCCACAATGAATTGACCAAATGATAGTTTTCATCTGTGAATGAAATCGAACTTGAACTCCAAGAATGTCACGGTTCAATACATAAAAAACACAAGTTTTTCCTAGGATACTATTATATTGCAACAACCAGAACGCTCAGTTCATTATCCTCATATCGAAATTGTTTGTTACTCACACCGTATGAATAAACAAATGTGGTGTTATCTCATTCAGTACGGTATTTTTAATTTATTCCAGAAAGAATCGGTCACCGATTCGAATGCTATGTTTTTCAAACTGAAGAAATTAAGGGATGTAGAGTGCGTCAAAATGCGAGAGGCGTCCAACGCTCTCAGGGAAATAAAGAAGAAGAGGGACAGTGATTTTTCCAACGAACTATTGGCGGAGAGGATACTTTTGGAAACAGGTGAGTTTTTTTGTTCCATGGAACTTCTCAACGCCCCAATAATAATTCGTTTCAAGGTGGGTTTGGCTTTGAAGTGAATCGTTTGAAAAACAAAAAATACTCTTGAACAAACCAAATCAAAATATGCTTTATTCTCTCATTGACAAAGTTCTTGACAAATAAAAAAGAAGAAAACAATAATAAAAAATAGACTACACAATCCAGTCTTACGCCTCAACCTATACGATAATTATATTCGTCGGCAAGTCTTCAACGGAAAACAACTACTGCCCCCTACGACCGTTGAATTATACCTGTTAGATTCTTGGTAAAAGTTTCTTCAAGATCTACTTCGCAATGCTTTTTTCAATAGGTACCATAATTGAAATTAATAATAATAGTAAAAAATGGCCTTTATTCTTCTACAAATAATTTTACAAATTTTTTGTGTTAGCAAAAGCTGTTCTTCAACATAACCTTTATTTGTTTTTAAATTTGAATGGGGAACACCTTGCCACTAGTGCATCAGCGAAGGCTAGTTCCCCCAAAAAATAACACTCCCATAGGCAATTGAAAAAACATATATGTAGTTACTACAAAAATAACTGATTGAGGAGTTTTTTGTTTATGTCGATAATGGAATTGGTAAGACTAAATTTACTGTTATAGTCCGTAAAGTAAAGGCATAGAGTAATAAACCGGTCAGCTTCATCGATTTCATAGACGTATCGAAATTTGTCGGACCGGGTAGGAATAAGTACGAAACCCATTGTAGTAGTAGTAGGTAGTCGGTATCGATGGTACAGTCCTTTCGGAAAATTATTTCTGTGTGCTTCTGCTTCAAGCTAGTGTATGTAAAATAAGATTCAAATATTATGATTGCTTAGCAAGGACCATGAAAACGGCCGAAATTGGGGCCATTATCGTTAAATGAAAAAACATTAATTTTAAACTGTTTAAGTTCGTTGCAAAATAACAACAAAAGTCTTAGTGTAGATGAGACTATATTACAAAAGCATCTTCTATGTTGTGCAGAGCGAACTCCACCATCTATAAAATACGACAGACGAATCGTTAAAGCGCTGGTGAAGGCGTAAAGTCCATGCGTTTTACCAAAAACTTGAAGTTACCACAATGGATAAAATTATGTCCGCAGTTCAAGCTGATCCGGATCACTCAACTTTCTCTAAAATGATACCTACACACATTTTTTCTAAAATGTATTATTTACCAATAATTTTTTATGAAATAACATTCCATAGCAATGCTTTCATAAAATATTTACCATTATATTTTTAAACAGAAATTATACCCCAAGATACACCACTGAAAGGTGACGGGATATAATTTTGAGTCCATTAACAATGGCCTTACACTGACCTGATCCGACAAATAGATATCCTCCCAGGAGGCAGTACCTAGCGACTGAAGAAAACGATTATTTGTTGTTTCTATAAATGTTCTACATGAAAATTTGCACGAACCTCCCTGCATGGATTTTGCTTAATAAATGAGGATTTATTACTCCGCGCATTTAATTTACAGACTATGGTGTAATCCTATGGATTTCGGTTTGAAAATCCCCCCAATATCCTGGATATGTGTGGATTTTTGTATGATGTAGTCCATATAATTCTCAACCAGAGTTACAATTGCGCCTACCACAAAAAAATTAACAGGTTTGCTGCTAGGTGGCGTTGAAACAACCCTCTGCTCAGAAAACACTATTTATTTTTAAAACCAAGGACATTATTTTTATTTGTTTCATGTAGCTAATTTTGCATGATACTGTAATTTTTTATAAAAAAATCTTCACCCTTCTTTCCCCACCTCCTATTACGAATCGCGGAAAAACTATTTCTTGAGTACTTTTAAATGCGTCGTTGGATGTTTAAAAATGCTTGTATTGGGCAAATATAACTTTTCCCCCCTTTATCCTTCCTCCCCCCGAGGGGCATGCAAAAACAAAAGTTATGTGTATTTTTCTTAATTTTCAATATGATGCAGTTCAGATAATTTTTAATAGAAATTAATTGGTTGACAAACCCCAAAAATCAATAGTTTTGATGCTAGGGGGCGTTAGTTATACCTTACTCTCAGAATAGACTAGTTATTATTATTGGCGGGAACAATATTTCTATGCCTTCTATTTCAGATTATATTGAATGACATAGCAGTTTTTATTCAGAACAATTCTAAAACCTCCCCCTCACTCCCAACCACTATTTCAAAAATGTATTTTTGACTACTTATAAAAGCGTTATCAAACTAAAATAATGTTTCAATCAGCTTGAATTACACTTGTTCAATTCTACCTCTCCCCCTTCCTTTGTGTGAGATATAATGCAGTCGTTATATATTCAGAATATACGCATAAGTAGAATCAGCGTGCACAATTGCTTTTTGGTCACAAGGCTCAGGGTGACACAAAAATATGTTACTCTACAATGAAAATTATTACCCCTTCTCCACCCCACTATCTCAATGAATAAAAAGTTTAAAAATTGTATATTCGGGAAAAATAACAATATCATTCAATTTAATGTAAAATAAAACACGTAAAAATATAGTCTATTCTGAGCATCGTATATCAAAACTAGTCATTTTTATGGTTTGTCACTCAATTAATGTCTGTACGAAATGACCTGAACTGCAACATATTAAAAGTTCAGAAAAATCCACTGAAACTTAAACTTCAGACGATTCATTTGAAAGTACTCGAAACATTTTTTTGCGTATCATAATAAGAGTTCTGGGAAGAACTGGGTTGAGAATTTTTTCATAAAAAAGCACAATGTTATGCAACATAAACTATAGTGCAGTGCAGTAGTACAGGGCCGTGGTGGCCGTGCTGGTAGAGCGTTCGCCTTTGGAGCGAAGGGCCGAGGTGTAAATCCCCGCATGGTCATCGGTCTCGTGCATCACACGTTGAAAGGTAAGGGCTGCGTCTTCCCTAGCTCACACAAGTCTCTCGAAGACTTCCGAGGGTTGCGCGTAGGGGTGCAATCGGTTGACGGAAATAAGAATTTTAACAATTTTTAACAATAAACTGCATTGATACAAGTAAAAATATTGTTTCAAGTTTTAAAATGAATAGTCTATTCTGAGCAATGGGTGATCCAACCACCCTAGCGGCAAAACTGTTAATTTTTTGAGGTTAGCGCAATAGAAACGTGTTTGAGAATTACATTACATTACTACATTGATGGAAATTCATCGACATCCAAATTCCATAAGGAGTTTGCGGGGTCCTTCGCTATGAATAAGACACACTGTTTCAAAAATAAAATGTAATGCAAAATTTTGTGTTTGATAATTCTAATCCTGTCGGAAGGGAACAGTTTAATAATGACTTCTGAGTCATTTTGATAGCGATAGAAAAGGTGCTTCCTTTTTTTTGTCGCAATAAAAATTATTGTAGAATTTGAAGCAGAAATATATCCAGATATCCCATACTTCATATTAAAATTTTTGATTTTTCAGACCTCAAGTATAAGCTGCTCGTTGACAAAATTCGCCATGTCAACTCTAACGATGTCAAACCACTACCAAAACACTCAGCACTTATAACTTTATCGAATTTCCAATATGAACTGGTACCACCATCCACGAAAAGCAACAAATTCTCTACCAATCATTATGTTCTGGCAGTTTCGCATGGTACAGATCTATTTATGAGCAAAGTCATCACTGCCACCGATGATAAACTCAACTTTAATGAAACGTTTTGTGTTCGAAATCTTGATATAAACTTCAAAATTGATGTGAGAGTATTCACTATCAACCTAAGGACGACAAAAGCAAAGGGATCTTCTTGTTTGAAAGAGGTAAGTTTTCTGAACTGTGAAGCAATCATGATACTTCCTACAATATCGAGTAGAGTACCCAATAGTTGGTACTGAACCAGTTACGGACTTAATAACAAAGGCGAATTATTGAGATCAAGTTGGTAGTTAAGTAAGTAAACAATTTGAAATTTTCACTTTATTAATTTTGTAGGAAAAGTAATTAAGCTTGTTACCTTTATTTTCGACTTGAAGAATTTTGAAATTTTTATCAAAGTTATGATCTTCTTTTAAAATATGATTGGCATATGCTGAATTCACTTTTTTACATAACTCATACGATGTTTATGTATTCGACTTTTGAATGGTCTACCTGTCTGACCTACATACTCTTTGGTGCAAAATCCACTTCAATTTATAAACTCCCAATTCTTCTGATTTTTGTTCTTGTTGTTTGTTCTTCCCAATGTGTTGTTGTTCTATAGGCTACTCTTGAATTTTGTTTATGTAAAAATTGGTCTAATTATTGTGTAACTGGTCCTGAATACATCAAAGTTCTGTAATTATTCTAATTGTTTCTAATAGTGGGATAAACTTCTCATAGAGTTATTTTAGTAAGAATAGTTTCTATTAAATCAACGTGATATCCATTGCTGACTGCTATTTGCTTTATGATATTTAGTTCTTTGTCACAATTTTATTTACTATTATTTGCAAATATTTTATGTTGATATGGATGTACCGAATTATTATGAATGGTGATGTCTGCATGGCAAGGTTTATGAAATATTTCGAAGTGATGTTTGTTACTAGATTTACATATTGTTAAATCTAAGAAATTAATTGAGCTTCCATTTCTGTTGTGAATTTTGTGTTTGGATGAATAGCGTTGATGTATTTATGAAAAGCGCACAATTGTCTGTTTGTACCTTTAAAACATACTATATCGTCATCTACGCATATGTACCAATATAAAAACTGTTTTGAGAGTGGATGTTCGTGACAATTTTTTCAAGTTTTTCCATGAAAGTTTCTGCGGATTTCTCATGATCAAACCTTATATCTCTTGTTTGGTAACCGGATTGAGGTGATTTTTGATTTTTGAGTATGATATCTTGAGGAGATGTACCTACTAGGGAAACGATTTTGGGCGTCAAATGATTTTAATTTCGAATTATCTGGAACCGTAACATCCGAACTTTATCTTTCAAATGATGAGAATTCCTAAGGCTAAATTTTGGTTAACATTTGAAAAAGTTTTTGATTAAGTTAATTGAATTTCTGGATGGTTCAACTGATGGTTCCGTTACAAATGATACTACTGGTCGAACCGGGTAGTTTTGTTTGTGTAATTTTATCAAAGAAATTAGTTTGAGGATTCATGATAGGTAATCTGAACTTTTCAAAAATTATTTGATTTGTAATTGTTACACATTGGTAGGGTCTCGTCAACCTCCACCTACAATGAAGTACGAGGGTGGTCCCAGAAGTACCTGGCCCAACAGAGAAAACACATAAAATTTTGGAAAAATATATTTATTTTTCAACATAATCTCCTTTTAGCTCCACACACTTTTCCCAGCTATGTTCAATAAGTTCGATACCCTTTTTATAATAAGAATCGACAAGCTCCTCAAAATAGCCACTAACTGCCGACGTAACCTCTTCATTGTTGGAAAATCTTTGACCACCGAGCCACTTTTTCAAGTCTGGGAATAGAAAATAATCCGAAGGGGCTAAATCTGGCGAATAGGGTGCATGAGGTAGCAATTCAAACTTCATTTCATTAATTTTGGCCATTGCAATAACGGATGTGTGAGCTGGTGCATTGTCTTGATGAAACAACACTTTCTTCTTAGCCAAATGCGGCCGTTTTTGCTTGATTTCTTCGCTCAAACGTTGCAATAACTTCACATAATCCTCGCCGTTGATAGTTTTTCCTTTTGCAAGATAGCCAATGAAAATGATCCCACGCCCATCCCAAAAAACCGCCGCCATGACCTTGCCTGCAAATGGGACGGTCTTTGCCTTCTTTAGAGCCTCTTCTCCTTTTTCAGTCCATTGTTTTGATTGTTCTTTTGTTTCGGATGTGAAGTGATGGACCCGTGTTTCTGTGAAACCTTGCCAAACACTCGATGGAAACATCTTCACGACGCTGTTTTTGTTCCATTGTGAGCAAACGCGGCACCCATATTGCGCTCAGCTTTCTCATGTCCAAATTTTCAGTTAATATGCGATGTACCGCACTTTTTGAAATGACTACTATGTCTGCTAGCTCGCACACTTTCAGTCGACGATCATCCAGTACCGCTTTGTGGATTTTCTTCAACATTTCTGGAGTCGTCACCTCATTTGGTAGACCACTGCGATGCTCGTCTTCGCAGGTCGTACGGCCTGGATCAAACTCTGCTACCCAATATTTTACTGTTGATAACGAAGGTGCAGTCTCACTCAGAATAGAATCTTAGTTCGGCGACATAACGATGACCAATTTTTTCCATGTTTACAAATTCACTGAAAACGTTTACTATTGATGGCTGCCAAACAAATACTAAACAACGTGGCGTCTTCAAACTTGAAACATATGCTGTATAGATTGTGTACTTTCTAATACAATGGTATTTTTCAAGCAACGACCGCCATCTCTAGGTCAGGCCAGGTACTTTTGGGACAATCCTCGTATATGAAGAACAGAATTAAGGACGCATTTCAAAATATTACAGTCAATATTGAGGCGAGTTAGTGAAGAGTTAGAAAACCTTATATATTATTGTTTGGAAGTAGCCGGTAATCACTTCGAATGTTGCTATGTTTTTCTGATTAATTTTATGTTTTTGAATTACCGTTTCAATTGTTTTCTTTCATAAATTCTTCAACAATAACACGTTTTCCAGGCTTTTCTCTACTGGTTTGCAGTTTTAAATGTAACAGTACAATCATAATAAACTACAGTAACCAAATGTCAATACCCTAGTCACCGTAAACATACAATTTTTGACAAATTGAAAATTGAATTATAAATCCCTCAAAAAATATAAATTATAGAGACATGGTAACATAGTAACCAGATTTGTAGGCATAAAATAGTTCTATGAAATGGTAACATATCATACTGAATGTTTCATTCAAAATAATCGAGTTTTTGTTATTTGAAGTTTGTCACGTTGATGCCTATGTATAAAATCTCCAGTTTGAGAAAAGTAATTTTCGATCGATAGTTAACTTCAAACTTAGTCTCGGTGTTGCATATCTCCAATAATTTTGATTGAATCTCATTTGAGATTTTTTTATGATAGCATTTGCAATTTTCTTTTTTCGACCATAACTTGACAACGTCACAAGATTTTCGAAAAAAGGAAAGATCTCCTCATGTAAATGTTTGCTCAGTTCAATGGTCGAACAATTTACAGGGTGGTACTTTAAAGCAATGGTGTTCCACCGGTGTTGCACTGCTTTGAAGAAACTCTGTATGTTCAAAAATGATTTCATAATTAGCATCAAAGTGAACCGTATAACTTTTACCATAGACATATTTTCATATTCGTTATGATAGGCGGGATACTGTGGGCTAATGGGCTACCCTGTATATCCCTCTCTCTGTAATGATCCATTCCAGAAACTAAAAGATGACACTTCGATGTTGTTGAAAGTACACGTCCAGGAAGTGTTAAATAACCAGTTGTTGTAACTTATATTGTTTTTAAAATATGCTAATATTGATTTTTGAAAAATCAGCTTTAATCTTTCATAAAAAAACGGTCGATGGCGTATTATAATATGGACATCCGGTATCCTTTCAGATGATTAATAGCTAATGACAGAAAAAGACTAATGTAAATTTTATTTTCAGAAACGGAAGAACTGTTGTCCAATGTTCACAATCTACTATGAAAACGTTAATACCCTGGAAATGCAAGAGTCGTCCATCTCAGTTCCATCTTTCACTTGCTGTACCGAATTGTCCATCACAAAGGATCAAATCACCGATACCTCCATTTCCCAGTTACCAAAAAATTATTATTTGAGGAACGATTTCAGAGTCACAGTGAACTTTGGCCTCGAATTAAATTCGAGTCTTTCTGGATTTCTTAACCTGGGCATTCGTTTTGAGGACAATGATAATTTTTACTGGGAGAAAAAGTGGTGTTGTTTGGAGAATAACCTTCTCAGTTTATATAATTATCCTCAAGAGCAAGAAGACGGCAAAACCCCAATGACTTCGATAAACCTTGAGTATTGCATTTTACCGTTTGAGAAGAATATAAAAAACTTCTCTAGGAAGAGAACGTTTATTCTGAAAACCGGCAGACCGAGAACACTCAACGACAGCAACTGTACCACACTGAGGAAAAGAAAAAACTTCATTTTGAAAAAGTACTACTTTACTGCCGACAACGCGAAGGACTTCGAAAAGTGGACTGGCGAATTGGCTTCAGTTCTGGACTGCTTGAATCACTGGAAGAGGTTGATTTTAGTGGATGATTGCGCCTGAGTGATTTTTGAGAACGCTTAGGAGTGTCCACAACTCAAAAATGGCAATAAACCAAACTTAAGATGCAAGAAATTTCCACGGTTTTAAAAACTGAGTTCCCAATGATTTGAAAAAATTATGGTCTAAAAGGAAAAGGCACTGGATTCATGTATTTCTGAAGCTTATCAGATTTTTTGACTTTGGATATATCATTCTAGAGGTCAAATGAAACAACTTTCTTCATTACTCTTTTTTCCTGAACCTACAAGGTTGAGCTACAAAAATAGGTTGATTGATTGTCTAATGCCAGTCATAGAAAATACTGTCTGCGAGTGGACTATTCCTCATTTTTGGGTAAAATATGCTGCTACTTTGAATAAATTGAGTAAGATGTACATAAAAATCAGTAAGTCGCCCGGGGCGCCACGGCAAATAATAATAATAGCCGTCCTCTACCCGCACAGGCTATGCCTTTGGGTACACTCTTCGTGTGTTTATGAGGGAGTATTATTATTATACAACACAACAATTTCTCAATGCTTCTTTTTCCAACCGACAAAACTGAAATTTTAGAAATAATAAGAACTCTTGAAAGAACATTCTAATAATTTTATCACTAAGGATATTTTTGAATTGAGAGGCATTTTGGTAGGACCTCTCACTGAATTAATCAATAATTATTTCATAAAAGATGTTTTTCTAGTCTAAGTGAAACATGCATCAGTGAAACTTATTTATAAAAGTGAGGATGTCCAAGATACTGAAAGTTACAGACCAATATCTATTCGAATATTTTATCAAAAATCTCATCAAACATTTTGAAAAATAGAATTGTTGATTTCATTATTAAAACATATCAATTTGATCTGATTCAATTAGGTTTTCAAGAAAAGAGTGGATCGCAAGCAGTTGTCCAATTTTATATTCATCATATATACAAAATTTATCCCAACTTATCATGGTCATATACGCGGACGATACAGAGTGCTTTTATATTCAAATGAAAACTCTTTAATTTTGGAAAAAACGATGACTCTCAAAAATAAAAAATTACTTTACTCCAATCTTCTCTCTGGTAATTCTAGAAGAATTAAATAAATAATTTTTCAACAAAGAATGAAACAAAATACTAAATTGAATACAAAAATAAAAAATGAAATGAATGTAGAAGAAACATATTGATATTCTAGTTTAAATAATATATTCCATTTTTGGAGACCTGAGAAGATGTCCCAAATTGAATCTCAAAATAGCGAATATATTTTTACATTTACATATTCTCAGTACAATTGAATATTGAAGTAATAAAAGGGGTACTTATTCAATAACTAATTTTAAGTCTCCGCTGTAAACAAAAAAGCATTGAAAGTACTATATCGTCTACCATTTGACACGCTAACATATCAACTTTATTCAATGATGAACACATTTTCTTTGGTCAGGAGCACAATAATGAAATCTGATTTCATGTACCACACCCGAAAAATATATTCTTTCATAATTTTATAACAGATAGTTGGTTTTGTGCGTCAAGAAAGTGAACGAAAATTCCACACTCGTGCGAGAAGTTAATAAACTGATTTCCGGAAAAACGGTCTTATCCTGTAAGTATGTAGGTACACCATAATTGATACTTTCAATGTCAATCGACATTTTTCACAGGATATTAAATCCAAAAATTTGTAGGTCGCCCTGTAAGGCAAAAAAAGTGTAAAGAAGAAGGTTGTTTATGTTGACCTCAAGAATGATATATCTAAAAATAAAAAAAATGCGAGTATCCCCAAGATTACATGTATCAGTGCCATGTCCTTTCCAACAAAATTTTTTGAATGGACTTATCTATAAAATTGAATTTTATATAAATAGTTGTTTATATTTTGTATAACTTTTATAAACAATTATCCATTGTACCTCTACCCATCACTAAGTCATACTAATGTACATGTATATAACATTGTAAATAGGATATATCAAATAAACCTTATGTGCAAAATTTAGCTGAGTTGATTGATTTGACCGACAATTTCCCTCATATTATATAAACAATCAGAGGGGGTGAAAGTGCTCACTGTAAAATCTATTATTTCAAAGCCGAAGCCAAAGCCGAAGTTTGTCAACGTACTTGATTAACACTCTGTATATTACAGACGATGTAAGTTCACATTCACAGTTGTACAAAAAATGTTGTTTGTATTTCGTATATAAAATTCGTGTTTTCATGGCTCATTCGAGAGAATTTTTGGCGTCGACCTGTGTTGTCGGCCAAAAATTAACAATCTCATCTGCCATTAAAAAACACGGACTTAACACAAAAATAACTATTGTGATATTACCCTCGAATATTCTGCACATTGCACATGAATACACTGGTGGAGGAGGTCGGAGCCGGTTTTAAAATGTTGGTTATGAAATATAGTTCATTCTTCATAGCTTAAAAATTGATGCAACGTTTTTTATACAATCAATGGAAATTTTGATTGGGAATCTTTCAATTAAGCTTAGTGGATTTCTAAAGTAGTTGGTCTGATAGGTTAGTTTGTTCAGAAAGATGCTGTCGGATTGCCTATATTGCAATAATTCATTCTGACGAAATACCCTTTTAATTATACCAGGAATTGAACGAACACGAAAATTCCATCTCGCACATAAGGTAATGATCGACCCCTTTATGCGAAGTCATAGTCTGTAATCGAACATTATGGCGGCTCCTTTTTGTTGCTGGGCGCCTTCCCATACTGGACTGACGGTGCTGCTTCACGGACTCCTAATTAAAAAGTAAACAAAAATTATACACCTAGCTTCATGAAAATTGGTTTTCGTAATATAAGAATGACTATGGGTTTTGAGGATATTGAATGTTTTGGTTCGATAGATATGGTTTTCCTCCTAACACATTCCTTGCAGTATAAGAGGAATGTCGCCAAATTGATTTGAAATAACCAAACATTCCTTAAATAAAGAGGATACAGTATCCTGACTGTCGCATTTTCCAGTCTCTGAAATGTCACATATATTTCTAAATCTGGTAGGAATATCCGATGAAAAGAAATTGGATATTTTGATAGATATTCAAGATAATCCAAATAAACCTACACGACTTGTTAGCCAACATTGACGTAGATTGAGGAAATAGAAAATCAATCACATCTCACATTGACAGAGGCCAATTTATGGTTTTCAGCAAATATACTCTTACAAAATACTGAGAAAACTCAACACCTATTGATGGCACCAAGGGGTGTTACGGGAAACCCAATAAAGTTTCTGGGTTTGATGCTGGATAATAATCTTACCTGATGGACGCTCATATTTATACTCTGAGCAAGAGGTTATGTACAGCTATATACACCATATAAGAAAAATCTGTATCGACTTACCAAGCAGCAAAATTAGCATACTATGCTAACTTTCATAGCATTACTAGCTACGGTATACTCCTATGGAGGACTGCCGAAGCGAAAAAAATCTTTATACTCCAAAAAAAGCTATCAGAGTATTAAGTGGCCTGTAGTACAGAGAATCAAGCAGTAATTTCTTTAAATCTGAAAATAAACTGGTGGTGCCAAGCATATATGTATTCACATGTCTGAAATACGCCTATCTAAATAGAGATCGATTTACTATAAACTCAGAAAGCCACTCCTATCCTACAAGATTTGGAAACTACCTCAGAATCATTGGTTAGAAAAGACACAACAAGAAATTGATTATTGGGGACCGAAACTGTACAGGTCGACAAGCGTAAGGATGCCTCTGAGATGCGCAAACGATAGAAAGCGTGAGTAGATGTGCGACAAAGATCGACTACTGTTTACGGCTGGTTATCATCGGAATGTACAATCGGAGAGAAATTTTTCTGCAACACGTAGGAACGTAGGTTCTTATCTGAATTTTCATTAATTCCTAATAATAATATAATTGCCTGTGATCACTGGGCCGTTTATGAAAATTGCATAATTTTCCCGAAGCCATAAGTGTAAATAAAGTACGACTAGAAAAAGAATGCATCGCCACACAATATCAGAAATAAATATAATAAAGAACACGAGGAACATACTTACAGAAGTTGACTAACAATATCACATGACCTCTGACCACTGCCGAATCAGCATTGTCCATGGTAACTTTTGTTTTTTGTTTCTCTTTTTATTTGGAGTTGAGAATTGTTACATTTCACCTTTTTCAATTTTATTCATTTCTGAATTAATTTTCCTAATGCTTCTAACGCAAACTCCCGTTGCGCAGCAACTCGTTCTTGAACCTTCACAAGAGGAATACTGGTTTCACCTATCATTGCTTCTGCCTGCATAAATTTGATGACGTTACTGACAATTTCCCTACTTTGTCCACTCAGAATCTTATTTCTCACTTTACTCTTTGAAGGCCTTTTCCAACACAACAAACTACACTATAACCTATCTAATAATATTTCAAAACTATACACAGCACAACCACAACACAAGGATTTCAAATTCAACACACAATCAGAATAACGCCACAATAATTTTATTCCACTGACTGTACACTCACGACGTTAACTGCTTGAATAATGCAGAGCGATTGAGCTCCTGCCCCACTCCAGGCTTGTGTCTACTGCGCAACCAATTTTCGAAGGCATCCTTAGGCTTGTCGACCTAGTACAATAAAATACCTCCAATATTGAGAAATAAAAGGTTTCAGTGCATGGGCGAAATCGCACTTACTGAACGTGTGCTGCTACTCCATTGATGAATTCTTAATAGTTGATGAATGTATTCAAACAGTTTAATCAACATAAACTGATTATGTGTGAGTTTTAATGTGTTTTATGTTGATTAGTGGTTGTCAATGCTATATACAACCAAAATGTTTTACTATTTCATTTTATTATTATCATTAGTTCTAAATGTCAAAATTTTTTTTTTTTTGAAGTATGACATTTATAATTTTAACTCTACCAAATTTTACCTTTTTATACAATCAATCTAATTTATACATTCCTGAGGATTTTTTAAAGTTATACCTGCAAATCCCAAGAGCCTGAAGAACATCAAGATTACAAACAACCTAATGGAGTCCCAAACTATTGGAATCAAAAGAAAGGATGATGATACTTCTTGTCGTATGCCATCTTGTGAAATATGTTTTAAATCTTTCAAAACAGAAAAAGGTCTGAAAATCCACAGTACCCGCATTCACCATTCATTGCCGATGTATTCACAGAACCAGTCAACCAATGATTCTGAAGAAAATCACGTTCAGGATAGAAGTGATCAACTTCACAATCGTTTAGCAAAATTAAAAAGAACAGCTTTTGTAATGAAGAGAATCCCGAAATCTGCAAGAATTTGTTGTGCCTTCGCTCTCAGTGATGCTATAGATGAATGTATCAAGACCAACTCAATAGAGTCTTGGGAAAAATTATTGTTTTTCAGTTACAAGAATCTTCAAATTCCCCAAAATAGTAAAGAGAGGAAAATATCCCTCTCAACTTTGATAAAGAAAAATATCAATGATTCCGTCTTGGCCATTCCGAAGATACAGACCAAAGAGTGTTCCACTAAATTTCTTCCAAATTTAACAAGAAGTGTTATGAATAAGATTTCAGATGGGGACTTGTCATCAGCTATACGAATCCTCAGCTCAAGTGATACGATTGCAAATTTTGACCTTTCAACATTTTCACAACTTAGGTCAAAACACCCAGCTGCTATTACATCTGAACCTCTCCAACATGATATTCTGAAATTTCAACCACTTGAAGTCAATAAATACAATGTTTTTGAGGCAGTGAAATGTTTTGCTACAAGTTCTGCCGGTGGTATAGACTCGCTCAGGCCATCTCATATACAAGATATGCTCAGTGAGAGTTCAGGTAGTGCAAGCGAAAAACTTTTGATTTCATTAACAGCATTATGCAACTTCATGCTGGCAGGCAGAGTGAATCCTCTAATTTGTACAGTTTTATATGGAGCTTCTCTTTTTGCTTTGAAACGGGGAAATTCGTCCCATAGCGGTTGGAATGTTTTATCGTCGCCTGGTCGCAAAATTAGCCTGTTTTAGTATAAAAGAAAAGCTGGGAGAAGTATTCCGTCCAACTCAATTTGGTTTTGGTACACCAGGGGGTTGCGAAGCCATTGCCCACGCTGCACGTCTATATGTTAATCAACACCCAGACCCAAAATCAAGAGTGTTTCTCAAACTAGACTTTAAAAATGCATTCAACATGGTTCACAGACATTTTTTGTTGAAGAAGGTCATTGATTCGATTCCAAATATTTTCCCATTCTTACATCAATGTTATAATTCTCCCTCCTTTTTGAATTTTGGAGAAGAAATCATAATGTCAGAGAGAGGAATCCAACAAGGAGACCCATTGGGTCCAGCACTTTTCTGCCTAGCTATCCATGAGTTGATCAATTCGATCAAGAGCGAGTTCAATGGGTGGTATCTTGACGATGGTTCAATAGGAGGAGAGTATCGTGTGGTTTTGGGTAATCTGAAAAATATCATATCCCGTTTGAGCGAAATTGGCATCGAATTGAATACCAATAAATGTGAACTTTTTTTTCTTGATTCTCCGAATGCAAGAGTTTTCGATGAGTTCAATTCCATTATACCGGGTGTGAAATTATTAGCAGAATCGGATCTTGTACTTCTTGGTGCACCTCTTACTGTCGAGTCTCTCGCATCTTGTATTGAAGATAAAACAAACTCCCTTTCACTGATATCATTACGGCCCAAAGAAATTCCAGCTCATGCTGCTTTTTTCTTACTCAAGAACTGTTTGGCTTTACCGAAACTGATGTACTTACTCAGGTGTTCTCCAACATGGTATGTTGATTCAGAAATTCAAAAATTCGATGATTTGATTCATAGCTCTCTCGAATCGATATCCAATAATCAATTCCGCATCCAGAGTTGGCTTCAAGCAACACTTCCCGTCAGCATGGGGGGACTGGGAATTCGTTTGGCATCATCAGTCATCTTACCTGCCTTTTTATCATCCTTCAACAGTGTGTCTCATCTGTTGAACTCGATACTTCCATCAAATTTTCTTGGAATAAGAGATTCATTTTATGAAGAAGGGGAAAAGTTATGGATTTCTAAAGTCAAACTCCTTTTGCAAGATTTTGATAAGAAAAGACAAAGTGCCTGGGATCGTCCGCTCTTGAAAATTAATTTGGATAATCTGCTTGAAACAGCTGAATCTACTTCTCAGAAGGCTCGTCTCAATGCAGTGTCTTCAAAGGAATCAGGAGCGTGGCTCAATGCACTACCAGTTGCTTCTTTGGGTAATCTTCTTGACGATGAGACATTCAGAATTTCTGTTGGACTTCGACTGGGTTCTTCTATTTGTGTTCCACATAAATGTAAATGTGGTGCTGAAGTTGATGAATCTGGTGTTCATGGTTTGAGCTGTAAATTCAGCGCTGGTCGAAGATCTCGCCATGATGCAGTAAATGATTTGTTGAAGAGAGCTTTGAAAACGGCTAAAATTCCAGCAATCTTAGAACCATCAGGTGTTAGTCGTGATGACGGTAAACGACCGGATGGAATGTCATTGATTCCCTGGAAATTTGGTAAACCAGTCGTATGGGATTTCACTTGTATTGATACTATGGCCGCATCACATTTAAACTCTACCTCAATTCGTCAGGGTGCTGCTGCAGAAATTGGAGAAAAAGTTAAGATAAAAAAATACCAAAACTTGGGAAATCTCTATCTATTCTACCCTGTTGCAATCGAAACCTATGGAGTATTTGGTCCTCAAGCAATGGAATTCATCAGAGATATTGGTCGAAAAATTTTTCAGGTGACCAATGATAACCGTTCCACCAGCTTTCTTCTTCAACGCATCAGTATCGCCATTCAAAGAGGCAATGCAGCTTCGGTATTGGGAACAGTTCCTGTCGATCGTCATTTGGATGAATTTTTCAACATACCAAGGTCTAAAAAGCACCTTCCTATACCTAACCTAATACCAAAAAACAGCAATCAGTGTTTCAGTTCAAGCGACTCAATATCCAACAGTCTCAACTCTAATACGTCATTACACCGATCAAGTGACAGGGGCAATCAGCACATCATAGAGTATTTCGAAGACGATAGTAGTGGCAAACGCAGCAATAACAGCTTCAGCTCAAACTTGCCCATAGGACATAGTACTGTCAAAATTCTAGGTCTTAATGGGTTGAAAAACATCGGTAACACATGCTTCATGAACAGTATTATCCAGTGTTTATCGAACACAAGATGGTTGTTGGAGTATTTGAGAAGAGACGCCCACATAAAGGATATAAACACTAACTCATCTAGGGAGGGAGCTTTAATCAAAGTATTTGCCCAGGTGATCAAGGAACTGTGGTCAGATGATTCGTCTGGTAGACTGGTTAATACAGTCTCCTTGAAAAGGAAAATCGAAAGAATCGCTCCTCGTTTCATCGGTTTTGCCCAGGAAGATGCTCAAGAGTTCTTACGATTCCTGTTGGAGGGTCTACATGAAGACGTCAATAGAGTAACGGAAAAGCCCATACCCTTGATGAAAGAGACATATGAGGAATTGAGTGACAGTGAGAAGGCTCAAGAGTCATGGTCTACTTAAGGACTGACAATTCCAAAATTGTAGACAACTTCGTTGGCCAGTTAAAATCTACATTGAAATGTACTCATTGTGGTTACTGTTCAGTCTCTTTCGATCCGTTTTGGGATCTATCCCTCTCAATACCACGAAGAGCAGGCCAGCTAACACTATCACAATGTTTGGATTCATTCAGAAGGGAAGAAACTTTGGATGGTGACGAGAAGCCGACATGTGCGAAGTGCAAAGAGAGAAGGAAGTGCACGAAATCCCTATCGATTCATAGATTCCCGAAAATTCTAGTTATTCATTTGAAAAGGTTTCCTTCAACAGAAAGAGGAAAATTGAATGTTACCATAGATTTTCCGTTAGAGGGATTAGATTTGAGTAATTATACAACAGAAAACGTAACCCCTTGTCGATATAGTCTATATGCATTAACTAACCATAGTGGGACTACCCATAGCGGACACTACACAGCCTACTGTAGACATCCGTATGCGAGCACGTGGCATGAATACAATGATTCACATGTGACCCCAGTTTCATCTAGATCCCTGGTGAGCGGAGATGCCTATGTTCTCTTCTATGAGCAGGAAAGCACTAAATCGCTGCTATCATATCATACTTAGTTTTATTTAATGTTTCATTTGTATTTTTATTGTTTTTATATTGTATTGTTTATTTATTTATTCATTTATTGTACATGTCTACATACTGAAATATAGTACATGTTGTAATAAAAAAAAATGTCAAAATTGCATGTAAAATTAATAAACTTATCTATCTATCTATAAGAGAAATTGCTGCCAGCCATATAAAATTCATTCGGGTCATGAACTTAAATAAAATACTTATAGTTCTTATTGATTCTCTATTGATTTTTATTTAAATATCAGACCTCCCTGCTAAAGCATGAGTTGAATAAACCTGTGAATGGATCAGCAATCAATGGCATCCTTTATGTTCTTGACGATTAAACTGTAAAAGCTATAGCAGCTGATGTTCTTCAAAGAGTGTATTGCATCAAGGACATCATTTTACTGGATGAATTGAAAATGTATAGATGTTCTTCCTGTATCCAAAGAAACGAAATGTGAATGACAAAAATATTTTGTTTTGGTCAGAAGACATACTTTTAGACATCAAGAAGCCAAGAGAGGTGAGTGACATGATTGAGATTTTGAGGTAATTGCAGAATCAGGCAATTAAACTACAGGAAAAGTGTGTGGCAAAGGGATGTAAGTGAATCTCTGAAAGTTAGTGACCGGTTGGTTCAAGTCTGCGAATATTACGATATATTGTTATAATTTTTTCAAGGTCGGTCGGTCTACAACAAACAATCGGAACCTTAGTCGTATAACCAAACATATCTGAACCAAACCGACCTGTTCTTTTTATTGTAGATTATTCAAGTGACAACGACTCTCATCCCTCGAAATCAGATACAGAACAAAGTTCCAGGAAAAGAGATTCAAGAAAGAAATTCTTTAATCTCTATTAGAGAACCTGGAAGGAAAAAAGTTGACAGAGTGGAAGAGAGGACACTGAGGGTAGAGTATAAGCTATGTGCTGAAAGAGTTTGCAAAGAGTTTTTTCACTTAACCAGTGGTGAGTTTAATACAAAAAATGGTTTGGTTTCGCCTTGAAAAGAAAGATCCCTTAATTTTTCTTTACAAAACTTCTCTTATTGAAGATTTTGCTTGTGAAGAAAGGACCTCAGACCTAATCAAAAAAAAGGTCTGACTATCATATTTTCCAACGTTCCCAGACCTCCAAAATAAGTGCCATCAAACAATCCAAATATAAAGATTTTCAATAACTTCTAGACTTTATAACGTCGATTTATTATAGCTTATACAATAACCTAATAAAGTAAAGAAAACACCAAGCTTCCAATTACGAAGGTGTTGAGGACCAACCTGATAATAATATTTTCACGGTTGATGAAACTTAAATCTTGTTTTTGAACTAAAACACACCGTTTTTTTTACACAAATACATTGTTTCTATATATAATAGACCGTTGGCACATGACACTAGGCGGGTCTATTATCTACTAAGGTATGCCCTTCAAGGTACATAAAGACTAAGTTGGATTATCGGGAAAAAAGTGGTTTGTTGGATCGATACCTGGTCGCCCCCCTTCTTGACGTCAATGACGTCACCTTTCCTTCGAATACGGCTAAATTCACCCACCCAAATTGAATGATCAAAATGAAGGGTTTAACCAAAGGACATTCCTTCCTTGATAATCTGAGGGAACTGTCGGTGAAGGGTAAATTCCGGTCCGTCCGGTCCGCAAGTAGCAAGTAAAATTTGCATACCACCAAGTGAAAATTCGCATACTATATGGGACAAGTACACGCTTTATTAGCCACAAGAATTCCTGAATTTGATCACTTGCTGTTATTGATGTAATTTCAGGAACGCAATGTAACCTAACGATATTAAACTCTTTACTAGAAGCAAAATTTTAATTTTATATGCCTCAATCTACGTTTTATTTGAAGTAGTTTGATAACTACTAGTGACAAGTAAATGTACCATTGATGAAGAATGATTTACTCTCAAATAACTCATATACTGAAATCTATTAAAAAATATATTAGTTGCTACTATACAGTATTCTACTGCAGCAACATTTTTAGAACATTATAGTAATTTTAGTTTACTTGGCCTTATCAAATTACTCACTTTTGGGTAGTTTATTAATGTCTTACCTATAATAGCTTTCATTCCATCTTTGGTATCAGGATACAACGGACTCAATTTAAATATCCACTTGCCCTCAGTTTGGGGTTATTTCTTCAAAGAACGATCATTTGTTTTTTATAAAGTCTTATTTTTAATACATTCCTTTCATTCTTGAATTTAAAATGATATGAAAGGTTCTGTTGCACCAAGGTAGCAATGATTCAGTTTATACTATAAGAAAACGTACTTGCATGGCATATACAGGCTAGCAAAATACAATACTCAAGAAAAACTGGAGAAAGTGATTGCAGTTTTATGACAATATTTTTTCGTGAACTATAAGTTGATATGGAAAGAAGTATAAAACATTTTGACGGTTCTTTTAAACAAATCATCGTTTCTGGCCATACCCTTACTGGATCAGCCAGTACAACCTGTTTCATAATTAAAAATATCGGAACTTTTTTTAATCTGTTTGTATTCCAGTATGAATCAATGAAAGCAGGCAAGCTAATGTCTTTCCTCATTATGATCATAACAAATCCAAGTTATGCATAACATAATATAGAATTAGAACTTTCTGAAAATTGAAAATAAAAGATAATGAAGAAATGAAATAAAAATATGTAAATTTTTTATATTTTTATTGAAACAAAACTGTTGTTCAGTCTTTTGGAAAATTCTCCTGATTCTATTATACATAAAATGTCAATGCTCTAGAAATGTTAGCTCAAAATCCACATTCTACATACCAACAAGTGAAATACATAAATGAAACTAACACTATTGACACAACTCACAACAGTAATGATAGTATAATTCCGGTACACGATGTAACACGTCCACATACAACTACTAACTCAAATGATGGAATTGGAATGACGCCAGTTTTGCGAAAAGAAAACATTGATGATCAGTGCAACGGTTACTACCGATTGATCCCGAACTGGAGGGCTATTCTCTAAACATTCGACTTCCAATTCGTATACGAATGAAAGAGACGAATATACATATTTCATGTGTATTAGTGTGAAACAACAAATCTAATTCGCATACGTATAAACTCGAGAATAGGACCCCTGGTCGCATAGGTGAACAGTTTCATTATCGTAGGAACACTACAAATAAACTGTTGTATTATGCCTGTAACACGAGTATCTGTTGTTATGATATACTTTTCAGAAACACAAAGTAGATAAATATGACTATACACTTTTCCAGCGCTAGTAAAATGTTGACCTGACATTATACAAAGTGAATTAATTATCTAATGTTCGAAACACTTGCTGTAGGTGAACAATATTATGGCTACATGTTCATGCGTTCAGAATACTAATTTTTTTAGAGACAAAACGTTAGTTTTTAGAAAATAGGTATTAATTTTCTTACCACAATCGAAAAAAAATCAGGAAAACGTTTTACTTGGACCATTTTTTCCGTGCGTATGTAAAGCGGCTAGACCCCAGTTAATTTAGCTAGAACCGACTATTCCAATACATTTGTACAGCTGCTTGTATAAAAACATTTTCAACATTGGTTTCAACCGGAAGTTGATTGAACAGGGAGGGGGGCGACCATTTACCGATCCAACAAACCACTTTTTTCCCGATATTCAAACTTAATCTTCATATCCCTTGAAGGGCAAACTTTCGTAGATAATCTACACTTCTATTGTCATGGGCAAATGGTCTATAATAAAATACGTTGTTTTTTGTGTGCTAATCCTGTTCCTCATTTCTATTCAACCAAGGGGATAAGTGTCAGTGGCGGCGATAAGGATTCGCCCCCCCCCCCGCCAAATTTTGTTAGGATATTCATACATGTGGCAATAAAATGTGAAAATACCAGACATAATGGGATATAATTCCATATAATAATGAACAATATACTTATTCATTATATTAAATTATTTATATTGAAATATTTTCCAAAGAAATTTGCAAATTCCGGTATATTATGGTTTTATTGCCACTCTGGATAATATAAATGCCATAATTTGCTAGGTGATTTGAATATAAAATCTTACCATCACAAAAATATGTCTGGTGCTAGTGAAGCCATCCGTAGACTGAGGAATATGAAGTTTAGGGGTTGAATTAATAATAATAATAATATTTATTTCGCTTGTTAAAATGTATAAAATCACCACAATTTATATTTTTGTACAATGACAAACAAGGAAGACGTCAGTGTAAAAATAAATAATATATAGATAAAAACAATAAATTGACATGAAAAAATTGTCTAAAACATTTGGAGATAAGTTACATTTCATAAAAAAAAATTATTAAAGCTCCTCAACGGTGTAGTAATTTTTTTCTATAAGATATGCTTTTAGTTTTCTCTTGAATATGGAAATATTCACTGAGTCCTTAATAGACGTATCTAACTTGTTATATAGTTTCAGTCTAAGGTAGAGATGATTCTTTTGATAAAGAGAGGTTCGGTGGGGATTCGGTACAAGTAAACCTCTAGCTCTAGATGAATATGGATAGTCTTGTTGATTTGTCATAAATTTTTGTTTATTTATATGAATGTATATGCACACCTTATATTATGTATAGACCGGCAACTGTGAGTATTTTTAGTTCTCCAAAGCAATTTCTGCATGTCATCCTAAGTTGGGAATTATTCTGACAGCATACTTTTGCAGAATGAATACTCTTTCAGCAGAAGAGCTCATACCCCAGTTCAAGATTGCATAGCGCAAGTGACAGCCAATAGTGGCATGATACAGATTCAATAGAACTTCCTTTCCACAATGATTTGACATGAATCTCAATGCGTAACAGTTCTTTCTCAGTTTATCACATAGTGAATCGATATGAGGACTCCAAGTGAGTTTATAATCTAGACTAAGATCCAGCATTCTCGTTACTCAGTTGGATGTCACCTCTAGTTGGCTGTCTTCATAGATTTTGAAAGTTTCGGTGTTGTTGTGAATTGTAAATTTTACATTTTTTATTAAAAATATATAGACCAACTGTTCCAAATCAAGTTTACGAGCATGTTCATATTCAATACTTGTTATTATACCCAATGCACTTAGTCCCACCCCTCACATTGTACTACGTAAATATGTTTTTATCAAATTCAACTTTGATACTGTTCTTTCGGCAGAAGCAGATGTTACCGCGGTAATTTCAAAAAAAGTTGAAACAACAAACAAATATCCGGAAGACTGCTCAAAAAACCATATAGTTTCTGATGTAAAATATGTGGCCAATTCTGCAGTCCTAAGCCCAAAGGGCGTAAGTCAATAATGACCAGAGAAATTGAGACAGTCACTTACGCCTACGCTTAGAATTTCAGGTGTATTTTGAAAATACATGTTTTTTTACTTACGTTTTGGATGGCCAAATTATTTATTCAAGTCTACGGCTCAGTCATAGGGAACATGTAGAGGGTGAAATTTAAATTATGGAAAGAAACAAGATAAGTCCTTTGGGCTTAGGAAGGCAGAATTCGTAGATTTTCTTTTTTCGAGTTTCATTTGAAAATACACTTTTCCAGTTTATTAATTAAGTAGATAAGTTCGTGCGAGAAGTCATTTCCGTATTTTTCTAGTTTTTTTTTGCTTGATCCAATAATTTCTCCTGTAGATAGTTTAACGAAATAGTCTGGATTTAAAAATGAAAAGTAGCTCATTACTTCGTTCATGCTGATAAATCGTGCACTGAGTTGATTAATTATTAAGTATATCGAAAGACTCGTAGAAGACTTTAATTTGGAATCTCTTTAGACCATCTTCTTTTCTATTCTTTGTGCTTAGATGTCAATGTTGGCTGAATGTCCCAGGATGTCACCAAATTGGAAACTTCTGCATGCAATGTTTCGAAATCGTCTCTGAAACTATCAAAATTATCTATTGTGGAGCTCAATATCTCGCATGCTCGGCCCAGATCAACAGTAGAACTTTGTAGCAGTTTAGACACCAAATTAATATTTTCCAAAATTTTGCTTTGGTTTACAAGGAGAAAAATAAAATCATAATTACTTTTGCAAGGAATTTGCTTCCGCTCTGTCAGCTGGTTTTTTGCAAATTAAAGTAAATGTTGTCAAACAATTAGAATTAGAAAGTTTTAAAAAAGAGGTCGAAGGGGCCCCTTGTAGAGCTGGGGCCCCCCCGCACGACGGGCTCTGCGGGCCCCTTATCGCCGCCACTGATAAGTGTACCTTATCAGAGATTCAATAATAACTAAGGTAATAATAATAATAATATAATAATAATAATTTATTTGCTGAAGTAATGGTAATACATTAATGTGACATATATTTATCTAACACAAATAAATTAAAGTAACCCGCATAAGGAAAACCTTGAGCGCGGGATGCTTAAGTATTTAATATTTGTTTAGATTTATTAAAACTTTGGATGAAGATAATGAAAACAATATACCTATAATGTGAAAATATAAAAGTTTACCTATAGCTATTTACCCAAGATTTATCATAAGCTTCAAACTCTACCCTTCATTTCCAAACATTGAGATCATATTCTTACAATGTAGGATGTTGTAATTTCAAAAACTGAAATTTTATAACTTCACAATTATTTCCTTTGACATTTGCAAAATCACGTAATTATGATCCTATTTGTAGGTAGGTAATCCAACACATGAATTATTATAATTATCAAGGTTGAATGGAAGAGCAAGTTCCGATCAAATCTCTTGATGAAATCGGGAATTGAATTCTGCCTTTTGATGGAGGCATGTAAATTATATCTATTACCTTTGTATGCATTTCTATCAATAAAATCAATTATTATTATTATTATTATTAACACTCGATTTTCATTTTGTCACACTCCAGGCAATGCTGGAACTTCATGTTCGATTCTTTACATCATACAACTAAACCAGGAGTCTCTGTTTCAATAACAATAATAATAAATGATAATAAATCTATTATAATAGTTGTAGTCGAAGAAAAAGTACGCTACTTACTACACTGTGTTTTGAATGTTTTTCACGCAGGTACGTATAGAGGCGAATATATCAATTTGTTGTCGTAGAATAGATACATTTTTAATTAGGAGAAAAAAGTCTTCGATACAAAACAAAACATTCATTGTGTCTCTTAGTAAATAATTTCATATTCCGGTCAGACAATCGTGTCTGGTGGATTATTTTTAAAATAATCATTATAACAGCTACGATAAGGGCGAATAAAAACCACTCAAAAAATAATACTAATTCAACATGCTCTTCGTTATGTATACAGACGATGATCTTAAAAAAATCGCTTCAATGTCAATGCCTCATTCATATTTAATTTTAATTGTAGCTGACTCGGAAATTCTCTAATTGGAAATATATTCTATTTATGCAGGTACTACGGTGGAATGTTACAAATTGGATAAGGAGCATTTTTCTGCGCATTTTAATTCTGTTCTGGTGATTGTAAGGAGGCGCCTTATTCTCTATTTTGTTCCAGTAAGTGTGGAGCTCCCACTTATTAATTGTCCCCTATAGCCTTGGGAATATTCGCTCATTGTCAGCAATGTGTACTGAGAGATGGTAATTAAGACACTAGGTATTCCCTTTTTATACAAAGGAATTAACATATGTCCTAGTAGTGTTTTGAAAGAAATAAGCAATGTTAGCTGTTCGAGTTGAGTAGGCCATTAATGAAGGAATGTTAGTCTACATAAAAACTTCTACCAGAAAGGAATTGGAACATATAATTTTCTTCTGTTTCCCAGTAGTTCATGACGGTTTCACGTTGACCATATTTTTGAAATCAATATAAATCACCGAGTTGGTTTTTTGTGGGATTTGGGGTCTTGAATTAAAGAAAACTCCACTTCTCTAAACCAGAATTCAAAATAAATTCACTACCATACCTCACAAAAGAGAGGAGCTATTGGAAAATAAAAAATATTACAAAATACCCTATGTAGTTGGTCTTTCAGGGAAATTGAGAACTTTTCTCGAAGATTCCACTTCAAATATAAAGATTGCTTTTGAAAATAAAAATGCAATGAAGAAAAAGTTATTTTTGCTAGACTAAAGAAAAAACCACAGTAGAATGCAGGTCACATGCCATTTATGAAATCCCCTGTCATTACTGCGAAAAGCATCAAAGTGAAAGATATTTGGAAACATATCTGGATAACATAAAAAACCTTACTTCATTGGTTGAGCATTGTAGTAACATTGACTGTAACTTTGAACTGAACAACACAAAAATATTGGGGTATGAATCTTTTCTGTTCATAAGAAAATTTTTTCAAATGACTAATATAATGAAATACAATAAGTCAACTTCAGAAAATACAACCAGATTCTTAAAATTGTAAAAAAAGCTTTTCAAATTAGAGGAAGCTTCAAACAGCAAGCTGTTCCTAATTTCAATAATGATCTCTCAAAAGAAAACTGGAACAAATTTCTCGAATACTCAAACCTTGAACAATCTTACAATTCATTCATGGATAAATTAATTTATTTCAATGCCTTTATTTAACTTGCTCCGTGTGTGTGCTGGATGGGTACAAATCTTGCAAGCTGAATTAGAACCACTTCCTCTTATCCTAGTAATTGAAATTTCACATGTTGGTTCGGTTTTGATGACAATACATGAATGTCGAAGGAATTTCCCCCCCTGCCCCCCCTAAAGCTGGATACAGAACGCGTAGGATTTCTAAAGTTTTCTTGACGGATTTGGACGTCAAAAATTACAGCGGAAAAAAAATTACGAAAGTGGGGCTCACCCCTCCTCCCTTTTCTCGAAAAAAGTTGGGAAACTCGCGAAATTAAAATCGAAAGAATCCGTAAAATTAGTGAAAAACATCTGACCATCGAATATTATGATTTAAAAAAATTTAACTCCCTTGTCTCCCCTCAAAAGCTAGATAGAGAACGCAAAGTAATTCGGAAAATGTTTCAACAGTTTCGGACATGGAAAATAATGATGAAAAAAATCGATCTGTGGGCTCGCCCCTTCCTGTCACGAAAAAAGTTAGGAAAACTCGCAAAATAGAAATTGAAATCGAAAAAATCCGTGAAAATAGTAAAAGTTATCTGACCATTGAATAATACGGTTTCAAAAAAATTTACTGCTCTTGCCCTTTCGAAAGCTAGATAGAGAACGCGTAGAAACTCGGAAAAATTTCCAACGGTTTCATTCATTGAAAATTGTGACAAAAAATATGTCTGCCAGTTGGCTCGCTCTCTCCCCTCTTTTCAAAAAAGTTGAATGAACAGACTAAGAAACATATCCAAAAATAACTAAAAAAGAAATAAATAAATGAACTTTTTTGAACTATTTTTGAAATGCCTAAACAGTATTCGACCAATAACGCGAAATGTTCACATTTTACTTTTCGACAATATAACGTTTGAATATTGTGCCAATATTGTCAGAATATTGTACCAGCGATATTGTACCAATATCGCCGAATATTTTGAGGCCAATATTGCTTCGAGAATATTTCGCCAATATTGTTCAAGTAATATTGGACCAATATCGCCGAATGTTCACATTTTTTTCCCGCCAATATTGCATTTAAAATATTTCGCCAATATATTCACAATATTGTACCAATATTTTACCAATATAGGTGTGCTACTTGGGATAGGTAGAATGGGGCAACAATAAGAAAAGTCAGGGATAGCGGATCATGTCTGGACGACCCAACACAACATAAAATGGACTGAAGCCGAAGTCATCCATAAAGAAGAGGGCTGGTATAGAAGGAAGTTTAAAGAGAGTGCAAACATTATGAACAAAAAAGTCTTCAGTCAAGCTAGCATTGAAATCCGTAATGTCTGGAAACCCTTAATTAGTGGCATGGATCAATTGAAATTGCGATAAGAATTAACAATGCTGTACCGAAAGGGCCCGGCACTGTAATTAACAAGCTTACCTGAATACCGACAAATTACCCCTAGGCTAATGACACAAAATTATCCATAGCATATATAAGAAGTATCCTTGAGATTGCATTATATACTTGATAACGACTATATAGATTTTGACAGTTGAAACGTCGTGATTGAAAATTGCAGAAAATTGAAATTTTCTTTGTTCTTTTTTAGACAATGAAAGTCCAGAATAACCTTACTCAAAGTGAAACATTGTCAACCAGTTTCAAACCAAAAAAACGTTTATTATGCATCATAACATCTACGTAAGTATATGTGTCATATTATTTTTGACCACTTACCATCCCAGCACACTTATTCTGAGGGTGTTTATACAATAATGAGAACTAATAACACACTCAGTTACGGGTTCCTGCGTACACTAATCTTATCACTGAAATGAGGGTAGAAAAATGACTTAAAAATAGTAATCATTATAATTCAAGTTTATTTTTGTCGCCATAGATACGGGTAATAATTGTACAATGGAATCACCTAATTAAATTTATTGAGAAAATAAATATATATCAAAAAGGAAATTCGATTCCGCCAATTCATGAAATTTTGTTACTCATGATCTTTTACAATGAATGAATCTACGAATTTCCGAGATTTTCATTACTCCATTAGTTACCTAGATAGTAGAACAAAGTTGTTTCTATATTTAAACATAAATAGTGACAATTCATAAATGTAAACAGATACTAGGGTCAATATTCCCTATTGTTTGAAAATGTCTCTATAAGAATGTGTACTAGGAACTCCAGATACCATTCTTACTATTCATTTTTGTACTACAAAAACATCTTTCACCAAGGTGGAGTTACCTCACAAATATATTCCATCCCAAAATCGTGCAACACCCTGTGCATGGTACTGGGCCACTAGCTGAGGAATTTCAAGTATATGTTGACCTATCAAACTTATGTGTTCATCATTAAGAAGACCAAGAAAATTGGTTCCGTCTGAACTACCACTGGTTACTTCATCATTTATCTGAATTCTGCCAGGATCGCGCTTTCTTTGATAGTTGTGAAATCTTATAATTTGTTTTTGATGAGCTGTAAGGCTTTTTCTGTTTCTTGATGCATATGAATTTAGTTTTTGTGCGATATTGACAATGATGTGTCGTCTGCACACATTGTTAGGTGAACACTTTGCAAGAATCAATCCAGATCGCTGGAATAGAGAAGAATACAATTGTCTTCAGAACCAAACGTTGTTGCACACCAACATTATTGGGTTTACTAAATTCGAATTGTGTGACCAACACTCTGAGAATGGACGTTTGGCACACATACGTACTGATGACGGTGATCAAAAATGAGGAAATCCATTCTGTTACACCTCGTATCCCAGATAACATTGAAGGTTGGCCCGGCGTTTTTAAAGCAATCGTTCCCCGGCATTTCAAGTTCTGGTCAGGCACTTGAAAATAACGCTTATCCGGCATCCCGGTGTCCAGGCGGCTACTAGCCGCCCGTGATACATTCTACCGGCAATTCAAAGTACCTCAGAAGTGCTTCAACGCCAACAAATTTCAGTGCATGATTGATGCCGGTCAACTATGATTCAAACAGTAATATTTCTTCATTTGACTGTAATTCAAATTGCACTTCTAAAGCATTTAATTTTACATAGCTGAATTCGGAAACCTCACCATAATTATAATTTTTCAGGAGAAATAAAAATTTGAGTAAAAAATTATATACAGGGGACACATTTCGACAAATTCATGATGTTCAAATGAAATCAAGCTTGAATATGCTGTATATAATTTTTGACATGAAAATGTTTATTCTTACTAAAATTCATTCTGGAAGAGTCTGAAAAATCACACGTGTTTAAGACATGTTTCCATAACTAGAATCCAGGTACTCAAACTCAATATTCTTGAAAAAAAAAACTGAAATTAACATAACGCATATTTATTAAAACATAAAGCAATGTATCAAATAATACACCATATTGTGTAATTAGATATCGATAAAAATTATCATTATTTTACAAACATGAATTTTTGAAATTCACAATGAACCGCTCCTATGTTGTACTAAAAAATGGTTCTGTTTGGCATTTGGATAGAATGAATATCAGAATAAAACAAACTACACCAAATAAAAAAATTCTAAAAATTCTGCATTTCTAATTGAAAATGTAATTTGTATTTGAATGTGTATTGTCACAAGAAGAAAAAAAAAGTTGGGTTAAATTCAACTCATTTTTATTTATTAATATTTAATCTCAGAATAAATCTGAAAGTTACCACATGACAAAAATTCCCCAATGAAAAAAAAATTAATTGGAATTGATAGAAAAAATGTATAGTTACATTTCATCTTATAATATTGCTGGGTTAATTTTCACTAATTACTTTGTTGAAATTTTCAGAACAAAAACTTTTATCTTCTGCAATTAGCATTCATAACAAAAAATAAACAATAGTTTGAATTTAAATTCACATACTTATATATTTATGTGTAAGTGAAATACAAAACTGGAAATACTCCTAACTAAAATACTATGTACTTTCCACTATATTCATAACATCTTTTTATTACAATTTTTGAAATCACAGGATAAATTCATCAATGAATTTCACTATTTGTTGCTTACTTGAAGTCCTGCAGATCAGAAAAAAATCGTAATTGCTCCTGATATCAACTCCCAATAATAACCCTAAGTCATAATTTTAATCATTTTCTGGATTCTTTCTTCTGTCCCTTCCTTCGTCTCTATCTGATGCATTCCGTAAAAATAATCTGGTGGTATCTTCCATCTGTTGTTGAGTGGTATTTTCAGATAATGGGTTCTCCTCACTGAAAGTAAAATCAAAATAGTCATCACCCATTTCCACAACGAAAAAATGAAAAAATGATCATATTAAGAAATTATTTCAATTTCATATTGAACAAACATACAGCTAAATATTTATTAAATATGCAAGTATAGAATGGCACTACCGCCACTACCCGACTTAAGCTAACAAAAATATGAAAAAATATTCTTACCCATTTAGTTTTATTATATTGGTCACTGAATAACTGAAGTGTTCTTCTTGTCCAATTGTTACTGACAGCCGAGTCTGTATTTGGTAACAAATTCAAATATTGAACAAAAAGGTAGCAATTATGTTAATGGTAATATCTTACCATGAAGGCAAACTTCTCGTTGTCCAGCTGAGAATGAGTTCTTGTTTTATAGAAAATTTCCCAAGATTATATACTCATTTCTACATTAGAGGAAAATTTTGTATGACATCACCAATATTCTCAACTTTGGTGAGTAGCAGTAAACCTGAAAAGCAAAAGCAACTATTATAAACTAGGTACCTACTCAACTAAATTCGACATTTCACAACACAGGTATTTTCCAGTTATAAAATCTCAATGCGAAACACTCTTTTGAAAATTTCGTTTTCTCTGTTTACTACTCAATCGCAGGTAAATTTTTCTGAATAAAAATCATTTATGAAACCATACTGTATTCAGAAATTAGGTAGATGATAATTTTGGTCATAATGCGAAAAACTATATACCTACTTCTTTATATAATAGGTTGCTTGTGCCACATATCAAGAAATTGGTCATTGAAATAAGATGTTTACTTCACGTTTTCATGTTTTCATCAATGTGCAGTCAGTCACAATTTCTTATTTCAACTAGAATGTTTTCTTGATTGCAGAACTTTTGTTTCGACCATATTTGATTTACCTATACACTAGGAATTAGATCTGATGTAACTCACTCAATTGTTGTACTTACCCAGTTTTTGACATCAAAAGTGGAAAGGATAAACCCGATAAACCTCGCCAATAACCATGAAAGAGATTGGAATATACAATATTTACACACAGCATCGCAGTGAACTAAACACGCCAAACAACAAAATATCCAATATGGCCACCTGCAGAATACACGACAAAGAACATTGGAAGACGTCAGTGCGCAGTCTCCAAATATGACATCAACGGGGCACTTAGTCAGCAACGGATCAGAACTCTCAAATGTATATTTGTGTAATAAGTTTTGAAACCGCTTCACAAGTATCTTGCCACAAACTGCAAAAAATAAATTGGATAGTGGTTTATAAAAGTATGAAGTACTCCTGAAGCACTTCTTTCAAGTGCCGTAATTTCACATAGGTAGTCGGCCGTTACTTTTCAGGCAGATCGATGTTATCTGGGATAGATAGTTCGATTTTAGCTGATTACGATTGACACAGTCGAATGCTTTGATAACATTACAAAATATTTCAGCAGGGCACTCGCCTGCCTCCATAAAATTTAATGACCTTTTCAAAAAAAGCAATTACGGCAGTATTAGTGGAACGGTGCTAACTATCCATGTTGATTTTCCGTGAAGATATTGAATCTATACAAAAATGTCATGAGATGGTTGAGAAATTAATACTCAAATAATTTATAAAAACTTGATGTTGCAGTAATCATTAAATCATTAAATAAGTTTGATACATCAATGGGGTCTTCATAAGTCAGTTCACCTTCTCTTATAATTATATAGGGTCCTTTCTTGTTCTTGTTGCCGAATCAGATATTACATTCCAGGCCGTTTCTTTGACACCACTGGAATTAGTGATTATACACCAGGGTGTTTCTTAAGTACGTGTATAATACTCAGGAGCATGTCACTGACGTCAAAATAAAAAGAAAAGTTCCCATAAACATACCTATGCCCGTAAGTTATTCGTTTCTGAGATACAGAGTGTCAAAGTTGAATTCTTAATTTTGTTTTTTGTGAATAAATTTCAAAATAATATGCGAGTGAAGTTTTGTATCTGAGAGTATATTTCAATGGAAATATCAAATTTGTTGTTAGTTTGTCTCTTTCGCGATGGTGACGCCACCTACATTTTTTTAGTAATTTGATTTGAAATGTCATAACTTTTTCTACAGGTTTTCTAGTGGAAAAATAAATATTATTAAAATTTTTGCTTGAAGAAGATTTTCTTGTTAGAGGTCGCTACGAGCAACTGTTTTTGAGTTATTCGGATTTGAATTATTCGAGGCAACTGATTTTGAATCTCATGATGTTTAAATTCAAAATTAATTTAGGTTGTTCAGAGTAGGTATATACAGGTGGATAGCTAGGTTAGTTAGGTTAGGTTGAGTTCTGTCCCTTTTTTAACGAGTAGAAATTCGGTCCATGACCAAAAACGTAGTCAGTTAGAAGGGGCCTCTTTCTTCTGGTAACTCATAAAATGCGAGCGCAGCGAGCATCTTCTGTGATTTCACTGTTCCATACTAATTAGTGATCGAATTACCAGCAACTTGGATAGCAAGGTTAGTTAAGTAAGGTTAGGTTAGGTAATGTCCAAAATGTCTATGAAACTTTTTTGAATGATTTCCCGTGTCCATAATTCGGCATCAAAGCATTTCCTCATTTGTCAAATCATTTGATTGAAGAGGATATTGTTCTCTTATCCGTATCAATCCACATTTCCAGATTTCTGGTGATTCGAAGTGACTATTTCGGCAGCAGCGTATTTTCTCGAAACAAAATTGACACCATTAGAATATGATAAAAATGTGTATTATTAATCACTTGAAAATGTATATAAAGCTTCTTTGAATGATTTCCCGCATCCATAACTTGGCAACAGCGCATTTCCGCAAAGTTGAAATGTCATAGCAAGAACCACCTGATTAAAAAGAATGATGTTAACTCCAATCCATGTTTACATCAGATTTCCAGTAATCCGAAGTGATTAACTTGGCAAAAATGCATTAATAATAATAATAATAATAATAATAGGTCTTTATTTCCATCTGGGTAAACATAACAATTTTGGAGTATAAAAATTATATAATGGAAAAAGGCGAGGTGTCAGCTGGTTGCGATGTGTAGGTAGGTACACACCGCTTCCTCTGTTTTTCAACCTAACCTTAAAAAAATATATATATATAAAAAACTAATACAGTAATATATAGTATATATCTAACATTCAACAAAACCATACTAATTAACCTATACATTTCTAAATAGTTCCTCCTTCAACAAAATTAATTATATAATTGTTTCGAACGAAGGAGAGGAAAAAAAAAACATTGCGTATTAATGGAGAGAAGAAAAAAAAACAGAATATGATCACATTGTCCCAGATAGCATCATTTGACGTATTTTTCTTTTGAATGCATATAAGGACAGATGTTTTAAGGAGTCCGTTAATGAGTTATAGAGATGAGCCACTTGGTAGCTGAAAGATCGTTTGAACATTTCTTTTCTGTGTTTTGGTATATTCAGTCTGAACCGTTGTCTTGTATTGAGGTTATGAATGTTATGACGGAACAGAATTTTGTTGTATAGGTAAGATGGGTTCTGAGTAGTAATTATTTTGTGGAATAAATTGAGGGAATGCATTTTTCTACGATTGGCCATATTAATCCATGATATTTCTTTAAGTTTATGGGATATATTTTGACGCCGACGAATTCCACATATGAGCCTCAAACAAGAGTTTTGGAGCACCTGTATTCTACGCTGATCAATCGTATCAATGCAAGGTCCGTAGACAGAATCACAATAATTTAGTTTCGAAAGAACTAGTGAGTCACAGAGAATGGTCTTTATTTTTTTGTTCAGTACCTGACGATTTCCAAAAATAACTTTAAGATTAGCGTAACCTGCTCTGATACAATTAGTTATGTATTTTTTGAAGCGGAGAGAACTGTCCAAGACAATACCTAGATTTTTCGCGCAATCTGTTGATTTAATTCCATAGCCATCCACAGTAACTTCAATGTCGCTTATTGTCTTGGAAAGGTTCTGTCTGCTTCCAAAACACATAACTGTTGTTTTATTTCCGTTGATTGTCAATGAATGTTTTTTAGACTGCTCTACAATACGAGATATATCATAATTAATTTCATCAATTGCAGTCCCCAAATCGCTCACTTTGAAAGAGTGGTAGAGCTGAGTATCGTCAGCATAAAAGTGAATTTTGCAACTTTTCACAACATTGGCAAAATCTGAGGTATATATTGTGTATAGCAGTGGTCCTAGAATTGAACCCTGTGCTATCCCACATGACAAAGAAAGAGGTTCCGACATACTATCTGCAATTCGAACACGCTGACGTCGATTTGAAATATAGTTTTTGAAAAAACTCATTGCATTCTCACCCAAGCCAATATAATGAAGAATACACAATAACATTTGATGATTCAGCGTGTCAAATGCCTTCGAGTAATCTAATAGGGTGAGTATCGTTATCTCATTAGCATCAGAAGCTCTTAGCATATCATCTGTGACAGAAAGAAGTGCAGTTTCACAGCTATACATTGGCCTAAACCCTGATTGTTGCTCAGGAAGAATATTATTCAGTTGCAAAAATTCACGAACTTGCTTCTCTACCGCTCTTTCGAGTACCTTAGACATTGTGGGCAATATACTAACCGGTCTCAGATCTTTCATCTCTGAGGGATTGCTAATTTTTGGGACAGGTAAAACTATGGCTTCCTTCCAGAGTTTCGGAAAAACTCCGCGATCCAGACATGTATTTATTATGTTCGTGATAAATGGAATTATTCGAGGACAACACATCAAAATTACTTTCAAATTCAGTCCGTCATGACCTAATGCATTTGTTTTGATGGAGTTAATAATACTTGAAATTTCAGTTTCCGAGACAGGTTTGAAATGGAACCTTTCCTGAGTTTTCATATTATTTTGATAAGAATTCATAGTTTCAACGTCAGGATTGTTCTTAGGGATAGAATTAATGTAGTAATCATTTAATTTACTCACGTCCCGTAGATGTATAGGTATTTTATTGGACCTCTCTTGCACAATATTCATTTTTCTCAACTCAGTCCATACTGTTTTCGTACCTTCGTATTTTAATTTATGTTCTAGAAAAGCTTTTTTTTCGTTTTTGCATGCCAAATTTGTATAGTTTCGAAGCATTTTATAATAGTCCAATTTAGATGGATTTCTAGTCTTTTTCCATTTTTTATAAGCTTTATCCCTCAAAGTCATTAATAATTTCAAGTTATCTGTCATCCATGGGTTATACTTCCTAGTTATTTTTATTTTTTTCAAAGGGACATGATGATCGAGTAAGTTCAGTACAAGCTCATTAAAATATGCAATTTTTTCATCAACATCAAGAATATCTAATATAGATTCAAGAGGAAGGTTTTCCAAGTTCCTTGAGAATTCATCGTAATCAAAGTTTTTGAAATTTCTAATTGTTTTAAAAATAGGAGTATTGGATTTTATTTCGAAATTTAACTCACATCTTATCAATTCATGATCTGATATATGATTCACAGAGATGACTTCATTCATGGATAATAAGCCATCTACGCCAGGAATTATTATGTAATCAATGAGAGTCGAGCTTCTAGGGGTGATTCGTGTTGGTCCGTTTATAATTTGTCTGAGGCTATATGTTTCTAAAAGCGAGTTCATTTGTGATGCACATGAGGAATCCTTGAGGAGGTCTACATTGAAATCTCCTAAAATTATGATATCATCATATGCTGGAATGAGTTCAGTAATCGTTTCTTCCAATGTGTGTAGAAAATTGTTTACATTATTTTTTGGTGGATTATAGACAACACCAATCGCAATGTTTTTCCTCTCGCACGTTAATTTTATCCACAGTTGTTCGATGTCATAATCTACGTGAATAGGTGAGAAATCAAAAGAATTATGAATATAGAGTGCAACTCCACCCCCTCTCGTAGATCTATCTCTTCTTAGGAGATTATATCCTCCAATTTCAATTAAATTATCCGAGATATTTGGGTGCAGCCACGATTCTGTTATTGCTAAAATTTCAAAGTGATAATGATCAATTAGATTTCTCACATCGGCAATACTAGGAACTAACGAACACACGTTCAATTGAGCTAAAGAAAGTTTATTGTTATGATGCATTCTTAGATTTTTTTTTTTTTTTTAATATTAGTCCAAAATAATCTTTATTGAAAATAGATATACAAAAAGAATAACGTAAACACTTTATTTGTCGGTCGGTAAGTTATCAGCTGCTGAAATTATTCGTTTCTTGTTTGACTACGGGTGGTAACGCTTCCGCCACTGGTAGCTGCTTCAGGGCTGAAATTAATCTTCTTCCGCTTTCGTTTTCCTTCAACGCTTCTATTTCCAAATTCGAGAGAGAAGCCACTAGCTTGATCGAAAATTTCTGTCTGGTCAGGAACCAAGGTTGCTTTATTCTCAAGCTCCTTCAGATGTTCTATAGAATATGCTTTACCATCAATAATGAGTTGATGATTTTTGATAGTAGCTTCCAAATTTTGTTCCCTTGCTTTCTTCAGGTGATACCTCAGAATTGTTTGCTGTTCTCTATCTTCAGGACACATATCATTTGCAATAGCAATTTGAGTTCCTTTCAGTTTATGAATATTCGGGAAAATTAGTGTTTTTTTCAAAAAAGATATGAACTCGACAATTACTGGTGGCTTCTCAGAATTTCCAGCCATATAAATGTTATTGATATCACTTTCTACAAAATTCAAACCAAGGACTCCATTCAGCTGCGCCAATGTCCCTTGAGTCAGAGAGTCCCTCTGAATTTGGAGTCCAAAAACTGCAATGCTGTTTCTTCTCAACTTTCGTTGTATCCACAGGTTTTGGTTTTTCAAAATAGACACGTCGGCGATGGTTTTGTCTATCTTAGAATTTAAGCTTGAGAAACTTTTTGATATCTGATTTTCCAAGTATTTGGTTTGTTCCTGGCATAATTTCACAAACTTGGTGGTTTGTTCTTCGTTGGCTTTTTTTATTAGACTCAGCAGTTGATCGTAATCCAAGTTATTCATAGCAGGAATTGATAGCTCAGATAATATTCGGAATATTTTAGTGACCTTTGGTGGTTGAGGGACACGTCGAACCGTAAAAAAGGGTATGCAGATAAGCGGACTTTTTGCTATGGTTCTTAATTCGTGTATGCGTATTAATCTTACTAAACATGCAGTTTTCTGCATAGACTATGGCGTGTATCAAATATTCGTTTAGATAATATGCCCCTAAATACCTTGAGCAGGTTGTGTACGAAAATTCCGTATCAAAAACGCACTATAAACCACTGGGTTTCATCGAACAAGCAGGAGCACTTTTACACACGTCTTTTCACTACATTATATTCAATAGGATCATTCTGAAAATTTAATGCAAAACAATAATGGTAAGTCCTATTAGAATTGGTTGAAGATTTTTTTGTGACTCTATTTGAATAGATATAACAAAACAAATTTCACATTCTCATTGCTACTTTTTCTGTTCTACAAGATGGTGTTATCAGATTTTCAAACAGACGTTTCGTATTTGAGCTGTCAACATCAACTTTGTTTTTTTAAATACGGCCCTGGATTTTTTGTTATGGATTTTAAAATCTTCTAATGTCCCAAAACGAATGATGTATCGCACTTATTCGAAAAGTTTATATTAATAGCATTTTCCATGAGAACTCTAGTGTTAGAGAGAGACAGAGAATAGATTTTTGGTAAGATCTTAGCAAGACATCGTAAAAATAATTTTTTCGAAAAAGAACGATACATCATTGTTTTAAGGACCTCAGAAGCTCCTAAAAACTGATATAAAATAATGTGTGATGTTCAACAATAGGCATGATAATAATAATAATAATAATAAATAATAATAAAAAAGTTTATTCGCTACGATACAAGAAATGTTTATACAATGGAGGAAGTTACAGCAAATAAACATAGGGATACCACAGAAGCTTTAGTTCCGAAGAACTATTGCTTGTACGTGGTTTCGTATGTATAGAGTGTAATATTAACAAAGATAATAGTTGGTAATAATTAATATATAACAAGAAGTAGTGTAAGTAGTGACAGAATTATTTTCGTATAGTATATACACAACGAAGATATAATAAACAGAACAATAACAAGGTAATAATGTAATATGTAAAATAATAACAAAGTAATAATTAATAATAATTATATATATATACAAGATCAAAGCATCTGTTATGGAGCCATTCATATCGTACTAATTGTATTTTTTGAACTTATGATTGATTATATTGGTATGGAATATTGGAATAATGATTGGGCGTAAGGCCGGATTTACTTTTTTTCTTTAGTATAAGTATTTCTGGTTAACAAAGTTTTAATTCCATGATGGTTTTTTGGACCTCGTCAGAATTTGTAGGATAAAGATACATCGAATTTTTCTGTCGTTTTTCACGTTCCCTATATTCATCAGGTGCTTGTATTCTGTCTGCGAATCTCTTTCCTAGGGTACTATAGTACTGATTAAAACTGTTGGAAATATTTTTTTTGTCTTCTATAATTGCACCATCCATTGAGTTGATTTTTTCAATTATAGTTTCTGATTTGGACCGGTTACAAATTTCATCAACACATGCCCATAAAGCTTTGGATTGGTTTGCGTTACTATTTACTAATTTTTTTGCATACGTTTTTTTTGCTATTTTAATAATTTTATTCAGTTTATTCTGATACGAGTGATATTCATTCTTTATAGTTATATCTTCTGGATCTCTCAATAGGTTTTTATACATGAGTTCTTTTTTATTTATAGATATCAGTATTGCGGGAGTTATCCATTTCTTTCGGTTTATATCTTGTTTCTTCAATTTAACGTGTCTTGTGTTTTTCTCAATAGATGATTTGATTTTCTTTATGAAACAATCGCTCATATCATCTATGTTCTGTAAGTCGTAAAAGTCATTCCAATTATTATTTTTTAGTTCTGCTTTCAGAGTTGGGTAGTTTATGTATTGTTTATAGTTGTTTTTTCCAGAGGGATTATTATTTAAATTTGTTTTTTGTCCTAGATTCATAGTCAAGGCTATAGGATAGTGGTCTGTTATATTATGAAGGAAGATGAAAGATTTCATTTCAATAGGTGATATAGTTTTTACAAAAAAGTGATCTAGACAGGTTTCGCTTTGTGGCCGGGTACAATCGTTTATATAGGAAGAAAATCCATAGGTATTCAGTATGTTTTTGTATTCTTCAGCAAAGTCTGAATCTGAGAGTAAGTCAATATTGATATCTCCTGTGATGATGTGAATGTCACTCGTTGTTAATGACTGTAAATAGTTGAGAAGGTTAGTATTGAATATTTTCGGACAAGTTTTAGGTGATCTATATATTGATACAATCGCAAGTTTTTTACCATTTATTTCTGCGTTCAATTCCAATATTCCAATTTCCCCTAGTTTTTTAATGTTGTATGAGTGATTGATGGAGTTTTTCACATAGATTATCACTCCATCGTTTTTATTGAATGCACCTTCATTGTATAAGGTTGTGTATCCCTCAAGTCTCAAGGACTCCAGGTCATATACGATAAACGTCTCCGAAAGTACTATAATGTCGAATTCGTCTGGAAATTTATTTAGAAATATAGTTAATTCATCGTGGTGTTTCACTATGCTCCTAATATTTAGTTGTATAATTTTGAATTTCAGTGGTGAATGTGACATGAAATCATTTACGTTGGAGATTGATTTTGCTGCTATTGGTTCGTTTGTGTATTCCCTTATGAATGGGTCCATAATACATTTATTCAGTTTTTTCGATTATTGAATGTGTGTAATTATAATAAATATTGCTTTAATAATATTTTAATTGCAAATTAGTAGATAGGATTTAATTCTTTATTTTCTAAGTTAATTTTATTTTTGTGAGTTCTTTCGCGATCTGGTGTTTTTTTCCGGGATTATATTAGGAGGTTTTATTGGCTTATCTGTACTAGTATCCGTGGTATTATTTTCTTGATTATCCGATTCGATTAGGTCTTCTATGGAAAATTCTTTATTTTCAATAACAAGTTTGTTATTTCTTATGTAACAATCTTTATTTTGTTGTCTCTCCTGAAGTAGGTATGTTTCAATTATTCCAAAAAAAGTCAAACAAAAACTATAAAATTGAATACCCAATGAAAGTTAAAGCAAATATTGAAATTGCAATCCACCTGCTTGAATGCATTTTCGTGTCAGTCTGTGAAGTTTATGGATGACACGCTGAATGGTCCTTGCAGGGATAGCCCTGATCTCCCTTATTAGGTCTTGTCGTAATATTTCAAGATTTTGTGGCGTGTTTCGATAAAGACGGTTTTTGAGAAATCCCCAAAGAAAGTAGTCTAGAGGGTTTAGGTCGGGGCTTGTAGCTGGCCAACGTACGGGACCTTGGTTTCCAATCCATTTATTAGGGAATGATTCATTTAATAAATTTTTAACACATCTAATGAGGTGGTGCACCGTCTTGTTGCCACCATAGTTGACGTAATACGCCCAAAGGTTCTTCCATTAAGGAATCCAATATATTGGTCCTTATTAATTCTGCATATCTATCGGAATTTAATTTTCCTTGAATAAAAAACGGGCCGATAATTTTATTGTGCCACATACCGACCCATACGTTAAATGATTGTCGATTGCCTTGGGTTTTCTATTGACCAATAGTGTTCGTTATGTCTGTTAAATAGTCCATCTGTTGAAGAACTGCATTCATCTGTCCATATAGTTTTATTTAGGAAGTCATCAATTTCATTAATTTTATTTTGCAACCAGTTACAAAATTATAATCGTTTATATCCACGCTTATTTAAAGTTCTCCAAACTCTCATTCGCGGTAATCCTACTTCTTCTGAGAAAACTCTAACTGAATCTCGAGGATTATTATTGGCCTTAAAAAATAATTTAAAATTATTCATTTTACTTTCTACTACAGTTTTCAAACTTACAGTGTTCAAGATAATTTGTTCCTCTTCTGGATCGATTCGTGTTCCATATTCAACCCTTGGCTTAACAAAACTTTCGTACTGAGCTAAATTATTATCAATATTAGCAAAATAACTATAAAGCGGCTGCCGTCTTTCTGGATATTCCAACAAATAGCGCTCACAAGCCGTTTTTGAATTTCGATTCGAAATATAATAAATCCTTATCATGTCTCGTTTTTCTTCGTTAGAAAAAGTCATTTTCTTTTAATAAGCGTTAACGATTAGTGAACGAACAGTGAACTGTCAAAATATTGGATAATTTAAACATTAACAAATAAACTAAGATAGCCAGAATGCACTATGCACATCCACTTTGTTAAAATGCAATTATTTTTGTAAATATAGCCTAGGGCCTATAGTTTGAGGGATGACACTTCAATTATATTATTTATTAACCACCCACTTTTATGTTAGTTTTTGAGTTTTATGCAGTGCGTTATTGCAAAAAAAGTTTGTTTTAACTCTATTAAAAATCTAATTTTTGTCTCTCTCTAACTCATGAGTTCTTATGAAAAATGCTATTGATATAAACTTTCAGAATAAGTGCGATACACCATTTGTTTTGGGACATTAGAAACTTTTAAAATCTATAATAAAAAATCCAGGGCCGTATTTAAAAAAACAAAGTTGATAATGGCAGCTCAAATACGAAACATCTGTTTGAAAATCTGATAACACCATCTTGTAGAACAGAAAAAGTAGCAATGAGAATGTGAAATTTGTTTTGTTATATCTATTCAAATAGAGTCACAAAAAAATAAAAATGAAATCGCGAATAATTGGTTTTTTCCAAAAATCTTCGGAAGTATTCGGAATTTTTCAAATATCAAAGCGGCGTTACAATGAGCACCAACTTGCGCAACTTTGCCTCCATTTAGCCTACCTCGTATCTCTTCTGGTTTCCGAGATCCCAATGATGACCCTGTACACTTCGATCCATCTACATATCAGATTTCCAGTTATCCGAAGTGAGTAACTTGGCAACAGAGCTTTTCCGCAAAACAAAAATGGAACCATTAGAATCGCCTGATGGCAGAAAATCGCGATGTACACCAAGCAATAGAGCATAAAATGAATGAGTTTTAAACAAAAATGCTAGTAGGACACCGACTATGCCATCACATGAAAGACAGCCCGTAGTTATATTCTGTTATGTTTTCGACTAGCAACTGTCGGTTATTAATTTGTTAAATAACAAAAAACTTCACTTTTTTTCTATTGTTCTGCTTATGAAATGAAAACTAATAGAGCAATCTGGTTGCTCCAAGGGAAATAATTGTAGATAATTGAAATATGAACAAAATGGGATATTTATCTACCCGGTCGTATCATTAGTAACGGAGAAAAACTGGAAAAACCGTAAAATGTTGCGATTTTTTGAAAAATTCATAACATCGCCATTTTTAGTAGGATTGGTCTTTCACATGAAAGTATTGAATCATGTGTACTTTATGTGTGCACAATACATATGCACTGTCGAATCGTTAGTTTTGGCACAATTGCAATTTAATTTTTGTTGGCACTAACTTGCAGCGTGCTTGGATGCTGAAGTGATAGCCCGATTTCAATTTCTTAAACAGCTTATGAAAGTAGAAGTATAGTACTACAAAACGTCTATTCTCATTTTGCTCTACAATGGTGCGAAATGGGGGAAAAATCCATAGAAACATGACTGAAAACGGCCGAGCCCGCGTTAGCTGCCGAGTGGTAGGAGAGTTCGGGAGATGAGGGAAATTCTTCTAATGAACGCTTCCCCTCATCTCCCGCTCTCTCCTACCACTCGACCGCTTCCACCAGCTCGGCCGTTTTCAGTCATGTTTGCAAGCATTTTTCACCCATTTCGCAGACTTTATCGCAAAATGAGAATATACATTTTGTGGTACTGTACTTCTACAATCAAAATCTGTTTCAGGAATTGAAATCGGACTATCACTAGAGCATCCAGGCACGCTGAAAGATAGTGTAAAAAATCAAATTCCAATTGTGCCAAAACTAATGATCCGTCAGAGTATGTTTTGTACACATTATTTAATACTTTCATGAGAAGGGCCAACCCTATTTCTTGAAAAATGTCTGTTTAAGGAATTTAAAAAAAAAATTGGATCAACCAGATTGCTTTATTACTTTTCATTTTATTAGCAAAACTATTTTAAATAACACTTTTTTGTCATTTAAATGTTTATAACAAATCAATAAATGACAGTTGCGAGTCGAAAACATGACACAATATAACGACAGACTGTCATACATGTGATGGCACAGTCAGTTTTCTAGTTCTAGTTTCAAGTTTCTTATTACGAAAACAATGCTCTATTGATTGGCCTAATAATAATTTTTTTTCATAACCGATTTCCACTGTACACCAAATTTTTACCAAATTAAAAATAGCTTACTAGTAGAAGCTTCTTCCAATTCGAAAAATTTTCTTTTCAGAACCCTGTTAAGAAATCAGTGATCAGACAAATAATTTTCAATGACACACACACACACATATTCGGGGAGTTGTCCCTTGAATGGGAAACCCTGTATGCCGTGATTGTAAAGCGATACAGATATTAGCATCGTACTTGGACTTCATCCTAGCGCCACTTTGCATTTCTTCTCAGAGGTGTTGAAATACGTTACTGTCCTCGGATGCCACAGCGCAAATGTTTATTTTTCATAATTTACAGAGGGTATTTCTCATCGGGATCAGTGCCATAATGTCATTGGAAAATTAAGTAGTGGTTGTTTATGATCTGCAAAAAGACCTGCTAACGAGCCACGATGTATATATTTATTTTTACGAGTGGCGCGCCCGACGTTTGATTTACTATTCCCACTATCAGACGGTCTTTCGACGAATTATTGTAACAGCTCAACGGCCGATCGCTTATTCTTCTGAATATTAATGTCTCATAGGCGGTCGACTTCTGCCGATAAAGATTTCAGAAATGGCGATGCTTGCTGCCTTATAATGGCATTTCTCACAAGAGAGTAACCAAGAAGAATATTTTTTCGAAATTCAGGATGTTTTGTTTTTCCCTGGACCATTCTGAAAACATTTTGGACTGAGACGATTTTTGAAAACCTGCTTTGTTTCGAGGATTCAGGGCGAACAAAGTTTCCGAAAATAACATTTTATTTCCAAATATCACATTTAAATAGACCAGGATCCCAATCCTATTTTCAAATATGATTAATAACAGGCTGAATCTTCTTGAGTAGTCATTTTGCCGAGACGCCTAACTTTTTCCTCTGCGAAAATTCTCGATAGTTGTAGCTAATAAAATGCTAAGGCGTCAATTGGTGAGTGCAAAAAAGTCAATAATAACAGTGAGTTTTTCAATTGAACCTCGAGATGATTCGATAAGTATTCGAAAATACTTTTGTCTTACAAAATGCATGGTAGGACTGAAGAGCCCCACACTACCAGCATGTACCAACGACGTAGTCAGAAAAAATCATAAGTAACCAGCAGATTTTTTTACCATTGCTTGGTTAATATTTGTATAATTGAATGGTCGTATTTCAGAAAAAATCATAAGTAACCAGCAGATTTTTTTACCATTGCTTGGTTAATATTTGTATAATTGAATGGTCGTATTGCTCTACAAATTGAATGGTAGCTGTTCCCAGTCCTACGCTCCAAAATTGTCAATTCCATGGTAAAAAAATTATTTGTAACTGTAGAACAAAGATAACACTGAAAGGTTAGTGTATTCTTCACCTAAATAATACAGTGTCCTACAATAAAACGGGTATGTATCGTTAGTACTACAAAAACTATTCAAAATAACGAATTATATCGAAATTATGGTGGAAATTATATTAAATTAGCTAAATTTTATTTTGTAAAGTAATGTTACTTTCAATTTATAATTGTTTGTTCAATTCAAAAAATCATAATTTACTTGAAAAATTTATGAAAAAAGTGGGAATTTTGTTTAGCGTTCATAATTTTTATAAACATATTGATAACAACAAAGTAAAAACAATGAAGTAATCAATCTGCCAAGTCGCCCCGGAGCGCCACGGCAAATAATTATGATAGCCGGCCTCTTCCCGCACATGCTATGAAAGTACACTCGTCTAGTGGATTATTGCAAGAAAATTCTCATAAACCTTCTCGTCAAATTGCATTGGAGCAATCAATGTGTCAAACGTCTGTTTTGAAATTACTAAAAAAGAATAAGTGGCACCCGTATAAAATGAAAGTAATTCAGGAACTTAATGAAGATGATTTTGATCGCAGACGATGATTTTTAGAGTGGCCAGCTAGATTTCCTGATCTGACTCCACTAGATTTTTTTCTGTGTGTATACCTTGAGTCAAAAGTTTACGTTAACATTCCTAATATTACATTATTATGAATGAAATCTCTTATATTTCTCGAACATACGGTTATCTAACGTAAGAAAAAATATGAGGTCCATACAAAGAAAATGCGTTCTTTTTCATCAAAATAGGGTAATGCCATTGAAAAAAATTATGACGTCATAACTTGAACAGTGATGAAGTCATCAAAAATATGAGAACCTACACCAAAAAATACGCAACTGAAAAATAAAATCGATATGTCTCAGCTTATTTTCCCTAATATCATATCAAGTGTTTAAAGAATTTGTCCCAACCTTCACGTGCTCACTGTCTAGTAACGGCTGTGCCATCTGTGCCGCCTGTCTGTAGGCACTATAAACAGAAGTCCAATATAGTATACTGCTATCAGTACCAATAGGTTCGACACCTCTGCCGAAGACATCACCAGTATCGATCTATATCAATTATTAGACGCATTCGGTAAATGCAGATCTGACAGCTCGATTCAATCAGTTTGCTCCATTTTCCACTACAAGTGTAGGGAAACCACGCCTACAGTTGAACTCGCGGACTGTAGTCAAACTACCATCGAAATTCAAAATTGTATTATAATATTACTATTGGACAAATTCCATTAGAAATCTCATCAAAAATAATCTCATTAACTTATAGCATAAAGTCTCATTATGAAAATCATTAATTTTGATATGATAACGCTTAGTTCCCCACTACCTGATTGGAGTGATATATGCGCACACACGTCTCGAATTTGGCAGGTTGATGTTGAACAAGACTTGCCCATTTCTATGTACCATTTTCCTTTGAAAAACAAGGTAAGATTGCTTTATTCAATAATATGATTTGGCATTGATTCTAATAAGTGTGTTTAATTGAGGTAACTTCCTTCGTGCATTGAATACCAATTAGTATTTTGGATAAAGCCAGATCTAAACCTGAAGCTCGCAGCCATCGCGCTCTTATTAGCATTTTCACATGTCTTCACTTTCCAGTGAGTTTTCATTTCTTCAGTTACTTAGCGTCGCAATTCTTTTTCAGAGTGGGCTTTGGAAAGCCCACAGAAAGGTTCTGGGCCGGGGAATTGTGTGTTTGCCCCTTTTTTGGCAAGGCAGTCTACCTCCTCGTTGCCTCTAATACCTCTGTGACCTGACACATATATGAGCCAGTTGACTCAGGGATTGTTTGCAGTCCCAAGTCAGCTATGAGCACTTCAAACTGCATTTCGAAGTCTTACCTAACTGGCATGTTTTCTGTCGGTTTAGACATGGCTTCTAGGAAAAAATGTTCCAAAATCTTCAGATGTCCGATCAGTTTACTGCCTGGCTCATTTGAAGGCAATGATAGCTGCTTCCTTCAGTATACATAGATGCAATTGTGGAAGGTTTAGCATTACCTCTAATGCTGCAGTAGGGCACGTAAATATCGTCCCTGTGATTCTCAGACAAGTTAGCCTTGTGCCAAAGTTTTTTGAAGCTTTGGCAACTATATCAGTGAAGCATAGGTGACCATGGGTTTGATTATCGTTTGGTATGACCAGTAGATCATTTTTAGTTTCAGAACCCATGTATTACCAAAGACTCTGAGGCATATCCAGCTTGCCGTAATAGCCCTGGAAAGAATATGGGTGAGTTCCATGTCAGTTTTTGGTCAATATTCAACCTTTATGGAAAATGTTAAATGGGTTCCATTCAGAGTTGGGGCTTTAAGTTCGTACTTTCGTCTCCTTGTGAATGGAACAACACTGTTTTGCTAGGATTGACATTAAGTCCATAGTATTTGGTCTTAGATAAAATTGTGTCCCTCCGGACAAATGCAGTGACAGCTGAAACATGGATTCAATTGAATACGACTTGTGATTGATCTTGTGGTATCTGTAGAAGATATTGAGACTGAGTAACGATTGTTAAAAAAAAAAATTGTTAAAATTGTTTCTTTCGTTAACCAGCTGTCGTCCCCTTACGAAAGGCGGCCCTCAAAAGTCGAAACTTGTGCGAGCTAAGGATTAACGAGGTCTTACCTTTTTACGTGCGATTCCTAGCTCTTTGATGTGTATGTTCTGTATTTAAGAGTGAACTTGGACTTTCTTATTGCAATTTATTACAAGCTATGCGGTTGTTGACTGAACTATTTTCCCCAATTGTTACGGTGTACATATATGTGCATGCCTCAGGGCCAGTTTTTCAGGTTCCAGTTAAACTCCAGATTAATTAACTTATGGTTAGATTGTGCTCCTTCCAACGTCATTTGAAGAATGTCATTCACCATCTGAACTATTGGTTAGTTATCTGGAGTTTAACTCAAACCTGAAAAACTGGCCCTCAAGGATGTATAATCCTGCAACTGTTAGTATTTTCCTATTCTGATATGCTTCCTTACAATAATCTCTGAATCCCAAGTTAGCAATTATCCTTACAGCATGCTTCTGAATTATGAACACTCTGCCTACAAAGGAGCTTGTACCCCAGTTTAAAATGCTATACCTGAGATGGGAATTGAAATTTGCATAATAAAATGTTAATAGAATATCTTTACTACAATAATTAGAGAGATACCTGAGAAAATAACAGACACTTCTTAATTTCTTACATAAATTATCTATTTGTGACATCTATTGCAATCTTTTATCAAAAACCACACCTAACATTTTGGTTGTTGTTGTTGAAATCAATTCCAGATCAGTATTCTGAAACAGGTGCATCTCATATTGTTGTCCTTCTACCATGAACTGAAACTAAATTGTAATTTTACATTAAAATAAAATTTGAGGCAGAAGGGAAGACCTTTTGAACAAACACGTAACTATTAGAGTTTGTTTTGAACACTATCATCAAACAGTTCAGAACAACTCTTGAACTGAATTGCAAACTCATTGAAATTAGTCGCTACGGAATCACGACACTCTGTATACACATGAAGTATTTATCGGCGCAATATATTATTAACGAGAAGCAAATTGTTTTCAGTTCAGCAACAGTTTATATTCCAGTTCTTCATAAATTCTTGCGACTTCTTCAGAAAACATAATAACTGACGAGAAATAAAAGATTCGCAAATTGAAATGATAGCAGGATGAAGCGATTCATCTGGTTGGGTTTCAGAAATGACATCCGAGAATGTCTTTATGGTATACCGACCGTAGCATACCTCAGTTGGGATTTAACGGGTAACGGAGTGTCGTTTTAAATACTGAAAGAGAAAGTGGTACAATATGCAGGGTGGATCAAATTCAGCTGCGTGCATGGGAATCTCAAAAACGCAAGTCACAATGTTCACCTAGATGAAAATAGTCATTTTTGTATTAAGTGCGTAAACTGAGTGGTTTTTAAGAGTGTTAATTTTTGCCTTGAAAACACGAATTTTACATCGTCTGAAATATATTGAAAATAAATACTTCCAATACATCTTGACGTGGATTTTGTCCAGATAATTTATCGCTTTTGAACGACTGTTGTCTTGAAAATATTATTCAATGTTTTCAGTAAAATCGTATTCAAACATTGTTCGTGTCTGACAAAAGTAAGTCCAAAATAACTAACTAATACTTCTCTTTTCCATACATGTTATCTTTAACGTTATCAATACTTCTAATACAATTTCGCAGCATCCAGTGGTCTATCTGTGTCGTTACTATAGAAACGGTTTGTTGGCACGCCGCGTGTTTGACTGTATTTGCTCATACTTGCTTCAATTTCAAGTTATTTTCAAGAAGATGGATGTTGATTATGATAGTGGTAGTGATGAGAAAGTAAATTATTTCTGATCATGAACAGATTGGATTCCTAATACAGAGACTGCGTTGAATAACGTGTTTTTCTGTAGCACAATTTTTAAAATTGAGTTTTGAGCAAGCTGAATATTTTTTAGAACATTATTATATAGGCCACCCTAAATAATGATACAAAATCTTACCACAGATTCCACTAGTGAGTTATACAGAAATATTAGATTGATTTTATTGAAATTATCTCTTAAATTATAGAATTTATGATAGAGACTTCTGATTCGTTTTGTAACGTGCTTAGCATGATCATGTGCTGATCTATTCCAAGATATTTCATGGAGGTGGTTTTATTAATTTGTGGCAGTTACATTCATCATTTCGTTTTTTACATGTAAATTTATGTATTTTCAGAAGCTCATTCCTGGGTTGGTCTGTGGATTGAAGAGAAAAAGTGATATATCAAGTTTTTTTTTATCTTCAATCTCAAAAAATTATGATTTAGCCAGATCTGGATTTTTTTTAAGATCTTCTTCGGCGACTATACACAAGCCTTTCCATGAATCTCTAGAAAACACTATGGCAGTATTATTAGCAAATGATATTAAACTTCCTTGGATTTGTTTTATTTCGAAGATACTATTAAGATATATGAGAAATAGTATAAACCTATTACAGTACCTTGTGGAACTACGATATTTATTTCTAGTGAGTCACTCAGCTGGTTATCAATTTTCACTTATTGAATTCTATGGGCTAAGTAATTTCTCATGACCTCAAGGGCAGGTCCTTGTATAATTTATCAATCATGACCGTGCTGGACGGTGTCAAACGCCTTCGCCAGATCGAGAAAAACAGCCAAACCTTTTTTTAGCCCTCAAGGTGAGAAATTATCTGCCTGCTTATTTCCAATACTATTCGTTCCAATATTTTTTTGGAATCCAAATTGACTCCGTGACATTATTGAATGATCGTTGAAAAACCTCATAAGTCTATATCTTTCATGCATCTTTCAAATATTTTAGCGAAATTATTTATTACTAAAATGGGCCGATAGTTTGTCAGTTCTTCATGCTTACCAGATTTATATACGGGGGTCACTAAACTCTTTTTCATTTGCTGAGGGATCTCACCACTTTTGAATATTAAATTTATGAGATGTACCAGGGGTTTTATCGAGATAGTGTGATTTTGTTTTGTGATTTTTTTTGAGATTCCATCTGGAACAGGAGAGACATTATTTTATAAGATTGATATTTTTTCAATGACTTCATTTTCAGTACTTGGAGTTGAAAATATAGAAGAAAGAACTGAAGTTTCACTCAAAAATTGACTAGGTAATCCATCAACCTTTTCAATCATTCCAGTCATTTCTGTACCAATACCTACAAAATACTTATTGAATATGTTTGCTTTTACATTATTATTAGATATAATATTTCCTTCAAGGGATTTCACCGGCGTGTCTTTCAAATTTTTTTTAGCGCTAGTATTATTTGAGGCCCCATTTATCAACTCCCAGGTTTTTTAGTGTTTCCGAACACTTCAGTTAATTTTTCTTTATAATAATAATTTTTAGTAGTTTTTATAAGCTAGGTCAATCTATTTCTATATTATGTGTAATGTAATTTATTTTCTTTGAAACAATTATTTGATAAAACGATCTGTTAGTCAGTGGTCATTTAAAACTGGATCAAGGAAGTCTCAAGTGATCCTGAATCGACTTCGATTGGGTCACACCAACCTCACTCACGGTTATCTCATAACTCGCAGTGAAGTGCCAAATTGTGTTTACTGTGAGGTGGTTCTCTCAATCAAACATTTATTTGTTGACTGTCCAAATTACATTACCCAGCGAAAATCATGCAAAATTGAGGGAAATATAGCAAACATTTTAGGCGAGAACTGTAACATGACAAATATTTTGAACTTTTTGAAACAACTAGGACTCATCAATAGAATTTAACATTATCTGAACATTTTATAATTGTTAAAATTGTACCCGCTAATAACCCACAGGGTTGATGCGGTTAATATTTAAATAAATAAAAAAAATTATTTGATAACCGTGTTTTTAGATAATCTCTATGTTTTATAGATTGCATAAGACCAAAGGTTTTCCATGGTTTGATTTTCTTTTTTCCTGAGGTGTTAAATCTTATTTCGTATGAAGCTTTGTCAGCGCAGTTCTGTATTATGCAATAAAAAATGTCATAAGCTGCTTGTATATTATTATTGCTTAGAACGTCATTCCATAATTCAGTTTGTAAAAATAAGTTGAGTTTCTGAGAATCGGTTTTCTTTGTAAAATTTGGCTTTAGTGATATGTCTTTATTAGTATTTATTATTTCGATACTGGTAGCTATCGCAAAATGATCGGAAAAGTCGCTCTTTATAACCATTGGCTTGATCTTAGTAGGTTTTTTTGATTGACTTGTTTTTTTTTTAATTGTCCTTTTATACTTTCAGAATTTTCGGTTACCCTTGTGAATGTATTCATGTAGGAAACAAATTCAAGCTCTCTAAAAATTTTGATGTGTGTTAACGTCACTTGGATTAGCATCATGTTTATATTTATATCACCTAGAAAAATTTCAATCTGTTCATTGTTTTTATTTGAAAGATACGTTTTTGATGAATTGAGATTGTTTAGGTTAGGTTAGGTTAGGCAGTTATACCAGTACCCAGTTAACACAGAACATCAGTGCTTCGAAAAGTGACTTCCATTACTATCGCGAAAACATTTATTCGGTGCCTCGTTGGTCATTTCGAATCATCAAATTGTGATGCCAAATGTGACTCGAAACTAGCCCATTGTGAGATTCTATTTATACTGCGAAATCAAATGCACATCAAGATCATTTAACGTTACAATGTGAAATTGAATGAACTGGTACTTATTTAAAAATGCGCTTCACTTTCTGACTCTCTTATATGTCATAGGTATGATTCTGCGAGATTTTCATGTAAGTATTTCGAATTCATAATGAACAGAAACATGTAAAACAGCAATAATTTTGTGATAAACAGATTCATTTCAGAACTTCAATTTTCAAATTCGTTAAATATAATTTACAACATGCTAAATTCGATGTGATGTATACATTTTTTTATACATTCATTCACACATTAAGGTATGAAATAAAAAGGAAAAAGATAGTGAAATGTTTAGACATTTCAAAATTTAAATCAACATGCTAATTGTGATTCTTTTAAAACTTCATCACTACCAATCAATAACTGTTCTGCACTTACTTTGCAAAATACATGCCGATATAACACCTCCTTATGTATCAAATTCTCTGTTGAATCAAATAACTGCCACATCAATATTCAATTAGGAACCTTAATAAATAAGAAATATGGAGAATTCGAGGTTGAAACAAATTTTGCCCTGTTTCAACAAGGATAAAAACAATACCTCAATTTTATTATCCAAAGCAAAGAGTAATGAATTATGGTTTATATACAAAGCAATAAAAGCACTATAGTTGAACCTAAATCATATCAAAAACAAAATTTTGAAATACAGAAAACACTAAAATTCAATTTCAGTTCTCAGCATTTTCTTCCCGACGAAATCAGTACCTAACCTGAAAATGCCGAATTTTTAAAACACTGAATATACCGCTTCACTTACCGTTCTTTTCCTGGAAGAGAAACTAATAAATCTTTGGTAATATTAACAAACACACTTGAATTAACTATTGAAAGAGAGAATTAAACAGAACACTGAACACTATCACGAATGCTTATAGAATATTGATAAAATGACGTCGTGCCATCAACCCAATACCTACAGGTTCTACACCCGACTCTCGAAAGTCTCGACAAACAACGCTCAATGCCCGTTATTTAGGTCACTGCTTCAGCAATGGAATCAAAATTCATGTCAATGTGCTTCGCAATTTTCTGCACATTTTGTACCTGGAAGCGATACTAACGAGAAGAAAATTGTGAACAATTCATAATATTTGGCATCACAAAGCGGTAACAGTAATGTATATAAGTAACTCATACTATTACCACAATAATCAAGAAAGCGACATCGCCTAGAGGTTTGTGTTAACTGGGTAGTATTATATATAGTATAGTATTTCATAAATAACTTTTTTTATTGTTTCTATTTCCAACAAATCCAATCCAGTAGACTTTTTATTTTAAGTGATTCTTGAGATTGTACAAGGCAGTGAAATGTTCTGCCCAAAATTTTTTTAAATTTCGAATTTGGCAGCATTTGAGAAATCGTAAGTGGACAAATCTGCTAATTCTTTCAGGTTTGTACTTTCTTGATCATTATTAGGTTAGGTTATGTTTGAACGTGAGTAGGCCCGTATCAGGCACTCCACTGCGGCCAATGGCCTATTGTGGATCATTAATTACATTGATGATTTTGTCAGATGTTTTACTTTTCTTTACTAATTCATTATTTATAATATTCTATGACACACTTTAGTTTTATTGCCTGCATTGTGGATTTTGTTATTGAAATAGCCTGTTTAATTTTTTTTTTAGTTCTTTGAAATTGTTTTGATATATTGTTAGACTTCCGGCATTTGCTTCGTGAAAATCTTTGATACATCTGAATATTTCTCTCATATTTCAACCTTCCAGGATAATATCATTTGTTATACAATATTTAGGATGGCTTTTAACAGTGGGCATGAGATATTAAAGTACCAGTTGACTCGTTACATCAAAAGAATACTGAATTAAATATTGATGGAGCGATAATTGATATTCAACATCTGATATAATGAAATCCCTTTTATCGTTCTCACGATGGTTAGTATCTTCCTGTACCGAGAGGCATTTAAATCATCCACAAAACAACCTCTAAAAATATTCCTACTGTTATTCGCGGTAAATAACAGATCAACAGATTCAATTTGAGATAATATTTCATGTGGCTCCTTTTGAGACAGCTACATATATGTTCTCGTAATATTCATACGCAGCGGTTTGAAATACTTTTTCTGCGACTACTTCTTCTTTTTCCTTCTCGCATTACTTACCTGAATAACTAATAATTAAAACGTCAACGGCAAAACACTGTTCATAATTCACGATGGGGAATGAAAATTTTCAAAGAGTTTCAAATTCTCAGGCAGAGGTAACTAGACTGGTGGTATTCAAAATATGTCGGGCGAAAATATACATTAATGAAGCAGTTCATGAAACTAAATGAATATGATATTCTCCCTACTGGGTAAGTAATGTCTCAGGTTGCAATTCAGTATTGAATAACTGAAGTGAGTGCAATCCTTCTACTTGAGCTCATACTCGAATTGTTCCTGTTGCCAGTGAAATATTTTACAAATTTTATGTTTCCAATGATAATAGGCCAGTCACATCATGTTTGAATATAAGTTCATTATCAATTTTCTGCAGATCATGGTTTGCAGTATGTTCGTATATTATTATCATATTATATCCCACTTTCTAATAGCTACAATAGGCCAATTAATAGAGCCTTTTTCATAACAAAAATACTAGTAGAAAACCGACTCTGCCATCACATGGAAAACAGTCCGTAGTTATATTCTGTTATGTTTTCGACTCGCAACTGTCATTTATCAATTTGTCATAAATATTTAAATAACAAAAAACGTGTTTTTTTAATGTTTTGATTATAAAATGAAAACTAAAAAAAGCAATCTGGTTACTCTAATGAAAGGAATTGTAGATAATCAAAATACAAACGAAATGAAATGTTTTACGATCGGATCATTAGTAACGGAGGAAAACTGAAAAAACCGGAAAATTTTACGATTATTTAAAAAATTCAGTACACAGTATACAATAGAACCCAATTTTTCCTATTGTATAGGCTTATGGCAATGAGCACCGTCCTGGTAGGGCAGGAAACCTTGGTTATTTCTTGACAAGCGCTCATTGTGAACATAGCTGGCCATGACTCTGTTCCTCCACGACCTATCCAGCTATTATGGAAGTTTTGGTTTGAATATTCGCGTACCAGAGCACTAAAATGAGCAGGTACACCATCGTGCATAAACCACATGCGATTTCCAATTAAAATAGGATCGTCTTCCAATAGAATTGGGAAATTCAAGAAATTAGCCTGCCTGGTAAAAAAGGTCCAATTAAGTAATCTTAAATAATTCCAGCTCAGACATTCAATGAGAACTGCTCCTGGTGATGGTACTCCACGAATGCATGTGAATTTTCCTGGGCCCTAAGATGATTATTATGAAAATTTCTGATCCTATTTTTAGTAAAACTGGCTTCGAAGGTGACAAAATATACATTCTAACGTACGTGGATGATGTACTCATTGCATGTAAGACAGAAGAATACATAGAAGAAATCTAAGGACAGTTACAAAATGTGTTTTCAATACATTGCTTAGGAAACATAAAATATTTTCTGGGAATAAAAGTGAGCCGACAAGAAAATGGAATGTTTAATATTGGCCAATCGACTTACATAAATAAAATTCTGAAAACTTTTGATATGACAAATGCCAGGGTGTCAAATATTCCTTTGGATACAGGATACTTCAAAACTAAAGATGAAATTCCTTTGGAAGTTTCTGAAAAATACAGAAAAGCCATCGGAGCACTATTGTACATAGCTGTAAATACAAGACCAGACATATCAGTGAGTACTTCAATCTTGAGTAGAAAAGTAAGCCAGCCAACAGAAAAAGATTGGACAGAGGTGAAACGCATTTTGAGATACCTCAAAGGTACTCGGGATTTGACAATGCAATTGGGAAGACGTGGTATTTTTGAAAACATTCTCCAAGGCTATGCGGATGCAGATTGGGGTGGAGACAATCGAGACAGAAAATCGAATACTGGACATTTATTCAAGTATAACGGTGGATTGGTCAGCTGGAGAAGCAAGAAACAAGACTGCGTATCACTTTCATCAACAGAGGCTGAAGTCATAGCGTTATCGGAAGCATGTTAGGAAGCAATGTGGCTGAAGCAATTGCTGAAAGATTTCGGAGAGGTGGTAAAGATAAAAATGTTTGAAGACAATCAAAGTTGTTTGAAGATGTTAGATTCGGAAAGAATAAATGACAGAACTAAGCACATAGATACAAGATACAATTATGCCAAAGAATTGAAGAGGAAGAATGAAATAATTTTTGAGAATTGTCCAACGAATGAAATGGTTGCTGACCTACTGACAAAACCACTAGAAGATAACAAAACGAAAAAGTTCAGAGAAATGATGGGTTTGATTTCTTCAGATTGAGAAGGGGTATTGGAAGCAATAGGAAGAAATCATATTGTATATTTATGTTGCTAATGATATGTATTTTATCATAGTTGTTTTATGTCATGTATGATTTGTTGATTAAAAAAAAAGTATAAAAGGTCATTCTGAAAAGTATATTTATCTTCGTGAAATAGTAATTTCAACAGGAACCACCCCAAGTAGTCGGTGCGAATTTCAAGTAGGCACCAGATTGGAAAATAAATTGAAAGTACAAGAAACTATGAAAATTGATTTTCAGCTGAAATTATGAATAATTTAAATTTAAATTGGTATTTAAAAAATTGGATGCGTCCATATTATAAGAAGCTCAAGGTTTTCTTTTCATAGAACGATTTATGTCAAAATATGAATACGCTGACAAATTTCTCTCTTTCAAATGACAAGGGTTTTATTGCCTCTTGACACAAAACTGGAACAATGGAACACCAAATGATTTTCAAACTTGGCAACGATCTACTCAAACTACACTGATGACGAGCATGCGCACAATCGTAAACCGGTCACATACGCGGCATGCTTTTCGCCGAGAAAATTGCCGAGAAAATTGCCGAGATTAGCATTCTAGAGTAATAGTGGATTTATGCAGCAGTCATAAGTCATAAGTTTTGAGTCATAAAGAAGAATAAACGGACCAACCAATCATTGACGAATATTCTTCCTTATGACTGAAAACTTATGACTGCTGCATAAATCCACCATAAGTATATAATATATGTTAAGGTGGGATTTCCTAGCGACGTCTAGCGTTCGCGGCCCGCATCGACGTTCAGCAGTAACGGCTGGCCGCGACGATTGTTGGATTTGCTTGAAGCGTCTGGCGTCCGCGTTTTTGTATTGAAATTATACCCCCAGTGCGTTTTGTGTTCTGGTTGAATGCAGTTTAAAATTGAAAATTGTTTGTTGTCATAATGAATGGGAATGTTCTAGCAGCATTAATGTTACAGTATTGTATACCTTCGCAAATTTCACAATTTTTCTGCGAATAAAACGTGTAACAAAACGTAATCTTGAAATTTATTAAAAGTTCTCGAAGAGGACAACCATTGAATCTACATCCGGAAGCCATTAAATTCAGCATTTAGTTTACGATACCGAGAAGGGCACCAAAACCTTCGCCCATATGGTTGCTATAAAAATCGTTCCAACACAGTTTCGAGAGTTTTACGAGGGGTATTTATAAATTCGAACCAAATATTTTGTGTCCAATAATCAGTTTTCATTATGAATTCAACGTCATATTTCCGTTAATAGAAATTGATTCAAACCATAACCGAGTGTTACAGAAAGATCCATGACATAGAATAAGTAGAAATAAGATCAATTGTTTAGATATAAAGAGTTTTTTTCATAATGCGACAAATTTGCATTATGTTTTTTTTTCTCGTAACGTCGGAATATCTGAGTTATAAAATATTTAATGCACAAGCAGATTGTAGAAAAACCAAAAAGAAAGTCAATTCACTATTTAATTATCGAACAACCCTTATATTTAATGCCTAAATGGATCTTGGGATTTCGAGACCCAGGCTAACTTGAAAGACAGATATTTTATCCTCCTAAATGGCAGTCCTGTTTTAAATCTTGAGAGTGTTAGATGTTTGTTAGCAACGTGACCTTTTCTGGTGAATGATCTGTTTCAAAATATCAGTTCAATACTTTAGTAAGAATTATATCTTTTTGAGTAGTTTAAAAACATAAATGTCATAAAATTTTATTCAATTCACTGGTTTTTAATTGGGTTTGATTGAATAACTTATAAATTTAAAACTTCTTAGTTATTCCGGCTTTCTATTTTTTTTCTTTCGGCATAATAAATGTTTTTGGCCGATTTCTTTGTTTTATTCAATTAAATTTAATATTCCACCTGGGCCTTCGGCCCAGATAATATTGATTAACAATTTGAGAAGAATTTGAATAGATTGAAATCCAGAAAAGTGTTGAAAATAGTAATAAATAAAGTAACACTAGTGTGTGTGCAAAGCTGGTAGCAGCTTCCTGATGGTTGCCGGAGATGAGATTTGATAGGTAAGTAAATGTATAATTTTCCTGATGTGTTCCTATATAAACGCTCCTATAAAATATTGAAAAAGGCACCGCTCGGCCTAACAATTGATAGTATCAGCTGTGATGAAACTCTATTTCAACGGAATAGCGTTTTATTATAAACGGCTGCCACTCATGCTGGACCAATCGTTGATGCAGAACCATGTCCATAGCCATTTTATTCGCATAAAAAATTGCGATATTCGCGAGGACATGAACGAGACTTACTGAGAGATGAGAATGATGACGACTATACTGAACCGACAATAATTATCTGAATAAACTGACAATCATCTAACTTATCGATAAAAATATTGGGGAAAACTAATTGACACGACTCCCTACTATTCACAAAACTCAAATCTATAAATGACCTTTTCTGAACCAATTAAAAAAAAACAAAGAATTTTATATTTAATACTCGCAGCCCATGGATAAAACTGTGCAAATTTCGTTCCACATTTTTTCCCGAATTTGAAAATCTTTGAAGTCTTTGTGTGAATGGTAATGAAGGCAGGGATATTCACATACTTGATTAATCAAAATTTCGTCGTCTATATTGGTAAATTTCTGTGACACGTTGTAGTAATATCCACCACGCTTATTTCACATTGAAATAATGTTACTGCTGGTGTCGGCGTTCGCGTCTTGACATGTTTTTGAGCAGTCGGGACGAGGCCGACGACGGCCGGCCGCTGAGACGCTGAATCGCGCCGCTTCAAACAAAACAGTTGCATTGAAAATTCATTGTATGTGTCACTAACGGCCAGACGTCGCGGCGGGACGCGAACGCTGGACGTCGCTTGGAAATCCCACCTTTACCAAGCAATTTGATCTCGTTGATTTCTGACAGAATTACTATCGATAGTATTGCGAGCACTCGTGGTATTACCCCCGATAATTTCACCCGCCGTATGAAACCCTCGTTTCCTGTAACATTAGGACCAATAAAGGACGTATGTCTCGGTAATACGCATCAGTTCCTTGCTTTCGAGCCAGTAATACCACTTTGTAATGGAAACCACATATCTAAACAACAACGGAGAATATAATATAATCTTGCTACTATTGATGTCAGTCTGACAGACTTCATGCCAGGCATTATCTATAATTATTGAAGAATTCACGACATTGGAACTTTTTTTAATTGTTGGTTCGTGAAAATATCTCAATAAATACTATTCATGCAAACAATACTATCGATAATTCTGTCAGAAATCTTAAAGTCGATCAAATTGATTTGAGTTAACACCACGAGTCCTTTAGGACGACCAATTTGATCTCGTTGATTTTTGACAGAATTACTATCGATAGTATTGCGCGCACTCGTGGTATTACCCTCGATAGTAATTCTGTTAGAAATCAACGAGGTCAAATTGCTTGGTAACACCACGAGTCCTTTAGAACGAGTGATGTTACCTCAGAGCAATTTGATCGAGTTTGAGATTTCTGACAAAATTATCGCTAGTATTGTGAGCAGGAATAGTATTTATTTTTTTCACATGTCAAAATCTGACATTTTGGTGGTTTCAACTAATAGCAATGCATTATTCTAGCCAATCATTTGGTATTATACTGATAAAACTGCTTCCTCATCGATAATGGCTGAGTCAAGTCACCAGTCTGACCAATATGATTAGACCAGCGCGGTCATTTGGTTGACTTGACGACCTAATTAGAACTGCTTGTATGTGACCAATATTTTCAATCATCTGATCGGTCCGACTCATCGTCATACTTCATACTGAACGCGCGTGCCTTGTCCGACCGGTGACTTGACACAGCCAATACCTTGTTTACATTAAAACGTCAAAATTTTACTTTGCATTTGTCATTATTGACAGATTATAGTGCTCCGAAGTTTATTGAAAATGAACACAAATAGATTCAGTGCCATCACCCAAGAAAATATTGAACATTTAATTCAAAATTCCACTCCACAAAATACAATTAAGTAAGTCCAAAAAATGTATATGGAATCAGTTTGAAGCATTTTGCAGAATCAGAAACTACCAGCTACAAAGCGATACGACTATTCAAGAAATCGCAAAAATTCAGGAAGACTGGGCAACAAATATGAAAAAATGTAACGGCGAAGACTACAAAGAGTATACGTTGAAAACCATTTGGAATGTAACTTCCAAGTTGATACAGGAAAAATACTTCCTAGAATTTAATATAAGCTTCAATCCGTTTCAAGATTTGGAATTTAAAAGAGCGAGAGATGTGCGAAATGCCAAAAGAAAGGAATTGAATTGAAGAAGAAGAAGAAGAATATACGAGTATGATCGATTCGGTGACGAAAATACACCTTCGGGTCTACAAATGAAGTTCTTTCATATTATTTCTTATGAATTAGCATGGCGCGGAGGCGAAGGTGTTTATTGCCTTAACCGTTATATCAGGGAGGAATTAAATAATGCAGGTGAAAAAACAAGACGATTAGAATATAATCCTATATTTAGTAAAACTTGCCAGGGTGGGAATAAAAAATGCACCGACACAAAATGGTTGACACCTAACTCAGAGAATCCTCAACGGTGCCCCATAAGATTGTATAATAAGCTTATGGATAAACGCGGTAAAAATATCACCACTGATCGATTTTTTCTCACTCCAAATCCCTATTGGAAAAATGCAAATGCTACTTGGTATAAAAATGTACCAGTGGGGAAGAATGAAATGGGAAAATGGTTAAATAAATCAGCTGAAAAATGTGGATTTGACACTAAGAGAAGAAAAATAACTAATCACTCAAGCCGATCAACTTTGGTTTCTCATCTAATGAAGAAAGGTATACATGAACAAGAAGCCATCAAAATAACAGGTCACGCCACAGCATCTTCGTTGAAGCCTTATTTACATATTGATGCAGAACACCATAAAAATATCATGGGAAAAGTTAGAACGAACAATTTGGCATGTATTGCAACTACATCAACAACAGCCGCAACATTAACCAATACATCAACAACTGCGGCAACATCAACCAATATTATATCCACACATGATTCGGAAGAGACAGCTGTTTCTGCTGGCCAAACTATTTACAAAAACTGTGTTTTCAATAACTGTAACTTTTCAAATAATTAATTTTTTCACTTGTTCAAAAAGCTATTATATTTCCAGTTAGCTTATGTATTATTTGAGTTCAATAAAATAATAAAATGAAAAAAATAATCTTTCCAAATACAACTCGTTCTTCAAATTTTATCAGATATTTTTTTATTTTCATCACTCAAACTTCTTTATTTGAGGCAAAAACATTCAAACAAACCGAATTTAGATAAAATCACTCGTCCTGACGGACTCGTGATTTTATCAATCGGTTTGTTTTCATATTTTTGCCAAATAAATAAGTTTTCGTGGAAAAGAAAAAATTATCGATAAAATTTGAAGCACTCGTGGTATTACCTTCGATAATTTCACGAACCACCAAAGTAAAAAAAGTTCAATTGTCGTGAATTCTTCAATAATTATTAAATAATATGAAGTCTATCAGACTGACATTCATATTAGTAGAAAGATGAGATTATACTCTCCGTTGTTGTTTGGATACGTGGTTGCCAAAATAAAGTGTTATTACCGGCTTGAAAGGAAGAAACTGCGTATTATGGGGGGTAATACCACGAGTGCTCGCAATACTATCGATAGTAATTCTGTCAGAAATCAACGAGATCAAATTGCTTGGTAACACCACGAGTCCTTTAGGACGAGTTACCTCATAGCAATTTGATCGAGTTTAAGATTTCTGACAGAATTATCGATAATATTGAGAGCACGAGTAGTATTTATTGAGATAATTTTACTAACCAACAAAGTAAAAAGAGTTCCATTGTGAATTCTTCAATAGTTATAGATAATGCCTGTTAGACATGAAATATGTCAGACTGACATTCATATTAATAGCAAGATGATATCATATTCTCCGTTGTTGTTTGGATACGTGGTTGCCATGCCAAAGTGGTATTATCGGCTCAAAAGCTAGGAACTGCGTATTATCGCGGCATACGTCCCTTACTGGTCCTAATATTGCAGGAAAGGAGGGTTTCATACGGCGGCTGAAATTATCGAGGCATACACCCCTTATTGATTCTAATATTGCAGGAAAGGAGGGTTTCATGCGGAGAGTGAAATTATCAGAAGGATAAAACCAAAGAAATCGCATATTTTCACAAAGAAAAATATTCAATCGTTTTGACAGTAGATGAAGATTAACATTTTTTGATGGGGAAGGTAGATGTCATCATTATTACGAAATAGTTTGCCGAAAATAATTTCTCTTTGAGGTTGTATTAATCATCGGAGTCTCAGGAGGATGTCGACGAAATGAGTTAGGTAGAATGTTGATAGATGATATTGAGGATAGAGGAAAATTGAATCATTTTACTTTACAATATACAAAGACGAAATTGTCGTTACCTTTGGAAATATGGCAGGTATAACCTTGATAGAAATAATAAGCGAATACTTTCGTATACGTCCACAAAATACAGACCACAAGCGTCTTTTTATCACTTATAGATAGAAAAGGCTGATGTTATAGACCACTTGTTGGTTTCAATATCTTTGGAGCTACACCTAAAAATTATGGCAACATTTTTTAAATTGCCTGATCTCTCCGAATATATTGGAAGTGGCGTTTTCCACATCGAAATGTCAACTGAAAAATAGTACAATTTGAAGTTGTCAATGAGAAAATAGCTATTTATGATACAAGTTCGTAAAGTAGGACTTTTTTGTATTTTCAACAAACACGCGAGTAAAAAAAAGCCCTTTACGAAAGTGTTTCATACAAAGCTTTTTCTTCAACAGTTATTATATTGCCAAATTGTAGCAATTATATCATTTATGAATTGTCGTCGTATTATCAAATAAAGAAATATTTGAGGCAAAATACTGTATTTTTCAATAATGCATAAATGTATGAACAGTGTGTAAAAAATTAATTTACGCACAGTTGATGATTTTACGCACAGGTGATTTTTTTGTCGTCTATGTCAAATGCAACATTGTTTTGATTAGCATCAAGCTTTTCTGAAATTAAATTCGGTTTTATAACGAAAGAACATTTCAAGTTTTTTTTTTAACTTAATGTTTTCACAAAACAAATTATCCAAACTTGAAATGAGAGACACTGAAGATATACATCGGGATAGGTGAGATACAATTTTCATGAAATTACCGAAGACTTCTGTGTCGCGTACTCAAGATAAAAACGAATTCCTCTACGTCGGTAAGGAAATGCTAATTAAAGAAATAAAAAACTTCCGACGGTCCAACCCAATTATAAAGCTGTTAGAGATAAGGTCCATAGCGCTCCCATAGAACACAAGTAATCAAGAACGTCGAATGGAGTCGTTTATTTTACGAAGAAATGTGACTTCGGGAAGGCAGTATAATTTTCGATAGATTTTGAAAAGAACAAACATACGACAGCGCCCTTCTGCCGGACTGTTTTACTCACTTTTGGAAAAAAATTTGAAAAAAATGTGGATTTTGAAAAAACAAGTCAGTTGATGTAATATCAGTGTACTAGGTATCCCAAAGGCAATGGTACAGGTGATGAATCTTTTTACGTGTTGAAAGATAATATACCATAAGAATTGTTTAAAGCGAAATAAAATATAGTTAGTAAATGCCTTTGTAATCGGTATTGGAGCAAAACGCGAGTGCCACATAGCGTTTTTAGATATCAAACATGAATATTTGACGTCATATGGATGCTGTACTGATGATGCGCCAACTGCTATGAATATGAAAATTGAGAGGAATTATAAAAAACTATAGACGATTTCTATCTGATACAAAACTTTTCATAAAGTTTTCTTCTTTGCAATTTCAAAACAATTCACACACAAATATCAAAGCAGTGGAAGCAGAGTTGGATTCGCCTAATGAATATGAAAGTTTTCAGAACATCGTTATTTTGTTTAACTTTGTATTAGACATTTTTCGAACGAAATATCTCATTGTTTATTATCAAGGGTGGACTGGGAAAAAACCTTTTTCTACAACCACACTCCAAAACATGCTTTTCTGCATAGTTTTACGTTCGCAAACATGATTATTTCTCACAATAATTGAAATTTGACATTAGTGTGCCGCAAAGTGACATTTCTGTGCCACAAAGTGACATTTCTGTGCCAAAATTTTTCAGTACCTTATTTCTAAGCAATACAGTTTTCGTGACAGAAAGGTGAAAGTATATTTTGAAAATTCTGCATTTCGAAGGGCTATTCGATCAGGCAACTTCAAGAATGAATAGACAAAGTCTATTGGTTTATATAATATGAGGGAAATTGTCGTACAAATTCATAATATTCTGAACAAAAATCATAGACATCACTACTGCTGTCTCAAATACCCACATACACACTATCCATTGCTAGGCAACGGAGCAACATCTATCGAATCATTTGAATGTCAACAAACGTAAAGCATAAAATATTCGTAAAATATTCTTGTCCCGTCATTTTTTAATGAGATTGAACTAAAATGGATAGCGACAGTTCTGAAATTGAAAATACTCCGCCAGAACTAAGAGAACAAGTTAATTCATTGTCATTGAATTTACTACCTTCAACTTCAAGAGGAAAATATAAGAATGAGTCACTGACATTTCATTCTGTCTTATAGTATAGTATTATTTTTAGCAAAAAGGGTGTTGTAGAAAATGTATAGTGTGTAACACGAGCAGAAATGCAATTTCTCACTCGTTTGAATTGCAGCACTCGCTTGCGCTAGTGCCGCAACTTTTTCAAACTCGTGAGAAATTAGCACTTTTCTGCACTTGTTGCACAATATACTATTCCAGATCAGATTACTGCATACAAACCGTCACTCAGACAGGATCCAAAGTGGAGCCATACTCATGAGAAATTTTATTTGGAATTATATAATCATCCCATCCCCTTTAATGAAAGTTTTGTAGAACAGAAACTTTTTTGATGTTGATTTCTTAGAAATTGTTATCAGAATAATTGAATAAAATTTTCAATATTTCGTGTTATATATGGGGGAAGTTCATAAACATGAAAATGTCTCAAGAATAATGTGAAGTATTTTTTCAAATATACACTGAAATGTTGTGTGAGGAAGCTGCTTAAAATTGAAAGGTGTCACCTAGTCCAAGATCCCATGGACACCATACGTCACTTATTTTCTGACGAACGTAATGTGTACGATTGAGTAGTGTTAGTATGTATTCGCTGGTCAGTGGTTCAAATTCCATAAATGAGAAAGTCTGCTGGAAAACGAAAAAATTTTCACAAAATTATCCGGCCCGAAAATTTACCTCTATATGGGAAACTTTTTTCGGGTTCTTAAAGATTTCAAAGGACCCCGCAAACTCCTTATGGAATTGGGATCCTGGTGGATTTTTTTGTATTTTTGATAAGATGTAGTTCATGTAATTCTCAACCAATATTACCATTGCGCAAACCCAAAAAAATGAACAGTTTTGCTGCTAGGGGGCGTTGAAATCACCCCTTGCACAGATCAGACTATTTATTTTTGAATCCGGTAACAATATTTTCACTTGTTTCATTGGTGCTAAAGCTGCACAATACTGTGCTGTTTCATTAAAAAAATTCTTACCCCCTCCTTCTTCCCCCCAACTCCTATGATGAAACGCAAACAAAAATTCTCGAGTGCCTTTCAATGTATCGTCGAATGTTTAAATATGCCTGAATAAGGGAAATATGACTATACCCCCTCCAATATATTAGGTTGTCACCTCTGGTAGAACCACAATAACAAAGTCAAGATGAACGTTCAAAAAACAAACTTAACTAACTGAAGAATCTCATCCATGGACATCTCATCTCAAAAATGAATTTGTCTTCCGTTTTTTGCACTGGTCCAATGTTCAGATTCCGAATAGTTATTCTCTTTTCAGTGTCATCTATCGACGGTATCGAATCTAAAATTTCATCGCCACCTATTAGGTAGTAGTTTCATTACATCAAGTTAGGACTAACGGATATTGTAATCTACGACCTAACCAGAAAACCAGATTACTACATATCGTCTTCCATCGGACCCAATCGGTATCCCATATCTTGCTGTTTTGAAACTCTTTATCCAATGCCATAAGTATCTATACCTTTATAGCTTTGGCACCTCTAGCGGCATCATCACTTGAAAAAAACCTGGTCGAGGTATTTTACTATTCTTTCCGTACCATAGAAAATTATACGACCCTCAAAAATTTACCTACAAACGCGTCGGTAGAAAAAAAAACTAGAAATAACATGAACTTCAATATCCAAAACAAGAACCATAAGAGTAATAAAAACATATTATACAGGGTGTCAATTTGAAAACTTCCCACCCTTAATATCTTCCTTCCAGTAAACAATATGAGTAATCGAAAAAACAGGTCAATTTTATTGTCAAGGGGGACACTTTCACGGACTATTTGTAGCCCTCGTGGTTCAACCCCCTAGGAGGGGTAGATGTTACCCTTAGAATTTTAAATGGGAAGGGGGGTCAAGTGGCACATCATTTTGATGGGCGTTCAATTGTTGTTCCAATGGTACCCTGACTTATTATTTTGTGATGAGCATTTTCCGAAAAATTGCGTTCTAAACTAACAGAAGTAATTATTAGAACGCCTATACTGAGATGCATTATTGTATTGACTCCCTTTAATAAAAATGGTTAGAAGAGTAGGTGGCACCGCTCCAACCCTTGAATGACAGGAATAAATTTATTACGCATGGGATTTTTTATTTGGTGCTTATTTTCCTTCTACACAATAAAATTTAATTTGCGAGAAAGACATTTCCAACATAAAATCTACTTACGCTTATCTTATTAGCTGTTCGAAATGTTGTCCATTTTGCTCTAAATAGTAATACAGTCTGTTTTCGAACTCCCCTCTAACATTACGGAAAACTTCACTAGGAATTGACTGGCATGCTGCTGTAATTCGTCTTTTAAGTTCGTCAATATCAGAAGGTTGTGTTTTATAAACAACGGATTTAAGATGCCCCCAAAGAAAGAAATCTAAGTGTGTTAAATCCGGTGATCTCGGAGGCCATTCAACTGCTCCCCTTCTGCCAATCCATCTACCCGGAAATCTCTCGTTTAACCACTGTCGGACGGGAAGAAAATAATGAGGTGGAGCACCGTCCTGCTGGTAATGTAACAGATCCTCCTGCAAAAGTTCATTACCTTCTGCATCAATTTGAGTTTCTAGCTCGTGAGTTATAAGAGGATCGATAGTCTCTTCAAGCATATCAAGGTACAGATTGCCAGTCAAGTTTTCTTCCAGAAATAATGGACCAAGAATGGCATTTCCAAGAATACCAGCCCAAACATTAACTTTTTGTGGGTGTTGTGTATGCCCTTGCCGAAAAATATGTGGGTTTTCGTCACTCCAATAGCGACAATTTTGTCTATTAACATTGCCATTCAGAAAAAATGAACACTCATCGCTGAAACAGATGTTTAACAGAAGATTAGGGATGGTATTGACTCGATGAGACATGATTTCACAAAACTCTATTCTTCTATCATAATCATCCTCGTGGAGCTCTTGAAGAATCTGCATTTTATATTGATGAAATTTATGCATTTTCAATGCTTTTCTTATAGTCTCGCGTGACATTCCCGTCTGTTCTGATACTGATCGTAAGGAGCTCGTGGGCTCTGCAGCAAATGTTCCCAAAACTTCAATTTGAGCTGCTTCATTTAGTACTCTGGAGTTATTTCTTTTTTTATTTGTCACTGAACCAGTTTCGTAAAACTTATTCACCAAATCAAGCACATACCGGTGACTTACATTACAATTTGGATGTCTTTCGTTAAAAAGACATGCCGCCCTTCGTGCGCACTTTCCAACTTCTCCATAAATTACAATCATTTCAATTCTGTCTTGAAGAATGTAAACCATTTTTACACTTTTATACACTTATTAAAGTAATTCCTAAACAGCCCAACAGGTACAACGGTATTCACAATACTACCACATAGTTCAAATTTGCTAACCAATTTTTTGCCGGAAAACAAAAACTTTTTACAGCAGAAGTAGCAAAAAAGGAAGGCTATCTGTACAATTTCTGCGATGACACTTAAAAATTCAGCATTTAATAAACACAACTTTACTACCATCTACGTTTTACTATTAGACTACTTTTTATGTAAAGTGTTTGGAGCTAATGGCTAATGTTACCCCTAATACAGGGTTGGAACGGTACCACCTAATATTCTAACCAGTTCTGGCCAAACCATGCATCTCAGCATAGGCGTTCTAATAATTACTTCTGTTAGTTTAGAACGCAATTTTTCGGAAAATGCTCTTCACAAAACAATAAGTCAGGGTACCATTGGAACAAGAATTGAACGCCCATCAAAATGATGTGCCACTTGACCCCCCTTCCCATTTAAAATTCGAAGGGTAACATCTACCCCTCCTAGGGGGTTGAACCACGAGGGCTACAAATACTCCTTGAAAGTGTCCCCCTTGACAATAAAATTGACCTGTTTTTTCGATTACTCATGTTGTTTACTGGAAGGAAGATATTAAGGGTGGGAAGTTTTCAAATTGACACCCTGTATAGTTTCTAAAGATAAAACGAAATAGTCTGAAAAATCGGAAATTTATAAGTCCAGTTATGAAGAAGTCGAAAGAAGTACGCTGGTCAAATTAGAAGGGTCAAGAAAACGCGACAATGGTGCGAAATGGATGAAAATTTCATCTACATTCTATCTGACAGCCATAGCGCTATAAAAGCTCTGAACTCAATACAGATTAAAACGAATCAAACTGGTTAGGTAAAAAACTTACAATTGAACTCCACCAAATAATTATTTGGTGGAGTTCGACTGTAAGTTTTTTACCTACCCAGTAAGATCTCACCTCCACTGTATGTTATGGATCGCCTCCGTTGGAAAAAGGAATCAAGTCTGGGAATGTCTTCAGAGCCCCAATGAACCGTCAAAACGCAACAAGGTTACACTTGCCCGGACATAAGGGAATTGAAGGCAATGCAAAATCGGTCCAACTTGCAAAGAAAGCATCTGAATCACCATTCACAGGTCCAGAACCAGCATTTGGAATTAGCAAAACCCGATGCGGAAACCTAGTCAATTATTGAAAGAAATCAAAACACCAAACATATTGGGACGAAATCGAAGGGCATCGACACAGCACAGCCATGGTGAGGCACCTGAGCCAAACACTGACGGCTGACACACTCAACCTCAACAGATCTAAGATACGCACGATCACCGGCTTACTAACCGGACACTGCCGCCTTAGGAAACACCTACACACTACGGGAATAAATAGAGAAACCGTGGACTCTAGACACTAAGATGACGAGGAGGAAACAGCGATTCGCTGCTCAACAATCGCAACAGAATATTCGGACAGATCAACCTAGAAACAGGTATGGATCCGAAACACCTAGTAAATAGGCTACTAAACCTGGTGAAAAACACAGGCACTTAATAATACAATAGACCCCAGCTGGTCTCAGTGTTAAGGGAAACCAACTAAAACACGTGTATTCTCATTTTGCGCTACAATGGTGCCAAATGGGTGAAAAATACATGCAACATGACTGAAAAAGGCCGAGCCCGTGTCACCTGCCAAATGGTAAGAGAGTCCGGGAGATGAGGGGAATTCTTCTAATGAACGAGTTATGTGATAATACGCTTCCCCTCATCTTCCGCTCTCTCCTACCACTCGACCGCGTCCACCAGCTTGTCCATTTTCAGTCATGTTTGCAAGCATTTAGGCTCCAAATGAGACTAAACGTTCTGTGGTACTGTACTTCTACTTTGAAAATCTGTTTTAGAAATTGAAATCGGACTGTCACTAGAGTATCCAGGTACGTTGCAAGAGAGTGCAAAAAAATGAGAAGGCAAACCCTATTTCTTGAAAAATGCTGGAGTTATGAATTTTTTAAAAAATCGTAAAATTTTCTAGTCTTTCTGGTTTTCCTCCTTTACTAATTATCCGATCGGGTCGTAAAATATTCCGTTTTATTTGTATTTCAATTATCTACAATTCTTTACATTGGAGTAATCAGATTGCTACATTAGTTTTCATTTTAAAAGCAAAAGCAAAAAAGCGATTTTTTGTTATTTAAATGTTTATAACAAATTAATAAATGACAGTTGTTAGTCGAAAACAACAGAATATAACTGCGGACTTTATTTCATGTGATTGCACAGCCAGTTTTCTACTAGTATTTTTGTTAGGAAAAAATGATCTATTGATTGGCCTATAACTTAACGTGCTTTGGAAACAATGATAGATTTGATGACACAAGTTTGACATCAACTAGATAAGTACAAGCTCATGTAAGCAAAAAATAGCTATTTATGATACAAGTTCGTAAATTAGGACTTTTTTGTATGAGAAATATTTGTTTTTCCTAATTCAGAAATATTTGAGAATGATCTCATTACCACTAGTGAATATAAACATCGAATATTTGAACATCCCTATATTGTTTGTGGTATGTTCCGTTCTCCACTGTCTTTGAGACTTATGGTAAATCGATAAACGACCCAATTGGTCCACTACCGAAAAAGAAAACCGTCTGATATAAGAGGTGTGCGTGTCTTAGACGAGATATGAAACAGGTATAGACCTACACAAAATCCTCTAAAAGAGGCTATCGAAGTGGTAAAAGACGGTCCCGACTGCCGACATTATTTCTCCTTTCAGATAACACGCAAGAGATGTTAATTAAGAAATGAAGCTACCGGAGGCCTAATGAGACGATGGACAAATTAAAAATAAACTGGGAGAAAGCAGGGGCGGAGAAAATGGAAAACTGAATCATTTTCGCTTTGAGTCAACTGTGGGAAGGAATCTGGAATGAATCATATTGTGATTTTGGATATACAAGTAAGAGGTACCCTTTTCGAAACACATATTTTATCAAAGTAGCTCTAACACAAAATATGGAACCTCATATCAAGTTCTTTCAAATTACTGACTGTGTTCAAAATCACAATTTACTGAAGCTTGATCTTAAAGAACAATAAAATTCAATGACAACTAATAAATTCAAGGCAACTGACTTTACGCACTGATAACTGTGCGTAAAATCTTCACTGAGCGTGAAGTTATGTTTTACGAACTGTTCATACATTTTTGAAAAAAACAGTATTATTCTTCAAATTTATCATTTGATGTATGATACATTTTCGTAAAGAGCTTTTTTGTACTCGCATGCATTGTTGAAGTCGGCTTCGACTCATTCAACAAATTTCACGCTCATATGAAAAATCCTACTTTACGAACTTGTTTCATAAATGACTATTTTCGGCGTCGGTGCGTAAACTAAGGTTTTACTAAGGTTTTACGCACTGTTTACAGTGTGAAAAGTGCGCAGAATCCGACATTCTCTTCAACAAACTTTGGAAACAACCATTTTTTGAAGTATAAAATCAACAAAACCATAGAGTAATGATGTTTGCTATGGAACTCAGCCAACTTAAAACATTGCAGAATTTTGACCTTGTTAGGAGAGACCCAAGAAAAAATCACAGTGAACGAGAAATTCGTAAGCAAAGATGACAAAATAAAATCAAATCGCAGTGTATTTCTTTTGAGACAAAATACATTATATAAGAAAGAGTCAGTCGTATGTGGATGCTTCTGCATGAAATGAAAAAATATGGATGAGTAAACATGAAAAAAAAATCCTGCACAAACTGTTTTGCACATGGCGTGTGCAAAGTATACCGCTTTCGAATCGAAATTTCTGTGCGCAAAAACTCATATTCTTATGCAGTCGTGTAAAAAAAATTCTTTAAAATACTGTACCGAAAAGACGTCAAAGTTGACAAAACCCAGTATATTTCAATTCATAAAAAAATGGGGATAGTGACATTTGTAGCAGGTCCTTGAAAAGGGAATATCTATATTTAAAATAATATCACCTAGTTAAAATTATGATAAAAAAAGACAGTACATATTTAAAAAGACAATAAAAAATCCAGTCTGATTGAAATAATTGAGACACTATACTAAGCACAAGTCAATCTACAATAAAAATTCTAGTTGAAAAAGAAAAACAAAGAAGATAAAATACATTTACTTAGATATACTATAGATTTAAGGCATTTTGGCCCAGGTGGTTGAGAGTTTTTCACCAGTCCTCGATCTTGTAGTCGTAGATGAGAAACTCATTTTCCGAGTGAAAACAGTACTTTAACAAAAAAGATTTAACTTTATTTTTGAACATGTGGAAATTCAGCTTTCTTATTGCTTCTGGTAGCTTGTTATATGAGTGAATATTTAAAGAGTTTTTTTGAGATATTCAGAGCCTGTATCTAGGAGTTCTCAGTAAATTTCCTGATTTCGTATGATGTAAATCCGAATGAAAAGCAAAATCCGCTCTATTTTTATGTATTTCAAGGAGAGAGTAGTACATACAAGCACATAGAAATGGCATGATTTGAAGTTGAAAGAAGAGGGCACGACAATGATCCCTGTAACCCGCTCCTGCTAAGATACGAATGATACTTTTTTGCAAAATGAAAATTTCATTTGAGTGGTTCGAATTTTCCCACTAAATAATTCCATAGGTCGAATGACTATGGAAAAGTCCAAAGTAGCTGGACCTGAGGGTATCAATACCAACTAGGTTCTTTAGTCTACGAATCATAAAAGTAGCACTAGCTAATTTATTCGCCACTTTCTCTACATGACACTTCCAGTTGAGTCTATCGTCAATATATATGCCAAGCAACTTGACATTATACCCATATGATATATTTTCATTGGCAGATATAATGAAATTCTGTGTTTTCTCCGAATTCAGCAAAAGCTTGTTGTTGGTGAGGTGGCAGAGCGTTAAAAACGATTGTTGCCCCAATTCTAAGCCTTCAACTACAGTAGAGATAACATTTGAAATTGCTTTAGTTGTTTTGAACTATTCATCCTGAAACCAAATTGACTAGGACACAGCAGAGAGTTTGCTTCCAGATATGAAATTAATCTTTTTTTAACTAGATATTCTATGACTTTAGCTATAACAGGAATTATAGATATCGAACGAAATATTTCTACCTTTTGAGGATAACCTTTTTTTAAAGTAAAGGGAAAATACCTTGACGGAAACATTCGAACTAAGATAGCAGCAGTGAAACGGTTTTTCCCGCTAGTCAACACTTCTACAATCCTATTCATCAACAACCTTCAAGCGATCTTTCTAACTTTATTTTCAGTAACCTTAAATTTTTAATAAATACAGGCCCTTTTTACCAGAGGTATAGCCACTAGCGCTTGGCTGAAATGTCTAGTCAGAACAGTTAGTTATCCGACGTTGTAAATACATCTTCTTCCACGAAGCTCAGTACAAGTTCATCCCGCCTCGGCAGCGATACTCATAGACCGGGCGATGGTGACAGATTTTGAGACACAATTTTACTCAGTATGCCTTTTGGAGGACAGTATTGTCTGTATTTCCTCATGATAATAAGGCAGGAATAAAAGAGTCGTCCTGGGTTCTTCCTGAAAAAAATTATTAATCATTTGTTCGAAAAATATGTGTTTCGCTACGATTTTAATCAGGCTGCTATGTGTTATGTAGTGAAATAACGAAAATAAAATACTCAGAAAACCATTGGCATATCGTTAGGGCGGGTCCGAAGGGTTGGTATGGTCACGTGAATTTGTGTGAGAATAAGGAAATTTTCCGTGTTTTTAAACAGGCTGCCACTGATAAATATACAAGTTATTGTTCTGAAACTGCTTAAAAAAAAGATGGCATACTGAATGCGTATGCCTAAGTACTGTAAACTCTGCATAAATTTTGAACAGGTATGGAATAACATTCCGTGATTTTAATCAGCACAAAATTTGTTGTAATATAAAGTTTGTCTCCTGAATTGTAGATATGTAACATGGCATACGAGTTGTGCGGGTTCGTCATACTAAAAAATTGAAATGAAGTTGCAAAATAGATTTAAAAAATTCCATGTTTTTAAGCAGTATGCCTGTCTGTTTTCATTATAGCCATGGTATATGGAGATAAAATAAGAAATGGCATACAAGTTGTGCGAGTTTTCTATATAAAAAATTGTAAAAAAATTTGCAAAATTATGAAAAAAAAACATGTGTTTTTAATCAGTATGCCTCTTGGTTTATGAAAAAAGTTAGTGATTCACTTCGTTAAAATAAAAATGACATACAAGTAGCCCGGGTTTATCACACTAAAAAATGCAATAAAACTTTCTTACTATTTCGGTTTTCCGACATTGCCATGTTGGTCCCCTATCACAGGACCGTTATATGTGGCTTCTTTTTCATTCGTATATTTTTGTACAGTATAGTTTGTCTACGACTTAGTTTTTGAATTAAATTGAACGTAATCTGTTTTTTTTTTCTGAACAGCTTTTATCATAAACTCATATGCCGCCACGAGTTTGAACGTTGCGAGTGCTCTAAAGGCACTTCTTCACCACGTGCATCATACGCTATTTTTATTATGCCTCAATCGTGACTTCAGAAATAATGCTGGAACTGAATTTTCCTACGACCACATGAGAAAGTAAAGCATATCGCACTGTACAGTCTCACAGAAAGTATTTTCCGCACTCCTGCGAAAATGCTGTCAAATGCATAATTTGTTTAGATGTACCGCGGTAAAGCTGACAAATATTAATTCCTATTCAGATTTACCAAAGGAACATATTTATTTGAGGAAAAACTATTTGAAATGTGATATTTTTTTTCTAAAAAAAGTTGATCTCACTTGTAATCATCTATCCCACGTACCTACTACGGATACAATAAATAAAAATAATTGAAATGTTTTTCCTATAAATTCATAATTCTGAAAACGATACTTTATTGAAGAAACAAACTTCTGCTCCAGTCTCAGCTTCTCCCGGTAATGGATAGGAAGGAATGAGAGGGAAGGACTGCAAGTTTCATCTTTCGAGACCTGCACAATGCTTAGATAGTGCCAAGGGTCCCCGTGAGAGCAACTCCGTCGTGGATCGAAAACGTCGTACTTCAATAGAATAAAAAGCCCCCTATACACGCTCAGGCGGCCTGTCAGTTTCGCCTGTGCAGTTGCGGTCTGTGCAGGCGGACCGGAGCATGTGTATGCTAATCAGACCGCCTGCACAGGCCGCCTCACTGGCCTGAACGAATTCTGTCGCTGCTTGAATTTGACCTGCACAGACTTGACGGAACTGAGCGTGTGGATGGACAACAGGGGGCGATATTCTCAGTGTACCGTCAACGGCGAATGAGAACGTACCCCTCTCAAAATAAAATACGTTTGAAATAAATAATTATGGAAGGAAAACAGTTTCTAGAAGAATTTATAGAACTCTATAAACAAAATCCATGTCTATGGAAAGTAAAATCTAAAGAATATTGTAATAAAAATATGAAGAATACTGCTTACGAAAAACTAGTGGAAAAATTGAGGGAAATTGACCCAAATGCAAGTAAAGAGACAGTTATTAAAAAAATTAATAACTTACGAAGTTCATTTAGAAAAGAATTAAAAAAAGTGAAAGAAAGCTCGAAATCAGGGGCTGGGGAAGAGGACATTTATAAACCACATTTGTGGTACTTTGATTTACTGATATTCCTAACGGATCAAGAAACACCAAGGGAAACAATATCCAATGTGGGAGAGGAGGATAAATCAGAGGTAAGTACTATGCTGAAATCTCAATTTTTACCGACTTCAAAAAAAGGAAGGTTCTCTATTCGACTCGCATGGGCGTAGTTAGGATATTTTCCTAAGGTGGGGGGGGCAAATGGTCGGTTAATCACTAACTTCATGGGAAAGAACATAAATTATGTTATTTTATTAAATTTAATCTGACAATAAGTAAGTTCAAACAAAGCAAAAAAGCAACAATATAGGTAAATTGTAACTTCATTAAATTTCAACTTATCATTTCATCTTGCCATTCAACTGCCCCCTCATTGTTGAAGTATGTCAAGAAAGTTTCTCTTGCCTGTTTTGCATCGCTTGATACATTCCTATTGTGACCATTCTGCAAACCCAGCAAGCTGTTTGAAGTATCATCTTCTATGTCTGATATATAGCTTTGTCCACAATGTCTTCTTAAGAAATTGTGCAATACGCAACAGCTCAACACAACAATATCTATGTTATGTAATTGTAAATTTATGGCTCCTTGAAAGATTCTAAACCGTGCTGCTAAAATGCCAAATACATTTTCAATAATCCTTCGAGCTCGCGAAAGTCTGTAATTATAAATCTTGCGTTCTCTTGTCAATTCTCGTTGGTTGAATGGTTTCAAAAAATCTGGACGTAACGTGAATGCTTCATCGCCAATGAAGACGTACAGCAGTTTTTCGTTGCTTATGGAGGTATGTTCTTCTTTAGGCAGGTTCAATGCATTATTTTTCAGTTTACGATAAAAACTCGTATTTTCCAACACTCCTCCGTCAGAGACTCTACCATTTGTTTCAAAATCGCACATAATGAATTCATAATTGGCATTTGCTATTGCCATCAATACCATGCTATGTCTTCCTTTATAGTTGAAAAAGTAGGAACCACTTCCTTTGGGAGGGATGATCTCCACATGTTTGCCGTCAACTGCTCCCAAACAATGGGGAAAATTCCATCTCTTTTCAAACCCGGTAGCAATTGCCCTCCAATCCGCTTCAGAGTCGGGAAACTGAAAAAAATACATTAATTGTTGAGATTTCAGTCGCTAGTCAACGCGGTAGAAATTGAATTTCATGTAGGTATAGTCTTTCCATTCTCAATTGAAAAATTTTCAACGAAAAAACAGTGCAGAATTAATTGTATCTTCATAATGTAGCTGAGTTGGAGTTGCGAAAAGTAAACGTCAAAGTTTTGTAACGGCACAATTGATTTTTTTCCTACTTTCTTCATATTCCAAGAATCTGATTATGAAATAATTTCAGGACACCTGCACAACTGTAGCCTCGCCATCAACGATTTCGTTAGATGAACCGGAGATTTCAACGGAGGCACTTACCACCCGCTCAACAATCCCCAAAAGTAAGAAGAAAAAGGTTGAATCATCAACAGAGAATGTTCTTGCAGCAGTGAGCGAAAGGTTGGTTAAGTCAAGGCCTGAAGACGAGTACGACATTATAGGGAAAAATGTTGCAGAAAAACTGCGTCGGATAGACCATACACAAAAAATTTTTGCCGAAAAGATAATTAATGATGTCCTTTTTGAAGCCCAGCTGGGAAACCTTAATAGAAGTTGTCGACTGTTGACTGCATCTCAGGACTGGAATCTAACTGCCCCCCAAAAAGAAGGTCAATTGTCAACATGGCGTACAAGTTCTTCCTGTCCACAACAAGAGGTGACTGCAGAAAACGAATATGCGTCAACGTGGTCGCAAAGCAGCCAAAATGCAGCAACGACATATTTTTCAAATTTTGATCCTAGTTTACAATAATTGTGTCTCATTCCGTGAGGTGTCTCTTACCAAAGAATTTTGTTTTATTTATTTAGTTTATAGAAATACGTTTTTTTTTTCAATTACGACTTATGCCTAGTTTTTACATATTTACAAAATACGATGCAGTGTTAAGTTTGTAATACTTATAAGTTTAATAAAGTCTTTACTTACCTTTAAAAATTCATTTTTCAAAACTGTGGTTAATGCATTACAAGTTTCAGGAATTATATGGCACATAGCTTGTGGCGATATTATGGTGGAATATTTCAGATCTTCATAGCTTCTGCCTGTAGCTATAAATCTCAAAGTTGCTGTGAGACGCTCGTGACAGGTTATTGCCCTTCGCATCACTGTGTCTCTTCTTTCGATTAAGGGTGAAATTTTGGTTAATAATAATAGATATGTTTCTTCATCCATGCGTAAATAATTGAACCAGTCTTGTTTTTCAAACTTCAATTCGGTAAGAAGGTTTACGTGAGACAAATTTTTTCTTTTCAACAACCATTGCTTGGTCCAAATCTTCCTGTTTTTGGTTTTACTCTTTTCCTTAATCAAGCTACATGCCACAGCAGCAGCACCTAATAATAGTAGTTCATCTGGAGAAATTGATGACATTGTCACTAATAATAATAAAATGCAGTTGATCACCGACATAAGCTCACTGTCGTGCTCGCACAACAATTCTCTTTGGTTGGACTGACAGAAAACTGCACAGTTTGGCCTGAACGTGTGGAGACTCAGGCTTGCACAGGCCGACCTGAACAGGCCGCGACTGCACAGGCAGAACTGACAGGCCGCCTGAGCGTGTATAGGGGGCTTAAAACAGCGGTAACGGAATTAGGTCCGCCTCCTGCATTGCCTATGCATGTGTTGTCATCTCATTCAGTACAAACAACTGGAACCTCATAGTTTGGGAAGCACGATGTTCCGGTGCTATCCCAGAAAAGTCTATAAGCAAATAAAACCGGAAGTACTGCGCATTGCAAATTCAACACTCTACCAACTGTGCATCTGCATCTGATCGCATATATTTCTTTGTAACACACGTGTATCTCATAAGTGAATATTTTATATTTCTAATATTTACTAAAAAAACTGTGTTTAATCATGATTTTGATCTAGTAGTTATTATTCGTAAAGAAAATATTTTGCATTTAATAATAATTATCTAACATAAAGTTAGTTCTGTTAGTTCTGTATAGCCAAAATGATTTTAAAACTGTAAAATACGCACATTTTTCTGCGTCAAATTGTTGAAAAGGCCTATACAAGCCCCCAAATGATATATCTCAGTTTTGATAAATACGTGGAATACGTGGTGTTTTCTTATGACGTTAGAATAGGTGTTGTCCAATGATGAGAAACAATAATTACTCTATAATATGATTATGATTTAAATGTGTTTCGTTTCCAATAAATGAATTTTCATTAATACCTTTTTTATTCTTGGTTTTTATAAACCTTAGTCCTCATCAATCGAAGTGCGATTTGTTATTACACCTACATATACCATGATTATCATGAAACCGGAAGGGCATACAGCTTAAAATACAAAAAAAAATTATGTTTCTCTCACATCGGTTTCCTCTATATTTGCATCCTTTTTTAATATTTTCCGAACTCTTGGACTTTACATATTGGTATGTCATATGTTATTTCACCTACATATACCATGATTATAATAAAGACAGAAAGGTGTCATGCTTAAAAAGACAAAAATTGTCACGTTTCTCTTACACATTAGGTTATCTCTATTTTGAATCGCTTTTTTTTATATTTTTGACAAGCTTGGACCTTATCGATAGGTATGCCTTTTGTTATTCCAACTACATACACCATGTACATCATATAAACAGAAAGGCATACTGCTTAAAATGGCGGAAATTATTGTTTATATTTTGCAATTTTTTTTGCGTATGCCTGTAATTTTTACTCTCAAAAACCATATGCCAATTTCATATACATCTTACATTACCATAAACTTAATGAAAATGGAATGGCATACTGACCAAAATCACGGAATATTATTACATACCTGTTCAAAATTTTTGCAGAGTTAACAGTACTTAGGCATACGCATTCAGTATGCCATCTTTTTTAAAAGCAGTTTCAGACCAATAACTTGTATACTTATCAGTGGCAGCCTGTTTAAAAACACGGAAAATTTCCTTATTCTCATACAAATTCATGTGACTATACCAACCCTTCGGACCCGCCCTATAGGTATGCCAATGGTTTTCTGAGTATTTTATTTTCGTTATTTCATTACAAAACACATAACAGCCTGATTAAAATCGTAGCGAAACACATATTTTTCGAACAAATGATCAATAATTTTTTTTAGGAAGAACCCAGGACGACTCTTTTATTCCTGCCTTATTATCATGAGGAAATACAGACAAAACTGTCCTCCAAAAGGCATACTGAGTGAAATCGTGTCTCAAAATCTGTCACCATCCCCGGTCTATCAGTAACAGTAACACAATTGATACTTTCTATTATGTCGGGGCGTGGCGCAGTGGTTAGAGCGTCCAACTCTGAGTCGAAAGGTCCGGAGTTCGAACCCGGGTTGAGCTGAGATTTTTTAATTTAATTTAACCGATTCAATTATTAAAAATCTCGTGGCTTGAGTAGGGTGAGTCCTGCACGATTCACTGTTGCGTTCCAATTAACAGTGCTGCTCCTAAGGTGGCGTATGGAGTTAGTAACAAGGCCTATCCAGAACACATGGCTAATGACCATAGCAGTCGATGCCAAAACACCAAGGAAAAAAAAAATACTTTCTATTAATAATAACAGTAGTGTTCCGCTCTGTCACCAAAATAATAGTTACCCTCGAAAGTTTCAATGGGTCATATTATCACAAGCCGATATCTCCAGAAGACCAAGAAGTCCAGTTTGAACACAGCACAGTGGCGGTCGTACTGGTAGAGCTTCTCAAGAATAGGGTCTTGGGTTCTATTCCCAGTGTGGTCACAGGTCTCGTGAATGAGATCACACGTTGAAAGGTACGGTCCGCGTCTTTCCTATATCGCACAAGTCTATCAAATACTTCTGAGTGTTGCACGTAGGAGTGCAACATGTTGATGGAAATAACTATTTAACCAACAACAAAATTTAGCAATAGTATAAACATTGATGTCAAACTTAAAAAGACAAGTGTTCTAACCAATGGTTTAAAAGAATCTACAAATCCCGCAGTGTATCCGTCACCCCAACACTTAAGAACGAAAATATTTGCATAATTCAATAATTCTTGGAATGATATCGATTCAAAAATTAATTTGAAACATAACTTGATGGGAATATTCCAAACGAAATATACTGGAAAATCCAGTTTCAATTTAGGAATGCTGATTCGGAACAACGTTCAAAACAAAATTTGCATCGACTAGAGTACGTATGTTCACAAGTTTTAACAAGATTCAACTTGACCGAATGTAATTTTGTTTTCAGTTATATACAACGGTGAGATCATATATTAAATCAAGAAATCAAATGGGTTGTGTTGAAAAAAGCAAATTACTGACATTCCGCCCATTCTATTGAAATAATGATGGTTAATTTTATTTTTTCCTCACTAGTTATATCCTCCGGAGCCCAGACACATCCAGAGGGAGCCCATGGCGTAAGTTACTATTAGGTCTGAGAATCATGTGCACTGAGTAGAAGAAGTGAACCAATGATGGCGGCCTTCTGCACTCGTCCGGCTAAGATTTCTGTCGTACTACGGCAAGCCAGTATAATTTTCAGGTTCGAGAGCTGGGTGTCTATCATTCCACCAAGTAACCCTATGATCAGAACCATAATGTTAATGTAATGGTTTGAGTACAATCTGCGGAGTTCACACGCAGAGAAAAGAAAGGTAGAAATTACTAGAATCGTCAAGGATCTAACCACGAAAAACGAATATGGACAAACTTTGATCGTGGTGAGATGTACTCTTGAAAAACGTTGAGACAACCCTGAGAAAGTAATGCTAAGTAATGCAGTGATATTGATTGCGAAAAACAAAAATCGATCAACGGAGCATCGTGGTTATATTTACCACGACTACGTAATATCGAATAACCACCCGCTGACTATTTTTTACTATAATTTGTTAGTGTATCTGGAACAGGCACCCCCACCTATTCAACTGTTAGATTTGAACTAAGAATGTTTCACTAAAGTTCGCGGTATATGTTTATTTTATCTGGAATATCACCTGTAGAGTATTTTTTACCACGACTAGCTAGTAAACTGATTATCGAACAGTTTACCACACTCTCGCCCATGATATTATAACCCAGTTCAGTATAAAATACCGTATCAAAATATACCATTTGCTATTTTTCATATTAGTTTTAGTCTTGTTTCAAACCACGAGTATGGCAAAATTTATATTTTCCCCTCAAAATTCGTAATTATTATTGCCATACTCGTGGTTTGAAACAAGACTAAAACTAATATGGAAAATAGCAAATGGTACATTTTGATATGGTATTGTATACTGAGATGGGTTATAATATCTTGGGATTAAACAACGTAAAAAATACCAACAGCTAATATTTATCATTTATTCAACAATAATCAGAATAAACAAGACACAAATTTTTGTAAAAATTGTACTCGAACTTGTCTCATATAGGTAGGCAAATAATAATAATAATAACAATAATATAAATGGAATCACAATTTAAAAAACAGCTTATCCACAACATAACGTATTTGTCCAGTTCAAACATCATCTCCCTCGAAAACAAAAGATTGATTGTGCACAATCAATATTGGTATCGATTGCAAGGCTGATTTCTTTGTTTCATATTTGTTTCATTTATAGAGCAAATTGGGCTGTATATCTGGAACAGTCTGAAAATAAAAATCCAACCATCCAATCCAATCCAATAATATGATAATATGATGATAATATGGTCAAGAAATTAGGAAAAAACTTAGACGCTAGGAGTTTTCTTGAAAAAACCTTTCATTTCAAAATGTTTTCATATACTCACATGGTTACTTACTTATATTTTCTATTATTCTAAGTTTACCGTAAAATATAAGAACCTCACTTATATTTACCTTAACAAAAATAATAAGTCTCTAGCTCTGATAGCCTGTAGATATAGGGATTCCTCATTTTCTCTGTGGATATAGACAGTAAAAGGGAGGCTATTTTTCATTACTGGCTGATTCCCTGAAATCTGGGAGACGCTATTAGACTTGATTTGTTTTATATTGGTAGACATCAAAATATCTAACAGCTCATTTCTCTTCAAGAGTCTGTTCAGGTAAAGACTCTTACATGTTGTTACAACTTTCTCCTAACATCTTCTGAAGGTGTTATTCAAACTAAAAAAAAAAAGTTCAGACTTTGACCAAAAATGGATTGGCATAGCTTTTCACCAAACTATATTAATTTAGCTGATGTTCAAATGCAGGAAAGCTTTCAATTATATATTGATTGGGCTTTTCTCTGGAGGCTGGAGTCAACCACGCTGTATCTTCCTGTTAACTTGCGGATAGTTCAGTAGTGAATTATTCTAGAAGGTTATTAGACTAAATAAATATCCAATTTGTTGTCCATAAACGTATAAGGACCAGATAAAAAATAAATGGTCATATCTTAAAGAAACGCTCCACGTTCTGTTTCAGATCAGGTACAGTCTGGAAGGAAAGTTTTCATTGAAATTTTCGATAATCATTGAAAATCGAATTATTTGTTATTGAAAGGTGTACTTACCCATCTGATCTCATTTGAATTATTTCATGAGTCCATCATTATGAGTTCATCATATTTTTTCTCTTATTACTGTAATAAGTGTAACGATCGTATAACGTTCCTCTCTTGTAATTTTTTATATGATGGATTGAAACAATTTTCCTTTATTGAAGGAATGCTTTCACGACTCCATTTGTCTAATTCGAATTCGTCTCTTGTTTTTCTGAAAAATTCATTGTCATTTATGGTTTATATCAGCAGCTACATGATTATATCTTTGATATCTGTTCTTATACAGGGGTACAGCTGTAGAGATAGCAGATAATTATACTCTGAATTGAATGTAAAGTGAAAAGGTATACGTGGCATTTTCATTTGAAATAAATACAGTCACTCTGATTGATAAATCTAGATTCTGTGTTTGTCTAATTTATTAAAATTTGTGAATTGTTTCCTGAATAGTGTCTGTTTTTTTTCAATATTAGAATAGTTTTTGTACTTTGCGTTTCTTTCTGTGAATTATTTATCATTTTCTCGAATATTCGGACAGAAATTATGCTTAATCTTCTACCAATATAATACCTGATAATTTTCTCTGATTTTAGTTATTTCTTTTCTTCACAAAATCAGTACAAAATAGAATACCACGACAGGAACAGTACAAACAACAATCTTATCATATAGCACGACCCGTGGTAATTTGAGAAAGACGCGGAATCAATACCACTACAGGAGCAGTAAAAACAACGTCATCATATAATATACCACGACTCCTAGTGATGTGATGAGGTCGTTTCACTGAATTGTTTAGTTCTATCATTCAAGAAATATTATTCGTATCAATGATGAGAAAAGTAAACTAGTTATATACCTTCAAGTAACGGAAGCAAATGAATTCCAACTGTCTTCGTAATTCTGTGGATTTGTTTTTCTGTGGTTGTTTATTCTTCAGAGATACTATTCTTCGATGATTCAGTGGTAACATATCGACCCCTCTCTTCCGCCACCCTGATGACCGGCATACTGAAACAGGAACACAAATTTGTAGATTCAAGACTTTTACCAAACTTTTATCTCACTTTTTCTTATTGTTCAGCTTATGGAAGTATAGCCAGATTTGATTCACGTATAGTAATGATTGCAAATTTTCTTCAACACTCACCTATGCTTATGTATTGAGCCCATGACGTTCAATTATTGACTTCGGTCCATTGAACGTAGAGAAGCGACAAAAACAAATTGTATTTGAATGCGTTCTCTGAAATGTCAAAACCGTATAGAATTGTAGAATTCATATTCAGAAATTCTGTTGACTCGAACCTCACCTTCAAGAATAGTAATAAATTTCACTGCTCACTCACGATAATAATACACTCAGACCTCTCGATTCAGACGTTAGCTCCTAGAAAAATTAAACTTTAATGAATCTTCAGAGGTGTACGACCGGTGTCTCGTCTATATAAATTCCTCTGTCTCCGACTGCAGCCTACTTGACCTGAGAAATGGATAAGTCAAGGTCTTCCGTATTCTTGGAGAAGACTTCATGCATTCGCTCATCCTTATGTAGCTGTTGGAGAACCTCAGTCTCTACAGCTTTGATGTAAGCTTTCTGCTGAACGGGTCCCAACTGTTTAGTGTCAAATACGAGACCAAGTTCATCGGCTGCACGGGCTGCTGCCTTGAAAAGAAATGCTCCATTTCCTGCTTTTTCATGGTCGCTGACCATGCAGAGAAGGGGATTTAAACTCCTGATGTCTTTACAGGCTCCATCCAGTACCATTCTGTTATGTAGACATTCCAATCTCAGAATTCCACGGTCTTCCTGTTGTCTGGGAAAGTTTAACCGTGCAAAGGACGATTTAATATTACTACCATTATTAAATGAAACTGTATGTATCATTTTACCAAAATTTTATTCAGTGTACGTCTATTGAATCCAAAAATCGCCATCAGTTGGACTCTCGGACGTTCATGATGAATAAAAGCCAATATGCATCGTCTTTTACTAGATAGTCATAAATTGATCAGGCTTAAGATAAAGCACCTACCGGTTTTTCCAAATGAATATCGAGTACTGTGTAGGGTAGCGGACATAAATTGAGAGAAATGTAAATCAATACAGCCAATAAAAAACCTTCATCAGTAGCGGAATGAGTATGGACAGGAGGCCATAAAGGCTGTGATTTAATTGAGCAAAATTAAGGTTCACCTACAGTGGCGCAGAGGTAAATGGACAAGGTAAGGTTTTCCAGAGAGGACAGAAAAGAGAGTAGTTGAATTCTGAGGCACCGTTCCCATAATAAGGAATAATTAATGTGAATACATTTCTGTCAGAAGAAGTGTTTGATACTCGATTGTGGAATTATTTTTTATTTTCGAATGCGTAGTAGGTAAAGAAAGATGAATATAGTTTTTTTTCTTTGGTGTTTTGGCATCGATTGTTATGGTCATTAGCCAGGTGTTCTGGATAGGCCTTGTTACCTTTCGCCACCTTAGGAGCAGCACTGTTAATTGAAACGAAACAGTGAATCGTGCAGGACTCACCCCATATAGTTATTATCCTTCCTTAAAATTAAATTGATTGTGTTGAACTCGTCACATTACATGAAGTTGACTCTAGGTCAGGCCCCACAAATCATTCTGTGGGCCGCGTTACTAGAAGTTACTACCAAAGATTTAAGATTGGTCATTTTGGTTTTAGTTGTATTCATTTTTGTCACAAATATTTTTCAAACATATTAAAACTAGTTATAAGACAGTGTACAGATAGTCAACGTAAATTTATTTTGAATAATGATTTAAATAAATTCATTTATAAATACCTCTGTTCGCATAATTTTAATAATCACAGAGGTAAAATAATAGTTATCATAGTTAATGGCATTTACCTTACGTTTTTGAACCACAAATTTGTGCTCGAAATGGTGGTACTTTTTTCATTTTGTCTTTCCTTCGCGGATCCCCTAGACCCGCGGGCCCCGTTGCCGTAGCCATGTGGGGGCCCTGCTCTAGGAATAAAAAAATTCACTGTAACGTATAAAAAAAAGTCAGTCGAACATATCATCAAGTCTTTCGTAAACGAATATAATATCACAGATTTTTTTAAAATCGTTATTGGCAATTTAAGAAACACAAACTGCCAAAAACACCAAATCTACGTCAAAATCACATTCGACGCGCGTTCCGCAATAGTTTCACTAAAAGTGATGAATATCACTAATTTATAGAAATATTGTTTTGTATGATTTCGTTTTCTATCCTGTGAATTAGAAAGTTGATGTAGTTGAAAAATAAATATTTCAACGTGAAGTTCTATAATGAAAAAACTATTTATTTTCCCGTATTCAAATGGTTATGGACACACTCAGCGAATGGAAAGAATTTTGCAAGCCGAGTATACCAGGAAATATGGAACAAGGAAGCCAGAACTACCTAATCACGCTGAATTATATTCAGAGATCACTGTGAAATGACAATATTTTTTTAATGAAAAGTTAGTATTGAAAATTTTCTAAAAATGTGTTGGTACCTTTCAGTCCTATGAAATTATGCAGTAAACATCTTGGTTGACAATATAATATGTGAATATAACAGACTGTAGATTTCTTCTTTGTATTAGGGATTGTAGATATGATTTTCTTTCAGGTACAAGTATCTTATTACAGAAAGCATTTTTGTACTTCTTGTATCATATCTTTATGACTATTAGTCTGGAGCGACCAAATTATTGATACTCTATGTCTGGTCTAACTAGGGCATAATTGGATAGTAGTATACAAGTGCTTTTCTTTGTATTTGTAATAACGAATTAAACTACTTTGAAAGCTCTGGTTACAATGTAGTTGTAGTGTGTATTGAATTTCAAATCAGTCTGGACATTTATAACAAAGTCTCTAATTTTACTATTTATACTCTATAGGAAATATTCGTCGGGTTTTAAGTATATACCAAACATTTTTTGGATATTTTGTGTTATTTTATTTTTTGATATCATTATGTATGATATCAATTGTAGAAATAGTTTTAATACATTTGAAATTGCCTGCGTATATAAGACAGGAAGAGTCTTGAATACAGTCGGGCAGATCATTTATGAATAATGTGAAAACCAGTGGTCCCAGGTTGCTGCCTTGGGGCGCACCCGAGGTAGCAACAACGCTTTCTGAATATGAATCTCCAAATTTGAACAGTTGTGGAATTGAAGTGAGATAAGATTTCATTAAATTGTATGAGTTTTCTGATACTATATATTTGTTGAGCTTATTCAAAAGTTGTCAAATGCTTTGGCACAGACTGTGAATATTGTATCCATCAGTTTTTTGTCATCTATTGCCTGTGAGGCATAGTGCGTGAACACGCATAGATTCGTCACAATTGACAAAGTTCCCATAATCAATTCAGTTTAAAGACAAAAATTTTAGTGTAAAATAAATAAAAAAAATATGTTGTTGTCATCGGCGGAAGTGACAAAGTTTCGGCGAGACTTATGACATATCACTGAACCAAAAAGTTACGAAAAAATCATTGAATCAAAAACTAGTGTACGTATTAAAACTTGTCTAAAGTAAAATCTCGTTGATTAAACGTATATCACTCCATGAACCTATGTTTGGGATCACCAATTTGTTATGCTGCTGAATGAATTCGTTATTTCAATGATTTGTTACACAGATATGATATATTTCATACATTGTGATTATGAACATATTTATTGATTCTATGGAGTAACTTACAATAATCAATGGTACGTAGATCTAGTGAATCAGTTCATAGATTCAATAAAAGTAAATTGTACATTGATTTCATGATATTTGTTGATTGTTTCAATTAATGTGTTTGTTGGTCAATGAATATTCTTACTTCGTTCCAATGTATTGAGTATATTTCAATAATAGTAATAATAATATTACATTTTATTGTTCAAGAGTGCGTTAACATGTACAGTTTATAACTATGTAGAACAGTAAAGCAAGTACAAGAAAAGTGACATTTTCCAGATCAATATTTTTTATTAAAATCACTCAAAAAAGAAATCGAAATACAATTCGTCCTACAAAATAATGAAATTTATACATAAGTTATCTATGTATAACTCTATTATTTCAAAGCACTCATAGTATTACTACTGACACTCTGTACAAGTGATATTCTGTTTAATAGGCCGTGGTGGCCGTGCTGGTAGAGCGTTCGCCTTTGGAGCGAAGGGTCGAGGGTTCAAATCCCCGAATGGTCACCGGTCTCGTGCATGGCATCACACGTTAAAAGGTCAGGGCTGCGTCTTCCCTAGCTCACACAAGTCTCTCGAAGACGGTTAACGGAAGTAACAATTTTTACATTTTTTTAAAATACTACAAAATACATTTGATTGGAAACATTTATTGAATCAACACTTCTACAGGGCGGGATTAGCGCAGTGGTTAAGCGCTCGCCTGGTAACCGAGAGGTTGCAGGTTCGATTCCCAGACGGTGCGATCTTTTTTCAGATGTGAACGTCTGAATGATTGAGGCTCGTGTCGGCTGGGAATAAACCTCCACGATTCACTGTTGCGTTAAAAATTAACAGTGCTGCTCCTAAAGGGGCGTATGGAGTTAGCAACAAGGCCTATCCAGAACACATGGCTAATGACCATAGCAGTCGATGCCAAAACACCAAGGAAAAAAAAAACAACATAAGCATGTTCGGAAAAATTGATATTTTTAAATATTTAACATGTTTGTATACTTAAAATTGAAAAAAAAATAAAAAGTGTGCTTCCTATGAGAAACTGTGAGCAACAGGAAAGGAATATTTAATGGACAGTTGTTTTCACCGTACTGATGAGAGCCTTAAGCTATGTCCACGGTTGCATTTTTACTAGAGGGCGTGTCCATTAAATATTTATTTCCTGTTGCTCACAGTTTCCTCTCGAAAGCATAGCTTTTTCTGACTTATAATCATGGACCCGGATGTCACGCTGGTAGCTATAGCTGCCTCCGTGGTGATGTCGGTTCTAGCCTCGTCAGCACGAGGTGTTCTGATCCACAAATGTGCGGTTGGCTTCCAATTGGTTAACTCCGCCTTTTTGTCGTTTCACCTGCGATCAAGTGTTGCACATCCTTACACTTGTTTTCACGGTACTGATGATAGCCTTGAGCTCGAAACACGTGTCTACAGTTGCATTTTTACTAGGGCGTGTTCATAGAATATTCCTCAAAATTAAATATACGTACATTAAATTTATGTCTGATACTTAAGATCTTACAGTATCAGTCTGACAATTGTCCTGACTTTCTTTCAGTACTTCGGATAAAATTTTCGGAAAAGAAAATCTGCCTTTCATTTTCAAGAATTAATGATGAACGTCCAGAACAATTCTGATTTTGTAATTTTGCAACTCTTTTGCAATTTTTCTCAAAAAAATCATCAGAATTGTTTATATTTTTTACAATCTTGCCAACCTTGTACGAGGACGCACATTTTTATAGTTTATGTAAGTAATGCAGAAGCAACTTAAATCAAACCTAATATCCATTTTTTGATGTGTTTGTTTAGTTTCCAGTAAAGTGTCCCAATTCGCATGTCTATACTCATTCTCGATATCAAGTATCGTGTTTGGATTCACTCCGATCTTTTCTTTTTGATACACACTCGTATCGGTTACACAGTCGTTTTTTTGCGATCAATGATACCTCGAGCGATACACTTCTCAGGGTCCTCGATGTTTTAGACTGTGGTCAAGTGTGCTGTGATCAAGTGATGAGTGGTTTGAAATTCGATGCGAAAATCTTGGTTACAATATGTTATTCAATCGCTAGTCTCGCTGAGTTCATTCACTGGGTGATGGGTTATACAGTGATCGGCTGATTTTTGGATTCATGGAATAAAAAATCAAATTATTCGTAAAATTGAGTGAATGATAGGAATGAATGAATCTTTTTAAATTCGACCACTCGATTCGATTTTTGTGTATGACTACTATGAACAGTCCTTCTTGTCCCTCCAAGACTTCCAGTGTCTTGAGGTCAGAGCTGATTTTGTGGTCATGAGCCCTATGCTACAAAGCAATTTTTCAAATCAGTACTTATAGGTCTATTCTCTAAAAAGTCGTTATTTAACGAGACGTTAATTAACACATATAAATTCATGTTTTGTGACTGAATGATGGATAAAAACAAAATTTTTAAACTGCCTTTTTCAGTTATTTGACTATTTTATGGAAACTTGAATCAATTATGGAAATGGTGAATATAACGGAATTGTGAAAAAAAATAGTGAATCTATTATAAAGGCAACAATTTTCCGTATATTTGGATAAATTGAAAGAAAAAAAACTAGTGTTTTCGTACAAATAAGTATGAACCAAGTAAACCAGAAATTCTCAAAGAAACTTGGCACCTCCTAACAGCCAAACTGAACTGCTCTGTTGGGAATTTTAATTAAATAGAGGCCAAATAAAAACCCAATATTTCTGATACGCCTGAATACAACTGCTGCCTACAGAAGACTGGGACATGATACACGATTTATATTTTGCCATAGACTTCTGGTGCTTGCCATGAGCAAAAAATGCAATGCTAAAAGAAAACTGTGTAATTGGTTATTGAATGGAAATTTAGTATTTTTTGTTTACTTGTATAACTGAAGGTATCCTCGAATTCCTGAGGGACATTGCAGAGTGATCGCTCATTTCGTTAAATAACTCCCACGCCAGTTCTCTGCTAGATCTAAAATCTTTCGGAAATTTTTCTTCAGCAGTCTTGAGAGGGTTGCTGATATTCCTCAGCTATCTATTGAATTTCCGATTCAACTCTCTATGGAACAACAGATACGTGATCCGATTAACCTTCTTAAATCATCATAACACCTTCTTCGCAGTTCTTCTAGGATTACAAACATTACGTCCCGCTCGAACTGATCCATTTCTATTGGATTACTATTTAAATTTTGCAAAGGACGAGTGGGAATAATTTTTTTGTTGAACACGTCTATTATCGTTCACAGTTATGACATCCAAATAGGTGTCGTCTGCTCAGCGATGTTTTGGCAACGCTATATCGTTAGATAACGATGAAGAAACAGAGTGAATACGATTCTGTGATTTTATCGTTATTTAATGGCTTATCGCTTGGTTACGACTGCTAACGATATCGTTAAAAGATAGTGAATAGACCTGTTTAGTGCTTAGTGCTCTAAGGCCCTATTTCACAATGCCTATTCACCAAATGGTTAGGATTTGACTATGGGTTAAGTTAAAAAGTGTTTCGCAGTTGTTGGTTAGGAATTTAATTTGAGTTAACTATTAATAGGACAACTTTACTACAACACAGTTCGCTGTTAATAACTGAGTCAGTTTTTGACATACCTAATGATATATGATATCCCACGATAAGACAGTATAAAATTCTGACATGGATATGTATGATATCAACATATTTATTGAAGACGAGGAAGAGGTGCTCCGGCCAAAAACAAGTATAGACCACAAGCCCAGGCAAATTTTCAGGGGGTGATTTTATACACCACGAGTCATATAATAATGTTGAGGGACTGGTCGAGAAACAAAACTTCAGGCACTATGCCGTCAATTTTCCGCGGTACAGGTGAGTGCACGACTGAGTTGAAATGTCGAAAAAAATGGGTACTTTTTGATTACATTATACATGATGGCACTATTCTCGTTAAAGAGGCAATGAAAACAGAATGCTCCAAAACCCAGTGCCGTCAAAACATAGCGGTACCGGAAGTCAGAACTTTTTTCTGAAATCAGCGATTTTACCCCCCTCCCCAGTTAATCGAATACTTTACGGCGTTGATTCAGTTAACTTTGCCTTTCTTCAAAAAACTATAACACATCTATGCCATCAGAAAAGGGTGGTACATGGTCAGAAATCGCGAATCTAAACCCGATTTTTACTCCTTGTGGGATTTTGATTCGCGATTTCTGACCCCATGTACCACCCTTTTCTGACGGCATAGATGTATTGTATATAGTTTTTTAAAGAAAGGCAAAGTTAACTGAATCAACGCCGTCAAGTATTCGATTAACTTGGGAGGAGGGGTAAAATTGCCGATTAAAAAAAAATCTGACCTCTCTCTCTTTTTTTTAAATCTTTTTTCCCTGACTCTTTTTTTTTCTTGAACTCATTTCCTCTCTGGACTCATTTTTCCGGACTCTATTTTTCCTGTGCTCCTTTTTTCCTAGACTCACTCCACTACGTTTCTCCCGCGCCAGGCATTTTTGAATGACTCTTTGCAGGTCGGTGGATTGAACGGAGAGGTCCAATCGAATGGCCAGTGAGATCTCCAGATCTAACACGCCTAGACTTTTTTCTTTCGGTACATTTAAAATTTGTCGTATTCAATAGACAACCTAATTCAATAGATGATCTTCGACAACAAATTATTGCAAAATGCAGATCTATTCCAATAGAAGTGTTCCAAAATGTTAGAATGTAATTTGAAAATCGATTATACTATTGCTTACAACAGAATGCAATGCATTTAGAACATCTGATCAAATAAAATATCATTTTAACACAATACAATTTCGAATTTATGTTTTTGCTACACCCTTTATTGGATGGAATTTTTTTTTGTACAAGTGAATACTACTAAATGAGACCTTTCATTTGAGGTGTCACAAAAGAGGTAGTACCTTTTGACATTTTAAAGTTGGGGTGTGTCGCGCCTAAGGGGTGACTCACCTCTTCACAGAAATATAGTGGTTCTAGTTTCCCCTAACTCTTAAGCATTTGTGCCAAACGGTGTTTTAGATGTTTTCAAATTTACACCCTATATATGAGATTCAACAATACCGTTGTTTCAATATTTTAAAAAATTTTGGGCTATCTTCTTCTTTTTGACTTTCATTTTGAATCAACAATAGAATTGAAGGCATGAATCGTGATCGATGACATGGTTTTTTTTTCATGGCAGATTCCACACTCAATTTGTAACTTTTCTTAATTTAGGTTGGCCTTTTTTCTGTGTTTCAAATACTTCTAATACTCAGTTAGCCCTTTACTGCATACTTTTTTATTTTTTAATGAAAAAAATGTTTTTGTGCTTGTAATAGTGAATAATGTTGGGAAAAAATAAAAAAATCTTTTTTTAACCCTTTCAGTCCCAATTTGTTGCTTTAGTTAAAATAACTTAATTTTTTGATGTGCCAGTAAATAGATAACAGAGAATCAAAAAATAATTATTTATTTATTTTTTGAAGTTGGGGGGTCTTTAGGGGGCTCGGGATATATTTGTCCCAATGGGTTTGAAAGGTGGACATAGATATCCCACTGGTGATAATTATTCTAACAACGCAAAAATAGCTATGGAAAAACGGCTGGACCGGCATAATCGCTCTACTATTTTCGGGTGGGGATAATAGAAATAAGGTATATTACCAGTGGGACACAACGCGGGCTGAATTAATAGCGCAGAATTCCCTCTGGGCTTCTTTAAACATCTTCTGGGACATATATGACCCATTGGGACTGAAAGGGTTAAATTAAACAATTTAATTCCAGAATAATATATCGTTGTATATTTACATCATCAAGCACATGAACATATAAAATATAACCAAATATTGGGAATTACTATTGATGGAAACTTCGAAAAAAATCCTTTTTCTTGCTGATACGAAGGGATAAACCATGTTCTGGTACAAATAATTTGGGAATATCCAGTAAATTCAGGATATTCGGCATTAGTCAGGGGTATTTTAGTCTGGTAAAGGTAAGTTTATCGGGCTTTTTCTTGAATCAAAAAGAAAAGTTGTGTTACTTACGTAGTTTTATCGCCTGAACACGAATCTGAAAGAATTTCGTGGGGGTCTCTTATACTTTTGGAGTTATGACCTTTTGAATCTTGAAAATCGACCATTTTCAAACACCATTTTTTTGGTAAAAGATAGCACAAAATGCCTCCTTCTTTTTGTTTCCCTCGTGCAGACCAATTGAGCACAAATTTTTACCTAATATTGAACTTTTTCTTAGATAAGTATCAATTTTGATTAATACCCGTGCAAATAGCTGTGAGTACTTTGAGAAAGGGCTTTGTACTCCTAAAAAGTGCACGCGAGCACTTAATATCTGATCCCAAAAACTCCTACAGGCTAGTTTTGAATAGAATCGGACCATACATGACAAAACTTGCCTGAAAATTATATGGTTTGTCACCAGAATGATAAACACCTGCCGAATTTCAGATCGATTGGTTCATTGGACGACTAAATGTGGTTCAGAATTGAAGTGCAAGATTTGACCTACAGCTTGTCTCAGTTTTCATGGAAACACCCCCGTAGAATTGTGAAATATTCCTATAATCTTGTGAGAATTGCTAAAATATGAAATTAGTCGGCATTGTACTTTCAAACTACCTTGGTTTTTGCAAAAATAATGGTTATAATTTTATTTCGTATTGCTGGAGCTCTTCATTCACCTCCACCATCCCTCGTATAGTCAAAGAGATTTTCAAAGTTGTAAGTTTGGGTTTTGTATCCTGAAATTCAAGAGATACAGATTTTTTCATTTAGAATGCTACTTGTGCTAAATATTAAATTATTTTTATATTGATGCTTTCATTGATGAATATTCCAATCACTTCTATTTAGAAATATTTCAAGTGAGCATTATCACATCGTGGATAGCAACAATATCAATAACCAACCTGAAAGCCATTCAGAGACACTCAATTTCATTATTTTCCATATGTAATTAATAGTGTTTTCTGACAGGCTAGTCGGACAAAGATAAGGCTAGCTGGAACCAACTACTGTATATGAAAAGCAAACGAAAAAAAAAGTAAAACGAAAAGATTTAAACTAGTCCGATACCGGTGGTCCTCTGTCTCCCTCTTACTGGTGAAACGCTGCCTGAACAGCACTCTTCTACCTGATTGTTTGAGAGAGGTAATCATCTTGTATACCGCGGGGCTATATTTTACAGGTCTTATCTATTTATTGCATTAAGAGTGGACCAGGTGTAACTTGCGTTCCGGTCAAGATTGGAGGACGATTCGTCTTCAGCTGAGTGGCAGCAGTGTTATTATATAGAACTAATAAAGGTACCGGATTGGCTCACCAGCAATTAGTGAGTTTATTACAAGTGATTATCATATAGTTTAATCTCAAGTAATTTCAATGTTAATTGATTTTACGGCAGTTTTTCTCCGGATCTTCTCTGTCTTTCCAAAGCAGATTCTTCTGTTTTTTTCGATTTTCTGAACGTCACGGCCGATACCAGTTCATTAAGTATTCCCGCAAAGGACTGAGTGATATGGTAGCGGATTTTTTGGAACTTTATAGATTGATTTCTGTTTATTGGCTATCTTTGGAGTGGTAATGAGCATTGGCAAGGTTTCATTAAAATTTTATCGAAGGAGATAAGGCATAAGGATCGAGTGACTATGTCGAGTTCTTCAAAGCTTTTTTGGGGAAATGATATATTGAAACATTAAAAACAGGTATGCAAAATTTTTATCGTAAACGTGAAGTTCTCCCTGGAACAGCATTATCTAACAAAGGTGCATCCCTGGTTTACTACAGAAAGTAAAGCCAATATGAAAATCAAACAATATATTAGAGCAAAAGGAAAATATTTCTTCTTATCATATTGAACGTTTTTATTGAAAAAGTCACAAGTAAGATATCTCCGAAACCAAAAGAGATAATTAATGTCTGCAAACGCTTTCAGATTAATAGTAAAGAATTTATTTTTTGACATATAATTAATTCTACATTTGCTGTAGTTACAGATAACGTTGCAATGCTTAACACAATTTCAATGGCTGAAACGTTTGAATTCCAAAAATATCAGAGACTATTTGATTCTAGATATTCGACAAGAACATCAATGTCTGGAAAAAATAACACGACCTTCAGAACCATGATTGTTTATATAGAAGTAAGATAGCCAACCTTATGGATTGATATTGCATGCGACATGTAGATGGCGACAGTGATCTCACATCCAAGTCATGACGTTACTTGATTGAAACAATGACAAAGCATTAAAATCAGTTTTTTGGAGAAACCTGCATTAAAATGACGTCAAATATTCATGTTTGTAACTAATCACGCTAGATGACACTCGCGTTTGGGTCCAATACCTTTTCCACAGGCACTGACTAACTATCTTACCTCTATTTTTAAACAATGGTACCATGAATAAAGTCGCAAAACATTTTTTTTCAATTTTCTATCAGTGGGGGTTTTTTTAAAAAAATTCCAAAGAAATGCTTTTGTTTAAACACAATGAAAAAAGTCCTGGAATGGGCGTCATATGTACTTAACCAATCATTGACAGCGCTTCAAGACTGTGGGGGCCAAAAGCAGTTAGGACAAATACGGAGGACAACGTTGCCGACTTAATTGATTCACCAGTAAATGCCACACAATTGAATATCATAAAATAATTATGTAGTCAGTTTAATAATAAGTTATATAATAAGTTATTATTTAACTTTTTTTATTTATTTCTCTTGATACCTGCGATTATTATTATATGTCTATGCTTGCGATTGACTATCATTTTATTATCAGTTTATCTGACTTCTGTTTAACAGTTTCATATTGGTATTTTTCGATATTGTATTTTCGAATAACAATGACTGCGTATTTTGCTTCATCTTCAATACATATAAACAAATCAAACTAGAACTGATGCATATTTCTCTTCAATAAACACAGATTCATCTTGAACTTATAGCTGAACAAAAACAAGAAGCATCTGAAACTAAGCATCTAGACCAAGGTCCAAGATAGCATAGAAAAGTTTGAAGGTTTGAGGTTGAAGATTTGAAGGTTATAATGTATAATCGTCACAGCGTTGCTAAACATTTTGCTTCTCAATTTGGTGTATAGAACACAGATATTTTCTCATGAATGTTAATTAACATTAATTCAATATAAGTGTAACTTATCAAATTAACCAATAATATGTTAATAAGTATCGTTATTGTCGTTTTCAAACAAAAAGTTAAGAACAACGCTGAAATGAGCAATTAACAGCACATGTAACGTCATGTAACATCATCGAAATTTCAAGGTTTTTGAATTGCGTTTGTCGGAGTATTACAAGTAACTTGATAATATAAAAATTATGCATACATGTCAATTAATATCTTTATTTTAGTCATATGCTCATTCTAATCAGTTTGTGATCTTACCTGATTTCAGAAACCAGTTATGTATTGAGACATTTTGAAAATCTAAATTGAAAAAGTAGACTGTTACATAAATAACTGTTCTTGAATCAATAAAATGAACCTAAAAATCTATTCAAATACAAGCATTCATTTATAAACTATTGAAATGTAAAGAAAAAGAAAAAGTTTGTATTTTTTTAAAGCATTATGCTTAATTTCAAATGTAATGGCGTTTCGCGTTTTTCAGATTTTCTACACATTTTTTATTATTGTCTTTCATTCATGAAATAATATTTTTAAATTTTAGTTCAATAGTATATAAGTGAAAGATTATGTTAAAAAGTAGGTTTATTTTATTTTGTACTTTTTGGAATTATAATTTGTTAAAATATCTGTCTCAATAGGTGTGACAGGTGCCCTCCTAGCCATCCAGCTTCTCGTCACTTACTTAACCTAAATGGATGATACATTCATGCATGTCAAGCATCAGAAATTATTCGATAATTCGATGTGTTCCATTAATTATACAGTTTTTATTATTTTAGTTTCGCAAGTTTTCACTTTTTTTGAGAAATGGAGACCAAGCCTCCTGACTCACTTTTCGCCCTAATTTTCCACATCCAAAATCGTTGGAAATTTTCTTCTCTATCTAGCCTTCAGAGGGACATGAATGTAGATATTTTCGAAGTAAATTAAGGGACGGTCCGATGTACTCAGCTGATTTCGAGAAGAAAGGTGGGTCTAAGCCCCCTCTCCTGATCGAGAGCTATTTCCATAATTTTCCTCGCCCGAACCCATCGAAATTCTTTTTTCAGTTCCAGCGCTTTCTCTTTCTTGTCTCAAGGGGTGCAGGAGGGTAATCTTTCATAAATTGAATTATTCGACGGTCCAATATTTCTCACTATTTTTACGGATATTTCCGATTTTATATTAGCGGGTTTTTGTAACTTTTTTCGCGAAAGAAGGGGTCAGTGCCCCTTGACCGACGTTTCCTTTCAGCCGTGATTTTTCACGTTCAAAACCATTGTACATTTTTTCTAAGTTCGCGTTCTCTTTCTATCCTTAAGGGGGTGGGGGTAAATTTTGTTGAAATTGAATTATTTGACAATCCGATGTTTTTCACAATTTTCATGGATTTTTTCGATTACATCCTCAGTTTCCGCTAATTTTTTTGTGTCGATTTTTTATCCCAACACATTTTCTACCTAGCCTTTAAGGGGCATAGGGTTAATTTTCTTTGAAATTAAATTATTTGACGGTTCGGTGTTCTTCACTATTTTTAAGAGCTCCATTAAAACAGAAACAAATATTAAAACGCGAAAAATAGAGATAAATGACCACTAGACCACTATATGACCACTAGAAAAGATTTTACCGCACGTAAAAAAATGCAAAATTCTCATCGATACTATATCGAAAAAATTCAAACTAACGTTAAAAATGATGGTATACTTTTTTGGAAATTCACCAAGATCAGAAAGCCAAGGATGAATGATGAAAATAACTTTATTATCCATAATCACCGGTTAACCGATAGACTATTTCTGGAGAATTTGCTGATTACTTTTGTTCGGTATATGAAAACAACTCAACTTAAAATTCAGATAAAACGAGTAGGATAGCTTTTAATTGTCGTGCTGAATTTTTCCAAAACATGTTTTGACCAGATCTTTCACTGTGCACTATATCCGTAAACTAAAGGCGCAGAGTATTTTATAAAATTATTTAGGTTTACGTCAAACATTGCAATAGAATGTTATTCTTTGACAATTAGTTGGTAATACATTTAAACTAAAAATAACAAGATGTGTATTTTCTCCGATTATAGTAATTTGAAAGTTAAAAACGTGGAAAGTAGCAGTGATTGTTTGAAATTGTTTCAAATTGTTTTTTCTGTTAACCCTTTGTGTCCTAGTGTCCGAACATCTAGGACACATACAAAATAATTTTTACCGAAGCTCCTACTGTCTTAACGCTTTTGCCACATATAGGCGGATAAATAGCCGCCAAATAATTAGTTGTTGAGCAGAGGTTACACGTGGTGATTGTAGGTCGAGACTTTGACATTTGATTCGCCATTTTTTAGTTGTTTTATGGTATGGCAGGTAAGTTTTTGTTTTTATTCACTATAAAACACAATGTAGAAGCCATATTGATAGTTTTACACAATATTACGTTTTCTAATATCAATATAGCTCTCGTCAAAGTATGTGGTCAATCAGTGAGGACACAAGGCAAATGCGACTCTTTTAATTCTCTTTAAGCAATAAGAAATTTTCGTACAGAGAATTGGAAAACTTATCTCAAGACGAGTTGCTGACTTTTTTAGATGAAATTCCTTGTTCGGCTTCATCAGGTATTGATGATGTTTCTGATGATGAGCTTCAAAATGACGAACAAAACGATGTTCGAGATAGGTTGTTTGATATAAATGCAATGGAAATTATTTTTGAAGACGATATCGTAGCAGAAAATATATTAGCAAACGACCAAGCTGCAAACGATGACTATGACAGTGAAGACGATCTTAGCTTGGCAGAGGTAAGACGAATAATCTTCAAAAATACTACAATTTGGACCAATGACACAGAAAATAATATAAAAAAGAAAAGTTTTACAGAAGTTAGTGGACCGTGTATCCCAGATAATTTAGAAAATCCAACTGATATTTTTTTACACATTTTCCCAACAGAGCTTATTAAACATATTGCTTTCCACACCAATTTATATGCCCTCCAAAACAGTGGATGCAACACAAATTCTTTCCTAAAGACCACTCCAGAAGAAATAAAAGTTTTCATTGGTCTAAACCTTCTAATGGGTATAAAACATCTTCCAAGCATGCGTGACTATTGGTCTTCAAGGAAAGAATTGAGAGATCCATTTGTTACTTCCTGTATGTCCAGAGATCGTTTTATATGGCTTGTTAGAAACATTCATCTCAATGACAACTCTTTACAACCAAAACCAAATGAACATAATTTTGATAAGCTGTATAAAATCAGACCAATGTTAGATAAACTTGCTGATACCTTCATTATATCCTATAAGCCTTCCAGGAATCAAGCAATAGACGAGTCCATGATAAAGTTCAAAGGACGCAGTTCATTACGACAATATATGCCAATGAAACCTGTGAAGCCCGGGTATAAAGTTTGGATGAGAGCCGACGAAAGTGGTTATGTTTGCCAATTTCAAATTTACACCGGGAAGGTTTCAGATATAACAGCTTGGGCGCAAGAGTGGTCCACGATTTGACGAAAGAGCTAGTTGGGAGGGGCCACCATGTATATTTTGATAATTTTTTCAATTCTGTCGATTTACAAAAAAAATTACAAGATGATTTTATTTATGCATGTGGTACGGCAAGAAAAGGACGAAAACAAACACCTCTGGATATCAAAGAAGACAAAGCTACGGAAAGAGGACAATCTGATTGGAGAATCAGTAAGGATGGAAATGGAAAGACAGAAAAGGAGTATTGTTTATCAGCAATTATCATAATCCGACTAGCGTTGAAACTATATCTAGAAAAAACAAAGACGGATCCTCTGCAGAAATTTCATGCCCAACCGTAGTAAAAGACTATAATGCTAATATGGGTTACGTTGACAAAATGGATATGCTAAAATCCATTTACGAGATTGACCGTAAAAGCAAAAAATATGATAAAAAGAATTGTTTTGCACTTTTTCATGAAAAATAAGTAAAAATGTACGTAAATTTTAATTTTATCAATAAATAAATATTCTGTGTGTATTTTTTCCTGTATGCGTTTGTGCCTGGAGTCCCAAAACCTAGGACACGTCCTAAATCCTGAAAGAATGAGCTGAAAAATATATTTTGTGTACAACTCTCTTAACTTAACCCTTTCAAATACGTTTTTACCTTTGAATTATCTTGAAATGCAAAAAAATATATTCCGGCGTTAAAGGGTTAACCAGCTGTCGCCCGCTCACGAGCGGCAGCCCTCACAGGTCGAAACTTGTGCGAGCCAAGGATCAACGAGGTCTTACCTTTTTATGTGCGATTCCTAGCACGATCCGAGTCCGAGGAGAATCTCGAAAGGAGGTCCGTTGGTCACCCATCCAAAGCCCGTTCTCACCTAACGTAGCTTGACTTTCCTGGGTCTATTCTCGAGTTTCAATGTATACGAAATCAATGTTGTATCTCTTTCCAACGCGCGGTGTTTGTATCGCTCTATGTCACTTCAAACGTTTGAAAATGATTTCGGATGAACTCGAGAATAGACCCCTTCAGAGATATCGGTGACCCGGTGTTCTCCATTCGAGCCATCCTCTCATCATTAGTTATATAAATATAACAAGAAATAATGGTGTTTCCTCTTAGCTTAGTTGAAAATTTGTGGCGTTTAATTTTTGATATACTCATCGATTTTGTTAAAGAGACTGTTTCTTTGGGTCCAATTATTTTCTTCTTTTGGAATGAAAGAAAATCTTGGATGAGGAAGTTTGAGCGATATCACAATTTCTTTACTCGACAAGGACCAGCTAGCAACAGTTACGGAGTTTTTTGATAGTAGACCAAAAGCGTCCGAAAACTATATTCGCCGATGTGTATTGATGATAGAACTGAGTTTTTCTGTTGTCTTGAACGTTCTGGCCAGTGAGAAAATACAGACTGTGCTTTATATTTTTCCCATAATAATAAATGTTGTAAGGGCGAGAACAAAAAACAAAAGAGATCAAAGAAGAATGATAGCCGACTTAAATTATTACAAAAAATGATTTGTATGAAGTCACAACCAATTCAAATCGTTTTTTATTTTTTCGTAATCCCATATTGTTATTTTGATTTAACGGTATTCAGATGACAATTGAAAAGTTAATGTTAACAGTCCCCTCCGTTCAGATTTTTTAACGGCCGGCGGCCGTTGAGAAATCACTTGTTCAAATATTTTTTTCAAAACCTTATTCTGCTTACAATAACAATAATTATAATAATACTAACTATTTGGCTAATGACCATAGCAGTCGATGCCAAAACACCAAGGAAAAAAAAAATACTAACTATTTATAAATTTGAAAAGTAATTTGACAATTGCTATTATTTGAAATTTCTATTCCATCGATGAGAGATTTACCATCTATAGCTCCAGTATTTGAGCTTGTTGTCGGTGTGGCCTCATTACTATGAAATAGTTGTCTCGTTATCTTCATTCTCTATGAAACTGAATTTTCAATATACTACTCCGCCACCGCAGAGGAGTTCCAACCTCCAAGTTCTTTTACTGATAGTAGATCACCACCATTTTCTACAAGCATAGTAGCCGAGGATCTGCAAAACGATTGCCCTGTGTAGAGCTGAAGTTTTTCCAATTTTGAGAATGCTGCAATTTTCTTTGGAACAGCTTCAATAGTATGAATGCCCACAACATGTTTTACAAATTTACCATTCCTAAATAACCAATAAAGAATAGCCGATTTTCCAAATTTGAAGGCCGCAAATCTACGTATTTTTGGTATTAACCATAGGCATCAAAAGAAAGTCCTTCTTTGGAAATGACAAATACCCTGTTATTTTTGTTTTTAGTATACCTCTATGCAACCAAACATCTGGCTTTCAAAATCATCCAGTTAGCTTAACAAGTTCGTCACGTCTACAGGAACCAAAAATTCCACACATTAATACAATTTTTTCAAGCAACCATGTATGATCGTCTGCTTCCAACAAAAAATTAGGTACTTCTTCTACAGAAAAAATGTTTGCTTTCTTCGGGAGTATCCATCAAACTTTCGTCTCAAGAACAAAAATAATTTTCCAAATCTGTAAATACCATTTCTGCAGGTAATACTCTAATATGGTGTACGATTTAAAATAACTAACCTTGAAATGTCAATGTTGTCTTAAACTTTCAAAGCAAGTTTCAACATTGAAATGTTGGTCCAAAGCGAGTTAGGAGAATGAACCTCTGATTTTCCTTTCGTAAAGGGTAATAATACATCTTCATTAACCACATTTACATTCTTGCTTTTACACCACTCTTCAAAATTTTCATATTCTTTTTGATATCGCGAGTTATTTTTTGCAGTAAATCAACACTTGCTGCACAATGATTGTCCCAATTTCTAAAGAAATTTGATTTTTGTTCCTCATTTTCTTCAATTTCATCCCTGCTTGTTGTTAAAGCGAACTCGCGATCACAAAGAACTGATGTTGTTTATGATATTGATGTGATATTGTTAAGCTGTTCCATGACAACACGATGTTGGGATATTTCTGTAGAATTACGAGGTACGTGGATTGTTCTGTCCTCGGATTCAAAATATTATCTTTCAGCGGGTTACAAAAAGTCTTGAACGACACACGGCCGATACGCAAATAACGGATTCGGTTGTTATAATAGCTATATTATATCATATTCGGAAGAAGATGAATCATCTTTATTAAGTTCAATAACAATTGAATCAATCAAGTCTTCAAAAATATTGTCAATTTTCCACACAGCTTGTTCTACGGTAATCACATGGTCAATGAAATTTCTCCTTTTGTCGCTGGTCACTGTATTAACTGCGCACATTCAAACAATAACTGAACATCTTTCTGCGAAGGCGTTGAAAAGCCAAAGTTTTTCTTTTTTGCTTGTTCAACTGTAATTCTCGTAATTTTTAATTTGTGTGTTGGAAAGAAAATTGTTTGAAAGCGTGTCTAGTACAAATTTGTATTATACCTATAGTCTTTGCCAGAACCTACTATGACATTTTTCAAAAAAAAAAATGTTATCTTTATTTTGTGAATTATTTCAATAAATTACACTCGTGCATAAAAAATACCAGATAATTTTATATTCAACCGTATGTTATCTCATAAAAATTGCACTAAGATATTATAAAATTTTGTCCGTCGGACTCGGGCTTAATGGCCAAAATATGAAAATAAACTAGTTACATTTTCAGATAACACGCTTTCTTGCGAATTTACTGGTAATTTTTATGTACTTGTGAAATTATAACCGATATATATCATTGTTTTTTATTGAGTTATTTCTGATTTCTATTTCAATTTCATTGTTTCAAAAATCACGGATCACTAAAAAGTTTTCAAACAGATCTAAAGCGATATTTGGTTAATAATGTGTCCTATTCAATAGACGAATTCTTGGAACATGTGTCCAGCAGCTGATATTTTGGATTCCTCTCGAGTATTTTATTTATATCAATTATAATGTCATGTCATTGACATGTAAAAGTATTTTTCTGTTATTTGTTGTATTGTACTATACAGGGGATCCCTCCAGGAACTGCATCGATCAATATATAGAAAACCATAGGTGGGTTGAATTTGAAAATTTGGGAGTTCACTATTGTTGATAAGTGCTATCCGGCTAATATATTTTGAAGATTGTGACACTTTCGGTTGTACCGGAAGTGGACCCCAACTTCGTTATTTTAAATGGGACACCCTGTATATTATCATATGTCCTATACCCAAGTCTAACCGTTTTCGAAATATTTCAAATTTTAAGTTGAAAACTGCGTTTACAGAACGAAAAATATTTTTTTTTATTTCTGGACATGATCATTTATTTTCGATTGTGTATCGATTTATTCGTAGGAGAGGACCCAGTTCAGTAGAAATTCGATATCAATTCGAGTAGAGTTATACAGGGCGTTCACCAGAAAATGATATAGATTTGGTTGAAAAAATTATTTCATATTCTCATTCGATTTGGCATCGAAAATGAAGCTAACTTTGAAAAAGGTCATCTATGCCTACACTCAACAGTTTTCGAAATATTGGCGAATTAACATGTCTCAGTTCCAGAAAATCTCGTATTCTTGAGTTTACTTATTCTTAGTTGGCCAATGCGCCCGCAGTTGCGTTGGAAACAATCAACTGCCATGAAAATGTCATTTTAATCAATCATGCCGGCTCGTTTGAATTGTTCGAATGAAGATTATTCAAATATATTTATTATTTATGGCGAATGTAATAGGGTGATCTCAAGAACGTGTGATATATTTGCTATTTGGTATCCGCAGAAGCAGAAGCCCTCACAAAACACTGTCAAACGAATTATAGAAAACTTCAAAAACATTCCATCTCTGCCAATACAAAAATGTAGATAAAGAATTTCAAAACAATTCGAATGAAAGAGAACAATTAACGATATTGAGAGGTATACAAAAATTATTTGGTCAGTAAATGTTCAAATTGGCGCCCTTCAAATTCTTGATGTGTCGCTTTTTGTATTGAATCGGGTCTGAGATTCTCAAATGAATTCCTCACTCGTTGCATACAATCTTCCTTGGTAGTCAATTGAGTTTCATGGACTTGATTTCTAATTGTACCCCAAATGAAAAAATCGAGCACTGATAAATCTGGAGAGCGGGGTGGCCAAAGAAATGGTCCATTGTTGGCTATCCACTGGTCATGAAACATTTCTTGTAAACGAGTACTAAGTGACCATTATGCGGAGGTGCCCCGTCATGTTGATGAAATAGGTTTCTATAATCAGCAATTGATAAAGTGTCCAAGTACTCATTTCCGGAATTATGCAAAATATTCAAATAACCTTCACCTGCAAAAAAAGTACATCTCATCCTATTCTTGTTTCGAAATTGACATCTGATTTTGGTAAAGGTAAGCTTATCGGGCTTCTGCGCAAATAAAAAAAGTGATGTAGCTTACGTAGTTTTGTCTCCTCAACACGAATCTGAAATTATTTTGCGGCGCTCTCTACTACTTTCCGAGATATGGCTCTCCAAACATTGAAAATTGACCTTGGTCAAACACGAATTTTTCAGTCAAAAATCACTCAAAGTTTTTCCTTCTTTTGATAGGCCCTTTCTTCACACACTAATCAACCCATATTTCACAATTACAAGCACTAAATACATAATTTTTTAACAAAAAATCCACCCTTCTTTAGCACAACGCATAACCAACAAATCTGGATATTTCTATCATATGATATGTAGTGGGTTGGTAACTGCGAGCGATAACTATTCATTGACATCGAAACAACAATTTGTCTTGGTCCAGATGTATTTCCTTTGCACTGAACCCAAAAACACTCCCAATTTAATTAAAAAATTAATAAGTGCTAATCTATTGTTCACCTAAATTAGAAATTCGTAGAACTTTAGCATTTTCAGTTTATGATATTTACGTTAAATAAAACACCAAAATGGCGACATTTAAAATTGAACATAGTAATAAAGGGAAAGTTATCTGCCCAGAATCAAATTTGACTAGTTAGCGCGGGCAGTTACCAACCCACTACATATAAAATGATAAAAATATTCAGATTTGTTATGTGTTGTCCTAAAGAAGGGTGGATTTTTGTGAAAAAATAGTGTTTTTTTAGTGTTTGTAATTGTGAAATATGGGTTGATTAGTGTGTAAAGAAAGGGCATATCAAAAGAAGGAAATACTTTGAGTGATTTTTTACTGAAAAATTCGTGTTTGAAAACGCAGAAGCCTTTTACCCTGTTTTTCACTTACCATTTAAGTTTTCTTGATAAAAATGCAGTGCCACGACGCTATCACTCCTTATCGCACAATAAACATTGAACTACCAAGACTCTTGAAAATTCAGTTCCCTGAATACATGCTGATTTGAGTCACTCCAATAATGGCAATTATGTCGGTTGAAGACACCATTCTTTGTAAATTTAGCTTCATCTGTCCATATAATATTTTCCAAAAATAATTCGTTCCCTTGCGACCAAGTTAAAACGAATTCACAAAATCTTACTCTTCGTGAACAATGTGTTTCTTTCAGGTACTGAACTATGGAGAACTGATATGGGTGAAATTTATGTTTGCGCAGTATTCTGTGTGTTTTTTGACAATCCTGATTCTCTTGCAATTTGTCTCAAAGATATTGTTGGATATGCAGCAAAATATCCCAAAATGGCAATTTCAATATCTTCATCATCAACAATTGGCTTGTTTCTCTGCACTCTTGCTTTGACGGACCCAAAGTTTTTGAAGTTTTCTATAATTCGTTCAACAGTATTTTGTGAGGGTTTCTGCTTCTGCGGATACCGAATAGCAAATAAATCACATGTTCTTGGGATAACCCTATTACATTCGCCATAAATAATAAATAGATTTAGGTAATCTTGATTCGAATGACATTTCCGTGGCAGTTGATTATTTCCAACGCAACTGCGGGCGCCATGGCCAACTAAGAATAATAACTCAAGAATACGAGATTTTCTGGAACTGAGACATGTTAATTCACCAATATTTCGAAAACTGTTAAATAAATAACCTTATTCAAAGTTAACTTCATTTTCGATGCCGAATCGAATGAGAATATAATATAATTGGAGGGTTTCCATTTGAAAAAATGGACTTACAATAACTTTTTCAACCGGATCTGTATCATTGTCTGGTAAACGCCCTGTATAACTCTAATCGAATTGATATCGAAATTCTACTGAACCTCTCCCACGAATAAATCGATACACAATCGAAAATAAATGATCATGTCCAGAAATAAAAAAAAAATATTTTTCGGTCTGTAATCGCAATTTTCAACTTAAAAGTTGAAATATTTCGAAAACGGTTAGACTTGGGTATAGGACATTATACATGGAATATGTTCAGAATCATACGTAAAATATAAAACCTTGATAATATACAGGGTGTCCCATTTAAAATAACGAAGTTGGGGTCCACTTCCGGTACAAACGGAAGTGCCACAATCTTCAAAATATTTTAGCCGGATAGCACTTATCAACAATAGTGTACTCCCAAATTTTCAAATTCGGCCCACCTATGGTTTTCTATATATTGATCGATGCAGTTCCCGGAGGGACCCCCTGTTTACACCAATTTTATTTATTTATTAACTGACGTACCTTATTCATTTTTATATGGCAACCGTTAAAGGTCAATGAAGGTTATTATTATCATTAACTTAATATTTCAGTCGATAAAAATTATGTTGAAACCCTAAAGTTATTCAAACTCTAAACTATTCAGTGATAGTAATGAAAATATCACTTGGAAGACTACAGGGTGGTCCAACGAAGCACCACACCGATAAAAGAGTATGTATATTTTTGATTGAAGAAATCTTTTTTATCTGTGCATCAGCTAAATGTTTTACATACAATGCGGCAAAGAACAGTTTGACTTATGCCAGGACTGGTATAAAAAATATACTTCCTTACAATGTTTAGAGGTGTTCCACACGGTTCTATTCTCAGTCCTCTGCTAATCACCTTGTTTATATCCGTCGACCGTGTTATATATCACCACATAGATGACACCTAGCTTTATTTTGTACTGAGTTTTCACGCGTTCCAACTCCGATAACAACTGATGTGATACAAAAATTTCAATTTCAACAAGGGAATTGGGAATATACAGTATGCATTGAAATCTGAAATATCAAACTGACTACTAATCAGAAAAGTATTTGATCAAAATCACGTCTTGTTTCACGTAGAAACTACACAAGTCATGGTGCATTAATTCAATTGAGGTGAATCATAGCAATAGCAACCGCTCATTATTTCAAACTTGAATCTCACCTATGCAGATTTCTCAATTAGTTGAGCTGCAGAATTATTGCAATCAACATGAACAATTGGCATGAAATAATGATTCAAACGAGCGGGTGTTTAGCATAACAAGTGATAAATTGGCTCATAAGGTCAATTCAAGTGGGGATATCTTCGTTCCAATTCAATGATCGTCTAAAGTGTATCACATTACATGTTATTTTATTGCCAACTGCATCCGTCTTAACCATTATACCAATGAAACGAATAAGTTCGACAACACCTTTCTCTCCACACATTCTCACAAAGTGACATATAAATTTTACTCTATATAATGAAACTATATTTCAAATGATTTTCACATAAAGATATACTTCACCACTTGAAGAAGCTTTTGTAAAGCGAAACAATTGTCGTAGTTTTGTAAACCCTCTTTATGTGGAAATCATTTGAAATATAGTTTTATTATATAGAGTATAATGGATTTTCATCAAGTATCGGCTATATCAATTCAAAAAATATAAATTTTAGGCAAACTTCTTGTAAACTTGGGTAGTTATATGCATGAGACTAATTCAGCAAATAATGTAGCGACAATGATCTTGTCTGCAATATTTCTAAAGTATTTCTTACTCAGAAATGGTATCCAAACAAGATCTAATGGAAAACATCAACATGTATGGTGAAACTCTAGAATACAGTCAAGCTGCTACATTTTTAGGACTAACTCATCTGTCTGAATCACCAAATTTCACGAAAGCTGATAGTATATCCTTAATGTCTGAAGGCAGGCAATTGAAGAACCAAGGTCCAGTACCAATGCTGTTTCAGTCTCAGTAATTTACCGCTCCTTGTAGAGTAAGTATGAAAATTTAAACTTGTTTCATAATCATATTCATATTTTTTCACTCACAAAATACAATGTTGAATGTATTGGAAGGGTAGTGTTGAAATGTTATATATTTTTCTGAGGTATTTGGAACGGTAAGGTATGCGCCAAAAGTTTTTGCGGGTAATATGCGATCATAAAAGTAAATTTGGTGTTCCGACTGTACGATTTCCCCACCATTTCAACCATCCAATCTAGTGTCGGAGGGGCTAGGCAACACAAATATACTACGAAAACCAAAAAAGTAATAACAAATTTTCTTTGGCCATTTTGTTCAAAAAATTATTCCGCTTCCACGTCTAATCTTTTCCAAAATTCCCATATAATTATAATCTGACGACTATATTGGCAGGGAGACTGCCCAATTCTTCAATTCTAGAGTTTCAATTTTTTATATTTCCTGGTCTATTTATTTCGGGATATATTTATCGAATTCCTTACGAGCGGCAGCGCGTTGTTGCCAATGCTCTTGACGTGGTCATTTTTATGCTCTCATCGATCAAAACATTTCCGACTTTGGGAGCTTGTATTTCGATAATTAGATGGACGAATGTTTCCAAATTTGGTTATTAGCATTGTTATCGAGTTTATTGACATGTGTTAGTTTTCCATCAGATTTGTAAAACGCGTTTCTTCTGTACAGCGTGTTATTTGAAACAATAATTGCATTTGGCCTATGGTGCAATGATTCAAAAGTGTATTGGGGATCAACTTTGAGTACAATTATCTCCGATTCTGAATGGACGAAAAAAATTCAGCTGATGTACCCACTGTCGAAATATCATTTAAAATTTTCAGTGTATTTGTAAGAAAACTGCTGTAGTGATCCAAATATCTTAAATAAGTCTACATGACTCGGTATAACTATGACTATTTAAGTCGCGAATTATACGTTTTTGGCCAATGAAAGCTAATTCAATATTGGCTCCATTACCCCACAGGAGGACATTGCAGAAAAGTACATTGCATAATTAACGTCGATGAGATTATTAACATCCAAAACTTTTTAAGTATATAGTGCTAGTGCAGAGCATAAAAACTATCATTGATTTTTCACATACGTGGTTAGTTAATATGATGTTGCCACTTCAAACTAGTGTATATACATAAAAATGTTGTTGTTTCCGATGGGTGTAAAGTACTATTATTAATTATAACGGTGGTAGGTAATTCTGTAGATTTCCCACCAAAGAACTTAATGAGCACAGTCTTCTCCACATTAACCATGAATTCATTGTCATGACACCATGTGGTAAATCTTTCAACTATTATTACTATTACAACTATTACGGAGACAGGTAGCCGAGTGGTTGAAGCGACATTGTTTCAATCACCTTGGCTGCCAGTCGGTGATGGTTCAAACCATGGCGACTGTAGAAATTTTTCTGATGGCCTAGGAATCGCTCGTAAAAAGGTAAGACCTCGTTAATCCTTGGCTCGCACAAGTTTCGACTTCTGAGGGCTAGGGACGACAGCTGGTTAACGAATAAAACAATTTTGAACAACAATTATGTCTACTTCGGATTGAAACTCTTCAAAGCTGTCATCTTCATCCGAAACTAAAGTTTCATCAGCAAAAAGTAATCGACGTACGTCCCATTTACTGTGTAGGATCATTAATATACAGTGTAAATATTAATGGTCCCAAGACCGATCCTTGTTGTACACCAATATTTACGTCGAAATATTCGGAATTAGTATCATTCAAATTAACAAATATTTTCCTATATTTCATATATGACATAATCCATGCAAATAATTTTCTACGATCAACTAGCGCACACAATTCATCAGCGAGTGTATCATAGTCAATAGAATCGAAAGCTTCAGATGAATCGAAAAAAGTGTAGCAACATAGTTTACCTTGATATGAATAAAATCGACAAAGTCGAAGTACCCTCTCCATATATTTCCACAAAGTGGAAAGTATGAGGCAAAAATCTGACAGTAAACAACTATTTCCCTGGCTAATGCTACGACGGATATTGAACTACATCTGACATATATTTGTGCAACGTTCTTCCAAAAAGACTCATTTGCAAGTGCTTATTGTAAATAAACAAAAGATTATTCCTAATTCGGCTGAGGATGACCACATGTTTCGAGGTTCTTACCTCTCATCAGTGCAAGGGTAGGTCTGACAACTTTGAGTTGTCTTGTCACTGCCAAATGAATTATAATCAAAAGAACTCCGCTTGCAGACCCACACATCATAATAGAAGTTGCTGATTTGGTAAAGTTATATACTCTCTCTGGGTATTTAACACCACGATGATAGATAAGTTTTTTGCGCCCAGGATCATCTAGCGAATTGGTCTCATCGTAAATGTATATATTAGATGGGGGTTCGCCAGACAAAGTTGTTTACAAGTTGGTAAAATAAGCATTCACAGTATCTCTGGAAACATCAGCACGTGCTTTTTTAATATTTGCTGCGAGTCTTTGTGTTACAGCAGTATTATTTCTTTTTAGAAGTGAATAGGCCCAATCAACACCGGGCAAGTTATCCTTGAGTTTTTTTACTGAACGGCCCTGAGCAACCAGCATATTTTTTGCCATGTGCCTCAAATCGGTTAAGCTTAGAGAAAATCCCCATTCACCACACACTGCTGCATACTTAAGGAGAGATTTTTCCTCGTTTGAATTAAATACCGTTTGACCACCGCTGCTCCTTACGTGACGCCCGTGATTCCTATTATTTAAGGTACCATAAGGAATTTTAAACCTTTTTGAAGCCTTCCTCAAACTCCAGCCTTCGTCCGTTACTTTCTGCAAAGCATTTTCAATGGATTCTTCATTATAATCCTTATATCTGCGTGACCCCAACTTTCTTTTGTAAGATCTTGGCATTTCGTATACTATCTAGAAGAAAACCGTATTTCAATAAAACAGGAAGCCTTAGGTTTTTGATGCAAGCATTACACGGTGGGGTGACATTGATCAAAAACTGTGATCAATCCCACACCAATATATAGTAGTCAATTTCACCCCACTGTAGTGATCAAGTTGACCCCACTCTTTAGAAGCTTGTTGCTGACATCAAAATAAGAAGAAAAGTTTCTATAAACTTATGTCCGCAAGTAATTCCTTTCTGAGATACAGAGTGTCAAAGTTGAATTCTTATTTTTATTTTTTGTGAATAATTTCAAAATGAATTTGATATTTGGGTAAAGTTTGGTATCTGGGAATATTTATTATGTAGTTTGTGTAAAAAATATATTCTTGGTAGAGGTCACTGAGAGCAACTGTTTTCGAGTTATTGAGATTTGAAATAATCGATGCCAGTGATTTTGAATGACAAGATTTTTAAATTTAAAATAAATTCAATTAGAAATTAGTTTTTTCACAATTAACATAACATTTGATTTTGTCATTGAAAAATTATCTCAGATACCAAACTTTACTCGAATATCACAAATATTTTGGAATTTATTTACAAAAAACAAATATAAGAATAAAATTTTGACACTCTGTATCTTAGAAACTAATAACTTGCGGACATGTGTTTATGGGAACTTTTTTTCGTATTTCGACGTCAGCAACATGCTCCTAAAGTTTCTACACGTACTTAAAAAACACCCTGTAGATATTTTCTAGGAACGCTGCAGCCGCACTTTCTGTCCTCTTACCAGGACAAAAACCGTTTAGACATCTGCTGATAATATTATACTGAATACTAAGAATAATATAAATTTTGTTGTAGATCCATTTTTCCACTATTGGAATGGTGATCGATATGTAGTTATCAACAATGAGCGGATAATTTTTTCTATATAATGGAATGATTTTTCCCACTTTGGAAAAGTTTCTGTCTATACAGATTAATTTATTCTAAATGCAAGTAGTTCACAAATATAATTCGAAACAGATTTTATTAGTTTTGTGGTAAGGCAGTCCATACCGGTATAAATTTTATTTTTGAGCTCATGATGACGTTGGAAACTTTTTATTTGAGTAACATGGTGAAAATAAAAAGTATTCAGTTCGTATTAGTTGTACCTACCAAAACGTTATCATGAAAATGTTTGTAAAGATAGGATCTGTTTTCGTGTCCATTTGTGGACAGTTTTCCAGACCTGTTTTTGTTTATTTTGTATGCTATCGGTTTCAGTAATCTTGTTCTGATAATTCATTCATTTTGTTTCATTTATATTATGCCTATGTTGAGTTCTCATTCTACGATAGAAGTGTTATGATTCTTCATGGCGAAAGTTTTTAGTCAATTAATACAATTTCTACAAATTGATGACACGAATGTCACCCATGTGGTAATAGAATCAAAACAAAGACACACAAAGGAAATAGAGAGCTCCCTATATGATTTACTGACAGGTAAAGAAACCGTCTGCTGGGCATGAAATAGCATTCTTGGTGTTGCCCCACGTCGCCTGGATGTAGTTTTAGAATTTTCCAGGCGAAGGTCAAGGAGGAGGGTAAGTACGTTTGAAAACCAGTCAGTTTGTGACCGTTTGCTGGTTTCACATTTTGGTAGATATGGTGCTGAACATACCTTCTGCCAAGTTTGACCTGCGATCGAGGTCAAGGTATACAGAGCAATTCAAATTCGACCCCCACCATTGGGATCTCCTAAACTACAGGAGATACGGCGAAGCTTAAATTGGGGCAAAGTTGCGTATTCTGGTGCTTAACAAAATACTGTTTTGAAACTTGGAAAATTCCGAGTATTTCCGGAAATATCGGGAAAAAACTGAAAATCTATCGTTATTTGCTCAAAACCAAAAGTACATTTTCATTGATACTTTTTTTCAGCTACACGTTTTCATGTTCAGATTTACTATCCGACGTTTCGTCTTCTGGCATTCATCATCAACTTTTTTTTCTGTTATGGGCGCCATATTATTTTTTATACAGAAAAATAGTGATTCTCATTCTGATTTCATTGAGGAATAATTTGTTATGATTTGCACTTCTGAAACCACAGATATTAAAAAAAACAACTTCATCTGAGATGGTCATGACTCCATCGAAAAATTTTGTTTAATAAACACTAGTTGTCAGAACTCATTAGACATCATAAGTTTGCACAAATACTGCAGTCGAAATATCCTCATTCTCAAATGAAGAAAAACGAGAACAAAACCAAGAATGAAATATGGAAGCAGAATGGAACAAAATATTAGACGTAACTTATTAGCCGAGGTAAAATAATTGTTTATTCCATATTCGAAGAAGTATAATTATTTTTGGTACTTTTTTAGATAAATGCAAATCCTTCCAAATCAACACATCAAGTCTCAGCAGAAATGGATGTGCCATAGACGAGCGTTTGGAGGAAATTCAAAAAAAGTGGTTTGAAATGTTGTAAGATACATATTTCACAAAAATTACATCCAGGTGACCCTGAGAGAAGGATGGAATTTTGTAGCTGGCTCTCGACTAGGGTAGACACTACAAACTTCTTGAAAATCATTATTTGGACCGACGAAAGTACTTTTTCGAACTGTGGTGTTTTTAATAGAAATAATGAGCACATTTGGAGTGAAAATAATCCACGACACTTCAGAGAAGTCAGACCACAATTCGGTTTCGTTTGAATGTGTGGGCTGGAATTTATGACGACCGAACACTTGGACACAGTATTACTCATACAGTACTCCGTCTTTAGCCAAATTCTGGTTGGAATTTTCATTGCGCACACCCAGGAGTTTCGAATCCTGGATGTGCGCAATCGACGAATTTAAAACAGGATGCAATCCGTACATGGTTGCCGCATTTCAGAAGTTTTGCTCAGTCTACTGTAATCAGCGTTGCCAACTCTGAGCCTTTACGTAGTTCTACATGCATCAGGCCTTTCATGCAAACCTACGAAATTCAGTCCCAGAATTTACGTATTTTCTATCAAATTGTACAAATTTTCAAAATAACATAACTCAGTAGGCTGAATGGGCATAATTTTCATTTCTCTCGCGAAAAAAATGTAAAAGACGTTCTGTTCCATTTCATACTAATGCACCCACGCCACAACAAACCTCGCGTCATTCATTTTATAAACAAATTGCCCATTCCATACAGCTGTGTCTGTTTAAAACAAAACATCTCATCGTGAACTTTGAAAAAGACTCGTTGTTTCTGATTAAGATATGTTTCAGCTTCCAGCTCAATTCAATTGAATACAAATATGGAAATGAGCAATGGCAGTGACTTATTTAAAAGTCAGCCGGAGCTTTGCTGCTGAGTTGAACAAATTTTTTGGCCAATTTTCAAATTACAATTCCCACAATCTCTTCATACAGTCGTGGTAAATTCAATACAAAATCTATAGAAATCGCAATTGTTGATTGAGAAGTATGTTACTATAGAAATGTATACAGTCAATAATCATCGTAAAATCAAAGTATGACAGATATATTGTAATGTAAGCTAAAAGATGGACGAAAAAAATTACTTTCAGCAATTATTTAACCGTTAATTGTTAACAATTACTAAGATTATTTTATATATTTTTGGAAAAAATGTAATTGTCGTGTGTCTTTATACATTTCTTGTCAGAAGAAGTCAGAAGTTCAATTGCCTTAGAGGAACTGGTGCAGCCCCCCCAAGCTACCAATTATAACCATTATATTATAACACCTAATTGACGATAAAAAAAGCTATTTCTGATAAATTCTACGTTCAGTCCCCCCCCCCCCCCCAACCTGACATCCTAGGCAGTAAAGTGATACTTATGGCCGATTTCACCAACTGATTCCTAAAGTTAGGAAATACCTAAATCGAATTTAGAAATGCCCAAGTGCAATTCGTGTTTCACCAAGCGTTAAGTAATGGTTAAAAGTGATAGGAAATATCTAACGTATGTAGTTCCTGTCACTTTTGAGCATTATTTAACTTGTGGTGAAACGCAAATTGCACTTGGATATTCCTAAATCCGATTTAGGTATTTCCTAATTTTAGGAATCAGTTGGTGAAAACGGCCATTAGCTAATAATTGTCCACTATTTTTCAATAAAATTAGAATGCGATCCCAAAAACCACAAAGTACCCCACAATTTTGTTTAGAATCAGTCCATAAATGACAAACTCATCTGCTATCATTCAATTTTATGAAAAAAATCATGATTTGCTATCCCAGGAACCGTGCATTATCAGTTTTGAATATAAATCGGATCATAGATCAGAAAACTCGCTCACCATCTTGAATTCTCAAATTAACAAATGAAAATGATATCGGGCCCCAAAAACAACTATAAACCAATTTTGAATCATAAAACTCGTCCACCATCTAGTTTTTTTTTTCATAAAAATGGCTATGCATTTTGTTACACCCGAATATGAACATCTGCCAAATTCATTAATTCTCAGATTTCACTCGAATTTTCTTTTTTACTTTTCAAAAGCTCAGAGTTACCTAAATAATTTTTTCTAATTTTCTATATGTCCACCGTTTATTTAAATCGACCGAAGTTTTGCGAGCAGTTTATATCAATAGTTGCTTTGTTGAGCAGTTTATATACGACGTGGTTGGGATCGTGGTTGGGAGAAATGTCATTAGTGTCAATGTTAGCAGCATTATAAAAAATGAAACTCCTGGACACCAACATCAAAGGTACCGACGGCAAGTCGGACTACTGTATGAGTATATACTGTGACTTGGACATCATTTCTTCTCTAATACTTTGAACGGGGAAACCTATCTTCGGTTCTTAAGAAACGAATTCGAAGAATAAATGGATACGTTTCCTCTTGTTAATTATAACAGCAGCTGGTTTCAGCATGACGTGGCTCCTCCACACAATAAAAGAGCAGTTTGCGAATATTTACACCAAAGATTTCCTAATAGGTGGTTAGGACCAGTGAGGTGGCCGGTAAAGTCACCTGACCTTACAGTTTTGGATACTTTCTTGTGGGGCACTTTAAAGAACAGAATCTATGGAGAGCAAGAATATGACGCAGTAGATGAACTTAGAGACAATATCATCACGCAATTCAGGTCTATCAGAAGAAGGGATATTGTTAGGGCTGTTCTTAATTTGAGACGACGAGCTCGGTTATGTATTCAAGAGGAAGGCCATCATTTCGATCTCTTGTAATACTTTTTGTGAATTTTTTACAAGCAAGTTTTTTGAAACGCATCGTACTCAGCCAAGTGTTTGCTCAAAATTCCGAATAATGTTCTATCCGGCTGTTCTTTCCGGATATAATTCAAAATAAGTTTGTGTTGTTTTCGTGCTATTTCTATCAAATTTATAATAAATTTTCAACATATCTCGTTTTTCTTCATTTGAGAATGAGGACATTTCGACTGAAGTATTTGTGCAAACTTATGATGTATAATGACTTCTGACAACTAGTGTTTATTGAACAAAATTTTTCCATCTCAGATGAAGTTGTTTTTTTTAATATCTGTGGTTTCAGAAGTGCAAATCATAACAAATTATACATCAATGAAATCAAAATGAGAATCACTAATTTTCCTGTATAAAAAAACAATACGGGGCCCATAACAGAAAAAAAAGTTGATGATGAATGCCAGAAGACGAAACGTCGGATAGTAAATCTGAACATGAAAACGTGTAGCTGAAAAAAAGTATCAATGAAAATTTAATTTTGGATTTGAGCTATGTTGTCAAATAACTATAGAAAAAAATAAAAACAAAAATTCCGATTTTCAGTTTTTTCCCTATATTTCCGGAAATACATATAGGCAGCTCTTTAACTGAAAAGAAAAAGACAGAAACAAAATGAATATCATATGGCCTTCTTGAGTACACCTATATGGTCATCTCATATCGATTGATAGAGGAGTGAAGCCCAGGCTAGATTTAAAAAAAAATTATAATTTAGATACGCATAAACTGATTTGATGCTGACAATATTTGAACTTCATTTATGTCTTATAGTTTTCCTAAAACAAGCACTCAAAAAAACTATGGCCATCTATCCTCGAATTAACCTATTTGTCTTTGGCACTTTTTTGGATTACCATTATTTGACACCCATGAATCCATTATTATGCGTTCGGTTCTTCAGAAAGCAGCTGAATCTATTCAACCATTTCAACCAGCCAACTTCTCTCTCACTCTATCGGCAAATGATTTGTTATGCTCGGTACGTATGTAGTGCGACCAATTTCTAGATCCATATCGAAATTAATATCTGAAGTGGAATGTAAGTAGCAGGCAGTCACTTTAATTTCCTGTTAAATGTTTTGTTGTTTTTCCATTATTTTATAATTGCAGTTTCATTGACAGCGTCTTAATCAGAATTGTATCTGCGGATCGGGACGACCTGGATTAATAAACATTCATTGTTTTTGCGCACCACTGGGGATTTATCGCCGTATAGAAATAAATTGCTTAATTCCTACTAAAACCTGTTTATAGGTGTTAATAGTGGATATACGTTTTTCGATTGCTTGATTTATTGGAATTATGTGTCATTTCTGCAAAATGAAGGAGCTAAGCTGCCTTTCTTCTAATGGAATTGCGAACGGAAGTTTGTTTGAGTGAGAGACGAAACATTATTACGTTGCTGGGTTCTTGAATAGTGAATAACAATAATAATAAACGAGTAGGACGACCAACATCTGAGGATCTGGTGAGTTTCATCACCAATTACCCGAACAACGGATCTTTACTGTTTATAACTTATATAGACTAAGCTATAGACCCCACAAAACTAAAGAAACTAATTTTTATAAGAAAGTTAGTTAATGAAAACTCTAGTATTCGCCCCAGCAAAATCGCTTTGTGGAATTTTTCAAACAAGCAATAGTGAAAAATATTACAACTTTTTTGGTTTTTTGGAAATATCTCAAAGATTATTGATGACATCGTTTTACAGTCGATGGAACTTTTGTAGAAATTTATTAAACCTACAAAATGAATTTCTGAACGACCAGATCGGTGCATTTTCCACTAATATAATAATAATTTTTATAAATCTAAAGCTGGACAAACAATATTGTGGAAACTGAAAGATAATAATTTATGATTCAACAGTACGCAAGATGTTTTTTCTACAAACGCTTAACAAAGTAGCCTTTGACGCTTTCAGATTTCGACGCAAAGTTGACGTTTTCCGTGAAATGTCATTTTGTGACAGCATTTGCGCTCTAGAGCGGAAATATTTCGAAAACGCTCGCTTCTCCAACGTATTTCTGCATGATGATTGATGATAGTGACAGCGAATTATCAAACACTCCTCCTGATGTAGCAGAAAGTGCAAAAATTGTTACTTTGAATCTCCTACCAGAGAAATCAAGGAAGAAATATGAATTACAATAAGGTAAATTCATTTTCCGAAAATATATACGAAAATACAACAAAAATTGAAAAAATTAACATTGTACGAACTTGCAAATTGTAAAATTTTGCATAAATTGCTCTTAAAACTTCAGACAGCGTTTCGAGACTATCTTATACTCATGTATGGCAGTTCATGGCGAACACTTTGAGCATCTACTGTAAATTAATGTAGTTTGGAATAACTGGATTTGAAAGGTTTTCCAATTTTTTGAGTTTATTTAATATCCAATTTTTTTTTCAAAAGCTTGTATTCAACTTGCCCTGTTTATAAGTATGTATGTATGTGTGGGACGAATCTTGCAGCTGAATTTTAACCCACTTCTAGTTGTCCGATCAACTTGAACTTTGGTAGGTTGAAATTGTTAAAAATTGTAAAAATTGTTTTTTCCGTTAACCAGCTGTCGTCCCCTTACGAACGGCAACCCTCAAAAGTCGAAATTTGTGCGAGCCAAGGATTAACGACGTCTTACCTTTTCACGTGCGATTCCTAGCACGATCCGAGGAGAATATCGAAAGGAGGTCCGTTGGTCACCCATCCAAACCCCGGCCTTGCCTAGCGTTGCTTGGCTTCAGATATCGGTGAACTGGCGCTCTCCGTTCGAGCTATCCCCGCGGAGGTGTTCATAATATATTATGGAATTTTTGTTGAAAAAAAAACAACAAAATGGCAGATGATATGTGTAGTTATGGTCCGATTCGGTTCAAAATTGGATTGTGGGGGTTTTAGGTACAGATTTTCAGCATGACTAAAAATAATTGAGCAAAATTGATAAAAAAAAGCTTTTATACAAATTCAATTAATAAAAAAAATATTTTTTTAGATGTGGGACTCTGTGCATTAAATGATCAATAAACCATCAAGTTACATAGACAATTTTAAAGTAGATATTTCAACAATTAAAATAATTGCTTATAGACCTTCGAAATACAAAAAAACACCAAGACAATTTTTCATGGAAGATAAGTGTATTTTTTTTTCGAAGACTAGTCGTCTTCTAAATTGCAAAAAAAATATGCTCATTCGACACCAAAAAAGAAATATTCCTACAAATTTTCATGTAAATAAAATTATTCATTCGAGATAAAAAAATTAAATACTGAAATATCGGTTTTTTGTGTTGAATACAAAAGTTTTTGATTTTTGTATCATCGACATACTACCAGATGTCATTGAAATAACTGAATCTTTGTATTCTTACAAAAATAAAGTAAAGGACTGGTTAAATACCACCGAAAGACATATTTTTCAAAACATTCACCACTGAAGATATTCACAAATTTTTATAAGAAGCGCCCGATGGAAAATATCTACTAAAAAAGGTAAATTTTAATATTTCATGCTTTTAGTAGTTTGAGAAGCGATTAGTATTTTTTTAATTTAGTGCAATTTGGTTAGCATATACATTATGAAAGTTTGTTATAATGTGATGTACTTTTGTTGAATAAAGCATCTGGTGTTTCTTTTTCTGAAAACTGCGTTGGTAGGAAAAATTTTGTGTGTATTTCGAGCACAAAGTGTCATTGTCGCTCTCCAAAGATTACCGCGCTCCGCTTCGCGTCGCGCGGTAACTCTTTGTCAAGCGACAAAATATCACTTTGCGCTCTTAATACACAAATAGCTATTCTGTCCGATGTGTAGTATTTGCACAACCGCGTTACAAACAATTTAAGGGCACATCTTGCAAGATGTGCCGATTTAAGGGAAATCGTCGCATTCAAATTCTGTAAACGGCATCTGGAAGTAGAGATCAATATCTACAATTTGTTTATTTCGGATTTTCACCTGAGAGGTGGTAAATGTGTTGAAATGTTACTGAAAGTTGAAAACGCTTCGAAGTGCGTCCGAGTAACTTCCAGTGACATTTTCAACACATTTCCCACCTCTCATCAGGTGAAGATCCAAAATGTACAAATTGTAGACATTGGTCTCTACTTCCAAATGCCGTTTACAGAATTTGAATAAGACGATTTCCTTTGAATCGGCGTATTTAGAAAGATTTGCCCTTAAATTGTTTATAACGCGATTGTGCAAAAACTACACATCGGACAGAAACATCTTACGAACAGTTAAACCACATTATATTTATCAGTTTCCGCAATACTGTTTGTCCCTCTCCAGATTTATAAAAATTATGAATTTTTGAAAAATGGTCTCTTTTTCGAGATTTTCCCGGATTTTCACAGTGAAAAATGCACCGATCTGATCGTATAAAAATAATTCTCTACAAAAGTTCTGTTGACTGTAAAATTTTGATATATTCGTAAAAAAACATAAAAGTTGTGATTTTTTTCACTATGTTTTGTTTAAAAAATTCCACGAACTACGAACTATCTTAAGAAAAGTAGTATAGGTCGTTTGCATCTATCATTTTATGTGAAAAGAGTCTCTTATTTCTATCTACAGCTTGGCCTAATACCCTTTTACAATTTATGGGAGAAGTGTTGAAATGAATAATTACCCTATATTATTTTATGTTGTCATATATTTCTGAAGAAAAATTAATATGTTTTTCAGTTGTTAATTTGTTAAAAAGTTGAATTTCTTTATTATGAAGAAGAAGAAGTAGAAGAAGTAGTTTATTTGAAATAGGATGTCCTAATATACAAAAAATTATACAAAAAAAATTTACATACTAGTTCACAACAATTACAAAAAAATACAATTACAAAACATACATAATGTATAAAAATATAAAAATCACAAATATTAAAAGGTAAAAAATAGTTAATAACTAAAAATCAAAAAAAAAAATTTTTTTAAATATGGGTACCTATATTTTTTTTTTAGTACAATTTATTGTAAAGATAATACTTTATGGCATAAATTGACTGGGCACCAGGGAAAATATTGAGAGATCAATTATTTCTTTTTTATAAGTTGGTTTAAATCCCTTTTGAAAATATTCAGTGAGTCACTATTTTTCAGTGACGTAGGCAATTTGTTGTATTCATTGAAACCTTTGAAAAATAATGACTTCATGGTATTAGAATTATTTGTTCTTGTAATATGCAGATTATTCTTATTCCTCGTAAAGTAATTGTGAACTTCTGCATTGAAAACTATATAATTCTTGAAATATGGAGGAGCCAGATTGTTCAAAATTTTTTATATAAAAACCATACTAAAATAATATAATCTTTGGTAAACTGTGAGCCATTGAAGTGTATCCAGCATAACATCAATTGGGGTATAACGGTTTGACTTCAATATGATACGCATTCCACGATTTTGGAGCTTTTGAAGCTGGGATAGTTTGTTGAGATTAAATGTATATAAAATTGTTGCACAGTAGTCAAAATGTGGTTGAATAATGGTCTTATAGACAGTGATTTTGGTTTCCATTGATATATTGTTTGCAATTCTTATCAAAAAAAAAGGTAGGTATTACAAATTATAGAACAAAACTTAACCGGCGCTCCGGGGCGAATTCATTTGCTTTTTCAGCTGCAGGAAAACCCGGAAAATCCTGCATCACCACATCTTCTCACTCTCATAAAATACAAAGTAGTTTGTCTCCAGAGGCTACAGTAAATTCAAATTATCGTAGGAATATTTAGTGACACAACTATCGTCAAACTTAAACCAGTCCGTTTTGTCTTTGGCCAATGAGTGATAATGACCATATTCAACGCCAGAACCACAATAAATAAGGACTGCATTGAGATTATAATAGTAGTCTGCCAGATTGGGGTATTCATCTATTTCGAGTCTTCGTAAGAGTTTGGTGCTTCCGCCAGAGGTTGAGACGTTTTGGAAAAGCATCAGTGTTAGTATTAGATTGACTGGTACCTCAGCTATAATTTTTGTCTTATAACTGTCAATTTGTTTGGCGCATATTTGGCAATACAGTTGATGATCACCTGTTAAAAGTTCTATTTTCAGATGGTAAAACAGTAAGCTTTGCACGGACTGGGTATCAGTAATATCGGGAAATGCTAGTTCTAGTTCCAGAAAATCACATACGTTTTTGCTACCTCTTGAACATGTACTACAACGTAAACTAGTGAGGATTTTTCCAGCGAAAGATCTACAAATACAAGACGAGATAGTCTGTACAGAATAATTTAATTCAGAGCGGTCGGGAGTATTGATTTCGTTATTTTCCTGCTCACGAAGAGTATTCACCAAGAACTTCAATAATTCAGAACCATCCTCTTGTTGTCCTAACGAGCATATAGTGGACTTCAAATACTCCAGAAAATCGGTTGGTGAAAAAGATGGTAAATTCTTGTGAAACTGCAGCTGCATGAATAGGCAGGAGTTTGGTTAATAAGTGGAAAACATTTTCGTTCATCGTTAAAATCTCGTTCCTGAAATTCTTCGTCATTAATAACACTTGTAAAATGTTATTCATGTAGCAAGTATTTTTCAAATTATCCAATCCAATCTTATATTTATATTTGGTTCAACTGCTTTCAGGAATTTATATACCAAGTCGACCTTTTCAGACCAGAGGCAGCTAAGGTTCATTACTGCAGAAACCTGGGTGAGAAATACTGGTGAGGCTACGCTGAAGCTCTTCGGTGAATTTCCCAATAGGGAAAGTGCAACAATAAAGGATATAGATAGTCTGAAGAATGCGGTGAATTGTATTAACGGGGCAATAATAGATGCTCACCACGATAGCTTCTCCGAAAAGAAAAAGAAAAACAGAGGAAATCAATATGGAGAACTGGCACTTCGAGACCTTGAGAATTGAGGTGGGAAGGCAATTCAATAAAGCCAAAAGTAACCAAAGCTGGGATACCTACAGAACAACATTCGTAAGGTACAATATAGAACTCCGAAAGGCAAAGAGAAACCCATGAAGCAAATTCAGCGAAGAGGAATCACCATCTTGTTCCAGAATCCACAGAGTACTTGCAGGGTATAGTGGGGCTTTTCGAGGAAGAGAATGGATTCCACACAGGAACAGAAAAGGAGAGTAAAAGGTTGCTACTTTCATTCTGCATCGATCTGCAGATCTCTGGCAGAAGGCACAGGAGGCCCATGACAGAGCTAGTCACCGAAATCACAAGAGCCGGAAGAATCATATCTAAATCTAGACAGATTCTGTGCATTCAAATCGCCTGGACTAGATGGAATCTACCCAGTCCTCCCAGTGGTGGATCTAGGATGCTGTCAGGGGGGGGGGGCTTGATTGACAATAGGAAATATCAAAAACTCAAAAATGTTACATTTTCAGAGTAACAAGAGATCAATGAAAAATAACAATAGGTAAAAAAATATTTTTTGTATTTATTATAAGATATAATTTCCAAACATATTTTATCCTAAGAAATAAATAATTATTAATTTATCGATAAATATTTTATTTAGTTTTTTATTATTATTTTTATTAGTTCAGTCCCAATTTGGCATTTCCAAACGACGAGCTTTTTTAACAAAAGGTAGCGATTGCTACCCATTCAGCCTTTCGTCACCCATTGTACTTCAAATGTAAGTTTTGAGCCCCCTTAAAACGAAAAAACTCCGCTCCGCGGTAGCTGTTGTTACCGGTAATAAAAAATTGCTAACATTGTTTTTACCGCTAACCAGCTGTCGTTCCCTTATGAACGGCAGCCAACTTGTGCGAGCCAAGGATTAACGAGTTCTTACCTTTTTAAGTGCGATTCCTAGCACTTTCTTGGGCAATCAGAAAAATGTCTGCAGATGCTTCAAGTATTTGTGCATCTTCATATTTGTGAAGATATACTGGAATTAAGCCTTCGAGTACAATAACATTGCATATGCCATCAAAACGGGATTCAATTTGAGCAATGGCATAAATGGTATAAATAAGTTGATTCTGTAATATTCTTCTGTACTTGATGATCCGATAATGCTTTTCTCGGTTTTCCGTTTACATATTCGAGGCATAGAAATGGTCGCAAAAATTTCACTGTTCGCACATTGTTTGCCTGATTATATAGTTATAGTTATCTTTGTATCCATATAGAGTATGTTTTCTCTTAAGATTTTTATAAATTTATGGCCGCTGTTATTTAGTGGGTCACTATTGGGGGGGGGGGGGGTAAAGCCCCTGTAGCCCCCCCACAGATCCGCCACTGATAAGATTGGGTGATTTTACTACGTATCTATGTAATTATGTGAAGAACAATAAAGTTGAAACATTGGATAACTCTTGGATTGATAGCGTTCATCAATAGAATAGACAACATGAAAAAAAATATCGAAAAAAATAATTCAATCCTGAACTTGAGAAAGCTATACAAAATATCTAAATAAACTTCGATCATTGATGAAAAAATACTGATAACGAATTTTGTAAAGATAAGTTAAATGATGCCAGTGGTAACTGCAAAAAATATGGATTATTATCAAGAGTATAACAGGAAACAAAATCTGTTCACAAATATCCAGTACAGAAACAGCTAACTAAGTAACTGCAGGCGTATTATCTGTTATTAATAATTTTGAAAAATTATTCGACTAAGCTGCAAAGAACCAATTAGTATAATTTTTAGAAAATCATCAAGTTTTTACTGAAATCAATTGGGTTTCATTAAAAACTACAGTACTGAGGATGCAGCTTTGAGTTTACTTAAACCCATAGTTGAATCATTGGCCTTGGACAAATAAATGCCAGCAGTCTTTCTTGATCGTGCGGAGGTCTTCGACACGGTTTCTCATAGTAAATTAAATGGCAAAATGAATGACTATGGTATCCGTGGTTTGACTCTAGACTTTTTTAAAGATATCTGTCAAACAGAATACAGATAACTAAAAATGAAATTGAATTAGGTTCTGAGTTAACAATAAAGTTAGGTGTGCTCCAAGAAGAACAGTACTGGGATCAATCTTGTTCCAGATATATTTGAATAGTATTTCTAGTATACATAATCTGGAAGGTCAATTGGTTTGCTATGCTGATGATACTGTTCTTGTCATTACTTGGAAGAGTTGGGATGGAGTTCACACAAAAACAGATACCGACATGAAAAATTGAAATGTGGTTGAACTATAATACATTCATTTTAAATATTGGCAAAACAAAATATATCACGTTTTAAAGAGAAACATATCTCAATTGAAAATTGAATCAATACATGACTCCTCTGGAAATGGAAAAAACCTACGATAAAATTGAAGTCACTTTTTTGTAATATCTAACAGAAAACAACTACTTCCCCGGCAAACATGAATCCCTTCCAAAAGAGGTTATCTTGTATGATAGAAAACATCGACTAAATTCCAACTTTCAGTCGCAGATGATTCCACAACTGACTTTATGAACATCCTGTTCATATTTTCAAAGAAATCAAAATATATCACATTCTCCCCGATTATCACAGATCAACCCAATATGAATACAGAAAACTTTTACCTATCTTGTCAAACGTTTAATGACATTAATGAATGAATTTCACAACATCGAAAAAATCTGATGATGTGTATAAAATATTCACAGCAACTTCACAACAAAATTCACAAATCACACAAAACGGACTTTTGAAAATCATAGTACCTACATAAAAATAGACGTTTTTTAACTTAATTTCATTATAAACGAACTGAATTATTCACAGTCAGACAAATCTACACTAACCAATGCCTCCTCCGAGTGTTTTTCAGAAAGGAACCATATCAAAATAAAAATTCGAACGCCAGGGCCACTAATTATTGCAATGTGAATATCATTTTCTTCGATAAATCAAATTAAAACAACCCATGGATTCAAAACTGAAATTAAATAAATAGTTCTGGAAAACACTTTAAAAATATAAGTGAAAATGTTATTAATAAAATATTTTTCAAAGTAAAAGTGGCAATTCAGGATAAGATGAGAGAAATGTTGAGGAAGATATTAACATTAACATTGAAAAAATAAAATATACCGTCATGTGGAATATAGAAATAGGACATATTATAACAATGCTACATCTTTACAGCATAATTTTGAATTAGGACTGGAAAAATGCAATCACAGTGATTATCAAAGAGTAATGGAACTTCTAGAGACAATCTTTAAAAGTCGAGTAAATGTAATAAATTGAATCAGACATAGCACGGTGACATAACAGAAACATAGTACAGCTTGGCAAATCTATATGTGCCTCTGAGATGCGCGAACGATAAACAGAGAGGGTAAATATCCGCTACCAACTTCAATAGGGAAGGACAAGAAAGGAAAGCGGCTGTTCTACCGCGCACACAATATTCAGAGGCACAGCTATATTTGCCAAGCTGTCATCCGCATAGTAGTTATCTTACCACTGCTGTGAGTTTCAAACAAGCTCTTGCTGTACACATTAAATAAAACTGGAAAATTGTAAAATTGCAAAGTCAATACCGAACAAGCAACAGACGAACAAACAAACGAACAAATAAACAAACAAGCAAACAAACCAACAAACATAATCATAGCGTAAGAAATGAATATTGAGTTAATTGTCTTGAAGATTTTTCAAAATTATCTTTATTTATTTTGATTTACATACTTGATCAAAGGTATTTACAGTGGGCTCATGTCCGAGTCTACATGAAAAATAAATACCTCTACTTCTCCTACTATTTCAATGAATCCATATGCTCGCGCAGACATACCTATCTCTCATCAACGATTGTTCCGCTGTAAATGAATTAAGCCACCGTGCACGTGAATAGTAATTAATGCTGAAGAAAAACGCGCAGGAAAGACAATATTCGCCGGCCCCGCTTTGCCGACAAAAACAATGAGAAATAAATACATCTGAAATATCCAAGTATAGGTAGCGCTGCAATCCTTGATTTAAATATAGTCTACAGACACAGTCGCCAATGCCGCTCCATAAGGAACGTCTTCTTGTTCTTGTGTCGGTAACTCCAATGCTTCCGTTTGTTAGAGCTCAAAATTCGTCAGCATTCTCTTCATTGAAATGTGCTATTCAAACATCAGCGGATTTGTTCTGGAGGAAAGATGCAAAAACTCGTTTGGATTTTTCTTAATCCCGTGTACATTATATTCAAATGTTGGACCACCGCTAAGATGGCGTCACAAATCTATCAAAGCGGACAGTGCGCAAAATGGAAAAAAATCGAAACGATTGTTCTAGCCTTCAATGAATGTGGGGACCTTCTGTTGTATTTTATGGCGGATGAATAAATGTATGCTACACAAATGATCCTGGAATATACAGGGTATTTGATAACGACAACCATGCGAAATAAGTATTTGAAATTTGGTGGTTTTCCAATGTGGCCCTTCAAATCGAATATTTGCAACTTTCGACACCTTTCGTTAGACCGACAGTAGATGTCAACCTTCTTCAAAAGGTACACACTATATTTCATTAATTTTTTTCGATTTTCTAGCATATTCCATGCTCCCGTTATGTAGCGCGATACCAATACCTTGATTTGTCAGTTTTCGATTATATTGTTATGGTACTCGAGTACTGGGTACTGGGTACTTTTAACGACATATAAGCCTTATCATTGGGATCTCGTAAACCGTAAGAGATAGAGGGTCGGCTAAAGTGTGGTAAAGTTACGATATTTGTTTCCGAATAAAATGCTATTTCAAAATTGCCTTCCCAAAAGATATGATGAATAACAAATATCGATTTCAAACGTTTTTATGACAAAAGTTAAAAATTTCTTTTTTTCAAATATTTTATTTAAATATCACCAGAGAATGGTAAAGGCGGCCTTGATATTCAGAGACGAACAGCCACACTCGCTGGTCAAAGTATGACAGTTCAATGTAATGAAAAATTTGAGAAAGCAAAAATGGTATTTTCCAATTCAATAAAACGTGATATGGTTTGGATTCATCACAGTGTTGATAGAAACTCGAAAGTAATTTCGTGTGAACGATATTTAGAACAATAATAAAATTTTAATTACTTACACAACTTACCGTTTTCGAGAAAATTGCTGGTAAATGGAAGGGGAATATTGAAGAATCAAACCGCTTTGTTTCTCCTTTTGACGCTATTGACGTTTCAATTATGAAACATAACTTTGATTTAGTAGTGTCTGCACGTATCTGGATGGAAAACAATAGGTTATGTGTTGAAGTTTGAAATCTGTCATATGCGACGTCAAGATTCATGGTGGCAGAGAAATGGCTAGCTGCTCTTCCATGTTTCATGGAACAACCATGTCTCTGCTTTCTGTTTTTTGTTTTTCATAAACTCGTGGAACAGCAATTTCTCTGCAACCTTGAATCTTGACGTCTCGAAGGTTAAATTTCAACATGTAACCTATTGTTTTCTGTTCAGAAACGTCCAAAGACACCAGAAATGGCTGTTCCATGAACCATGAAACAATTTTTTATAGAATTGCCATTTCTTTGCCACCTTGAATCATGACGTATCGTATGACAGATGATAAACTGTAACATAAAACCTATTGTTTTCCGTCCAGGCACGTACATGGTTACCTAATCAGGTCAAATACAGTTTTTCAATTATGATGTTGTGGAGGACCAACCACTGACCTTAACATCAGTAGACCCCGCACTTGTTTTGAGTTAAAGTTTATCATGGTTCAAATTCTTGTCCGCCATAAAATGGTTGGTTATAAATTTTACCAACGTTTATTATCTATTCTTCTGTAACATTTCACCATTCTATGGATTTGCTTGTTACCAACCTTTCTTACTGAGAAGGAAGGAGTAATTCTTCGAAACATGACCTACTGATGTAATAGACCGGTAGCTAGAGACATGTCCAGCTGTCGTATAAACGAGTGTCTGCCATTGATTTTGTTTATGTAAAAGATGATGAATAGCACAAATTTCCAATCGTCACCAGTGCTACTAAGCACCATGTTGAAAATCAAAATTGTTAAAAATTTTCGATTTTTGAAGAATTAACTAATGTCTGCCATGTACTTCATTAAATTTATTGATTTAAAAATCCATCGAAAACAAAATGGCAGACATTTCTAGTTGATACTGAGTGTTAAAATCCGAGTGTCAAAATGTAATCAGTTAACGTCTGCAAAAGAGGTATCCAATAAATTTGACCTGGTAGATATCAGAAAAATCATCAGCAGACGATTTGTGCAGGCACAATAATGTTAATGATTATTATTACCCAAGTTGTTATCTCTTGAAGTTGTAACTATGCTTGGTACAAGTTCAATTTTAACAATACTCCAACTTATATCCCTTTTCACCACACAGTTGCCTCTAAACAGGCTTCATTCAGGTCAGCGTTGATTCGTGCTTTGAACGAGTTGAAACTCCATTAATGTTTATTGTTATGCAGACAAAGTAGCGAAATTGATGTTTCACCACCCTGTAAATTGAAAGAAGCACTTGTTTTGTGACCTACAATGAATTATTTAAGGCACAAAAAAAATATTTGAAACAATTTGGTAAAAAAAATGGATACAAAAGTCTAGTGTCTCACACCATGATACGCCACTGGCTGTTCGGGCACTGGAAAAGGGAGCGTCCACGTCCATCCCATATCCATTCAAATCATAACCGAAGGCAACTTCACCAGAGCACCGCCAACGTCCAGTCGATCGCAGATCGAAGATCGAGAGCAGCTAGCAGAAGAAGAAGAACGACACAGGATGTGCAGCTGCATCACTACCAATATGAAACGCTCCGTACTGAATATTAAATATCCATCTTTATTTTCAGCATCTCGGCTGTATATTTATCGCGGCAGGCCACTATCGGACAGCTCCTGAGAACAGGAGTGGAGATTATGAGTCGCAGAGTGTCATAAAATAGCGTGCCAGTGACATTCGTAAATAAAGCAGAACGTACTCGATGTTTCATTATGCTGGCGCTGTTCTTATGTCTTACTCGAGACTACTTCGTGGCTTTGATCAATCGTTGATGCGAGAGCAATGTGAACATTATTGATTGCAGACTCGCTTCATGAATGAGCTTGCATCGATCGTAGTTTTTATCTAGATGTTTAGACGTGGTAGGGATCGAGCAACATGATCGTATATCACTTTATGCTCTAGGAAAAACTGAGCTCATTTGTATACATGTATCTTTCTTCTTCTTCGCCGGGCACCGTGTAAATTTGTTCAGATTTTTCATGATCTCGATATTGACAGATTTTTCCGTGATCTACGAAGTACCTAACGGTTACCAACGATATTTGGCTGTAGTTATCAGGTGAATATGGTTACTCCAGTAACTTCTTAGAATTAGAGCTCGCGTTCCCCAATCTTTTGGAAATCCAGTCCGCAGAATCTAATCGACCATTATTTGAGAAACGAACACCAAACAGATGATAGACAACTGTATTGCCAATTCTGCGCTAAAACAACCGACAGAGATAAAATAACCTGTGACTTTGAAGCTCTTCAGTTATGATTCAGCATGTCGCAGGTGTATTGAATTATTTCAACGTGTTAAGCTAGACGAACACCCCTATCTGAACGACTGCCGTTATGAGCTTTACGCAGTCATCGTCCTCTGTGGTTCTGGAGTTGATACTAGCCATTACTATAACTTGGCCAAGGACAGAACGGACTGGTATAAATTTGATGATAATTGCGTGAATAAAATGTTTTCTTTCGAATTGGATATTTTGGACCCTCTGGAGACCCCATACATCCTGTTTTACCGAAAGGCAGATATTCAAAATTCGACGGACCTCTTTAGGATTTATCATTTAACCAATTCCAACTCTTCAGGTGATTTGATGTTGCAGTAAAAGCGAATGCGCCACCGAAATAATTTAAGCCGACCCGGAACGCCATTAATTTTTTTATCATTTTTTTGCTGTTACTTTGTTATTGTTACTTTTCATAATAAAGTTAATAATGTTGGTATCTTTCTGATTTGAGGATTTGTTGTACAACTTCCAGATAGTGGTTTATTGAAAGTCTGAAATCTATTCAAAAAACTTTTTACCGATGATACGGAATTTTTCAAAAACTTTAGTTTTGCAGTATAAACGAAGCTTTTGGCGTTTTCTGGAAACATTTTCATTGGTGCTTCGAAGCAGTCTCCCCCAAAGGTTCGAGAAAAAACTGATGATCCTAAGCATATGAATTATCATATTGCATATAAGACAGCAAAAATGAATGTAGAAAATGAGATTCGACAGAAAAAGATTATTCAGTAAATGAAAAAATTAAATGATTCCAGCATCAAAAGCAAAACTCTTTAGAATATTATCAAGCAGCCATCTTCATCAAGCAGCAGTAAACGTATAGTTCTGAATCACAATAAAAAAATATCAGTGATGAAGTAGAAGTCGCGGAAACTTTTGGAGAATACTTCTCAAAGAAGAATGTGGAAAATGAGATTCGTCAGGAAGATTATTCAATAGGTATATGAAAAAATTAAATGATCAGCATCAAAAGCAAAACTCTTTGGAATATTATCAAGCAGCCATTCACATCAAGCAGTGGTAAACGTATAGTCCTGAATCACAATAAAAAAATGTCAGTGGCCAAGTAGAAGTCGTGGAAACTTTTGAAGAATACTCAATCATAATTGACAATAAAATCATACTACATTTCCCGGGAATCATTCTGCACGACAATGGCGAGTGTCAATATAACGATGTTTTTAAACCCGTAGGTAACACCACTATTAGAAGTAATAGGACATATTATAATTAATGTATTTCTTGTGCACATTTTACCGATCTTCTCAAGTTTGCCGACCTAGTCCCAATACTAAAAAATGGTGACTGCAAAAACATCGAGAATTATCGTCAAGTATCAGTGCGTTCTCTAATTTTTTTGAAAAACTCATATCTCTCAGCATAAATGTTAACCTGGAAATGTTCGATCTGATGACTGACTGTCAACATGGGTTCAGTAAAAATCACTCGACAGAAACTGCAACGCTCAATTTAACACAACATATACAGGATTTAATTTTTAAAAAAAATTGTTGTAGGAATTTTCCTTTACTTGAGCAAGGCTATCGACACTTTGAACACCAAATTTGTAGCAGAAAAACTTTTTAACTTATGAATTCGAGGAAATATCAATCAGCTACTCGTGTTTTTTTGACGAATAGATGTTTTCAAATAAAGCATAATAAATTCCTCGTAACTGTGGCGACCCCTCAAGGTAGCGTTCTTGGACCGCTAATATTCATACTGTATGTAAATGATCTTCCTACTAATATAAGTCATGGAAGAAATATCTCTATGCAGAAGACACATCTGAAAAATAGGTTGTGTCCGCAGTTGTACTATTATTGCATTTTATAAAACTATTCTATTTTATTCTGATTTGCAATATCCTTCGCAATATTGTGGTAGTTTTTTGGTTATTATATTCGTCAGTAGAATGATAAAATAATGAAGTGATTTTCAGGTTTTCGTTATCAGGAATTGAGCAAAAGTGTTATAAAACTGGGCAAAATACATTCAAAATGTTTTCAAGATATCCCTATTTCTGAAGGAAATGTAATAACTATTCATAACAGAATAATATATAAATGGTTTTTATACCATTCAATATGTACCAATTCAAATGATTCGAAAATGGAATTCATAATGCGTCAAATGAAAAACTGAATTTTACGTAGAAATGTTGAGCCAATATTTCAGTTACTACTTCGTAGACAATGTGATTATTGGCTCTTTCAGCTTGAAAATGAATTGTACCAACGCCTCTTTAGGACACCTTGTATGACAGTGTTCTGAAAGGGACAAAAATGGATATTGAACACTTTAATAAGGAAATTAACCCTATGTCGAATTGATTAAATTTTTGATATGTTATAGTCCAAATCATTCCAAACAAAAAATCCAATGAACACAATTTTTCTGTAGGATAGTTTTGGAAATACTAAAATCTCTTATTTTGTCTACATAGTAAACAGTCATTAATATGAGATTCTATTGAAAGTACCAAAAATTAGTCGAGGCAAATAATAATAATAGCTATGAAAGATGTAATAGTATTTCTCAGTTCATGTGTATCGGTGTCATGAAATGGATAATCATCTATAAAAGGACTTCGAAGGTGTTTTTTCAGCAATAGAACGGTAATAATGATTTAAGACAGCGTATTTCAACATTTTTCATGACACGACCCCCGTAGTATGAAAAAATATTTCGCGACCCCCGACGCTTCGCTTTTTTTTTCATCCTATTCTATTATGTTACAAAAATTCAATCCATACAACGTTTTTATGCATTTGCATAATTAGGATTCAATTAAATACATAATTACAATTTTTTTTTAATCGAGTACGTCACCAATTGATACAAAAAAAATTACTTGTGGTTATAAATTAAAACATGTTCGATTCATTTTAGTCGACAGTATTTTATTGAAGTCGGATTTGAGATAAACATCAAGGCATATAAATGTACCTGGTAAGAAAATGGTATTTTAAAGAAGAATTGTGTCATTACTTCTCAGTGCAAGAGACATTGAAGAACACTGGGCAAAGGTGGATTTTAAATCCGTTTCTTGCAGCTATAAATGAGGCTAATTTGGCAACCATGCTCAAAGAAAATCTGATGGAATTATCTGCCGTTGGGGTGTTGCACTTGGGATTCAAGTCTGCCAATTTGGATACCTTTTGGTTGAAAAGGAGAACATAATACCCAGAATTAACAACAGAGACTTTGTAGTGTTTACTCCATTTGCCACCTCGTACGTGTGCTAGTTGACAATTTCATTAATGGCCCAATTAAAAAATAAGCAAAGAAATCGCTTAAAAGACCTCGCAAACTCATGGAATTTGGGTCCGGGTGGATTTTTTTGAAACTTTGGTATGTTGTAGTCCATGTTATTCACAACCAATGTTACCATTGCGCCAACACAAAAAAAAATGAACAGTTTTGCTGCTAGGGGGCTTTGAAATCACCCCTTGCGCAGATTAGATTATTTATATTTGAATCCGGTAATAATATTTTCACTTATTTCATTGTTGCTAAGGTTGCACAATATTGAGCTGTTTCATAAAAAAAATTCTCACCCCCCTCTTCTCCTTCCCCAACTCCTATTACGAAACGCAAAAAAAAATCTCGAGTGCTTTTTAAATGTATCGTCGAATGTTTAAATATGCATGATTAAGGGAAATAGCAGAAGGTCACAAAACGAAAAAAATTCGGTGGATTTTTCTGAATTTTTAATATGATGCAGTTCAAGTTATTTTTAATAGGAATTAATTGGGTGACAAACCCCAAAAATTAATAGTTTTTATGCTAGGGGGCGTTGAAATCATACCTTGCTCAGAATAGACTATTCATTATTATTGTTTTAATTGTTAAAATTGTTATTTCCGTCAACCGATTGCACCCCTACGCGCAACCCTCGGAAGTCTTCGAGAGACTTGTGTGAGCTAGGGAAGACGCAGCCCTTACCTTTTAACGTGTGATGCCATGCACGAGACCGGTGAATCGGTGGATCGAACCCACGACCCGACGCTTGCGAAGCGTACGCTTTTACCAGCCGACTACCACGGCCCATTATAGGCGTAAACAATAACTCTACGTATTTTGGTTTAGATTAAGCTGAACAACTGTGTTTAGTTAAATCCAAAATTTCCCACTATTTTAAAACACGAAAAAAAATTATTCTTGAATATGAATTAATCGGGCGAAAATATTGAAAATAAATGAAAATTAGACATCAACAATTTGAATTTGAACATTTATTTTTATAAAGCATTTACAAGTAGTCGAGAATAATTTTTTCTCGTGTTTTTCAATAGGGATAAGGGGAAGGATTTAGATAAACAAAATACACAATTGTTCAGCTTAATCTAAACTGATATACGTACAGATATTGTTTCCGCCTATAATAATGAATAGTATTCTGAGCAAGGAATGATTTCAACGCTTCCTGGCATCAAAACTATCCATTTTTGGGGTTCGTCACCAAATTAATTTCTATTCAAAGTAACTTGAACTGCATCATATTAAAAATTCAGAAAAATCCACCAATTTTTTTTTTGTTTTGTGCCTTTTGGAGGGATGACGATACATTTAGAAAGCAATCGAGAAATATTTTTGTTTGCGTTTCGTTATAGGAGTTGGGGGGAAGAAGAGGGGGGATAATTTTTTTTTTATAAAACAGCACAATATTGTGCAACCTTAGTAACAATGAAACAAGTGAAAATGTTGTTACCGGATTCAAAAATAAATAGTCAAATCTGCGCAAGGGATGATTTCAATGCCCCCTAGCAGCAAAACTCTTAATTTTTTGGGTTGGCGCAATAGTAACATTGGTTGAGAATTACATGGGCTACCATACCAAAAATTTAAAAAAATCCACCTGGACCCAAATTCCATAAGGAGTTTGCGGGTTCCTTTGGAAAACGATTCAATTCTCAATGTAGCAACAACAGATATACGATGGGAGAAATTGGTTAATGAAAAACAAGCGCCATCTTCGCATAAAGATGGACGAGTACTCGTAGGTTTGTTTTGTTAATTTTTATTAACATACAAGTGTTTATATCATTCAGTTAACATTTTTCTTTTTAAACATTATTGTTTTTTTTACTGAGGTTGAAAAACACTGATTTAGGATATCAGGCGATAATGAAGTTCCAACTTACCGGATATTTCTTCTTCTGAGGCTGTTGCATAATTGAGATTTTGAGTATTTTTAACAACACCCCAGCACCTTCAATGTTTGGTTCCACTGAACAGCGTACTTAGAGAGCTCTCCAATAATACAAGTGGGGGTAGTTGGGGAGGATGGGGTTAGATTATCGAGTTTGGCTCAAATGCTATTTTAGTTCGGTTGACCTTCCCTCGAAGGGATAGGGAATCTACTGATTTTTATTTTTGTTTTTTCATCTAATAGTTGACATTTTCATAATATTCAAGAAACCACAGAGAATTCAAATAATGATTTTTGAACCAACAACGTTTATAACCAGTATTTCTTGCTGGAATTTTGTCAATTATTTTTAGAATTACCTTAATTCCGAAATCATTACTGCTTTTCCGTTACTTCCCAAGGACAAGACCGCATCGTTTGCTAATCCATTAAGAACCGGAGTTCTTAATCTGGCCTGGCGTCCGTTGATGGGGTGTAACGGACATCCCATCGGCTATTCAGGCGAAGAGACATGTGAGGAAAGTCAGTGGACAGGTGTGTAGAGCACCTGTCTCTTCGAAGCACCCCAAGTAAGTGCGCTAAGAAGCGAGATTCGTAGTGATGTTTGGGTACCTTGGGGGTTCGATTTACAGGTACGGGCCGAGCCACCGGATACTGGAACCGTATGATACTGCCTACGATCAATCAATATATACTTCACTGTGTGAAGAAACAATTGTTGTTTTCAAAGCATGAATACATATGAAAACTTGTATACAATAAATTGATAAATAAATATAAAAACATAAAAATGGTGTGAATAAAAACATATTGTCAAAATACGAATATAACAAACAAATAAACATATAAATATGAAAATAGATAAAAGTGGTTAATATGTATAGTGGAGAATATCTTTGAACTCAAGATGACCAAATGTTTCCAGTCTTAGATTATATTTCAGTAATAAATATCTAGTATTAGGCTCATTATTTAATCCCTTTAAGGGTTTTCCCGAATGTCGGAGATTAAATATCTTCATGATTATCCTTGGGTCGAAACGACCGAATAAGTCCTTTTATTACGATGGGATTGGATTTCTGGTGTGACCACGTAAGTGTGGACATGGCTACATGAAAATAATGGAGAAGAGAGTTCGCCTTCTGGGAAAAATGGTTACCTGAGGTTTGGAAGGGATGAACTGTTTTGGGTTCTCAGTGAGTTATTGTGAAGAAACGGGATTGCTTGCATCTCTGTCCTCTGTGGCTGTGTATTCGCTGCCAAGTTCTATTCTTATCACCTTTTAGCTACTCGAAAATATTGATACTATTATACACATTTAGACAATTGAAAAAAATTCTCAACCTACCCCAGATACGATCTATATATTTATCTCTGGTCTACTCGATTTTGCAATATGGTATTGCCGGATGGGGTGGAGCATACAGAAATAATTTATCGAAAGTAGAAGTTGTCCAAAAGATATTTATAAAAATTATGTTGAATAAAAAACGTACCTACCTTTCAGATCTATCAATTATTCGATGAAAGCAACCTCATGGATGTTAGTCAAATATATTGTTTGAAAATCCTCACCATACAGCATAAAAAAATACGAACTAGATGAAATAGACCATGAACATAACACACGATACAAGAAAAGTAGAAAAACTAGAACTATCAAAACAAATAAAAGAATTGGTCAAAAGTCTTTCAAATTTTTGGCCCAACACAAATATATTGAATTACCAGAAGTAATCCGAAATCAACCCAACCCAAATGCATTAAAAACGAAACTGAAAAGATGGATCATAAGTACACCAAGAAAAACCTTACATACTATGATGAATATATGAAATTGCTCAACTGAATCAAATATTGGAATTGATTGAATTGCAAGAGGGGTGCCTGAGCAAGGTTCTTAAATACATAATAAAAAGTAAAAGGAATTATTTAGGCTGAATTTTACAGAAAATTCTATTATTTTATTACATTATTAATTCAGGGATTTCTAATTAAATTTTTTTTTTGTATGTTATTTATTTTCATAAATTTATTTTCATTTTTATAAATATTTTTTTTTAATTGAAGTCTCACAGCATTGATTGATGGTGGTAAATTATTGAAAGTACCCACGTACAAGTCCTGAAGGACTTTTGTGGCTCTCTCCTGCATTTATTTCCTGTAATTCTTTCATTGTTATTATCTTTTACAGAAATAAAAAAAAATTATTGTTATTATTAATTGAGAAATCCTTTTGGATTAATAGTTGCGTAAGCATATTAAGTGTTAATTACCTGAGGTAGGATGTGTGACTTCGAAATTAATCAACACAAGGGCTCCTATTCTACTTCGGAACCTCAGCTCCGTCACGCAATTGCTTGGTTAAAAAGTTTAAATCTTTCATTTTCTTTTGGATACTACGAATCATTAAAAAGTGTGAATATTGAAATAGTTTTCCAAATTATAATAAGGTCTATCAGAAAGCGATGCCTCAACTTTCTTCCTAAAAATAACTCCAGATACTACTTTCCTGATATTTCCTGGTAATTGCATGGTTGAACATTGTTTTGATATGTCCACAATATGTATTGAAACTCTTTAATAGTTCAGATCTGTCTATTGAATATCTTTACATCGATCAATCTTACATTGCCTGATAGATTCCTTTTTTTATTTAATCGGTATTTTCAAACATTAAGAAATAAAAGTGATCGTGATTTAACTTCCCCTACTTTTTATAAAACAAATCTTTAAATCTTCCAGGAATTTTCTTTCATAGCCTTGAGATATCACATATTGAATTATCTTGGTCATCACGTCTGATTCAGATTTATTTTCATTCACTTATTTCGGTGAACATGTCGTTTCATTTCCAGTCATTTGTTCATTTTTTTTTGTTTTATTCTCCTTTTCAACTTCTGAAAATCTATGATCTGTATTTCCAAATAATTAGTCTCCAAAACATAATAATTGCACACGGCTCCTCCTAGGTTTTTTTATTATGATACAAGATTATTATATATGATCATGTAACATATTTTTTTGAAAAGCCAGATTCCTGAATTATCATTCTTCTTGAAATCATCATTTTCTTTTTGTTCTGCTAGATTTCTTCTAGTTTTGTCATAATATATGTTAGCCTTTGAACCTAAATTTTTCAATTTATCTGGTACACACTGTACAACTGACGGTTTGTATACTAATTTGGCAGCTGGAATATCTTATCTCGTTCTTCTGGGTTGGGACTTGATTCTGTTTAATTTTGATGTATTACGCCATATATAAAAATCGGTTTCATCCTTTCGACTATTCTTTATATGTTGTTTTGCAATTTTGATGGCTGATTCGACCATTCCATTTCCCTGTTGATGATGGGGGCTTGACATTTGGTGAGTGATATTCCATTCCTTCGAGGAACTTTCATCAAAATCTTTGTTCATGAAATTTGTAATCCAACTAAAGAAATTCCATGTAAAGCATAATTTTGCTCACAGATATCGTTGTTTTTGCAGACATATCTTTCAAACTACTTGTATCAAAAAAATCAGAATATTGGTCCACAGTTATGAGAAACCTGTTTTTCTGATTATTCGTCTCTAATTCCATAACATCCATATTTATCACTCCATATGGGAGGGTAGGAACTGTATCGGGAAATGCATTTCTGGATTTGGTTGGTTTCTAGAATATTTTATGCAATTTAGACATATAGCAACCATAATTTGGTAGGAATATTGAGTCTCTTGCTAATTTCAATGTAGCCTCTAAGCATTGATAAAGTGAAGTTTTTTCAATAATTTAGGCCTCATGGTCCTAGGAATGAGAATCCGATTTTGCTTCAGAATGAAACCATTCAGTAAATAAACAAAGTTGATGTCAACTTTGACTTATCTTCAGACCAAACTTTTCAATTCACATCGCATAGTTCGTTATCTTTTGATGTTTCTTCTTGTAAACTTGTCATTGTTTTGTCTGAGATTTCCATATGTTCGAATGGATTCAAGTCAGCTATTTTTTTGAATTCACTTGAAAAAACATAAATATGTTCCTTTTCCTTTCTTATATTTCAATCATATATTGCATCTTTGTAGATTCATTAACCGTTTTTGTAATCTTCTAGGAGCATTGCATGGTGGTTTTTTAAAAATAGTCAACAATGGCTGGTGGTCATTTTCGATTATGATATTATTTTTGCCTATGATATATTGGCCGAATTTGTTGCAGGCGAGGAATTTTGCTAGGGTTTTTTTCTCTATCTGAGCATAGTTCGAGTCAATTTTGGTCAGAACTCGAGAAGCATAGGATACTGGTTGCCCATCTTGCATCATCACAGTAAATCCAAAGGCAAAAGATGATGAATATGTTTGAATTGTAAAACTTTTCAGTGGATCAAAGAATTTCAATGTGTTTCTGAAGACAACTCATTTTTGGTCAGTTAAATTTCATTTTCCTTTACTTTTTCCACTTGAATTCATCTCCATTTTCTAATTTCCTCAAATTTTCCATATTATTCGAAAAAATTGGAATACATTCAATCAGATATAATACCATTCCTAATACTTCAGTTCATCGAGACTCAGGGTTTTTTATATCTTCTGTGGAAATAATTTTTGAGCGATCTGGTTTTATCCCTTTATCTGTGAGCAAGTGACCAAAATATTTCACTTCTGTCTCACTTGATTCGATTTTTGTTTCAATTAGTTCCATGTTAACTTTGCGCAATCTTTCTTTTATTAGCTTAAAATTAAAAATTTTCATAGCTTCTTCTTTATTCTTGCCTTTCCCGGATGCAATGATATTGTCTACCATTAAATCCACTCCTTTTAGGCCTTGTAAAACTTCGTGTTGTCTTTTCTGATAGACGTTCCTTTCTGGTTTCACTCCAAAAGGTAATCTCAACCATGTATCCTATATTATCTCCCAAATGGAGTCCAAAATGTAGTAATTTTCATCTTCATCCAAAACAAGTTGTCAAAACTCGTTTTTAGCATGGAATTTTTTCGATTTTCGGCTAGTATTTCACGTCTTTCGGAGCTTCGTTCAAGTCAGATGGATCAGTGCATATTCCCAATTAATAATTTCGTTTGACCAAAACTATATTATTAAACCATTTTGAATGTTCAACAACTTTTGAAATTATTTCATCTCTTTCCATCTCTTCGAGTTTAACTTTTAATTCTTCATTAAGTTCTATTTGGTATTCTTCTGGGTGTCCGTATTTTCATTCATTTCCAGTTTCACATATCCTTAGACCAAGTTCTGAGCCTTGTGGTACGCCACAACGTATATCGTGAAAAATGGATATTGTTTTTGTTTTTACCACCTATGAGCACCATGTCTTTTTGCATTACAGTGCAAGTTAGAATATTAATATCCATTCAGCTCATTTCTGCCATCACGTTGAATGCAAATAATGGCTCGTCTAGGCAGCGGTTCTTGAAAACTAAAAAAAAATTAAATCCTCAATCTACAGGCTCCGAATGGATGACGTCTTGGAAATTTCTGCGCATAGACTTTCTATTTCAAATACCCCCAAAGAAAAAATTTAGTGAGGTGTGGCGTACTGAGTGGCCAGAAGTGTTCCATATCACGCTCAATCACCTTACTTCGAAATAGCTCTAGAATACTTTGTTAAAAGTTAGATTCATTAAGTTCACCAAAACTAAAATCATCTAAAATCTGCAGATACTTTTTTTCACATTTCTTTTGAAATGCCAACTCCTTTTTATTTTCTTCCAGTGTGATAAATCCATATTATTCAACTGATTCAAGGACTTAGGAAATAATAATAACGCAATAGCTATAATTCTTAGTTTTCAGTTTTTACAAGAATGCAAAACTTGGGCACTACGTAAACGGTTATTATAAAAATGTTTTAAATGGTAATACTACTATTTTGCCCTCTAAACTGTTTATAGCCGAAAAAGCAACGCCTTTATAGGTAGACTATGAAACAATTTTATACTTATTTCATAAGGCAATTGTCTCTATCCTAAAAAACTGTTTTATTCATCACATTATGAAGCTTTTATACAGCTTGTATATAACTGTTATAAAAGAAGCCTCGTCTGTCCATAGAATTGTGAAAAGTAATATTTCCATTTTATTTTTATAATCTCTCTATTTAAAATATTCATAAACTTTGGTTTGGAAGGCTTGAATCAATTATTGAGTAAAACTTTTGTGCGGCTTTCTTTTTAGCTCTACTCCTGTTACAAAGGGTGATGGTAGATTCGGTCCTAGCAGGCATCAGATTGAATTACAAATTTTTATACACATTTATCGGTAGATATATTTCCTCCCAGTGAATGAATAATATGAGTAGCTGAAATTTCCGAAAATAGTTGTGCACTCCCTCAAAAGTCTACGTAAGGTTAGTTTGTTCTGGCTAGATCAGTCTAGAAAATTATTCCTCACAAAATGCATGCGTTTTATCGACCAACTGTTCTTTTTATCATTCAAAGGTGATTTCAGTATCAAGTAGTCATAAGTAGTATACGAGGATATATTGAAAATTTCTTAGCCTACTATAGAATCAAACAAAATTTTATACTCAACATATCCTCCTCTTAATTTGATACATTTATTACAGCGAACCTGCAACGTCTCTAGACCTTTCAAAAAAAATGTTTCTTCTTGCTCTGCAAACCAGACCTCCACAGCTTTTATTACCTCCTCGTTGGAAGAAAATTTACGACCTTTCAAACTATTTTCAATTGAGGAAAGATATGATAGTTGGACGGAGCCAAATCTGGTGAATAAGGGGGGTATTCTAGTAATTCAAACCCTAAATCACGAATTTTTTGCATGGCAACATGAGATTTGTGTGCAGGGACGTTGTCCTTCAAAAATAAAACACCTTTGGATAGCTTTCCGCGTCTTTTCTCTTTAATTTTTTCCCGTAGAGTGGTCAGTAATGTCGAATAGTAATCTACAGTTATTGTTCTATACCCTTATCCAAAAAATCAATCATGATTACTCCATGGCAATCCCAAAAAACTGAAGCAAGAACTTTTCCAGCAGATTTTTGGACACGAAACTTCTTAGGTCTTGGAGAACCGGAGTGTCGCCATTCCATCGATTGTTGCTTTGTTTCTGGATCGTAGAAATGTACCCAAGTCTCATCCATAGTAACAATTCGGTTTAAGAAGTCTACATCGTTTTCAAATCGAGCACAGATCGAACGCGATGCTACTACCCTTGCACGCTTTTGGTCAACATTCAAACATTTGGGAATCCATTATGCAGCAATTATTCTCAAATCCAAATTGACGTGAACTATATCATGAACGCGTTCGTATGAAATATTCAGTTCTTCAGATATCCGTTTTAGCCCATTTCGACGGTCTGTTAAAATCATGTCATGAACTGCATCGATATTTTCGGGGACTGACACAGAAACTGGCCTTCCCGATCGGTCATCATCTTCAATGGAAAATTTACCTCTTTTGAAGATTGCAGTCCAATTTTTCAAGGTCGCATACGAAGGACATTGATGATGGCTCGATACTCCAATTTTTCGATTTTCACAATTTCCGTGGACATATTTTTTCTTTTAATTTATTGCGTAACTCTGGTTTACTGTTTTGACGTCAAACTTTACAATGAAACTTCTAATAAGTTATTGTTCGTTGCTATGGTAACGTAATATTTTGTTTATGCAGGGAACTGGTCTAGGCTAACTATATATCAATACATCCTCGTACGTTTGTATTATTTTTTATAATTATTTAGTATTACAGTTTTTATTTCACTGTCCCCCCTCCAAATATTTTGCACGGGATCGAATTTATCCATACAGTTTCTGGTACAAACAAAATTTGGGACCGAATTCGACAGTTATTTTTGACCCCTTTCTCCTTGGGAGGGAACAAATGTGATGTTACATAAGTTCACACTAAACTGATAGATATTCCTTAGAACTACAACTTATTGAAGAGAAATCCAATAAAAAATTTTATCGAGCGATATATTGGTGTTGCCAATGTTATCTGATACGGTCCTGGTTGCGAAGAAAACGCGGGATTGTTATATATTAATCCACCTGCACTGACACTTTCGGTTAATGTAGGTATGCTTTTTAGAGCTTTTAACGTTTTTTGAAGCTGCTACCCTTTTTGGTCAGGTAATATATGGAATTTCTCGAACAACACTCATGTAATATACCTGCTAGTGACACGAGAACCGTTGAGAGCTGGTATATGGCAAGTTTTATTTTTTGGCGTTACAAGATTAGCTATTTACAAAACCTAGCATTTTTTACTAAAAATGATTAATGAAAAAAACCTGTTAAGTCAGACTGTATCATCCCGTACTGTTTTAGGAATCAGTGAATAAAAAATGCATGATTCTGTAATAATAACAGTTCGTCTTTGTTCAAAAAATTTTGAATATAGTGTCTGCCAGAAAGTTTGCTACATATGGGAAAAAAATTGTTATTGATATTTCTGAATACCTCTAGTCTGCCAACTAAAAACACCCGTTTAGATTCATATCACGTGACCTCAGATTTGGCAAGAATAAAATTTTGTTTTTCAGGAATATCTGAATATTTTTACAGGAGAGAAAAAAATTATTTCTCTGTTTTCAGTTATAAATAAATGTTTTCGGAATAACCAACTTATTTAAACAATTTCACAAAAATTAAATTGGATTTAGAATACTTTTAATTGAAGAAAGGACCTCATAAACACTCGAATGGTGTACCCAAAAGAATAGCGTTTATCATTCCTGTTTTTCTGTATGAGCCTAAACAAAGTTAAAATGAAATAAACTTTTATCGAATTATTTGAATTGAGCGAGATGCACGATGCAAATCAAAAGCAAGAATCAATAATCGACTTATTTTCAAAATATCGTGGCGCATGTAGTATCAAAACCTCCGAGCAGATTTTTTCAGTATTTCCATATTTATTATGAACACTTTGTATAAGATATGAGGATGATTTTGTGTGAACTGATATACTGGGTGACTCTGGATCTATTGGCAATCTGAAATTTGCTATACACTAAGTAGCGTTTACACAGGGCACTCTCAAAAAGCAAGATTCATCATGTTTTCCACTCAAGTTGTGATCAATCGGTTACGATATTGAAACACGGGATTTGGAGATTGCACATGTGCGTGAATCGAAAGAGAAATTTGTTTTTTTAGTAAAAAACATATTTTCGTCATTTTTGGGGTCCTATTTGTTATCGAAGTGGGCTGTGGAAAAGTGGAACATTAAAACAATTCATACCAGTTTGTAGGACTCTCGGAGTGCTATATTTCTAAAATATAAGTTTTTGAAAATCGGCCGACCTGTTATGAAATAATGAATTTTCGCCAATTAAAGTGAAACACACTGTATTTACATTTTTGCGAGAGTTAAAAGTTGTATTATTTTCAAACTATAAATTCCTCTTCTTTCTATTTCTTCATATCTCAGTTCTCCTGTGAGTTTGTTTTCTTTATTTCTTGAACTGAAACAAAATTTCGTAATCCATGCAATTGTTCTCATTATCTTGATATAACTGGAAAATGTAATGAAAAACCAAACAACTGTACTGAACAAGCTGGCATTATGATCCACAATTGTTGTTAAAAATTGTTATAATTGTTATTTCCGTCAACCGATTGCACCCCTACGCGCAACCCTAGGAAGTCTTCGAGAGACTTGCTATAATGCCCTCGAGCATTATGAGTCTATTGATAGCCCGTTGCCAAGGTATTATACAGCAAAAATGAACAAGTGAAAAATAAATGACTGTAACAAATACTTTGAAGTTAGTAATGGTGCGTACGAGAGTCTCGCAGGTGAATATTTCTACGAGCCCACTTGAAAACCTAATAAAAAGATAAATAAAAAAACGTTTTTGAAAAAACACGTTTTTGTAATATTTTCAAAATAGACTAAATAGAACAAAACTGTTTTCTCATTGGAGGTATTGTATCCGCTACATTAATTTGTTTCGATAAAGAAGTGTTGAAAATTATTATACCGCGTGTCCCAGTATACCAATGGACCATCTTAGCCATTTCAAAAGATAAAAATTTAAAAATTTCTTGATCTCCAATTCGTTCTAGGAAGGTTTGGCCGGAAGTGACTCTGACTTTTTCATTTCAAATAGCACCCTGTATATTTTTTTTCAATTTTTGATTTTTACTCAAAATTATCTCTCCAACGATGTATCACACTTTGTATTTTACATCTGATTTGATGGAGAAAACGACAATTGAATTTTCAAATTGAAAGGCTACGATATTTTGTGTAATCTTGATTTTGACTTCAATAATAATTGATAATTCATGAACAATTTTGCATTCGAGATGATGAAGAGAACGTTAAATTTCAAATTGCCAAATTCAAATCATTTAAAATTCATATCCATCAAGGATTACTACCTACAGATTACGAGAGGACACTTGTGTTTCTTGCTTGGCTAGCTACGGCACGTAAATATGGTATTATAGGGGGTAATACCACGAGTGCTACCAATACTATCGATAGTAATTCTATCAGAAATCAACGAGATCAAATTGCTTGGAAACACTATGAGTCCTATAGGACGAGTGGTGTTACCTCAAAGCAATTTAATCGAGTTTAAGATTTCTGACAGAATTATCGATAGTATTGTTTGCATGAATAGTATTTATTGAGATAATTTCACTCGCCGTATGAAACCCACCTTTCCTGCAATATTAGGACCAATATTTGACGTATGCCTCGATAATACGCAGTTCCTAGCTTTCGAGCCGGTAATACCACTTTGTCATGGCAACCACATATCCAAACAACAACGGAGAACTTAATATCGTATTACTACTAATATAAATGACAGTCTGACAGACTTCATGTCCATCATGCATTATCTATAACTATTGAAGAATTCACGACAATGGAACATTTTTTACTTTGTTGGTTCGTAAAATTATCTCAATAAATACTACTCGTGCTCACAATACTATCGATAATTCTGTCAGAAATCTTAAATTCGATCAAATTGCTTTGAGGTAACACCATTCGTCCTAAAGGACTCGTGGTGTTACCAAGCAATTTGATCTCGTTCATTTCTGACAGAATTAGTATCGATAGTATTGCGAGCACACGTGGTATTACCCCCGATAATTTCACGAACCAACAAAGTAAAAAAAGTTTCATTGTCATGAATTCTTCAATAGTTATAGATAATGCCTGATAGACATGAATTCTGTCAGACTGACATTCATATTTGTAGCAAGAGAATATTAAGTTCTCCGTTGTTGTTTGGATACGTGGTTGCCATGACAAAGTGGTAGTACCGTTACTGACTCGAAAGCTAGGAACTGCGTATTATCGAGGCATACTTCCCTTACAGCTATTTGCACCGGTTCTCCTCAATAACAAACTAAGCTAAGTGGAGATCAGCTTAAGGTACACCTTAAGGTAAAGATGATTTGCACCGTTGACTCCTGGCCTGAACCTTAGCTGAGTATTATAAATGTTTGGCAACAGCGCAAAAATGATCACGTAACCAACAACGAGACGATAAACAAAGTTTTCAGTTCTGTCTAATTTGACAGGCTGGCGGGAGGAAGGCATGTGATTAGGAAAATTTGTCTCTGCCTGAAAACTAGCCTAGAGAGATGCGTGCACATCAATTAAAATGAGTAGTTAATAGTTTATTACCCATCCTAACCTGACCTACCTTAGGTAAAAAATAGTATCCATCCAAAATGTTTACGACATGAAGATGTTAACAATTTTGGATTAATAAGAAAAATTTAAAAGACTCGCCAGTCCATGCCTCGAGTACAAAGCAACAGATTAATTTTAAGTTCGTAAGTAATATAAATTAACAATATACTAATAGACATTTTGTATTAAGATATAAGTACAGTGTTGAATCTGGAAATTATATTTATAATTTCACATCATAGAGATGTTTAATTTCAGCCTCAATCAGTTATAGTATATAGAGAGCTGTGGGTTTGGTCGCACTTAATCGCGGAAAAAATGTAAGTTCATCAAACATGCAAATGATGTACCCTCACGTACACTTGTCTAGGCACATCATGAAAAAATGTATTCAAATTCTAGGTCGTCATCATCTAATCTATTGTACGTGACATTATTTTCAAATCTGATACAATCAGATACCCACATAAATGCAATCACATCAGCAAAATCCAGGAAAATGTGCTCGAAAAACTTTAAACATCAAGGAAATATGGAAATATTTCGTGTAAAAAAGTGAGGACGTTAAGTGGAACCTAAGCTTGAAAAATGTGAGGCTTATCTTGACTAAGGCTGAATTCCCACAGATCCAACGTCCGATGATACGATGGTACGAAAATGTTCTGTTTGGTTGGAAAAATGTCCTGATTGGTTGATTTGTGGTCACACCTACCAATTCAACCAATCAGAACATTTTCGTACCATCGGATCATCGGACATCGGATCTGTGGGAATCCAGCCTAAGGCTTATGTTGTCCTCAAACAGCAGCGGTGCAAACCAAAATCGTAATGTAAGGTCCACTTAAGTTATAAGGTAACCTTAAGTTGAACCGGTGCAAATAGCTGTTATTGATCCTAATATTGCAGGAAAGGAGGGTTTCATACGGTGAGTGAAATTATCAGCTCGATATTGAGGCCAGATGAGAGTTGTTTCCTTAATGATGCAACTGTGAATCGGCATAATTGTCATTATCGGTCGGAAAATAATCCACACTGCCTAAGACAAACTAATTCTCAAGTTAACTGCTTTATATATTTTACGTGGTACGTTAACTGGTCGAATATACCTAGAATTCTTTCAGGATGAACTTCCTCATTTTCTTGAAAATATTCCTTTACATATGCGTAGAAACATTCATTTTCAACAGGATGGTGCACCCCCCCACAATGCTATAGCGGTAAGTGATCATTTAAATGAAACATTTGGAGATAGATGGATCGGCATCGGCCTCTAGCGTCAAAACTAGCCTACAGAAAAAGTTATGCCCATTGGACTTTTTGTTTGAAATGATTTGGACTATAACATCAAAAATTCAGGTAATTCGACAGGGGGCCACTTTCCCTATCAAAGTGTGCGGTATCCTTTCTGGATTTAACTTTTGGATAATTTTTTTTATTGCAGAAAATTTTTCTCTCTTTGATAAACAATTTCTTCATTTGAATTGCGAATTTTGTTTTCTATTTATATGAATGAAAGATATTTTTACGACACTCACTTTCGTTTAATTCTGACGTTATTCCGAAGATTATCAATAAATTACTAATATTTCATAACTTTTCCCATCTTCAAGAAATGATCTCCGAAATACCATTTCAAAATACCTACACTGCTGGTCAATCCTATCTTGGCCACATTGTTTATTAAACAAGTAAATGCAAACAGTTTCCTTTGGCAACTTCGAACAACAAGTTAGGATTCTTGTTGTATTTTTTACTAGTAGATTTGGATTGTTCAAGAGTCTGTTTTCACTTGATTTCAGTCAGAATTTCTAATGTTTCATTCTCATATTGGCAGCTACATAAAAAAATATCTGGTGATATAATGTGGATAAAAACTCTCAGCCGTATTGGTGTTTGCATATCAAGTACAGTGGTGAAAGAAAACTCCTACCTCAACGGAGTTAAAGTTCAAAAAATGTCCAGAAAAAAAGGTGGTTTTCGTGAATTTTCATGCGGGTGGCAGTTTTTTTATGACTGAATCACCCTGTATTCTTTGGAGATTACGATTATTCATTCTGAAAAATTTAAACAAACATCTTAACTCAACCCAAAAATACTGGGTGTCCATTTAAACTCAATTGGGAATAGCTTCTATAATTATGGATCGTCTAGTATAAATTTTGGATATTTCAGTTTTTTTCAATATTAAATAAGGTATCTAGTGAAAAAGATCATTTTGCAAACGTTCTCGCTCAGAAACTGTCATATTTTATTCAAAATTGGGCTTGCATGCAGTTGCGGATAACCCTGTATTCGTAATGACTTCTGCTCACATTTGTCTATGAAATTGCTACGTGGAAATGAAATGAAATGTTTCTTGAGAAACACGTTCATTTGATTCTGGAAATACGTATTTCTTAAATATATAAATTATGTGTTTTTAATATTACTATCATATTTTAAAGAGAAACATTCTCAATTGAAAATTGAATCAATACATGACTCCTCTGGAAATGGAAAAACCCTACGATAAAATTGAAGTTACTTTTTTGAACTACATCTGATAGATATTGAGAAATACCCTATATAACTTGAGAGAAAAAAATCTGAAAGTGGAAATTTGCATTTTCATTCAGATAGTTGATTATTTATTAAATGTCCAGTTTCCATTGGAATGAGCGATTTTCTTTGAGTGATACTTCTGAATAACATTCTCCCTTATCTCATTCATAGATAAGAATCTCCAATCGAAAGTCGAGATTTCGATACTTTTTCGAGACTCGTACGAGAAGCGATACGAGACGAGAGTGAGATGAGACTTGATACGAGACTCCTTTCATTTCATATTATTTCATCGGTGAGACGAGACAAGTCTTTACGAAAATCTCGTCTCGTTGGTCTCGTGTGAACCACTACTTTGAAGATTCATGTCATGTCTTGAATTTTCAAAATCGAATCCTCCAATCACCTCATCGATAAAATCCACAGGCATGAATCATAATCGATTCGTAAACTGTATTCCGTTCTGCACTTTCTCGGATGGAACCCAACCTAAATCCTTTACATAAATCCACGTCATTTTTTTGTTTTCACGCTATATAGTACCTCTCGTTAGTATATTTATTCGACTGTCGGTAACTAAAAATCTCTTAGCGTAATAAAAGCTACTCACGCAAACTTCAATTAAGACCTTAATGTTTGTTCTATGTAAATGAGTCTTGTACTTTCCGAGATTTATTCTCTTCGGCCCAGGTTTGTTCTGAAACAAACGTGGTGCTACTATATCGCCATGGATATGTGTATCACAACTTAATTTTCTACCATGGGATGCTGCATCAAGACCGTTGGTGTATTATGCTAATGGTCGCTCTTTGGTTTGATGTATGGCTGCAGTCGGCGATGACGGTCGAAAATTGTTTTGTGCACCAAGGAAAAAGTCGACTTCATCTCTTATATCAAATCTCGACTTCATCACCTTCATCATTATTATTATGATTATGCACATAATCACAGCTTTGTATCCCGTCAGCGTACGTTCTCTGATGTTGTAAATGTGATAGGTACTGTTTTTTATATTGAAAATTAACAAAATTTGAATAAATGAAATTAAAATGAAATTTATAAACGCGAATCACCAATTACCGGGGTTGACCTCGTATAATTTAAATTTGAAACAAAAAAAGGTTTATTGTATCTTTATATTTTGTTTTCGTCCGTATTCTGTATTTTCTATTGTTATATAAATTAATTTTGTATCTAGACGTTTCCTGTATTATGCATTGGATTCAATGAAGTGTTACGAATGAAAGTCATTAGGATGAATCAGATGCTTTATTGTCTAATGAAATTAATTACATCGACAAAGCTTGCCTAAAACTGAGTTGTAAAAATGAACAGACTATAATTCAGTGCAGAAAACACATGAAATAACAATTTGAAATAACAAAAAATTAGTGCTTCGCGAGACCAAGAGTCTTGGTCTTGTTTTGGTCTTGATACAAGACCAAGACCAAGACTTAATAAATCTTCTCAAGACCAAGACCAAGACTTGACTTTCGAGACCCAGATTCTTTTTCAAGAGTCTTGGTCTCGAAAAATAAAGAAAAATCTGATGGAAAATGTTATGGCATTTTATTTCAATTATTTATTTTTCATATGGTAGGTTTTTAATTTTCGTTCACTCAAAATCGAAAACATATTTTTCAAGTTCAGTTGACAACAAATAGGTGTATGTTGTACCTCGTACTATTGAAGATAGAAAAAATTTTGATACAGAAGTTATTTGGTTTGAATTTGAAACTTATATTTTTGATACTGCGTTGTTGGCAACGATTTTTTATTTTAAATAAATCATCCTGTATACTGATGCATACCTATTTGAATTTTGGGTTAAATATTTCATTGATATTCTATACTTATCTCTAACAGTTTTTGAGATAATGACAGGTGAAAAATGAGATTTTGCAATTTTCGACAACCTATTACCACAGCTTTATTAACTCATCACCCTATGTATGGGTTATATTTATATTCAGAAATACCACATAGAAGGCAGATAACATATTTATTCATTGAAAACCATTGAATAATCCAAGACCAAGACCAAGCCTGAGCCAGTCTTGAAACATCAAGCCTTGAGGTAAATTACTGATTTTCGGGTACCATCTAAATACACCATCGATAGCGAATGCTAGTTTTCTATAGTTGAAATCATCAGACGATCATCATGACTATCATAACAATATCTTTCAATTTCTGGAGAAGCCGTGATTCAAAAGCTTAAGAAAGATTGAAAAATTACACCAATTAATAGAGCATAAAATTTTTAACAAAAATACTAGTACAAAACCGACTATTCGATCACATGAGAGACAGTCCGCAGTTATTATGCAAGCTCTAGATAAAAAAGAGGTTTTTTTCACACAAAATAAAAGACGCAAACGGTCTATGCTACTTTTTATAAGATAGTTAAGGAAAACCCCTGCTTTCGCACCAGCAAAATCGCTTTGTGGAATTTTTTAAACAAGAAATAGTGAAAGAAATTACAACTTTTTCGGTTTTTTGGAAATACCTCAGATATTATTCAAGGAATCATTTCATAGTCAATGGAACTTTTGTAGAAATTTATAAAACCTACAAAATGGTTTTTTATACGCCCAGATCGGTGCATTTTCACTGAGAAAATCCAAGAAAACCTCAAAATATAGACCATTTTTCAAAAATTTATAATTTTCATCAATCTGAAGGTGAACAAACAATATCGAGGAAACTGATAGATAATAACATGTGGTTCAACTGTGCGCAAGATGATTTCTGTCCGATATGTAGTTTTTGTACAATCGCTTTATGAACAATTTAAGGACAAATCTTTCAAAATGCGTCAATTTGAGGGAAAGCATCATATTCAAATATGGAAGTAGAGATCAATATCTACAATTTGTATATTTTGGATTTTTACCTGAGAGGTGGGAAATGTGTTGAAAATGTCACTGGAAGTTACTCATAGTGTACCCGAAGTCGCTCGTATTAACTTCAGTTCGACTTCGGATGACTTCGGATGCACTTTGAAGTGTTTTGATCAAATTTCAGTGACATTTTCAACACATTTCTCACCTTTCAGGTGGAAATCCAAAATATACAAATTGTAGATATTGAAAAGAGTTAGAAAAGTTTTTAATTTTCGACAAGGATTCACCTCCTAAAAATTTTGCACTTATTTGGTTACACCCTGTATATCTGTCGGTCTGTGAAACTTCGTTGTTGGACAATTGCGACATTTATCACAAGAATTCGTTTTAATCGGTGCCATGTCGGATAATAGACATTTCATTTCGATAATTTTAGGCTTAATTACATGAAAAGTTAATTTTATTGACATACTATTCAATGCTACCAAGCAGTCTATTCTTTATTATTAATAATCATTTCCACATTTATTTTTATCTTGATAAAATCGAAATAAAATAATTTTTTGGCGTAAGTGTAAAAGTTGATGGGAGCCTAGAATAAAACCACGCCTAATTCCATGGAAATCACTTCCTCCAAAAATAATTATAGTTTGTTTAATACCATGGTAGAGTCTGGACAAAATGAGCATTCTTTTGAAATGAATGTCCACTTTCAATTGGTTATGTTTCTTTCAGGCTTTCTTTCAAACTTTTTTTTTTAAATTGATGAAGTTCAAACCTGTCATTTCACCATCATTTCAGGAAAAAAGGCTCAATTTCTGAAGAACTGTTCTTTACGTAAAGCATCACTCATCAGTAATCTTCAGTAGCAAAGATATTTGAATTTGTCTCAATTTGTATACAAGGCACTCAAAAATCCAAGATGAGGTAGCGATTTTCCAGAAATTTTTAAAATGGCCATTATTTTAAAATGGCCATTATCTTGAAAACCGTGATATATTCAATGAGGGGAAATTCCGATATTCTGAACAGTCATGACCTGGTCTATCACCAGTTTCAATATTGTACAAGGTTTACCGGACACCCTGTATATGTATGTGTAGAATAGAATCAGTATGTTTCGGTTGTAATAAATTTCAACCTCTCCCAATCTAGATATCAAGACCAGCGACGTTTACTACGCATATTAAAATCCATATTTAATAAAAGCCATAACATCTCAGCAATCAAGATCTCAATTTTCTTTATGCAAAGGTAAGCAATTTGTCCCGACAAGACCATAAAATCTCGGAACAACTTTTACCACCTATTTACAAAGTGTAAAATTTTGGTAACACTTTAACGTATGCCATTTGAGGCGATGATGGGACTATATTTTACCATTCAATATTTTTATGATGGTTGTAAAATCTCTGCGAATAGACTCGATATGGTTCCAGAATATTATAATTTTGAAAGTGAAATGGGAATAAATTACGGTTTTTATTCGTTGGCAAGGTTTGAAGATATCAATGAAATTGTTATTTCTACGTTATTATTATTTTCTTTAAAGCTCAGACTTGGCTGGAGCCAAAGGTTATTGCAGCGGCAGTTTTTCCTTATTGGAAATTAGGTACTCCTCATACGTCATCTATTTTTCATGACATCATCATTGAACAGTCTTCAAAATTAATTCTGGGAATTTCCCTTTCAAATTAATTTTTGGTTATTGAAACTATTGTACAAATTTACTGCTCCTGTTATATTCCTGTAGATTTTCTTTCGCTGAAACTCGACAAATTTGGATTTTATTTAATATACAGGCTAATTCATAATTGACCCCCACCATTGGGATCTCCTAAACTGCAGGAGATACAACAAAGCTTAAATTTTAGGACAAAGTTGCGTGTTTTGGTGCGATAATAATAATACAATTTCATTCAAAACAAATGATATATAAAATATAAATATACAGGAGTTCATTAAGTAATTGTACAAACTTCAAGGAGTGAATCTTTGACTAATTTCAATATGAAAACTTCATATGAACATGTGTCCGTAAATGTTGCGTTTCGGAAATACAGGGTGTTGAAGTTAAAATTTAATTTTCAATAATTATTTTGAATGAAATACAAAATAATTTGGTATCAATTTTATGTAGCACTCAGAGGGCGCTTCGTACGCTATCATTGTGTATTTTAAATTGCCCTAACTTTTTTGACAATGAAAGGACCTCGCACGAAAACATATTGGAAATTGGCTCTCGGTCAAATTGGCTGATATTTTATTATGTTATAGTAGGATGAGTCATTAGGAAAATATGTGAGTTTGAACGATTTTGTATGTGTCGTTTTTGATATATAAACCAAAGTTTGTGAAAACATCGTAATTGGGTAGGATTGACAAAGAAAAAACTGTTCTTTGTCGACATAAGACGAATTCAGGATGAACATGTATTTATAATTTTATTGATGTAAGTAAATTAGGGTGTATACGGGGAATAGTAAAAAAAGTTGTTTTTGAGATTTTTTTTTCTAGCACTATTTCAGAACCTAAGAGTAATATTTTGGTAGGACATTATAGTTTCAGTTTATTGTAGGAGATAGAAACTTGTTTTGTTTCTTGATAACTTTCTGTGTTTGAAATACATTTTTTTTTTATTTTGGATTATAGCCCTATACTGAAAACACTTGACAAATCGTTTTTTGCTACAAAAAAATATTTATTGCCAATGTTGATTGAACAAAAGATAAGATATCTTTCTGATAAATTTAGTTGTTTAATATTACCATTCATTTAAATACAGGGTACGTTACAATTTTTTTTTTGGTCGTCTACAATGTTTTTATTGAATATCGCAAAGACAGTTCCGTTAATTTGGAACTAATTTTACTCACACTATTTTGAAAATGTTGACTATTATATGAGGAAGTTTCGTCAACTTTGCATGTTGTGTTTCTAAGATATTCATTTTTAAAGTTAACGGTATTACGTTATTTGTGGTTGTTGAATTCGTTAATTATAATATTATGTTCTTGGATTTGCGAGTATTCATGCAATCTTGTTGTTGAGTGTAGTTTGCATTGTTTATAGTATCGAACAATTGAATTGAAAAAGTTTACTGATAGAATTCAATGTATCGAAAGGTTCCCTAAAGTTTTGATCAATCGAAAGTAATATACCTATATATTTGTTATGAATGTGATAAAAACTTCCAAAAAAAATCAACGATTTGATCTGGAAGCTCGATAAAAGCTCGTGATTTAATGGACTGTAATTTCGCGGGTGTTGAAAGGGGAATGAAAAAATGGATGAACTAACCCGAAGACCTCAAGATCTTACCTTGGAGTTTCTTCCAGAATAATTCTAGATAACGGAACTGGAGTTTCTTCGGAGAGTCTGGAATGTTGTCAGATAATGAGAAAGACACTTAAAAAACTCATTAAATTAGAAGAAAAAAAATATGTAGAAAAAATTGAAAACGATTTGTCAACAGATTTGAATGGATTTTGGAATTTCATATCGTGTAAAGGAAAAACTAATTCTAACATTGGTACTTTCAATTACAACAGTAAAAATATTGATGATGGAGAAACCGCTAATGAGTTCGCAAAATTTTTTTCTTTAGTATACTCTTCAGCAAAAGCATCTTATAATTTGAGCTTTGAATGTGAAAACAATGATACATGTAACGAAACTTTTGTATTAAACGCCGTTTCAGTCTCAGATTATAACAGCGCATTGAAGAAACTGAAACCTTAAAAAGCCTCAGGGGAAGATGGTATCCCACCATATTTGCTGAAAGGGTGTGGAGAATGGTTGAGAGAGCCTTTACTTCATATATATATAATCTCATTCTTTCACCTAGTACTTTTCCTTCGCAATGGAAAACTTCAATAGTTACACCAATATTCAAATCAGGTAACAAAATGGACATTACCAATTATAGACCCATATCCATAATGTGCGCACCAGCAAAACTATTTGAGCAAATAGTCTATTGCAATCTTTATAACTATATTGAGAAGTATTTTGTATCCCAACAACATGGATTCGTCGCCAATAAATCTATCAATACAAACCTGTTCGTCTTTGGAAATTGCGTGTACGAAACTCTAGAAAGCAAATCCCAACTTGACACAGTTTATACAGATTTTTGTAAAGCATTCGACAAAGTAGATCATGACGTATTGTTGTTGAAATTATATAGGTTTGGTCTGTCTGTTAACTTCCTCAAGACAATAAAAAGTTATTTAGAGAATAGATATTCAAAAGTGAAACATAACGGTAATACATCAGGAAAATTTGAAGCTAACTCGGGTGTTCCTCAAGTCTCAAATCTAGGACCTCTTCTATTTTTACTTTTTATCAACGATCTTCCGTCTGAGCTAAAATCTTCAAAATGCCTTTTATTTGCAGACGATTTAAAAATATTTAAACAAATACATACAGTACGTGATTGTATTATGCTTCAAAAATATATTAATAGACTTTATGAGTGGAGTTTGATTAATAAACTGTACTTCAACGTCAAAAAATGTTTGACACTGACTGTTACTAGAGTAAAAGATCCTATTTTGTTCGAATATATGATTGGAGATGAGGTTTTGATGCGCTGTAATAAAGTGAAAGATCTCGGTATTACCTATGATAGCAACTTTTCTTTTTCTCACCACATTACAAGTATACTAAAATCTGCCAACCGTTTGCTGGGATTCATAATCAGGCAATCTACAAGTTTCACAAACATTAATTCTCTTAAAATTCTTTACTACAGTATAATTCGACTCAAATTAGAGTTTGGTACACAATTATGGTTTGCTGAATACCACACTAAATTAGGTCAGTTGGAAAAAATACAAAACAAATTTCTGAGATTCATTTACTTTAAGAAATACAACAAACGAGCTGACTATAAAACTGTAAGAACGCACCAACTGAGAAATGAATTCAAAATACTATCGTTAGAAAATAGACGAACTCTCACAGTGTTAACCTTTTTGCATAAATTGATCAACAACAAAATTAACTCACCGGAAATTCTATTTCTAGTAAGATTCAACGTACCCTCAAGAAGAACTCGATCTTTTCCAATGTTCAATATACCTCTTATGTTCACTACCAAACCTCCGCTTGTGGCCATGTTGCGATTAGCAAATGAATTCAATACCTTGATGGAACTAGACTGGACAGTGTCGCAAAATGTATTTCGCACATCAGTTTTGCATCATCTCATACATCTCTCTGTGAAATTCAACCCCAATGTATGTGTACAGGTTACAGTTAGCATGCACACACCTAATACCTTCTAAGATTTATTCTTCGGCTAGAGATCTCTAGTTAGTTCACTCACTACCGGGGATATTCTTCACCGAGAAGCAAAATATATGAAATATGCGGTTTTACTAATTGTTGAAAATTGCGGGAGATGCTAAGAAAGCTTGTGTGCGCTTCGAACGATATCGAAAATCGCAGTCATTGTCTGTCCTTTTCTTCTCGGGCAGAGAGGATCGGATCTTGAGGATTTTTGTATAGAACGAAATAAATGAATGTACACGGGGAGCAAAATAAAGGTTTCGGTTGCCGGTGAACACTCAATAAGTTTGAAATTGTGTGGAAATAAAAGTAAGTGAAGGGTGAATGATTGTTAATAAATCAATTAAACATATAAAGACAAACACATGAACGTGTGGACGCAACAATGTTATCATAAGCAAACTTTGAAAATTCAAATCTTATAAACGCAAAGTTGACAAACTTTTATATATAATAATAATAATAATTTATTTACCATGAAATTACAAAATTTTCGATTGTGCATTACATTAATTATATAGCACATGGCGAATAAATGGGAGAAAGCCCAAAAAAGTAAAACTTGTGCGTGGGCCGATTTTTCCATCTATATGTTTGTGCGCTAGTTGGAGCTTGGTGCAAGTTTTCATAAATATAATTCATTCAAGTAAATGATGTAAATAAAACTGTATAATATAGCTATAAACTAGTAAAATTTGTAAAGTGTTATTTTATGTGCATGTTGACTCACAAGGACATACGCATATACATATACATGTAAACAGTAATTTGTATTAGTGAAAATTGTAAAAAATAGTAAAAATAGTAAAAACAGTAAAAATAGTAAAAATAGTAACAATAGTAAAAATGGTAGAACAGTAAAAATAGTAAAAATTGTGGAATGTTATTTCACGTACAACATGTATACACGTAAGAACTTACGCATGTAAATGTACATACGGATATAATAGTAAACACTCTCAAAATGGTGTGATCAAAATTATGACCAAATTAACGTAACAGATTTTGAGATATTCAATAAAATCATTATAAATGACCTAACAAAAAAATTTAACGCACCCTGTATCTGAATGAAAGGTATTATTGAACAATTGAATTCATCAGAAAGTTGCCTTATCTTTTGTTCAATCAACAGCAGTAATGAATTATTTTTTTGTATTAAAAAACGACCAGTCAGTTGTTTTCAGTTTAGGGGTTGGTTCCAAAATTTTAAAAATTCATATTCCAAACAGAGAGTCATCAAGAAACAAAACACGTTTTTATCAACTGGGATAGACAAAACTATAATGACTTGCCAAATATACAGGGTGGATCACGGTCGGTGGCACCTTAGACGTTTACGGAGAACGGGACATAGGATCATTCTAAAAATTTGGTTTCTCAAATATTTGCTCTTGGTCTATCGATCTAAAATATTTTCAGCAATGCAGCGTTGCCGCTTATACCAGAAAGTAGCAGCATCTTTGTTATTTCAAATGGGTCACCCTGTATATTACCGCATTTTTGAACTTGTCATTCTTTTCTGATTATTTCTGCCTCATACTTCCCTATACCTATCTCTAACGGTTTTTGAGATATTGGTTATTTTCCATATTTTTTATCCAAAACATAGCTCGAATTGAATGTTTATTTCTGCGGTATTTGGATTCTTAGGAAGTTGCAATTTTGTGATTAGTTCATCAAGATCATGTACATTGATTCTGTATAGAGAAGTTTGTTCTGCGATATACAGGGTCGTTCAAAATTCATGATATTACTGCTAGATCCGAAAACAGTTGAAAGCGCGTTTTTTTAAATGGAACATCCTGTATATTATGGAATATCCTGAAAGATGACTAGATTACCTTCAAATTGATATATCATGTTCTTATACCTAAATAGCCAGAATTCCGAGATAATAGCAATTTTCACTTGTAATCTCCCAAGTGCTTGAATTATTGCTAGAAATTTTTCGAGTACATGAATTTTCAAAGAAAATGAGATGAATTTACGGTAATTAATTCAAGCACGAGGGGGATTCGGTAAGAAAATTTCACACCGAGAAATGAAACTCATCCAACAATTCATAAGAAATAACTAACGATGGTTTCACCTAAACTATTTATAACCACTGAAATATTGATATGTAAAATACCTAACAAAATTTTCATCAATAAATGTGTTTAAATTTGGAACAAAAAAAAAATGTTATGTTCTCATCGTGGATTGAGCCATCGACCTAGCGACTCATAGGCCGCAACACTACCGCTTAGCTACGGGACTTGTGATAAAAACTTGAGACAAATGGTGTATTGAACTTCTTCTGAAATATGATTTCAGAATTGACAATTTCTGCAATAATCGTGGAGAAAATATTTTCAGACACATTCCAAATATCTAGTAAATACATAATTATCTACTTTCATATGAAAACTAGACCTCCATTTGTACATTAAAGCAAAATATCAACTTGTCACATGTCAAATGTTTGACAGAAAAATTTCCACTTATTAATTTCGCCCAGGGTACCCAGGAGGATAAAAATTTCCGGAAATTTTTAGGGTTGCCATGGTATCTAAACAAGAACGAATTTTTTGATTGGCTACAAAAGTGAGGTGTGAAATTTTCAAAAAAAAATCGATTTATTTTTCTCATATTCATCTAAGGTGGCTATTAAATGTCATGATGGTACATGACATTATGAAAATTTGACAATTAGTGCACTATTAATAATACCGTTGTGTGTTTCTTAACGAAAGTGACTCAAAAATAATTGAAATGGAGGGAAACAACTATTCAAACGAAGTTCTGATGAAATTGTTTATTCTTCATGGAAAATATGAGGGAATTATAGCAAGAACGTGCAGAAAATTCAATGAAACGTACCCTGATTTACAACCAATGAACAAAAGGAAGTTTGTACGATTACCATAATTTCATTAATTGTCTGTCAAAAATTAGAAAATGTTCTCAATAAATTTTCAAAATGCCGACCATTGGCTTCCAAACATTTCAAAATCCATGTACTCGAAAAATTTCCGACAATAATTCAAGCACTTGGGAGATTACAAGTGAAAATTGCTATTATCTCGGAATTCTGGCTATTTAGGTATAGGAACATGATATATCAATTCGAAGGGAATTTAGTCATCTTTCAGGAAATTTCATAATATACAGGTTGTTCCATTTAAAAAACACACTTTCAACCCTTTTCGTATCTAGCAGTAAGATCATGAATTTTGAACGACCCTGTATAACGCAGATCAAACTTCTCTATACAGAATCAATGTACATGATCTTGATGAACTAATCACAAAATTTCAACTTCCTAAGAATCCAAATACCGCAGAAATAAACATTCAATTCGAGCTATGTTTTGGATAAAAAATATGGAAAATAACCAATATCTCAAAAACCGTTAGAGATAGGTATAGGGGAGTATGAAGCAGAAATAATCAGAAAAGAATGACAAGTTCAAAAATGCGGTAATATACAGGGTGACCCATTTGAAATAACAAAGATGCTGCTACTTTCTGGTATAAGCGGCAACGCTGCATTGCTGAAAATATTTTAGATCGATATACCAAGAGTAACTACTTGAGAAACCAAATTTTCAGAATGATCCTATATCCCGTTCTCCGTAAACGTCTAAGGTACCATCAACCGTGACCCACCCTGTATAACTTGTTGGTTCAGGAATGGTGCTACAATAAAAATCCCAAAAAATGACTTTTTTACTATTCCCTTTATACACCCTAATGTACTTTCATTAATAAGATTATGTTAACCATATTAACCAGTTTCGATGAGTACATTTCCATCCTGAATTTGTCTTATTTCGACTAAAAACAGTTTTTTCTTTGTCAATCGTACCCAAGTACGACGTTTTAAGAACGACGTTTTTAAGGACTTTGACCGCTTATTTCTCAGTAACGACACATCCTACTTTATCATAATGAAATTTCTGCCAATTTGACGAATAGCCAATTTCCCATGTGTTTTCGTTTTCGGAATCCTTTTGGGTATTTTTGAACTTGAATCTTATTTTGAAACAAAAAAGTCTACTCAACAATGTTAGGGGCAAGCATTTTTGAGAAATTTGCCAATTTCTGCATCGATGCAGGTTATGAGGTCACTTATGAGCCAGATGAAATTTCTCAAAACTTTACAATAACTGAGTATGTGATAGTTCTCGCTAAAATGAATAACTTTATTTCCATAAAAATTCATCGAAAAATTATTTGTTCTCAAAATAAAAGGTGTTAATTTTTATGAAATATCGGATTTTCTTGTATCTTGAGAATGAAACATTTCTCGAAACATCTTCGTAGAAAAAAATTGTTTACTCTAGCAAGATCTATCACATACTCATCTGGTGCCTGAGCGACCCCTAAACCTGCATCGATGCAGAAATTTTAAATTTCTCAAAAACGCATGCACCTAGCGTTATTGAGCGAGTATATCTGTTTTGCTTGTAAAAGTTGTAGGAATAAGATTCAAATATAAAAAATCAGAAAAGTTAACTGTCAAAAAATTTAGGAGAAATCGAATTAAATAATGATTGACTACTCACATCATAAAACCTCCGTTCACCAAATTTTGTAGAAAAAACAAATTTTTTGCAAAAGTTATTCAAAACAATTGAAAATAAAATTTCATCTTCAATGTACTTTATCTCCGAAACGAAACATTTGCGAACACTTGTTCATATGAACTTTTCATCATGAAATTAGTCAAAAATTCACCCTTCAATGTTTGTACAAGTACTCAATAAACACCCTGTGTATGTAAAAAGAAAATCTATTTTGACGTTTATTTTTTCTTCTGTGTAACTCCTTTCAAATCTTATCTTATCAATATTTTAGGGAATTTATGGACTTTGTGTATGTTCTCGTTTCTTTACAATTTGAACTTGTAGGATTCTGGTCACCGTCTGAAGTTTCCTCCATGATGAAAGAGTCCAAACATTGTGAAAGGTGAAAGACTATGTTGGCATGTTCTTTTTGGAACTGGAAGTGAGATATCTCAGAAAGGCTCAAAGGTGACTGAGCGATGTCCCCAATAGGTACATTTTATTGTCCATACGAAATTATTTATCACTATTCAGTTGTCTATTCTATTATACCTAGACCATGATTCATTGGCTTGTTCATGATCACCTAGTTTTTCATCTATTTCTGTCATTATAGGATTAGGCTTTACTGTAATCATGTTAACGTCTTTATGAAGGCCTTTCAGACAGTATATGAGAAATTCATGGGCATCATGTTGGTTATAATCCATGAAAAGTGGAGAAAATCTTTTTACCTGACTTTTCAAGTAAATGGTGTTGACTACCCTTTCAAATGAATCTTCCGACCACAGTTCTTGTATGACTCCTGCAAATACTTATTGTTGAGATGGGACAACTTATATTCTTCATTTATTTTTCATCCTTCACAAAATTCAAAATGTATTTAGTATTTGACAAACTTTGTATGATGCTGTTCATGAAACAATTATATTGCCAACAATCTTCAATCCCTTTAGACCATTAATTTCCTCACAATGAAGAGTTTGTTTGATGACTGGTATCCTAGATGACTGGATATAAAATTTATCTTTATCGAAAATAGGAGAGAAGGAAAATTACCTGTTGCTTGGATGGGATTAGTGGGTGTGAGAAAATTTGATCCAATTTTTAAGACGTAGAAAATGTACCCATGACTGATGTAGCATTTTCTCTTTGGATTACTATGCTGATTCGCTGAATGAGAAAGTTTTATGATCTAGAATCACCAGTCCATCGTCATCCTTCTTCCAATCTCTTCTGAGAGTTCCAGAGCATGTGGTCCAAAACACCTTATGTTTCAATAGCAGCTTGATATAATAAATACATTTTTTTAATATTTCGATATTAACTACATTTAGAGTTTTCTACCTGAATAGCTGCGGAACTTCCTGAACTATAGGTTGCTTTGAGATGGGAGAACTATATTTACACATGTAAATTCCGAAACCAGGGGTTTCCCAATCTTCCACGGTTTGATAGTTGTTCCGTCACGGAAAGCGTCCATTCCGTCACTTCTACTTATTTTAAGAGGTTCCGATATCGACAGAATTTCTGCAGATGCTGTATCCCTTTCAATCAGATCATTTACTACATGGTGTCTTGAAAAACGACCTGTACTAAATCTACAACTCAAACCATGAGTTCAATTTTATTCTATAATCGATCTGTAACATTTGTGACTTACACATATTGATGTACCCAAACGGAGACCAACTGCAATTCTGAGAGATTGATCATCTAGTAAAGTATACTCAAGAAAGCTGATGATATAGAGCATCTTCTTGAACTAACTTCTGAGCTAATTGCCTTGAGACGATCTCTTTCAAATTGAGAGTGTAGGAGTTGTTTGTATGCTGAATTATTTCTTTTATGCATAGGAATAATTTTTTACATACTTGATGCACTCCTTTTGAAGTTTATAGAAAATAGTCAGAAAATGAAGTGTTTTTGGTTTTTTGGTTTTTGGTGTCCCAATTCATGGTCCAAAATGTTTCAAAACATTTGATTTTCCCTGTAGAATAATCTAGACAATATCCCTCTGCCACAGTATCATATCCCAGGAATTGAAAATATTTACTTACATTTATCTCCGAGCAATAAAACATATTATAGAGAGGGCTTTCCTATCTCTTTTTCGAAAGCAACACACCGACGTTGTTTACAAACATCTCGGCCCGAATCATGTTAAAAAAGGGCATTATCGGAAATATCCGTTTGCACTCGGTGATCAGGTTGGAATTTCGGATTATATTCACTCTTAACTTGGCGATCATGTTTGTTTACGTCCGTTTACGACTTATTTGTCGTCGTGTCAAATCAAACCATGGGCGTCGCATCATGGTAATCATGGCATAAACCATAGTTGACCCTTTCATTGGTATTAATAAGTTGATTTTTATTGAATTTGCTCATTTTCATCCCGATTTTGTTCCAAAAATACACTATTTGTTGAAATAGCTGCAAAAAAACTATGTTACTATGTAAATCGACTGAACGATACTTATCAATAATTAGGAAAAAACTTGTTGAAATGTAGGTATACTAAAAAGTAAGTAAGTAAACGAACTCAACTCTTCCACTAGCTATATCTAACGGGTATTGGAATGTTTTGTTGACATACAGGCATTATCACGTAGGTAATCTGTTCATCAGAAGTTGTCGATATTCCCATTTGAATAAAATTTTATATACACGGAATATCACATATATCAAAATGAATAATTGATCTGGAATGTTGTCAGTGACGTATCGCTTCTGGTAAAACCGGACGTGGACATAAACTTCTTTACTGTGAATGGAACACTGTGAATCATCGCAGGTTTGACATCCAATCAATGGGCCCATACTCCTTCCTAATTTCAGGAGATACCTCATTGAATTTCTTCAATCCTTTTGGGAGATGCAAGAAGTTAAATAATAACTACATAAGAAATTATCGATTTTCTACCGACAGACTTGTAATATCGATCGCTCCCTAAGCCTAACTCCACACAAGTTGAGAAATAACTTTTTGACAACTCTAAAAAAATTTTCATCATCATCGACGGCTACATCCATCAATTTACTAAAAAAATTTCATTCATCTGCCTCAGAATATCAATAACCTGAATTCAGAAAAAGAGTTAGAGAGATACTTGCTTACTACACTTTGGATGCGTATTTCAATGATACACTTTCATTTCATTTGAATGTAATCTCTTATGTGTATTATAGTTTATGCGTAAACTCTTATGTGTATCATAATTCATGTATAACATTTATAAAGTGTATAGTATAGTTTACTGATGTGATTCAAAGATTTGGATATTTTGACTTTTTTACTTCAGCATTTTCATTTATTTTTTCAGTATTTATGACCTTATTCTATGCTTTATCAGCAAAAATCTAATTTTTCGCACAATACAGTATTTCTGATTGATTGAACCATCAAAAGTAAGTGTTCATTGCTTTGAAGGAATTTAGTTTATATTGCCATACAGCAATAATCATTATCTTTCTACGTTCACAATAATTGACGAATAAAAGTAAATTTTTAAAAGATCGTAGAAAAAATAGTGTATGCCATGGTAGTACACGTAGCGTTTTAACAATTCTCATGTCATTTACAATTGTCACTTATTTTTGTACCTATTCATCGTAATAATAGCTATTTATGATACAAGTTCGTAAAGTGTTTCATACAGAGTTTTTTCTTCGACAGTTATTATATTGCCAAATTGTAGCAATTATATCATTAATTTGAATGTTTAATGATATGAATTGTCGTCGTATTATCAAATAAAGACTTCCGAGTTATATTTGACGCAAAATACTGTATTTTTCAAAAATGCCTAAATGAATTAACAGTGTGTAAAAAATTACTTTACGCACAGTTGATGATTTTACGCACAGGTGATTTTTTTACGCACTTGTGCGAAAAAGTATGAGTTTACGTACTGTCGTACAAAATAGTATATTGTGCAACAAGTGTAGAAAAGTGCTAATTTCTCACGAGTTAGTTGCGGCACGAGCGCAAGCGAGTATTATATATATTATTATATATATTAAATTATATATATATATATATATATATATATATATATATATATATATTATTATATAAACCAATAGACTTTGTCTATTCATTCTTGAAGTTGCCTGATCGAATATCCCTTCGAAATGCAGAATTTTCAAAATAAACTTTCACCTTGCTGTCACGAAAACTGTATTGCACTTTGTGGCACAGAAATGTCACTTTGCGGCACACTAATGTCAAATTTCAATTATTGTGAGAAATAATCATGTTTGCGAACGTAAATCTATGCAGAAAAGCATGTTTTGGAGTGTGGTTGTAGAAAAAATATGTTTCTTGACATACCTTTTTGGGAATTTTAACCTTCCACAGTCTGAAAATGAAAAAAAGTTAATTCAAAGAAATCTGTACAAGTGTAGAGGGGCAATAATCAATTTGCCCCGATCAGTTACTGCGTTTTGAAGACTGTTGTCTTGAAAACAGTTTATTATTTCGTCAGTAACGTATCGAATACTAAATTTGCCTATATGACGAGAAAAATTTTTAAATTGACTAAAAATACTTCTCTTTTTCGAAGACGTTGACGTGACGTTTCGGAGACTAAATCTGTCTTCATCCATCCATCCAGATTTAGTCTCCGAAACGTCACGTCAACGTCTTCGAAAAAGAGAAGTATTTTTAGTCAATTTAAAATTTTTTTCTCGTCATATAGGCAAATTTAGTATTCGATACGTTACTGACGAAATAATAAACTGTTTTCAAGACAACAGTCTTCAAAACGCAGTAACTGATCGGGGCAACTTAATTATTGCCCCTCTACACTTGTACAGATTTCTTTGAATTAACATTTTTTCATTTTCAGACTGTGGAAGGTTAAAATTCCCAAAAAGGTATGTCAAGAAACGAATATCCTCCACAACAACAAACTTTCATTCAATAAAAAAATATGTTGTTATAGAATTACCTATGCCGGGTCAATAGCCACGGCCAACAGGGATACATTTGTCGACACTTTAAAAACGGACGTGTGATGTTCCCAAGAAAATGTAATGGCTCCCGCATATCATTTTGTTTTTGTTAACTTGTCGCAACCACTCTATCCAACTACACTGTGCTTATTATTGAATCTAGTGTCACGAGTATTGTATTTTTCATCTTTGACACCGTCTGAGCTAGTTGGCGCCCAAATAAAAACTATATTTGTATTTCTGAATTCAAAACAAAAAAGGAGACCCGTGTACAGTTACTCTCCACTGACAATACTCGAAGAGTGCACTCAAAGGCATCGCCCAAATAAAAACTATATTTGAACTTCTGAATTCAAAACAAAAAAGGAGACCCGTGTACAGTTACTCTCCACTGACAATACTCGAAGAGTGCACTCAAAGGCATAGCCTGTGAGGGTACATGGTGGTTATTATTTGCCTTGGCGCTCCGGGGTGACTTAGAAATTATTGGTATCTCATTCACCTTTTAACTCAGGGAAACCTACAGCACTTCCGCCAAAAATTAGACGTCAGGATTGACATCTTGATAACACACGTGCTTTCTAAACAGGCATGTGGTCTCCTATCGATACCAATACATGTAAGAACAAATTTCTCCACACCGACCGTGTCTAATTATACATATTTTTAATTAAAAATGAAACATGAGAAAGTGTATTAGCACGCCACTGGTTATACTCTTACGTCCGAATATCATAACAATAACATATCTCCACCTCCGAACTCGAAATATTACCCCTCACCCACAATCTGTAACAAAGGATAGTGTAATGGAGCTTTCATAACAAATGTGTGTTGTGATTATAGAAATGGCATCTCTATGTCTTTTATTGCTCGGAGGCATTTACCAATATTTCTGCTCATAACAGCCGGAAACAATGATTTGTTTACCACTTTGAATTCGGAATTATTAAAAATGAAAAAATGTTGAGATAATTTATTGATTGCCTCAATCAAAAGGACCAGTCGAGTTGTCGAATACAAAAACCTAATTGTCCATAAACGTTGTATAAAAGATATTCATTCTGACAAATGAAACAACAATATTGACATTGTAACAAATTACGCACAATTCTCAATGGCATTCTAATTCAATGATATATCGAGCGTCAAACAACTGAATGTCTAATGTCATGTTTTCAGTAATCTATAATTACTTTGTCGGAGAAATATGTATCATTGTGCAGAAACCATAAATAATTTTTTACTCGTATAGAATTATTGCAAATCGAATACAAAAGGTATATTGTAATTAACAGTAGAAAAAGTGAGCAGTCATAAGTCTTATGAAACTAAAAACGAGTTATTGAGCTATTGGATTTTTCCAATTATTGTTTCCTCTATTGCAGAATGTTTATTGGGCTACAGGGTTGCTTGCAAAAAATCAGAAGTCACTGAAATGAAAACTGATATATTTAGGTGTCAAGGTCAGTATACTGATCAAGTTTGAGTTATGCTGACATTATTTAAATAATGCCATAACTTGGTTTGATATTGATTTGTTGACTAAAACAAATGTCAGAATGATCATTTCTTGAATTGACTCTCCTATTACTAAGCACTTCTAAAGAATGAATGGTACCAATGCAGGCGTTGATTATGAAATATTTGATACTAAATTGTTAATTGAATAATTTATATTCAATTTCATTGGCATAAATTTCATATTAAACAATTCCTAACGAGTTTTGTGACGTTTCATTGAATGTAGATGACGACGCAGCTTAGTTATATTCTTTCCGGAATTTCGTTGTCATTTTTTAGTTTCTAGTAATAATAATTTGAATTATTTTGTTCAAATATATAAGGTAAAAAGCATTTATATAGATACAGTAATAATTAAAGCATCAGGAAATACTTGCTCTGAATTATGTAAATGTAAAAAATACAATAAATATTTAATGTAATACATTCGCTTGAAAAAGATACAGTGTATCGAAACATGTCGCGTAGACAATAAATCTGTGGAAATTTAATCGTGTTTACCTTAGTGCCATAAAAAAATAGATAAAAATTTTAAGAAAAAGTAAGTATGTTATTCAAAATCGAAATAAGAATTCAACGAAAGTGTAGTAACTTTTTTCGACGAAGGCAGTTTTTCTTGATTTAAAAATGTCTATACCTATTTGGTGAATCTTTGATAAAATCGTCTAGCATAATAAAAAATTTGGGCTCAAGATAAAGATGATTCTTCTGGTGTATATTGGGCATCAGTAAATCTCTATAACGAGTCAAGTACTGATGCTGGTTAGTTGAGAATTTCTGTTTATTCTTATACAGTGACCGGCAGACTTTTTACAACAAATGGGAAAATAGTTTAATTCATGTTTTAAAGAGAAACATTCTTAATTGAAAATTGAATCAATACATGACTCCTCTGGAAATGGAAAAAACGGTACGATAAAATTGAAGTTACTTTTTTGTAATATCTAACAGAAAACAACTACTTCCCCGGCAAAAGCCACGCTGGACATTGACCTACATCTGATAGATATTGAGAAAGACCCTATATAACTTGAGAGAAAAAATCTGAAAGTGAAAATTTGCATTTTCAATCAGATAGTTGATTGTTTGTTAAATGTCCAGTTTCCATTGGAGATTCTTATCTATGAATGAGATAAGTGAGAATGTTATTCAGAAGTATCACTCACAGAAAATCGCTCATTTCATTGATGCGTGGATTGCATCTCTTTTGCTAGGCCTCCAATGGCCACAATAGGCCATTGGCCGCAGTGGAGGGCCTGATACGGGCCCACTCACGTTCAAACCCAACCTAGGCCTCCAATACATTTTGGTCGACATGTTTCTCTTTAAAACATGAATCCCTTCCAAGAGAGGTTATCTTGTACGATGGAAAACAGCGACTAAATTCCAACTTTCAGTCGCAGATGATTCCACGACTGACTTTATGAACATCCTGTTCATATTTTCAATGAAATCAACATGCCATACCCATGACAAGTTTTATGTCAGAAAAATATTTTCAAAGTTTCACCGCACAAGAAATAGTCCAACAATTCCTCATTACATTGTGAAATTGCTTCTGAAGAGTATGTTTTCCACTTCTTCCGACCTCCCTGATGATCTTAGAAGAGTGAAATAGATTTTTGTCGACCAAAATGTATTGGAGGCCTAGCGAAAGAGATGCAATCCACGCATCAATGAAATGAGCGATATTCTGTGAGTGATACTTCTGAATAACATTCTCCCTTATCTCATTCATAGATAAGAATCTCCAATGGAAACTGGACATTTAATAAATAATCAACTATCTGAATGAAAATGCAAATTTTCACATTCAGATTTTTTCTCTCAAGTTATATAGGGTCTTTCTCAATATCTATCAGATGTAGTTCAATGTCCAGCGTGGCTTTTGCCGGGGAAGTAGTTGTTTTCTGTTAGATATTACAAAAAAGTTACTTCAATTTTATCGTGGGGTTTTTTCCATTTCCAGAGGAGTCATGTATTGATTAAATTTTCAATTGAGAATGTTTCTCTTTAAAACATGAATCCCTTCCAAGAGAGGTTATCTTGTACGATGGAAAACAGCGACTAAATTCCAACTTTCAGTCGCAGATGATTCCACAACTGACTTTATGAACATCCTGTTCATATTTTCAATGAAATCAAGTTTATTTCATATTTCTCAACAAATTTTATTCCTTCCAAACTTAAACTGTACTATCAAAATTTCAATTATCTCCTTTTGTATACGAGGGAGATAAAAAATGTAATATGGCTCAAAGGTAAAGTACGTTCATTTTTCAAAATACATATGGATGTTATTTGATGCAGTGACTTATAATCAGAGAGTGTCCCAAATTTGAAATCACAGCCTCCTATTCCAAAAATAAGTTTTCATTGATTTTTTTATTTCACCACCTTATGAGGATTTGTAACATCAATAAAAATCATCTAAGCTACCAGATCAAGTTATGTTTCGCCCAATTTTCATCTAGAAAATTGCACTAATCGAACTTAGTGCTGACAAAACCTCATATCTTGTGGCCATTGAGAAAGATAGAGGTATTTTTCGTGAACAGCTACAACAAGTGAAATCTGTAGACTAAAATCAATTGAGAAAGCAATCAAACCAAGGTGAGAAGTCAGGTCCTAACGATAAATGGAAGAATAAATGAAAATGACCTGTGAAAAACAGAAAGCAACACAGAAAAACTTCATTCTTAATTCACTGTTTATGAAGGAATACCCATAAAGCAAACTTCATATAAATAATAATATAGAACAGAACTCCTACTGTATTACTCGATGTGTGGTCCTTCGTTTTCAACGCACCTTAAGGTTGTTCTGTGTATTTCGTTGTGTACGTTTCTGAGCATTAGACAACAATTCATCATTGTATACTCCAAATGTTCAATGTTTCTAAACGGCCGTTATCTATAGACTTTCTCCTTGAGGTATTCCCACAAAAAAATCAATAGGAGTTAGATCTGGGGATCTAGCAAGCCACGGATTGTTTAAGTATCGCCCTATCCACTTATTTGAGAATTCCGAATTCATCCACGCTCTGAGTCGAACGGATAGATGCACCATCCTGTTGAAAATACATGTTGGCTCTTGCGCATAATGTTAAGATAGTTTAGATAGATAGTAACGTTTGTAAAATTTCTAAATACCTTTCTGCATTCAAATTTGGTCGAAAAAACTCCGGACCCACAATTTTATCTTCCAAAATTCTACACTAGACGTTTACTTCGAAGTTATATTGATTTTTATATTCGATTATGAAATGTGGGTTTTCATCTGCCCGCCATCTACAATTTTGTGAGCTTACTGTACCAAAGAAATTGTTATCTGATTCAACTGAGTCTTGAAAACAGAAAGAAAAATTCAGACATGCATCAGCATATTCACATATTGTTCTCCAAAATGCACTTCTTCCACAAATGTCAAAGTTCAATCATAAAATACTACCTACCAGTTGATGACATTTTATCACTGTTTTAATCTTTGTTATATTATTACTATGTATAATGCAAAATTCTTGAATATTAATTAATCTACAAACCTGCAGATGTCTACAAATGACCGGAGAGTTATTTTTCTCTGCTATACTTCATATGTGCACAATACTACATTTCCAGAGTTGTATGTCTATACTTGTCTTTTTGGAAGACTGAATTACTGTATCAAATTGTCTCGCTACCGATACGGTGGCGGATCCTCCCAATTAGAGTTTATTTCGACATTGATGCCAGATCGATCTAGATGCAGCAAGAATTTCAATTCAAAAGATTCATTTCTGATTCACTTTGAAACGGTATGACCAATTATAGAAATAAATCTATTTTGAACTCTCTATTTGAAAACAACATGTAAACGTATATGTAATCAAAAATTAGTAATAATATCAGCCAAACTCAAAAACCAGTTCTATTCTTGAGCAGACTTACGTGAACGATTTTAATTTTATATGGAATTTTATAAACGACATTCGAGTTGTGTTCCAAAGGTGTACTAGTTTTTATTGATGTTATCTCTTCTTGAGACGAAACTTGTATATTGTCATTGTTCAGTATACACATAATGTAGATAGTTTCTCATCTATTTAAAAACTCATGTTGGGCAAGCATAACGTTGCCTAACAACGAGAATGAAGTTACATAAGAGATAGACCAAAAAATTCGAAATGTCTTGTAGAACATGTTCAGAAAAAATATCATGTGGCAATCAAAACTATCGTTTCTTTTCTAAACAATATATACCGAGACATACACAGACACACAATAAAATACGTTTACTTTTTACATTTTCTATGTTTTATTTTTCTACACTTAATAAATATTTTGAAATCAATATACTGACTGATCATCAAGCGAGATATGGTAAGTACCCATTTTTTAAGTTTTTTTCAAATAGTTTCAGTGAGTTTACTTGTCTTAGTTCTGGGTAAATAATATTATACAACTCAGATCCTAAGTAGTAACAACTCCGTTGTAAGGTATTTGTTTCAGGTTTTGGAACGCATGAAGAATTCATTCCATTTCTGGTGTTATATTCATGTGTGATTTGAATTATATTTGTGTTGTCTAGTCACCGTAGTGAGAAAAAATAGTTGCCGTATATCAAGTGTTTGGGTTTCCTTATATAGTTTTTCCGTTAGGTAAGTTTGTGGTTCGCAATGAACACCTTTCAAGAATCTGTTTTAGATTTTCTCTAGATTTGGAATATATTTGTTGATGGCGGCTCCCCAGGCTATTATATAGCTATTATTCAGGTGGCTTCCCACAAGTTCATAATATAACACCCTTAAGTGGTCCGATGTGATGATTTTGGAAAATAACCAAGTAACAACAAAAAAAATTTAAAAAACAATGATTGGAGCTTCGGGGCGGCTCAAATTAATTCGGTGGCGCATTCGCTTTCACAGCAGCAGGGAAACCCAGAAAAACCTGCAACACCACATCATCTGAAGAGTTGGAATTGGTTAAATGATAACTCCTATAGAGGTCCGTCGAATTTTGAATATCTGCCTTCCGGCAAAACAGGATGAAAGCGGTCTCCAAAGGGTCCAAAAGGTCCAATTCGAAAGAAAACATTTTGATCACGCAACTATCATCAAATTTATACCAGTCCGTCCTGTCCTTGGCCAAAGTATGGTAGTGGCCAGAATCAACTTCAGAATCACATTGAACAATGACTGCGTAAAACTCATAACGGCAGTCGGCTAGATAGGGGTGTTCCTCCAGCTTAGCACGTTGAAATGATTTAATACACCTACGATATGCTTAATCATAACTAAAGAGCTTCAAAGTCACGATCAAATTTGCAGGTGTTTCAACAATACTTGTTATTTCATCTCTATCAGTTGGTTTAGCGCAGAATTGGCAATACAGTTGTCTATCATCTGTTAGGTGTTCGGTTCTAAAGTGATGATTGATTAGATTCTGCACGGACTGGATTTCCAAAAGATTGGGGAACGCGAGCTCTAATTCAAAAATATTACTGGAGTTTCTACTCTTCATTCCGTATCCGCTGCAACTCAAAACTGTAAGAATTTTCCTTCCTAAAGATGTTTTTACTGAAGAAGCGATAGTAAATGATTCAAAAACATCTTTCTCAAGAAGTGTACTCAACAGGTATCCCAAAAATTCGAAACTGTCTTGTTGTCCTGATGAAAAACTAGTTGACCCCAAATACTTCATAAAATCAACCAGAGAAATGGAAGAAACCCTTTCGGCAAATTGAAGTTTGCTTCAGTTCGATAAATATATGAGTCTATATAAAATAGAGCGCAGTTTGTTAATAAAGTATTTTCTACACGTGAGATAGAAAAGTTGAGTATTAACGTTGACGCTCAATGAATTATAATTTGGTAAGTATTTTGTATATGATGTGAATAAGAGAAAGTGAGTCTTCTTGAAGTTAACGGTTTCTGAACCAGTCAAATACTTTACTTAGATAACTTTCTGCTTCAGCTCTTAGTGAGTTCCAACCATCATCATTCAGGAGAGTCGCCGTATCGTCGGCAAAATTCACTACTTTGACATTTAACGGTAATTTGAATAAATCATATAGATAGAGGTTGAACAGAAGTCGGCCAAGAACTGTTCCTTGAGGAACAACACATTCCACTGGTCTTGACCCAAGTAACATTAACGCTCTTATTCCGATCTTCAAGATCGCTTTAAAACTACACAAAAAAATTTCAAATAAAATCAAGTGACCTTCAAGACAGCCCTGAGACCATCATAAAGAAGCTTCTATCCAAAAAAGGCCTATCCTAAAAAGGCATTCAAGACTAAATTTTAAAACTGTATTAAAATCATTAATTTTAAATTCTATATTCTTGAAGAGTTCTTCAAGGCAAATTTAAATACATAAATTAGAACTTATTATCTGACATTTTGCTCTTAAAATGTATTTACAGCGGACTATATTAACTTGAGAATAATTAATTAATCCTGAAAGAGTTTTATTTTGTTTACTAACACTTGACAACTTTTAAGTCTGTATATTGGCCGGCAGAGTGGTAATATTTTAAACCGCATACGTATACTAAGCATATGATAAAATAATATTCGAAAGATAACTATTCTGGTGAAAAATTCACCAACGAATAGCACTTTTCTGATAAAATGTAATAAAATACTTCAACATAACACGAGCGCCACTAATTCAATGTATTTTTCTCTTAATTAAAAAATATTACAAAAATTTCATCAAATTTTAATTTGCATGTAAGCATCTAAATGATTTTTTTTAATACACACACCGTTCTTCAGTTTTTTAAGAAGATCCAAGACGCAATTATTTGAATAATAATATTGTCCAAAATGGCGGAGTCTTTATTCCAGTAAAACATGGCGTGATCGAGATTAAAACTAATTGTTCATTTATTAAATGTTTTAAATCTGACAAGATTTAAAACAGCATTTTATTTACCACTTTAAATCCAATGACACTCGTAGGAGTCTGTTTACGTTTCCTTTTAAAACCAAAATTCTTTAAAATGTTCAAACTCGTGACCTTATTGATTTAAAGTAGTCTTGTGCCGGAATGGAATCCTAACCTCACAAATTTCCAAAGACCAGAGGATATTTTTTTTAACCAAATTGACTAAATTAAAACCTTCAAACTTTATAATACTCTTAATGTACTCTTATATTTCTGTGGGTGAAAGGTCATTGTGGCATAAAAGGCAATGAAACAGCAGTTAGTCTAGCTAAACAAGCCACAAGCTGTTGTTCTAACTTCAAAAATTTCTCACCTTATGATGACATAGTCAATATAGCATAGCACGAAATTCGCACTAGTTGGGGAAGACAATGGAAACAATTCACTGCCAAATCAAACAATCATTATACTCTCGTTCAACCTACATTACCAACCCACATCACCCATTTCTCTGAATTTTACCTTCCAAGAAAATACGCAGTCTCTATTACACGCCTAAAACTTAATCACGGAAAATTTCCAACCCATTTGAACAAAATTGGAATCTCACCAACGCCTTGCTGTACATGTGACAATCTGTCACATGGTGATCTCAATCATATTTTCTTTTCATGCAGCAATCATAAGTCACACACCACCAAACTATTACAAACCATAACATCCAACCATATTTCTCTGCCTATAAATATTACATCCCTTTTGAGCACCAAAATCATTTTCGATGCTTTAATTCAATTTCTTAAAAACACCAAAATAGATGTTTAAAACTAAGTATATAAATTTGTACACACACACACACATACTTAACCCTCTTGCACACGAATTATGAATTTTGAAGATGAAAATCTGAATATTTTTCTACAGTATCTATGATTTTTTGCAATTTTTCGATATACCTATATTTTTTTTTCAAAATGTTCTTTTGTGCCCTAGGGCATGTCCCCAAATGAGGACAGTGTGAGCCAACGGCGTAAAAATTCTATGAACCCTATTATATGAAATAAGTGTTTATCACATTATTACAATGATATTTTATTAACAAATGCATTCACATGATAATTAATGAAACAGGTTTTTTCGACAAACATAAATAAACATTGCACTTGTTAGAAAGTATTCTTGTTTTTCCCGTACATCATCATCGTCTTCACTCATACATTCAATATCTGATAAACTTCGTTCAATTATTTGCAACAGCTCCTCGTCAGTGAGAGGTCTCCTGGCCATTTGTTATGCACTGAAACATATCATAGTGATATATAAAAAGGTTACGTTGATTTTACCGTTGACTCACAATGTCCACAAAACAGTACACCACACTATAAAAATCTTAGAGTTCAAAATATACGAAAAACGAATGATACACTAATTATCAACCGAAATTCAACAAATTTTCTCCTCTATTCCACTATTCCACTATTCGAATGTCACCAAGAAGAATTACAGAACAAAGCTCTACACGGTCATATACGCAGACTTCTAGCATTGTTTATATAGAAGATAGTCAACCTTATGGGATTATAATTGGATCAAAATGGATGCGACATGTAGATGGCGATAGTGAGCTCGCATCCAAGTCATGTCGTAACTTCAGTGATCTGGTCTCCAAGTCATGTCGCAACTTGATTAAAACAATGGAAAAGCATTAAAATCAGGGTTTTTTGAAGAAACCTGCATTAAAATGACGTCAAATATTCATGTTTGTAACTAATCACGCTAGATGACACTCGCGTTTGTGTCCAATACCTTTTCCACAGGCATTGACTAACTATGTTCTATTTAAACAATGCTTCTAGAAACGCTTATTTTATTTGAATTTCACCTTCTTACTATATTCTACAGATGGCTGCACATGTATTCTTTTGAAATAATATACTATCCTGATCAGAGTGCGATAGAAGATAGCAGTGAAAACTAACAGAACATAAATAATTTTTGAATAGGTTGTCCTTATTTGGGGACACGGTGAGCGAAAGGGTGTACTCATTAAAAGGTAAAAATTAAGTTTTTGTATTTAATGTGGTATTATATCGAATGTATAGTTTTAGGATAAAATAGTTTTCCTAATGGGTTTTAAAGAATACATCAAGGGTACTCCATAAAACTGCATCGCAACTATTTTTCTCAGAACGGATTGTTTTAAAAACAACTTGCTTGGTTTAATTCTAAATAACAGCAAATTAGTTTTGAAATAGCCAATGATACCAGTACCAGTACAACCAGTATAGGATCAATAGGACATTACGAGCAAATAGCATTTTTATTTTGATTTAAAGAGTGCATTAAATTATTTGTGTAAGTGTGTGTAAGTGGTCTTTAAGAACTTTCAGTTTATCTTAAGGTTATTATCCTAAGGTTACTTTAAATCCGATGTCGATTTATTGAACATATTAAAGCATTTTTGAAACCTAAATAAATAAGTTTCGCATTATCAGACGCTCTTATGAGTAGCATTAAAAAATCGAGAAATACATTGAAGTTCAAAAAATATCCGAGTTAATTTCCTAACTTGGCAACGCTGTGCGTACCTCTTAATAATTATCAAATTTTCAAGAGCAGCATTCCATCGCCGCTGCTTATAACAAAGGGCTGTGCGTTGCGTGATTGTTTCGCCGTTTTAGCCCGCGGTTGTCATTTTTTTCCTAGAATTCCGAGCTTCTATTCGTGCTAATATTGGTTTACTTCGGATTCCAAACGGACACTACGATTTCGTGTTTTTGTCTGCCATAATTTCGGCTGTAATTTGGCGCGTTCTAATGGTTTATAGGCAGGATGTTCTTATTTTTGTTCGTCTAGATCCATTTATGAAGTTTTTTGTTTCATTTTCAAGCGGGGAATAGTTGAATTGAGTCTTGGCCTCGGGGAATGCTGAAAATGATCTCATGACGAAAATGTCCTAAAAAGCAAATTATGAAATTATTCATTCAGAGGCTGGTTGAATTAATCCAGGCCTGGTGGTTTAAAGGAAAACATTACCTATATGAAGCACACTGCAAAAAGTGTGCGGATTACAGTGTGAAACTACTCTGTTAGTCACTGAAGAGTAACTCCAAAAAATGCCAGAAAGTTGGCAACATAAGGGAAAATATTTTTTCTGTTATTGAAACTTCTGATTCTGCATTTGAAAAAAAAAACAAATTTGTGGAGAAAATGTGTTTGGCAATCAGTTAGTCTTGTCAGTGGATTTAGTCATGCCCTGTTTATTGATATAAACATATAAACTTATTCAATATTGTCAACGCGTAAATACAATTTAAATGAACTACTGTTTATAATTAAACCTTAATGCAAATTAGAAGTTGCGAAATAAAATCAGGTAAGATCTTGAATTACTATGATATATACATATTGGGTACTATTACATGTTTTCTCAGATCCAGACCCCAATGCTGAAAGCAGTAGGAAAGACTTCAAAATATGGTAAAAATATGATGATTTATTTGATTTCAGAATTATTTCATATATACTAGAAATCTTGTAGCTGGTATAAACCTCAACAAATCTTTAGAAGAAAGAGAGCACACTCATTTATGAACTGACCTCCATACCAACGACCCTCTATATTTAAGTTGGTAAGCTATAAGTAAACATATACCTAACTAGGGCTTTCAGTTTACTATTTTTTTTTTCGAAGATTGATATAATAATAATAATAATAATAATTTGTCTTTATTTGTCCTCAAAAAAAAATACATACAGAGGGCAAATGGGCGAAGTCTAGTCATGACCAGACGAATCTAGTCAATTCCTACTCAACTCAACTCAATTAGACTTAATTATTTAGAATTCTTGGAAATTAATAAATTGAAAAATTCGAATTGTTTACTGAATGATCAATTGAACCTTAACCATGCGTTACATACGTGGGGTGTGATGGACCCCAGCCGCCGAATATCGCTTTGAAAATATGCCAAACGTAAACTTATGCGTACGCCCCTCCTAATAGCTCCCAAAATATGTCTGCATCATCGAATTCAGGCATTTCCGCAGTATCTTGTAGACACTGAGTGAAGTTATAGGGAACTTAAGTGCTTTGGGGTGTGATTACTTGCCAAAATTGCATGGCTCAGACAGCGATTAATTTTTTTCCTTTCTGTTTTTCAATCTGCAATTATTTTCTTTGTATTTAATCATAATCAAATTTTAATTTCCGAATGTTCATTCCGGGGTGAGATGTTCATTTATCTCACATGATTTTTTTTGTCTCGGTGTGTTTTTTGGTACATGAAAAACTAGCCTTTTTCAGTTTATATCAGATTTCTTGAAATAAAGCCTATTTGATTATTCCTTGCGTGTTTTTATTGTTCCGAAATGATCCCCTGATACTATGAAACAACGTAATATCAGAAAAAGAACAAGATAAAAAAATACGACTTTTCAGGAAATGGGGTTTGTCACACCCCACGTATGTACTGATGCAACAATTATCCACGTATGTAACGCAGGGTTAATAGTTCCCCTTTGTTAAACCTTTTCAACTAATTAAGTAGTAGATATGTTTTGAGATTTACCGGTACCTACATTGTATTGTCTATTTTTATTATAGGTAGATCCTAATTACCTCAATTGATAAGAAGAGTATTTAAGTAATGTTCAACGTAGAATAATTTGATGAATTACATTTGCTTGAGAAAGATACTGTGTATCGAAACATGTCGCGTAGACAACAGAGAGATATTGCAATAACGCCAGGCACTCTTTAAGGCAACTTTATTTCAATAGTGACCGGCACTATTCTGTTATCAAATACAGAGGTAGTTTCGTTTATTCCTCCCTTATCTACATGTCATCGTGACGGGCGTTCGCTATTCATAACCTGAAGCAAATCTCATAGTATTTTGGATTTTTACTTTCTCAATTATTTATTTCAGAATCGGATACAATTAATCTGTTTATCGGATGCCCAAATAGGCTTTCTACATCGACTACTCTTGAAAAAATCATATATTTATTAATCATGAGTGATTTCGTATCTACGATCTTGCCCGAAGTGGAAATAAAGAAACTTTAATTCTCGCCTGTAAATGTCCTCTAATAAAAGCAGGCAGTATTTTAATAAAGTAATCCTTATTCTTAACACTGCGCCTGCGTACATGTCAATATAATGGCGACTTTATTAGTGCCTGCCGTTATTGGGTACTGCAATATATCTCTAATAAATCTGTGGAAATTTAATCGTGTTTAACTTAGTGTCATCTTCTTCAACCTTCAAAGAAACACTCTAATTTTTTCGAATTATTGAACGTTCCTCAGAAGATCGTGAATGTTCATCTCTCACTAATTCCCACTCCAATATGCACCAGTGCCAGCAATCTAGCAGAGGAATATTCTAGTAGGGTTTATGGCAAAACTCGCAATTTCCTTGACAGCCTACCCAATAAAATCCGATGTCGATGGATCTACATTAAGAGCTTCAAAACGACGTAATTTGATAGCAATGACGATAATAAGAAGTCTTCTTCCTACGATAGTACCGTACTGTAAAACAATAATAAAAAACCTCCAGCCGTATAATACCGTAGCGTATTATTAATAAATGTAGCTTCATCGATTTTTTTATACCGACTTAATCTACTTACGGTTGGATATGACTTAATAAACCCTCGATGTTATTTTTATATTGCGCATTGATGTCCGATCATGGTCGTAACACGCGAACATCAAGTCTTGCCGGCACTTGTCAACGTCCACGGCCTAGCCTGATATTGCTGGCGCGGGCAGTAAAAATCGCTATGTAGTTGCCTCGAATTGCTTGACGTTTATATTTGCACTAAATATAATGGTTTGGCGATTATTTTCTTCATATCTATATGGCTTTTACACGACAGGATGCTCTCTTTTTTATTTGTAGCTCGTTTGCTCTTCAAACGACGACGTACGAGATGGTACAGCAACTGGGAATGATTTTTTTCCGGTTATTGATGAGTACGTATCTTTTATCTCCAAGTATCTTCTATGAATATATTATAGGCTCATAAAAGTTGAAGAGTTGATAATGTAAAGATAATGTAAAGACGTCTTTCCATTCAGTACATCAGAGTGGGTACGTGAAGTGTAAAAGAGATGACATGCTATTCGCGAAAGCCATCTGAAACAAAATTTAGAAATACGTATTATATAGGGTGCGGCACCGAAAACGAAACAGATCGAATATCTTCAAAAAGGTCATCTAAGGAGGGACATATTTCTATCTTAACCTCAACTGCCATGCTTTCCTCCCCAACCCATACAATTCGAATAGGGAAAGAGTGAATTATCTCTCTCATCGATATCAGACGGTACTATTATACAGCGACCAATCAGACCCTTTAGCAGTGGGGAACGAGGTGCATCATGGATCTATTTTGGGGCCAACCTTGTTCATACTTTACACACATGAATTTTATAAACATTTGAAGTTTACTACTACTATGTGACTGGATAAGAACTATGCTTCACAACAGAACTATAACGACCTCTCTACAGGGGGAAAGTGTCAGCTTCAAGCCAGCCAGGCGCTGTTCCCAGGGGGGTCCTTTCCCCTCTGTTATGATCACTGCTGGAGGATGATCTGCTGGCCATTCTCTCGCTCTGGGAGGTTGATCTGCAAGCATATGCTGACGATCTAGTCTTTGTAAAAAACGATAAATCCAAAGAGACGATCTCCTACGTCCTTCAGGATATATTGTATACCATATATAAATGGTGTGAGAAGGAGGAAATGTCCATTAACCACCACACAAAATAGTCTTAGAACCGTTCACCAGGAAAAGGAACATTCAATACCTCCTTCTATCAGTGGTGTAACAATTCCTTTTGCGAGTGGAGCAAAATATCTGAAAATAACCCTAGATATAAAGCTAAACTGGAACTCGCACTTGGAAAAGACTATCTGAAAGGCATGCCTATCATTATAGACATGCTGCAGAATATGTAGCAAAACATGGAGCAAGTCACCAAAACACCTATATTGGCTGTAAGTTACCGTCATACGACCAATGATCACGTATGGCTCTATAGTCTGGTGGAGCAAGGGCCATCAAAAAATGGCCATTGCTAAACTCAACGGACTACAAAGACAAGCGTGTTCTGGAGAGAAAGGCAAGATGGGCAACATACAGACTCTACGAAGTGGCCATTAGTCTACCGCAGGCATGTGTTATGAGAAGCAGTAGCATGCTGGAGAGCATAATAGCTCGCAACATTCTGGGAATGCCCTCAGACATCATGCCTAAAACTATCAACCTTCACACGTCCCGAAAGAGAAGACTGGGTCCGGAATGAAACCAACCTGTGTATGGCAAATGAACGTTGGTTTACCGATGGATCCAAAACTTTGGAAGGCGTCGGAGCCGGAAGACATGGGATGAACCCAGTAGTGAACGCTCATTCAGTATAAGAAAAGTAGCTAAGATATTTCATGCCGAGCTATATGCCATTGAAATGTATGCAAGGGAGCTGGAAAAACGACACCACACACAAAAAACAAAAAAATATTTTCACATAGTCAAGCAGCACTGAAAGCGCTTGGATACAACTGCTTCAAATCTAGAGCAGTATGCAACTGCAGAACACGTTAAACCGACTAGCGCAGCGCACCAATGTTACCCTAGTCTGGATACCAGGTCACACAGGACTAGAAGGAAACGAAATAGCGGACGCCCTAATAAAAGGGGAGACCAATACTGCCAGAAAACCTGGTAAATTGTTTTCCCAATACATTCTTCAATTTCTTTAAGATATATTGGATATATGGGAGAAATATAACCATATGGTGAGCCACAATTGGCCATTGGCCGCAGTGGGTGGTCTGATACGGGCCCACTCACGTTCAAACCTAACCTTGTTTATGCAATTAATTTCTATGATCATCAAATTGATATTTTTTTTACGGATTATGTTCGTAAGTTCTGAGTATTTCTTTACTTGTTGGTTTTATCGTTATTTTTGATTTTTAATTCAGTTGTATTTGTGTTTATATAATGTTCTAGTTTATTAATGAGTATTTCAGCCATCAAATTCATGTAGTTTTGCTCGGAGATATCTTCACTCGTTTCGTTATCAAACATTAAACTCAATTTGTGGAAATCAATATCCCGTTTGGATATTCTGTTTTTCATATTTATTCCTATATCCCATATTTATACCATTGAAGCAATGAGGCGATGGTCACTTGATTCTTCATGGTGTGTGTGATTGGGTTATTGGGGTATACCAATTAGCCAGACTATTTTATATTTTACATAGAACTCAGACTTTGACAGTTATTTTTTCAATTATGAGTCATTCTGTTTCTTTCATCTTCACTTTTTCTTTTTTATAGTTATATGCCTTCATGTTTCTTTTTTAATTTTAATTTTTTTTGTTTTTTTATTTTGTTTTTCCAAGGAAAATAAAAGATTTCGTATAATCATGAAAACGGACGATGTTACTATTTCTATCGCTAGAATTGGCCGTAATGGAATTCCTCCATTTAATTCTTCTGACATAATTTTCGATTTCAACTCGACCAGGTTCATTGATCTTGCATAACCCCGCGCTATTTTCCATATCAATTCGAATCAATTTTTTCGTTTCAGAATTTTTGTGGTGAGTTCTAATGGAGCATGAAGAATATCGATACAGCTCACTGCTGGTGTTGGCTGCCATAACCATCTAACCATAAACCATAAACATGTCATTAGTACAACACTATCGTGGTAAACGTTGCTTCATTTATTTCGCTTCCTTCGACATGCTTTGTTAACTCTGAGTAGGTGGGTGCCTGCCGAACTGGACTGGAACAGTCGATCGACTCTTTTTTGTTTTCATCTGTACATGATTTATTAATCGGCGTCGTACAGGAGGATATGCTAATTCCGGGTGTCTCAATTTAGTGATTTCTTTCCACGATAACGAAACTTTTTTTTTTTCAAGACAAAAATTGTGCACTACTTGGCGGAAAACCATTAAAATATTAATCAAAAAATATTGGTGATAATAATTTATTGAGCAGTTTCATAATACTTGATTGACCCTTTCGAAGAAACTTTTCTCACTGGAGATGTTAATGAAAAGTTTGACCATACCCATGCACAAGGCCCAGCCTCTTATGGGATTACCCTTCCGGGACTAAAGTAACAACTTTAGTCCCGTATAATAGGGACTAAAATGTATCTTTCAGTCCCTAGAGAGATAAAGTTGCATTTCAAATCCCTAGGGACATAAAGTAAAAATCAAACTTTACCGCAGCTACACTATTAATAACTAGGACAAAAATTTGGAAATATTCCATTATAAATCTTTATTGATTGAATTAACATTGTAAGTGATACTAACATTATTACAATTATTGATGAAACTAAATGGGTGATTATTTGTCAACATTAATTGAAATGTCACTGAATTGAAAAAAATTGTTGACAGTGTTGCTATAACGTTACCTACTGAGTAATCCAAGTACCGTGTTTATTTAACTCATCAACATTATTAATTATATCAATGTTGAAAGTTATAATACTGGGAAGTGCAAAAAATAGCGTATCCACCTCAGGACAAAAGAGATACTTATTTTATCACTTACGTGATTATTGGCCCTCGGGTTCTACGAGCCCACCAGGCACTAAACATCACATGCGGCATTAAAACATTCACTTTAGTCTTTTGCTATATAATATAGTGTTTACCACCTCATCTTTTAACTTTTTTGTGAATTTCATTTCTACTGTAAATTTTAATTATATTATATTGAATTATTTATATTGTCTGTATATTTATTTTTCTGTGAAGTACTGTATATGAGATACTATGTAGGGAACAGTGTAATCCATTATCGCTACAACCTGTATACATTGTCCGATCACACTGAGACTACCGTCCGTTCGTGGACATTACACGGCTCACTGTAGACACCCTGTTGCACACCAGTGGCACGAGTGTAATAACTCTAGTGTGTTACCCATTAATTCTTTCGTCATCATCAATTTATATTTATTCATTTTATTTATTTTCAGTTGGTTGGAACAAAACCATATGTATATATTTTCTAGTGTTTCATTGGCTTCATTTATCACCATCAAAAAATATTTGCTTGTATCATCCGCAAATAAATTGACTGAGCATATTTCAACATTATTTACCACATCTTCAATGTATATTAGGAATAATAAAGGACCAAGTACACTACCCTGTGGAACACAAATGCTTTCAGCAGATATGATAATGTACGATATGAGATTTTGTCTTCTGTTATCCAGATAATTAACCAACTATGCCAATGCATTCCCATTAGTACCGATGCTTTCTAATCGTACAACCTTCCTAAGAAACAAATGCTCGCACTAGAGGCTCGTCGAGAGCAATTCGATATAATATTTTTATTCAAAATTCTGAATAACTTGGTCGATCCCCTGAAATGTTATCAAAAATATCTTTCAATGTTCGCTCTTCTCCGAAATGTTGTGTCGAACAAACTCGGGAAGAAACTCACCCCTACATAGAATGGTGAGTCTTTAAATTTATAACTTCAATGATACTAAATTAATCTGACATACATTGCAAGTATTGAAATTTAGAATAAAGGAAAAATACAAAACTTCATAACTGATATTAAATTGAATTTTTCTTATAATATAACTAGGTTAAGCAACAAAATGTAATATCAAAATATTTTCTGTCCGCTGAACTGTATTCGTGGATGACACTTTTGGGTTATGTCTTTCGTTATCCTACATGATTTCAATAAATAAATAAGTAAAATTCACATACAGGCTTCATTGCATTATCATGTTTATTCTTTCTGTTGTATTACACCTTATAAAATATTTTTACGTTTGGAATTAATTACTATTATTATACCGCTGCTAGTTTAAGGTTAAGTGGAAGAACAATTAATAGCGACTAGTCTCAGGATTAGCCTATATACAGGACGTTTTTTTAGCTTACACCACTATTGCTATTTTCAAAACGGAGAGATCTACAAGGTCGGTTAAATTGGACAAAAGTTTCCTATTCTGGGGAGCAATAATCACCTATTTTTCAGATCCTAAATATCAATGGTTGTTTTTGAGATATTCAAAAACTGAAATAGTCGAATTTCGTTTTTTGGCTCTACCGAATTCATTTCGAATGATATAAGGAGTAAGGGGAACTTTCAATAATGTTTCATATTTGTCATAATCTGATATGAACTCATTTTCAATGCGACGTGACGTTTCGTTCATTATATTCCACCATCAACTTCATTTTTTTAAATACGTTCCTCTAGTTTTTTTCATCGATTTTGGTAGCCACTATTTCTACAAATTCAGCTGTTAATTACGATACATTTATTTCTCGACGTTTTTCTCCGAGGAAACATCATCAATATTTGGTCAAACAATTTCAGTTTGTGTAGTCTGAAAAAGGTAGAAACCAAAATCTTATAACTCAAAGATTCATCCACACATTTTTTGAAAATTTGCAAGTATAGACCTGAACGCCTATGCATTCCAGGGTTTTTGTATGAATATGGAAGAACTGTTCAAAAGCCAATTTTAATGGAACAATATTGTTTGTTTCTGATGTATTCTAGCAAATAGAAATATTGGAGAAGAAATTCTGAGAGTACTGAAATGAATAGATTTATTCAAAGTGAGCCATGACTTAACAGAATAAGAAATTGTCGAATCCATTGACAAGTAAATAAATGATCATTTGATTATTGTGAATTTGTGAGGTAAAACCATGAATTTTTCTAATGACGAGAAAGTCGATATGCTTTTCGTATACGCGAAATATTTGAGAAATGCTACTAGATCTCTAGCTATGTATGGAGAATTGTACTCCGAGAGGCATCAGCAATCCGAAAGATATTTTGGGTAAGTTCAGAAGGCATAGATAGTAATAAAATGATATTTATTCGATTCAGGATTTGTGGAATACCAAAAAATTGAAAACAAAGAAGTTTTGAGAATAAATAAATTCAGACCATACAAAGTCAGAAAAATCCACCACTTGCATTTAACTATGATAAGAGAAAATTATTTTGTAGATGGCTACTCAAACCACATCTTCGGGATAATGGAATCTGTAATACAATTTTATGGTGTCATGATAGTAGATTCGCAAATAACGGATGGTTTAACAGAAATATCTATTATCACTGGCGACCAGAAAATTCCTTCCTACATAGATCTACAGATTTTCAAGAGAGATTTGGGGTTAATGTTTGGCTTAGTGTTCTAGACAGCAAGGTCATCGGTCACTACTTTTTTGGAACATCTTTTACGGGGGAATTATATTTAGAATCCTTGTCGGAGACTCTGGTTGAGTTGTTGGTAAATTTGTCTATAAATATACTGAGAAAATATAGGTTTTTCCGTTATCCGTTTTTCCACATCGTTGAAATAATTGCAGAGATTTCCTCAATACGACTATGCAAGGACGATGGATAGGGAACAATGGTCCCATCAAATGGCCATCACGGTCTCCTGACCTGATCCCTTTGGACTTTTCATTGTGAGGTTTCATTAAAGACAACTTTTGGCAATATTGACGAATTGAAAGAAACAATAAGGAGGGCATGCATGGCTATAACTCCACTAATGCTGGAAAATGGTCATAAACATAATATAGCAAGAGCGAAAATGTGTTTGAGAAACAATGGACGGCAATTCGAACATTTAATAAGATATTGTGTGAACGACGTTGATGGCTAGGAGTATTTTGACATTTTCTTCTGTTTGTTACTTGGTATAATATTACATTTGCTTCTGATATTGGAATTTGTGTATATCTTTGAGTTTTAGACCCAAAACATGCTTTTTTGAGGTAGATCTGACCGGGAATTGTTTGACTATACAGTGATCAGGAGAAAAACGTCGAAAAATAGATTTATTGTAATTAATAGCTGAATTTGTTAAAACAGTAACTACTAAAATTGATGAAAAAAACCATTGGCCCCTATTTAAAGCAATAAAGTTGACGATGGACTTCAATGAACGAAACGTCGCATTGGAAATTGGTTCATATAAGATTTTAACAAATATGAAACAGTATTGAAAATTCCTCTGACTTTTTTTGAGAATACACTGTTGGGAATTGTATGACCAAATAATGATGATGTTTTTTCGGAGAAAAATGTCGAGAAACTCATGTATTGTAATACACAGCTGAATTTGTCATGAAAGTGGCTACAGATATCGATGAAAGAAACTAGAGGTCCGTATTTAAAAAAATAAAGTTGATGATGGAATCTAATGAACGAAACGTCGCATTGAAAATTGGTTCATATTGGATTATAACAAAAATTAAACATCAATGAAAGTTTCCTTGACATTTTCTTATCATTCGAAGTGGAGGCGGTAGAGCCAAAAAACGAAATTTGACTATTCTAGTTTTTGAGAAAAATCTCAAAAACAACCATTGATATTCAAGATCTGAAAAGAGATCATTATTGCTTTCCAAAATAGGAAACTTTTGTCCAATTCAATCGACCTTATAGGTCTCTCCGTTTCCGAGACAGCAATAGCGGGATCAGCTAAAGAAACGGTCTGTATCAAAAGTGAACTTTGCCTTTTATTTTCATTTCCTAAAACTGTTTTTATAAGTATTTTTCTTTTTTGAATTTCAAATAATTTTAGCATTAGATAATATTAAAGACGGTTGTTATCATTATTATTGTAATACGTGGTATGATTTATTTTCGACTGTATTGAATTGAAAGTTGAAGGAGGACATCTCCGGCACAATTTCATTCATAATAACATCGGTGATAATAATAGCACTAGTTATATTGAAGTCGAAAGTAATATCAGTGTTTCTCCCAATGCAGTTCTCACTGCATTTATTTTTAAATCGATTCAAATACAGCCCAGTGTACGCATCCCGTCCCTTCAATACAACGCAACCTTTCAGCACCCTGCGAGATACCTCGCAGAGCCATCGAAAGGCTTTCATCGACATTCGTCAACTACGTTCTATAATGATCAGCTCCGACTCTCTGATTGATTGTCCCTTGTTGGCTACTTAGCATGCGGTAGTACACGTTATTAGCGGCTATCTCTGGGCATCGTCTCTCAGGTGGTCCAATCTTTCTTACGGTCGTCTCTGTATCTGCCGAGGAGGTGATTTTTTCCACGATTTTTTCCTTCAATGGTCTAGAACGACTAGTACTGAACGCAGTGTAAGTTTTGTATGAATCTTAGTAATTAGTTATAAGGAATGGTATCATTTGCATACTAGACCAAACTATAGAGGTTTCTTTCCCCACAAAGTGATCTCTTTTTCGAGGTTGTCCCGGATTTTTTCAGTGAAAAATGTACCGATCCGGTCGTGTGGAAGACCGTTTTGTAGGTTTTATATAATTCCCTACAAAAGTTCTATTGACTGTGAAACGATTCCTCTAATACGTTTTGAGATATGCGCATTAATACAAAAAAGTTGAAATGGTTTTCACTATTGCTTGTTTAAAAAATTCCACAATATGATTTTGCTGGTGCAAAAACCGGGCTTTTCATTTACTAACTATCTTATGAAAAGTAGTATAGGCCGTTTGTGTCTTATATTTTGTGTGAAAAGTACCTCTTATTTTTATCTACAGCTGGACTAATGGTGAGAGAGGTGGAATAGAGAGGATATTTTCTTCAAAAACTCACTAATAGAAAAATGCTTCAATGTCCAAGGAACTATAGAATAGAATAGGATTTCCTCATCATTGAAAATTGTACAACTGTATTACATACATTTATACAGAAAAGTCATTAAAGTGATTGCCACAACTAGATTTATCTGTGATATCATTATTATTGATGGTGAGTTCAAATTTATCATAATAATAATAATAATTGATTTTATTGATAGAAATGCATACAAAGGTAATAGATACAATTTACATGCTTCCATCAAAAGGCAGAATTCAATTCCCGATTTCATCAAGAGATTTGATCGGAACTTGCTCTTCCATTCAACCTTGAATGATATGAAAACCAAGAGAAAGGGGGTAATAGGAATAATCAAATTCGTAATCTCAAAGAACTCAATGGACAGGACGTCGATAACATGATAACATGAATGAAGATGATAAAAAAAATTTAAATTTTTTTAAAGTAGGTATAAAATTGCAAAAAATCGAGACAGATAAATGAAAATAAACGTTGAAAAACAAGCTTTCCTTTTTGAACTAGTAAAATAAAACTTTAAAATAATATTTATTGTAGAAACATGAGAATTAAAACTTTCTGTTTTTATACCATTTCTATTTATAACTTGAATTAACAGGATATACCATTATACCATTTCTATTTATTACTTGAATTAACTGGATAAAAACGAAAAATTAGATATATAAATTTCTATCATTTTATACCACTTCTATTTGAATATAAAATAGAAATAATAGAAGTGGTATAAAAACATGAAAATTTCAATTCTCATTATTCGTTGATCTATATGCTGGTGCCAAAACGAATTCTAAACTATTAAAATAAGAAAAAAGTGACAAAGGAAAAGGGAAATGGGTATGCAGTTTAGGGGTTGAAAATGATTTTTTGGGATTTTCGGCGAAACGTGACCTCTTATCCGAAAATATTCAATATAAAAATTGTAGATGAAAAAAAAATCAAAAACTTTTGTGTCCAACACTTTTCGACATAATTTCACATATCCGTCAAAATGGCGAAAAACCGATTTTTCAGTATTTATTTTTTTCCTCTTGAATATGTGATTTAATTCACATGAAAATTTGTAGGAATATGTTTTTTTGGTGTCAAATGAGTATGATTTTTTTGCTATTCAGAAGACGACTAGATTTCGAGTTATCTATATTTTTCGAAAGAAATACCCGTATCTTTCACGAACAATTGTTCAGGTGTTTTTTTGTATTTCGAAGGTCTTTATGTCTACTTTGGAATGGTCTATGCAACTTGGTGGTTTATTGATCGTTAAACCGCTTAAAATTGAGAAAAACCGACAACAAGTCTCTCTGAATCAAAACTTTCTCAATATTTTCAATGATTTTCAATATTTGTAGAAAAAAAGTAACAGGCTAGGACCAGGTGGAAAGTGTTGTTGAGGTTCCACCTTTAGGGAAAAAACTAAACACGAAAACACTCAAAATGGTGAAATGGGGATGCAGTTCAGAGGTTGAAATTTTTTTTTGCAATTTGCGGCGAAACGTAACCTCCTAGCGGAATATGTTCTCTGAAAAAGTTGGAGATAATCAAAAATTCGAAAACTTGCTTACTCAACACTTTTTGACATAACCCAAAATTAACCGTCAAAATGGCAAAAATCTGATTTTTCAGATTTTTTTTTCTCGCGTATACATGATTTAGTTCAGATGAAAATTTGCAGATATATGTTTTTTTTGTGTCGATAAGCATAATTTTTTAGCAAATGAGAAGACTAGTTTTCGAGTTATTTACCTTTTACGAAAAAATTATCCTTATCTTCCTCGAACAATTGTCTTGATATTTTTTGTAGTTCGAAGGTCTATAAGTGACCATTTCTATTCTTGAAATGTCTACTTCAAAATGGTCTATATAACTAAGTGATTGATTGTTAAACCGCTTAAAATTGAGAGAAGTCTCTCTGAATCATGATTTTATATTACTTTCAATTATTTTCAACTTCCTTCATTATTTTTATAACAAAAAGGAGTGTATATTAAAATATTCATATTAAAATATTGGAATACATAATTAAACTACAAAATTTATTTAATAGTATGACTTTTATTCTTTTCTACAACTATTGAAAATCATTGAAAATATTGAGATTTGGAGAAACTTGTGTCGGTTTTTCTCAATTTCAAGCGATTTAACAATCAATAAACTACCATGTTACATAGATCATTTGAAAGTAGACATTTTAACAATTAAAATGATCACTTATAGACCTTCAAAAAACACGAGAACAATTGTTCGTGGAAGATTAGGGTATTTTTTTTTTTTGAAAAATGTACCTAGTTCGAAAACTGGTCGTCTGTTACGTTGTAAATTTAATCTAAACCCGAATGCACTAGTTTAACCAGCCCCTCGTATAAACGTAGAATTTATTTTGTATTTATATCAATAATTAATGAACACCTACCTAATAGCAGATAAAGGATACTTTGATAAGGCACCTGTGCACTAAATTAGCCCAGTAGATTTCGAACACTTGGTATAAACGTGATATTCATTTATTCATTGCTTATTCACACTGTATACTTGATAACAAAAGGATATTTTGGTCACACAACAGCGATACATTGGAACTCCTTACTTTATCGTAAACTCTACCTGGAAAACGCATAAAAAGGTATCAGCACTTTGTCGAGAGTAGAAGATGATTCTCAGTACCGTTATTAATTTCAATTTTAGTGGGGGATCCATATCAGAAATGGTTCATTCTTTCGCAGCGATTGCCAACTATTGCTGGAATTTTGACCCACAGGTTTGATGTTATGAATGCTTGTAGCTATTCGTAAGACTTGTGAGGGCTCTTTCTTCTATTGCAGGGCATAATACGAGGCTCTTGTATGAATCCTTTCTGGGTAGGAAGTGGAATATCTACAAAAGAGGTAAATGTTTCAAGCTGTACACTGTCAGGTAGCATTCACGCTCGCAGAATGATTTAGTCCATTCGTTACTGTGAATGATTTGTTGTGCCAATTGTTTGGACTACTTACCTTATGGTAGGAAGTCGTCCCCTTGAGTTCAGTGCTTTATTTTGATATCTTGAGTCTTTTAATTTAGGTATGTAAACAGAAACTTGGCAGCTAACCTGACACTATTGTTCGCTAGGTTATGGGAAGGTCATTCAGTTGTTTCGTTTCGATACCTCACAAGGGTACGTTCGTTTCACGATCCGTGTTGGTTCTGGTGTACTTGACGGTTTTATTGTCCGGTGAGGGTTACATTTCAGCGAATTTGTAATTAATCGTGCTATTTAGGTGTAAATTGTATGTAAATATGTAATTTAGTGATTCGTTAGGAGTTAGTTATTCAATATTAGATTGGTTATTCGTACAAGTTGAAATATGGGTGACGGTTAAGTGACATCTACCAGTTAGGTTGGAACTGGCGACCAGAGAAGGCAACAGGGTAGCACACTGCTGTCATCTGGCGTCAAACTTTTGGTCGTCAGGGTCTGTTCTGTGTCTCTCTTTCTTTTGATCGGGCAGATTCTGGACAGTGAACCACTTTGCTGATTTTGCAGGATTTTATGAAATATTTAATTCATCCGTAATTTGGGAATATTTCTGCAAAGCAGTGTTTGATGATTTTGGGGTGAGCAGTTGGTCTGTTGGAATATTTTTTGGCTCATTCCATTATTAGACTCTTCAAGAGGATTTTTGTGGTTATCATCCAGAGTGACCCGAAATCGAGTCCCAGGCACGGTTCATATAAATCGTGGGCCCCTGTATCTCCAAGCGCCCTATAGGATAGCTGAGGCAGGCTGAGGCATTTGCTACGGAACGTTCATCATATATTTGTTAAAGAAAACCCCTTGACGAGGGTTTTTTTCCTTGGGGGCTCGACTGCCTTATTGACAACAACACTCAGACTTGGAGGTTCCCAGATATCAGTGGTCCCTTATTTGGTTTCCCTGCGGCGATATTTCACCATTGGCTGGAAAGTTGACGGTACCAGGAAACTTCTAGAGATAATCCGATGCCTACGACCTCCGTGGGATTACACGCAAGTCTTTGATCAGCTTCTTGCTTAAATAGCTTAAAACTTAACTAGCTTTTGCTTTATTAGCTTGAAAGTCCACTAGCTCATACTATTTTTGCTTTACGAGCTTACATCATCAGTAATTATTGGTTTTATTAGCTTTAGTTTACTAGCTTAAGACAATTTAGTTACATTGGTTCACATTTAATTTTTCGCTAGCTTATTGCTTTACTAGCTTATGAACATTCTTGCCTACTTGCTGGTGAAGATTACCATTGTTGAGCGGAAATTGAATGCGGTTAACACTTGCTTGATTTCTCGATTTATATATTGCGGCCTGCGCTTGAGCTCTCGCGACGCCCTCGGAACATATTTGGTATTGAACCCTTCGATTTCTGCGCTCCTTGAAATATTGAATATTGCAACCTGTTCAGGAATTATGAGCGGGGTAGTTTAGCATTACATGCGGTGTTGTTTGCTATGCGGTGTTGATTGCTTTGCGCTTGTAGTTTGCATACCCCTTAATTAATTGGAGTTATTGGAATCCCTAGGTGTTGGCCTGTTACGATAGTGTTCGATTGCTGTGCGCATTGCTTCCCAGTGCTTGTTGTCAATTGCTGCCCTGCTTTCAGAATCTTTAGTTTATAATATTTTTATTTATCACTTATGAATATATGTATATATATATATATATATATATATATATATGTTTTTAATGTAGACATTTACCAAGCCTAACAATTGAACAGTCGCACTTAGATCTTGTTGTGAGGTGACCACAAAAATAAATTGTACTACATCTCAAGTTTGTTTTTCCTTTATCATTTGGTAAGTTGATAGTATAGGTTTAGTATGGTAGGTATTTGTGGGTCGGCAAATTTACCTGGCGCCCAGATCAAGATCCTTTATTAATAATCCGAACTCACCCCATCTCCACTGTAGTGTAGCCGCAAATACCAACTTGACATTTGTTTTGGTCAAGTTTATGTGTTTAGCGTTTAGGTAGGGCACACGTCTTCTGTTTTTCGAAAAAATCAGCTAGACACCAGAAAAAAAGATATATCTACAAATTTTCATCTAAATTAAATCATCTATAGGTACACGAGAAAAAAATTAAATACTGAACAATCGATTTTGTACCATTTAGACAGTTAATTTGAGATTATGTCGAAAAGTGTTGAAAATAAATGTTTTTGAGTTTTTTATTATCTACAACTTTTTTATTGAACATCTTCCACTAAGAGGTCAAGTTTTGACGCAAATCGCAAAAAAACGTTTTCAACCCCTAAACTGCATCCCCATTTCACCTTGCAAACTCCTTATGGAATTTGGGTCCCGGTGGATTTTTTTCAATTTTGGTATGCTGTAGTCCATGTAATTCTCATCCAATGTTACCATTGCGCCAACCCAAAATAATGAACAGTTTTGCTGCTAGGGGGCGTTAAAATCACCCCTTGCGCAGATTAGACTATTTATTTTCGAATCCGGTAACAACATTTCCACTTGTTTCGTCATTGCTAATATTGTGCTGTTTTATAAAAAAAAATTACCCCCCCTCTTCTACCCCCAACTCCTATCACGAAACGCAAAAGAAAATTTCTCTAGTGCCTTTAAATGTATAGTCGAATGTTTAAATATAACTGATTAAGAAAAATTGCAGTTTTTTATGTTTATTCCCCCTCCCCTTGAATGGCACAAAACGAAAAAAATTCGGTGGATTTTTCTGAATTTTTAGGATGATGCAGTTCATGATATTTTGTATAGAAATTATTTGGGTAACAAATCCCAAAAGTTAATAGTTTTCATCCTAGGGGGCGTTGAAATCATACCTTGTATTTTAGTTCAGATTATGCTGAACAATTGTGTAATTTTCAATTCAAAAAAAAATCTAAAACCTCTCCTTTACCCCCAACCCCTATTTCAAAACACAATAAAATTCATTCTGGCGCCAACTCAAATCCAAATGTTAATGTCTCGTTTTTATTTATTTTCAAGATTTTCGCCCATTTAATTGATGTTCAAATAACATGAACTACGCCCTACTAAGAAGTCAGCGTAATCTACCAAAATTTGTTTTGAGGGAGGGAATGGTGAAATTAAATAACTGTACGATTTCCTTAATTTGAGCTGATTAAAACATTTATTTTGATAAAGCATTCACAAGTAGTCGAGAATTAATTTATATAATAATGAATAATCTATTCTGAGCCAGACATGATTTCAACTCCCCCTAGCATCGAAACTATTCATTTTTGGGGTTCGTCACTCAAATAATTTCTATTCAAAATAACTGGAACTGCATCATACTAAAAATTCAGAAAAATCCATTTAAAATTTTTCGTTTTGTGCCCTTCGGTGAGGGGGGGGGGGGGATAAACATAAATAACTGCTATTTCCCTTATTTAGGTATATTTAAACATTCGACGATAGATTTAAAGCACTCGAGAAATTTCGTAATAGGAGTTGAGAGTTGGGGGGAAAAGGGGGGGGAGGAAGAATTTTTTTATAAAACTGCACAATATTGTGCAACATTAACAATGATGAAACAAGTGAAAAGGTTGTTACTGGATCCAAAAATAAATAGTCTAATCTGCGCAAGGGTGACTTCAACGCCCCCTAGCAGCAAAACTGTTCACTTTTTTGGGTTGGCGCAATGGTAACATTAGTTGAGAATTACATGGACTACATCATACCAAAAATTCAAAAAAATCCACTGTGACCCAAATTCCATAAGGAGTTTGCGGGGTCCTTTGGAACCTCAGAAACATTTTCCACCTGGTCCTTGCCTGTTACTTTTTTCTTTCTCACAAAAATTACAGGTACCAGTCTAATAGTAACGGTTACTTCCACAATTTATTAACTGGATATACGGAGTGTTTCCAAATAAGTGCGAGAGTTTTCAGGGGGTGATTCGTTGTCAAAAATTCAAGGGAGTCTTACGAACTTTTTTTTGGTTTTTCGTTAAAATTTATGTTGAAGAAAGGCATTTTGTAGGAGCGTTCTACCAATAAAAAGGATAATTTGATATTATATTGAAACAAAACATATAGAACGATTGATGTCATAATTTCTGCAAAACAAAACGTGACAGCCACTTACTAGATTTTTTCGACTTCATTTACAGAAGATACTTACTTCCATGCACGTTATGATATTTTAATGTTTTAATAAGAAACTATTGCATTCACGAAATCAACACAGGAGTCTAAAAAGTTACAGATATTTCAAAATTGGGAAGTGTTATTTTCTTAAAAAGTTCTGGTTTAAAATGGAATAGGGATTTCATGTTTCACTGCTTTAAAAGATCAAAACAAAATTAAATGAAAAAAAATCGCGGGTTGCCTTTTTATTGGTAGAGCACGCTCTTAAAATGCCAATACTTTGACTCTTTAGGAATATCACAAAATCAGGAAAAACTGATTTATTTTTTCTCATTTTTGGAAGCGTGTAACTTTTCAAGAACAGGTTTAAGGGTTTTTTTTACATGAAATACCCCCTTTAATTTTTGACAAGCATTTATCTGGGAACACCATGTAGATACACGGATGATAATCAGATTTAGTAGTGTAAGATCATCCAAAACTATTTCATTCTCTTCCTCTCTTGTCTCAATTCAGAACTGGTTTCTCAGTACCAACTAACAACCCAATGAATTTTCTGTGGTTTCATGTAAGACCACCTTTTCCTTTCGAAACCGTAATTAATAAAGCGACAGGGGCCCACTGAACATTATAAATCATAAACATTGTTAATAGCAATTTTGTGATAATCAGCCACAATTAGCAGGTGCGAATAATAGTGCCTTATTTATTACATAATTATTGTTTTACGAGGTAAGAATAAAAAAGCTCGTGTAATAGAAAGTCAAACACATAAATTATGAGTTTATATTGAATTCAATGAAGGATTGAATTTGTTTCATTCATGAAATAATTGCAGGCATTGCTGTACTGAACGAGTCTTGGAAGTTCAGGAACAAACACACTTGCTGGTCACTCAACGACCTTGAAGGCATTTACAATTATTTTCAGAGTAATCAGATATTGGCTATGAAAAGACAATTTGGAACACAAATAGAACTGAAATTGGACTCACACTCGGCCAATTCTTTATGAGTGAAGTGTATGGATGGCTACATAAACTTTTGTTTCCCTATACCTGTTGGTATTGTTTTGGTAACTACCCAGGTATCACGGTGACGTCAAAGTGACTTCCTAATTTGGTCAAATAATTGACCAACTAACGTCAAAAAGTGACGTCTCAGAGACTCTAAAAAGAAGTCAAAATGTCACAGCCATTGGACGTCATCAGCAGAAAGTCAATCGGACATCTGAAAAGAAGACTATTAATGACGTCATTCTGAAGACCTACAAGACCATTAATAGACGTCAGTCAAATGACCAATAAATGACGTCTTATGAAAAACCTCCACAGTCCCTAGTTTTCATGTGGAAATTGATTGTTTCAGGGAAGTAGAATAAAATGAACTGAAATACAATAATACATTTGATAAATATCAAATATAAAACATATTACAGGATGTTGTAGTAAAAGTGCATGAAATATGATAGATCTTAGAAAATAGTTTATTTTTGTGAAAGAATAATCACCAATTTGTATTCACTTGTAGGAATTTGGGTTTCATATCACAAAAATTTCATCACTTCAACAATCCTGGGTGCTCCTACTTTATACCTGAATCGCAATTTTTCGGTGTTCTTTTGTTCATGAATATTAACCTGTTCCATACAAACATCGACTGATTGAATGGAACTTCCAATCTTCCTCAGCTTCTATTTTCTTGATGATATTCAATGGCGGCCACAACACTTCCCGTTTTCTTAGCTTTAGCCTCCTTTTGTCCTTTGCGGAGAACTCTACAAGTATGTAGGACATTATTTGTTGATTGATCCGAGAGAGTAACAGCAAAAAACACAAATATGTTTGCACCAGAAAAAAGATTTTAGCTTTATGCTAAATGCAATGACATCCGACGACCGGTGCGGCGTACCGAATCCAGCCGAATCCGACCGACGACCCATGCTTCCGCGACAGAGGCCAGGTCAAATAAATCAATATTTTATTCCACCAAATTATTTCAAGATTATCAATAACTTTTTCAGACTTGACCCATTGACAAACTTTTTATAATGAAAATGTAATTAACAGAATTAAACAAAAGATACTTGACTACTACCTAGTGACAAAACCAAAATGTAATGTCGGGAAATGTTCGGTAATAAATGTATATCAATAGCACGTATGAATATTTTTAGCCCAACCCAATTTTTTTTATTTTTGAGAACATTTTTGAATTTAGGTGGAAGAACAGACATTCTGGTCCTTTCTGGAATCCAGAATGTATTGAACTTCGCCCTACGCTTCAAATTAGCATAATAACAATTGTATTGTCATGAATAATAAAGACCTTTATTATTATTATTTTTACACTTTTAGACACAAATATTTCATGATTAATTACAATTTGTTTCTATTACTAGTTATGTTCCACAAGTGAAAATTCATGAAAAGTATTAATCCTTTCTATAGATAAATAAATTGTTATTGTTGTTATTTGAAATATTGATTTGTGGAATGAGTCCATTTTGGAGAGATGCCGAATATTAATGTTAACTGCGTTGTTTCTGTTTTCGTACAAAAGTGGTGCACAAAAAAGGTATATATATATATATATATATATATATATATATATATATATATATATATATATACAATATATTTGTAGATATACAAAATGAAGAATTACATTGAAATGTTATTCCAGAGATAAATGAAAACAATACTAATACGATCCTGAATGTAAGTGAACTATAATTCTCTGACTATGGTTACACGTTACACCTTGCTTTACAGATTCTAATGTAACCAAACGGATTTTATGACCGGAAATAATAATTTAAATCAGACCCAAACCCGAATTCAAATATCTGAAATGTTTTCTCAAACCCTCGACATCTTATGTTATTCTTGTAAATATTCTCAGAAATACATGGTTACCAAGGGTCCTCTTAAAATAGACGATGTTGTTGATTATTTTTAAGTGTTTCCATGTGTGTGTGTATATCTCGAATTGGGGCATTTCAGAATAATAGAGAAATGATCATTCAAATAGTTTAGTTCGCATATGTTTATGTTTTCAAGGAGGGCGAACCAGGCCAACTTTGAAATTAGGGTCGAAAATTAGGTAGTCTTTCGTTTCACTCGTTAAAGTTAACATGTCGCGTAGTTATTTCATTAGTTTTCTTAAATTATTGTAATTTTAATAATTCAACTCTGTTCAACAGAAAATGCAATCAGGGTAATTTCATTAATTTTCATTATTTGAATATATATAAAGTTGATTTTCTCTACCTGTTTCTAAAAAGTTGATTCTTCTAATCAACTCTTACTATTTATTGTATTTGAATTATTTTGAATCTTTTGCAGTTTATCTTGTTAAATTATTAGTAAATCATCTGGCCTCATTCACCGTTTTTCCTGTTTAAATTATATTCTCAGTTAAAATCAGAAGTTACTTTATCAATTAATTTGAGAAATGTCCCCAAACATCTTTTGTTGTTATTCTTTATTGTTTTGTTAATAGATATAAGTGTTATGCATTCTGGCTTTTTATTCTCAAAAGTTCACATTCCAGTTTGCAAAAAAATCCTTTTGATTTGAGAGAAAAATATTTTAATTAGTAGAGTTGAACAGAGTAAGTAAATTTGAGTGCTAAAGTGAGTTCCGCAACGAGTTCTCAATCCAGCATCGAGTATAGAACGTCGAGATCATCTGATGAAAAAGTAAGGTGAGTTAAAATCTTAAATGCTGTGAGGTATGATTCCTGGTTCCAAGAAAATTAGAGCCCAACGTTCCCAATTATTATTATGTTTTAACGACTCCGCTCGGTCGAATCAGTTGTGATAATGCTCTATTTAATTATAAAGACAGCATTTGTTACACTAAACATCCAACAAGAAAGTCGGAAATTTCAACAGAATATGATGTCCTGGTTTTATTGAAAGTGAATCTGCCTAATTCTTTGACTTCCACTGGAAAAATGTAATTCAAGTATAAGTTCAATTTGAGTTATTTTGGGAATTGCAGATCCTACAAATTCTTATATTGACCTCGGTCCTTGATATATGTGCCAAATTTTGGATCATTCGGACGACTGGAAGTAGGTGAAAATTTTATTTACAAATTCACATCATTATTATTATTACATTCTCATTATGAAATTTTGCTATTTCGTTGGTCCTTGATAATTTATTTTAAATACAGTTAGTCCTGTTGCTGATAACATCTTTCAGTGCCGAGCACTTCCATGTGAACTATAGCTGTAAGTTCTATTGGCACCCTGTTCATCTGAAAAATAAACAACACAACATCGACTCCACTCCGGTGCAATCGAAATTGAAATCAGAGAGCTATTAGAGAATTGGCTATTGTGTCGCCACGGTGGCCGCGCTTTGCATTAACGAGATTGTTGTTCCCAGGGTCTGTTATCTCTGATCCGGATCTCGTCAGCTGTCTCGTGGAAGCGAATTAATCTCCGGGAGAGATATTCACCAGTTATCAAAGGTTTACACTAAAATACATGGCATAACAATACCTCCAGTTTTGTCTAGTTGCGGTGTTCAGGTGCATCCGAATAATCTATTCAGAGGTTGTAGATGGTAAAATATCTAATAACCAATTCATTAGAAACTGTTTGATGTTCACCTCTGCAGTGTGTGGGGTCCTGAAAACCCTTTTTGCAATGAAATCTTATCCAGTTTATTCTTCCTACCTGCCACTAAATTTTTGATATATAATAGGATTTAGAAACATACGGTGTAATTGAAAATGTTGAAGGATTGTCAGGAGGTTGTCAATTGATTAATAAATGTAACATGGCACAGTCGATGTGGTAAAAAATTTCAACAGGACGTAATTTTGTCATCAGTTGAAAATCCACACTGTACAGTGAAAGAAATATCTATTGATTTGAATATTGGAAAGTCTTCAGCAGGTATCGAACAATCCTTATAAAATACGTATAATCCACGAATTAGTTGGAGAAGACTTTGACCACCGATCTGTAATATAACTGGATGAGCAGAGCCCATTTCGTTCCATGAAAAAAATACGCCAAATTGAACCCTCTCAGATTGCAAGTGCGCATGTGCATTGCTCCAAAATGTCAATGTCATTACGTCAGAGCATCATTTTTACCAGTGGCGTGTGTTTATTCGTTTACTGTTATTTGTACTGTTTGATTGTTTGTGTTTATTATAGTTCAAGTATTTCCAGTTTCTTTTTTATGTTTTCAGTGATTTTTGATTCCTTTCCAAAACAGACAATAAACTGTAAAGACAAAAAATTGTTTTTGATATATTTGTGTTGATGTGGTGAGATGTTACCTAAACTTCGTAGCTGATGGAAAACCAGTATTCAGATCCTTAGAAAATCACCACCTTGGTGTACAACTTTTTCAGAAAACCACGTATCACGATTGATAAAATTAATTATCACACGTTATACAAAGCTAAGGTTCTATGCCATTTCTAAAAAGCAAACTGAAGTGGAAAGAGGTTCAGTCATACGCAAGAAGTTGAGTAGACTTGTATTATTTCAGAATCAATAATATCAAATAGAATCAATAGTATTTTGCCCAAGTAGACTCACACATCAGATATGGTATCTGTTTTTGGGGAGCATCTGTATCAGAAGGGATATTTTTTGAGCGCAAAAAAGAGTAATTAGACTGGCATATCAAAAACGGGATTCTGTAAAAGTTTATTCAAAGAAATGAAAATATTTACACTACTTGGACCCCTTATTTTTGAGCTATGTGTATATGTCTTTATAAATCAGTCTTACTTTTTATATAATACATAGTGATTTTCATAACCTTAAATCAGATCGAAAAATTATCTGCTTATGCCATATAGTTACACAAAAATTCGCAGTAATGCTCCAAATATACTAGGTCCCAGAATATATATTTTACTACACACTAATTTAAAATCTGCGAAAAATGAAATCCTTTTTTAAAAACAGCTTCCTCATTGAACATTGCTATTATTCACTTGATGAATACCTACTTCACATCTCAATGAACAAAGGTCCCCCAAATGTTATATATGTATTGTAGCGAATTTTATTGATGTCCTTATATTTTTTTATTCATAAGTATACTTATTTATATTTAGACTTTCATCTATATTTATGTACTCATTGGCACCATTATGTGGTGACCAACTGTCTGACTTAATCCTATACTTTTGTAGTCTCCAGGAAAATAAAACTTTTGATTTTAATGTATATAAATTTTACCAACTCTTGGAGTACATTTATTGTTAAGAAATATGAATAAATATATAAAAAAATTACTGTTTTTTTTTTAATCAGCATTAATAATTGAAACTTCTCTGGCAATTAGAGTTGTAGTGACTGAATACCTATAAGGTGTATTTCAAATTCATACGTAGGTTCATGTTTTCTGGTCATAAATTGGGTAAAAATCAACCATTCACTTGATCTTGATCTATTTAATGATTACACAAGTTTTTGTACTATTAATGGTATTTCAGTTTTGGATTCATCTGGCATCAGCAAAGTCTATCCTTCTGTTCAGAATTCCCATTTAATGCATCAAAAGTGAAATATTAACTCATTCAAAACGAATCTAATTTGTGAGTCCACGTTGTAATTTTTTTTAAGTACCCACTTCACAAAATTTATAATTAATAATTTTCAAAGAGATTAAAAAATCCCTTAACTCAACCATTAGGTGACGCCGCTGTTTGACATATCATCAACGCGCATGTGTATTGCTCCAAACTGTCACACACTAGTTGACGTAATTTTCTTATATGGAAATGCTCATCCAGTTATATTACAGATCGGTGACTTTGACCGAACAACTGAATTCTGCTTGTACCTATTTGATGCACCAAAGTAATAGAAATAACAATTTCATTGCTAAAGTTTTATTTTCAGATAAGGCAACGCAACATTTATTCGAACGGGCCTATTAATTGGCAAAACACGGGTTATTGGTCTACTGAAAATCCACAGTGGATGCAAGATTACCATAATCAACGACCACAAAAGTTCAATGTGTGTCCTGATATTGTGAGAGAACTATACTTATTGGTCCGTATTTTTTTGATGATAATTTGACATCAGCACCGTATCTGAATTTATTTTTGTACAAAATGCATTATTCAACTAGCCAATCGTTTTGACCGAAGAATCTGGTTTCAACACCGCCACATTTCACTGCAGCTGTCAGCCAGTTTTTAAATAGAACCATTCCAGATTGGTGGATAGGAAGAAGGGGAACAGTGGAGAGGCCCGCTAGATCATCTAATCTTAGCCCAAGACTTTTTTATTGGGTTATTTCAAATGTGGAGTCTATACTAATAGACCTGGCATCATCAGTGTCCTCTATAGACCGAATCAGGCAAGAAATGTTACGACATGACTTGGATGCCAGATCACTGTGGCCATCTGCATGTCGCCTTCATTTAAACCCAATATTAATCCCATAAGGTTGACTAACTATCTTACTTTCATTTAGAAAATGGTATTGCTAATAGTAATACCTAGCATTAAAATGGAGGACTTCATTGGTATGGATGCTCCTGAAATAATTATGCTGGACTCTCTGAGATTGGAATTGATCGATGGATGATTTCCCTTGGAGATATATTCTCTTGCAAACTGTGTTCGATAACTAGCGTTTGGACTGTTATTATTTGTCCACTTTTTTTTTGTTATTCATTGACAAATGTTTGATGAATTTATGCAAGGAATTGATCTCATAAATCACTTTCTAACGAGAGCTGTGATTTCCTTACCAAGTTTTTTGTCTCGATGAAATGGTAGCATAGGTGCTTCTTGTGAAAATAAATGGATCTTGAACAGGCCGGTGCGTCTGATCAGCATACACTTTTTGCAGTGTGAAAAATAAAGATAGCGGCACAGTTTTTTCGATAAAGGCCCTATCACGACCCGATACGACCTTGTTCACGTTTTGTGAGCTACTGGCTGCAATCTCCTGTCTTGAGGTCAAATCATGCATGAAAATCATAGCTTAACGCGGTAAATGCCGAGTTTAAATAAAAATAAAATAAAATTAAGAGAAAGAGATTTATAGCAAAATAAATGACCAACTGAGAATATATACAATAATTATAATAATAATAGAAGAGCCGTAACAGACCGAACTGTGTAAAACTTAGTCGAATTAAGTGTTAGCTGAGACGCACTGTACGCATAGGAAATCGTATATTTTTTAATAACAAGCGGCCCACAGAGAATTAGTGAGTTGTTATCTGTCACTATTCGCGTGAACCTATGAAATCTTGTTGCTTCGAGCGATTCTATTTCTCCATAAAATTATAAATGAATTATACACGGTTTTCCATCGATGTAAACTTCACCGCAAACAATACTTCTGCGTCTTACCAAATAATCATTCTAACCGCTACCGCTGTTCTATTATTCGCTTTGTCTGTATGATATTTCTTTCATGCGATTTAAAAAAAATATTAACGGTCATACACACGTGCTCTCCAAATCACGCTATCATCTCGAAGCCTTTCGAGCAACAGCTGTCATTTTCTGAAATGAATGGCGCAATTATTTTTGCTGAATAGCTAAAACGGTGTAATTTCGAAAATATGCGAGAAAATATCGGGCAGGAAATTGGTGAGGTAAAGAACGCCTCAATTTTTGCATATTTTAGCCCTAAATGGACAGTTGCAGGAGTAATGCAGTAGCTGACGTATGTTCTCAGTACGTTTTTTTTTATTTCTCACCAATAAAAAATACAGGGTGTTCCACGAATACTGGGCCATAGCTTCGGAACAAATTTTGTAAGTAAAAATTTTTGTAATTGAAAAGTGGATCATGCAGTAAACTTTACGGTGAAAATCTTCCGAAGACAAATTTTCATAAGAAAATATTGCTGATATCCCAAGCAGCAATTCAACGTTGCGGCGACGTGTTGCACAACCACAACTTTGTCACAACCCTGTTTTGCACCTATTCGATCGATCATTTTTGGATTTATAACGTTGTTGAATTTACTTAAAAACCACTCACGGCAATGGCAGTTAACTTTCCATGTTGTTTAGAAAATAGTTAATTTATCAACCATGTAATCAGTGGCGGATCAAGACATTCGCCAGAATGAAGCGCAACTGACTTCAGCGCCCCTTTCCTTCTGGAATGTTCCTACGCAGTAGGCCATATATTTAAAAAACACAGACAGTTTTTCTCGAACATCGTTTTTTATACGAATTCATTACACAAAACTTGAAAAATAAAAATAACATTCTGCTGTCAACAATAACAAAAAAGAGAAAACCATACAAAATATTTTATGACGATGAAAAATATGTATCACACAAAAGACTTGTCTAAATATGAACCTTTCTGGACTTTATTTTTGCAAAGTCATCTATCACATCATCAAAGTTCATTTTTTCCATGACTTCCCTTTCGATAAAAAGAACTGAAAAGGGTTTCAAATTTTCTTGTGATAAACTATTCCGCTGAAATATTTTTATTTGTTTTAGAACGGAAAATGATCTTCCTCCACTTGAGTTACAAATGGGAATAGTTGAAAATATTTTCAAAATACTTTCAACATTGGGAAAAGCTGAAGATAGAAGATTAATTTGTACATATCTTCAGGATTCGATGACTTTAGAATTGAATAAATTCTTATTTGAAAATAGATGTATCAATATTATCTTTGTACAATTTGAGTAATATGTCTATACACAAGTCTCTTTCCACTGTAGAAATCTTTGTTTCAAAAATGAATTTGAAGTTTGCCAGAATTGCATTGTATGCTTCAGCTCGTTTTACTATCAGAACGTCGCAGACAACATTATATACAAATTAATTTTTTATTTCGAATATTTCGATTTCCAAGGGTTTGATGCTGCAAAAAAATAATTTTTTAAAAATTTTTTACCACCATTGTTTAAAACAATTGTTATAAACATATACATCGTTTATGATCAAATCAAAAAAAAATTTGTAAAATATTTATTGATGAAAATCATGATTTTAAAAGACAACTGAAAAATTGCCCAATGATGAGTTGAATCTTACAAGGTCGACTCTCCGTCGGGAAAAAGTTTAACATAAATAAAGTTGTAACTTACACGCTTTTAGAACATTACTCCCATTCCCAAAACATTTACTACTTGTAGTCGGTTGCGTAAACGTTATGACAACGTCGCAGCTCAACTGATATCTTCCGTCAGGCTCAAAGTTGAGACAACGTTGTCTTGTGGTACAACGTTAATATTGATGTATTATACAGTGCGGCTTTTTTTAGTCCCCCCCCTTTTAACTTTCGAACGGTTCGACGTACAAACATGAAAAAAAATGTTTGGAGGGTTTCACTAATACTACTTTTTGAAACAAAAAATATGGTGATTGCTCCACAGGGGGCGCGGGGGGACACATCAACTCAAAATTTTTAAATGGCATGGGGGGTCGAGTGTCACATCGTTGAAAAGATAATTCAATTCTCTTTACAACCATCTAAATATTTTTGAAATTGGTTGAGGAATTTTTTCCCAATTTCGATATTTATGTCTATTGAAATTTTCTAGTTAATGTGCCCCCAGCGCCATCTGTAGTGTAATTGCAATATTTCCTCTCAAAAAGTAGTATCGGTAATACCCTTCGCAATGTTTTTGGTTTCATTATTCCACAACAAACCGTTCAAATTTATCAATGTATGACTAGTTTTCAGATCCGCAATCTTAACGAAATCCAAAAAAAATTAGATGATTGTAAAGAGAATTGAATTCTCTTTTCAACGATGTGACACTCGACCCCCCATGCCATTTAAAAATTTTGAATTGATGTGTCTCCCCGCGCCCCCTGTCGAGCAATCGCCATATTTTTTGTTTCAAAAAGTAGTATCGGTGAAACCCTCTAAACGGTTTTTTATTCATGTTTGTACGTTGAACCGTTCAAAAGTTAACAGGGGGGGACTAAAAAAAGCTGCACTGTATGGTTATCTTTGCCTAAATGCTACAAGGCAGAAAGACCATTAATCTAATAATGAAAAATGGATTAAATAATAATTCAGTCTTCCGCTTCAACCTCTACAATAGGTATTTCCATTGGTAGATTTTCAACAGAAAACAACCACTGCCCCCTACTACCGTTGAATTACATTCTTCTAAAGAACTTTGTCAAGAATCAAGCAGAGATGTTATTTTTTCAGTATACATAGCAACGACAAGGAAAGCGATGAAGTCGAATTCATTGGTACAGCTGCAAGCGTTGTTACATTCAGAACAGGAAACTTTTGTGAAGAAAACAGAATTCTTTGGGAGATCGTTTAATAACGAACAGTCGTTGCCGACCGATCATGAACCCTTTACTCCCATATCCACCTACTAAGTAGGCTTATTACGGCAAGTACCTGACCGAACACAACTACTCCCCTGGCTAAGACCACGACGGGTATTGAATTAAATCTAACAGATACTTGTGCAACGTTCCTCAAAATATCAGAGGACACAATTGCAAGTGCCCTCTGTGACCAAACAGCAGAATTATGTTTTGATTTGGACAGGGTGACCACTTACAGACTAGTTTTGAGGTTGTTGCCTCTCATAAGTGCAAAGGGTAGGTCAACACAGACAGCACTGAAGCCATCTGTTCCCCATCCAAACCATTACACACTTCGTTGCTTGGTCAACTCTGGTTCACGCGATAAAGCGGTTTCTAGGCCGCTCCACCTAGCGAGCAGAGGAAGAACACTCCGATAAGTAACTTTTGTTTTATTTTAGTTCAACACATCATGAAAAGAATAATTTTATTTGTATTATGTAATTTGCAAGTCTGTTCAAAAAATAAGGTGGATTTTCAAATTTCGCGGGCTACGTACATCGATTATCGATTTTTTTTACTTGGTTGTGTTGGTACACTAGTCTCGAACATATGTATACAGCTTTAGCTATATAGCACATTTAGTTTGTTTGTGAGAGGCATAAAAGTTAGAAGTGTTTTGCGTGTTCGGCGATGTTCTGCTGTCGAAAAACATGGATCAAAGAGTTTGCATTAAATTTTGTGTGAAAAATGGAATCAAGTGCTCTAAAACACTTGAAATGTTGAAAGTGGCATACGGTGAGTCTACTTTAAGCCAAAAAAATATTTACAAATTGTACAAGCTTTTCACAGAAGGTCGAGAATGACGACGCTCGCCCTGGACGCCTCAGCACATCAACAAACGATGAAAATGTTGAGGAAGTGAAGAAAATTGTTATGGAGAATCGTCGAATTACTATTGAAGAAGTTGCTGAGGATATCGGCATATCGGTTTGCTCATGCCATGCAATTTTTTCGGAAATTTTGGGCATGAAGCGTGTGGTAGCGAAGTTTGTTCCAAAATTGTTGAATTGTGACCAAAAAAATCGTCGCATTAGCATCGCTCAGGAATTGTTGAGTGACGTCAACGGCGATCCAGATTTGCTTAAAAGGGTCATAACTGGTAACGAATCATGGGTATATGGTTATGACATCGAAACCAAAGTCCAATCGTCCCAATGGAAGAGCCCAGGAGAGCAATGGCCAAAAAAAGGACGCCAAGTTCGATCAAATGTGAAGGTTTTGCTGACTGTTTTTTTCGATTATCGTGGCGAAGTGCATCAGAAGTTCTTACCACATGGTCGTATGGTTAATAAAGAGTATTATTTTGAAGTTATTCGCCGCTTGCGAGAAGAAATACGAAAAAAACATCCGGAATTGTGGAAAAACAATTCATTGCTTTTGCATCACGATAATGCACCTGCTCACTCGTCATTGCTTGTTCGTAATTTTTTGGCTAAAAACAATACTGTAATCATGCCTCAGCCACTGTATTCAACAGATTTGGCCCCCTGCGACTTTTTCCTGTTCCCAAGATTGTAGAGAACCATGAAAGGACGGCGTTTTGAGACGATTGAGGAGATACAAACCTAATCGCTGAGAGAGCTCAAGAGCATACCAAAAAGTGCATATCAGAACTGCTTCGAGGATTGGAAAAAATGCTGACACAAGTGTATTATATCTGAGGGGGGCTACTTTGAAGGGGACAAAATAGAAATTGATGAATAAATACATATTTTTTGAGAAAAATGAGAATTCACCTTATTTTTTGAACAGACAGCGTACATTGTTCTGAAAAATAAAATTTGTCTTTTCATAACTGGTTGCGTAAATAACTATTAACTACCAGACTACCAGAAAACTTTTGCGTTCTTTTTTTAATGACATCATCAGGACTAGTGATATTCCAAGATTCTAAAGACAATTTGAATTCATTTCCGATTTTTTTCTTAGAAATTTTTGGATATTCAGTGAAGTGATCATTTCAATTTTCCAAAAATTTCTCCTCTTAAATAAGAATTAATAAATTATACATCGTTATAAATTAGGAAATAACAAACTATTACATCCAAAATATGGCGAAGGAGCGAACGCTATAATATTACAGGAAATTAAATTAATGTGAAGTTAAAAAAACCACATGGGAAATTAGGAAAGAGGTAGTTACTTCACCCATAGTGCAAAATTGTGATAGGTACTGTTTAAATGACAATACTCAATAAACTCAGCATCACCGAAGGGACGAATGACTCTTTTTGGACAAAATCTAAAAGGTTCAGGGTGTGTTTTGGGGCTGCACTTCATACCTATATGAGAACAGTATTCCAAGACAGGTCGGATCTATGCCCTATAAATCATAATCAACTGACGGGAAGTAAAATATAGATTTTAGCACGAAACAGAAACGCAAGGTTTTGAGAAGCTCTTTTGTCAATGGACCTCACATACCGAGCATCGAAATGGAGGACTTCACTAGTATGGACAGTCCTGACGTGATTCTGGCCAAGCTTCCATTTTATATGGCTTGCCTCGCAAGTTGTGCTCCTTGGTATCTAGCTTTCTCCCAGACAGATCTTCCTACGTGGTGGTTGATAGAGTTTCATCCGACACTCTACCCATGAATGCTGGTGTTCCACAGTGATCCATTTTAGCACAAACACTGTTTCTCTTTCATATCAATGGTTTGTTGGGAGCTACCCAGTGCGTAGCTTTGCGGAAGATGGTACCCTTCAAACCCTTCCGAAGTTCCGATATCAGCACGTGAAACTAGAAAATAATGGGGAAGGAACGTGAACGATTTAAATATGGATCGATCTAACAGATATTCAAGGATGGGGATCCTTTGTAAAATCCTTTGTAAAATCTTTTGTAAAATTAAATGCGAATAAAACCCGAGCATGTGTTTCCTCTAGAAAGGCAGTGGCCAACATAATTATGTCAGGAGTATCCATTCCAATGAATTCCTTCATTCCGATGCAGCAGTACCCTGTCATGGGGAAACCATGTGAGGTACATTGTCCAAAGTGCTTCTCAGAAACTTGGTTTTCTGTTTCGTGCCAAGAGCTATTTCATTTCTCGTTAGTTGATTATGATTTATAAGGCACAGATCTGAGGCGTTCCGGGATACTGTTCCCATACATGGAGTGCAGCACCTAATTGCAAACTGAAACTTTCAAATTCTGTCCAAAAAAAGACATTCGTCTCGTTGGTGTTGCTGAATTTAGTGATGCTGAGATTACAAACTCACCCACTTCTTTGGAACAACGCAGAAAAGTTGGTGATCTGTCTCTGTTTTACAGATATTTTCATGCTCCTCTGAAATATCATCAATCGTTCCACCGTTGGCAGTCTCATCGAGACTGACCCGTCGAGGTCAGTCTTCACATCCCTTTGAGGACATGCTGAACATATATTTTCCATGGCTCGTTCTTCCAACGAACCACAAAGCTTTGGAACTCACTGCCTCGGAAGGTGTTCCCTGAGGCATACAGCCCGCAAAATTCAAGACGAACACCAATTCCTACCTACCTTTCCTCTGCTCTCACGATGTACTGTGAACATTACAGGATTTTCCTGTTCGTGAGAATCAAAACATAAGAAAAGAGCAATGTAAAACGAAGAGGGAAAGGATATATATAGGTTGGATAGGATCCATGCCGAGTATCGAAGTATTGGTTTGGTGCGTAACTGACAACTTGGGAGTACAACAAACTCAAAGGAAGAAGAAAGAACCTCACTTTTCTGTTTTCTTTTGTAAATAAAGAACATTTTTCGGAGTTTTTTCAATTTCTACCGTGTTTTTACTGTTTCTGCTGTGTTATAACTGGTTCTGATGTGTTATACCGATGTCGATGAATATCATTTAAACTTGAAAAAAAAACTTGAAAAACATGTTGTGAAATCCATTATTTCTAAATTTCAACAAAACAGCAGAAACATAAATAATAAAATCAGAAACAGTTAGAAACACGACAGAAATAGAAAATACTGCTAAATAACGAAAAAGTGAGCTTTTTCTACTCTTGAGGTTGTTGTACCTCCAAGCTGTCAGTTACGCATCAAACCAATTGATACTTGATAAATGATCAAGAATCGATACAGCGATACCAAGAAGAACACCAATTCCTACCTACTTTCCCTCGGCTCTTACGACGTTCTTCGAACATTACAAGATTTCGTTTTCGAGAGAACCAAAATATTTTAAAAAATCCAGAATATATTCTCTTCAATATTCCGCTTTTCAATGTATGCAAAAGTTCAACTACTGTGAATTCAATGAAATCAACCCAAATGGTCCTCTGGTTAAAAGATCAATGTTGAAAGGTTTAGAGTTCTCCACTAAAATTTCACGCTACAAGGTACATTATGGTACCTCCACCTAACTGTACTGCTTAATCAATGTATCGAAGCAAAAACCGTATGAAACCAAAATTCCAACCTATTATTCAAAAATAATCTCTTTGCTATTGGAGACGTACCAGTTGAATAGTTTCGAGGTTTTTGCCTCTCATTCCGATATACTACTACAAAAAAACTCAATCAACCCGTGAATAGAAAGGCAAAAATTCAATTATGTACGAAATTGTTCCGTTAAATCATCAAGAGTAACAACTAGTCCCGATCATGTTTGACAACAAATCAAGCACGTTGGCAATCCAAATGGACCATAATAAAGAGCGTCTGATCTCAGTTACACCACCGTTATGGCTCTAGGACATTATTTGCTGCATTTCATTCATGAGTAAAGGAGTTCATAGTCCGGAGAACGGGCTACTGGATTCTTCAGCGGAAATAAAACGTACTTTTGTCTAGATAACTTATAGTCTAAGTGGGGTACGGGTTACTCGGTGCAGGGAGAATTCTAGTATTTACAGGTTCGGTTGTTACCTACGTAGCGTGAGGCCAGAAGGCAGCCCGAATGAATAACGCGAGGGTAGAGGGTTAAATATACATTTTTTTACGTCAACTAAGTGATAAGGTGCACGACTGAAAATTTATAGAATAATCGAAGGTTATTCAAATAAGTAGAGAAAAAATTGCCAAAAGACCAGGTGGAAGATAAAGGCCCGCGAGAAGGAGGTAATGTTGAGAAAAATTTTGCAATAATTATGTGACTCGATGCACTTCTGGCAATTTCTATACTCATTCTGTGACTCAAAACTGGATTACCTGAAATGCCAGAAGGCTGAGAGGAAGAATTACAAAGATATTCGCGATACTATGAGCGTCGGCGGCCCACTCTATGGATCAATTTTTTTTATATTTCATATTTCATCTCATAAAGTGCACTTCTGGCGATTTGTCAACATAATTTACAATATTTTAATATACTAATTGCTCAACTGTCAGAAGTAAATTAGGAAGACATTGAATTTGCCAATTCTGAAACCAAATTTGATGACAGAATGCTGGAATTCTCTCTCTTGAGATTGAAGAAATATTCCTCAACACCTCTGCCCCTAATGCAATTTAAATGTATTTACATTCTCTCTCTTGTGATAGAATAATATTCTCACACTGGTTAGCAATAATAACATTAGCCTTGACGCAGTTGATTGTCATCGTAGTGTCAAAATTATTGCTGTCACGTTTCCTATCTTTGATCGTGGAGAAAGTATAGTCTGCTACTCGGTTAGAATGAAAATTCGTGATGCTCGTGGTTCCTCACGCTCGCCTTCGGCTCGCGCTCGGAACTTTCCACTCGCATCGAATTTTCATTCTAACCTTGTTACAGAATATACTATTATTTATATGTCTAATACAATACATAGATACATATTGAAAGATTATTGTGGGTTTTGTAATATTTTTAGCTGGTTGAAATTGTAAATGAAATGAAAAGTTTTGTGAATAAATATTTTTGGTTTGTTCAATTTTCAATTTATAGATTGTAGATTTTTCTAGATTGCCCTGCTAGATAATTACTTTTCATTTCTGTTTATCCTACTTACTCTTTCTTTCCAGCTGCCTTGCTCAGTCGGTCCTCGAGACATGAAGAAAAACAAATTCTCTATCCTCAAGCAGAGTTCCAGGAATCGGGGTGCAATTATTGTTCAAAATATGTGACTCGTTTGTCAATAAATAGGGTTTTTATTCATACCAATCATAGAAAAACACTTTTAATTGGAAAGCTTCAAAAGACAAAGCAGTCATTTCTCCTACTCTTATACTACCTATCTGCATCTAACTAACTTAAAATTTAAATATTATTCGCTAACATTTACTCTGAAACGCAGTCCAGCTGTGATCTTATCAGCGGATCAATTGTCACTGCCTATGACATGAAGTTAGCAGTGAAATATGAAATAATATTCTGCGAGTGCGTAGACATAACCTTGCTTTTTGAGGTAAATAACTCTTTCAGAACGGAAGTCTTTCGGATAGATAATTGTTCTTATAACTAATAATTAATGCTAAATAAAAGTTTTTTATGGTTATTAATAGTCTTGTGCACTTGTGCGGGTTTTTAAAAAAGTGTTGAGTTCCAACGCGGAATTTCACAAAAACTGTTATGATTGTCTTGGGAGAAACGTTCTCGAATAGACACAAAAGGATTACTGTCGAAATTTGTGATTTACAAGGAAAAATGGTACCTTATTTTGGAAAACTCCATGCTAGCAGCTACCGGCTTCTCGTTTCAGGATGATTTCTTGGAATTCTGGAGTCTGGGTAAGCTGATTTTTGCTCATTTAATGCCTTGACACTTTGTCTATGTTTTGAAAAAGTTTTTTTGGTTTGATTTTGTACTTTTTACTATAATTTGTGGAAAAATTCCACCAGCTTCTCATAAACGAAACAGCCAGTCTTGATGTTTTATTCCACCCGTCTTCTTTTTCTTCTTTTCTTATTGTTGCTAAGTACGACGTTTTCACACGAAATTCATGGCATATTAGGATCACTTTTAATTTTATTATCACTTTTAATAATTAATTTCTTAAAACTACTCAACCTATAAACAATTCTGTTTCTATGGAACATACTTGAAATTAAACTATTTTATAATGATGAAGTTTCCACATTTTTTCGTATTAAAGTATTTTTTTTTTTCATCATTTGTATTTTGACACTATTTTGACGTATTTTGCTTGAAAACTGTCTATGATGATTGGCTGGCATTAGAGTTTAATGTACTGGGTGATTTTATGTTAGCTTTGAAATTCTGCACTTGAGTTAAAAAAATAACTATTTTTGAATTAATTTTTTGTGTCTTTTTGGGACTATAATGTGCTAATTAACAAACTGACTAAGATTTGTTTTTATTGAGTTTATTGATAACTGATTTGTTTTCTTGAACAAACTGTTTAAACTGACTTGGTGCACTATTTGTATCAAATCGTTTTGTTAGTAGTTTGAGAGGGCATGTAGAAAAGTTCCACCCAGGTTAGTACATTATTATTTTTCTCTGTACATTGATAAAAATATATAAAAAATGTAAATCTACCTATAATTTATCTTTTGAAAGAGATAGTTCCCTGACTTCATCAAATAGGGTTTGGAAGGTTTTAGCAGCAATTTTGTCAGCTATAGTTTCTCTTTCAGATTTAGACAAAATTATGTTACTTAATTTTTGATTATTCTCCTTTATTATCCGTTGATTATATTGTAACTTTAAGTATATTATGCCAGAACTCTCTGGATTGAATGTGCCAGATCGGTGGCAAATGAATCTCCTCTTTTTGACAATATTTGTGGAGTAAGAACCATGTTTATTAATGAATACTTTCCGTATATTTTTCAACTTTTCTCAACCAGCAATAAAATTCATTCTCGTTGGAGAATTTTAAGCTCAAGGATGAGAGGTTTATGTCATGAACTAATTTAAAATGATTCAATATCTTTGATTTTTCAACATTTTCTTCACTACATGAACAACATTTGAATTTTTCTACCTTCTTTACACTCTCATCGGAGGTCCCTTCCAGTATTTTTGGTAAATATTCCAACAGAATACCCTGTAAAACACCTCACAATAAAAACATTATTCAGCAGAGACGTATCTTCAAAATAGACCGTCAGATAGTGACAGATTTAGGTGCCCCATTTTCGCATACAAGCCTCGAATAGGATTGAAAAGTACTTCGATGTTGAGTAAAATGGAGGGAAATTTACGAGTAGCTCCTGGGGAGAACATATGGGAAAATCAAAATGAATTTCCATTTAATTTTCCAACGACAAAATCTACTTATTCATTCGCGCTACTCAAGCCATTATTCGGACCAGTGACGATGTAGTTTTTCATAGTTTCGATGGGCTTGTGTGAGAAAATCTGTTCAAATCTTGATTTTTCCTTACAAGATTACGCCCTCATTTTAAGCCTTTGGTATTCCTAAGCCAGATTCTATTAATTAATGATTAGTTGAACACGGCTCGCGTTAAAATATGGAAAATCGAATTTTCCATATGTTCTCCCCAGGAGCCACTCGTAAGTTTCCCTCCATTTTACTCAACATCGATGTACTTCTCATCCCTATTCGAGGCTTGCATGTGAAAATGAGGCACCTAAATCTGACACTATCTGACGGTCTAAAACTAACTGAGCCGTTTTTAAACGACCTAGCAAATTAATCATGCCGGATGATATGAAGAATACTGCTACTGCTATTAATAAATTTTAAATAAAGTTCTTTGAACATTACTTTGTGGTTAATACGTCCAATTAAAAAAAAAACATTACTTATCACATTAAAAAAGGCCTTTGAGATATTTATATCCTCCCAATAAAATAACTTTGATCTTAATCTAAATTCTGAATTGATAAAACACATAACCTAAGTTTTGTGTTTTGTCTCACCCATTTTCTATTTTGAATTTGCTGCGGTCACAATTCGTATGTAGAACTACGGTATCAAAAGTAGAATGGTACGGCTAGACGCTTGTCAACACACATATCTAGGCAAATACATATCCGTGGTGAGATCGACAGAGACAACGAAAGAAACAGAGAGATAGCATTAGAGCAGATGTTAAGAAGAAAAGGGACCGTATCTGTGGAAGCTAATGTCGACATCCTGAGAGTGGAAAATTTCGAAGTGTAAATGAAAAATACATTATATATAGTAATATAGATATGATGGTATACTATAAATTCAGATATAATCCAATATTTGTATTCGACAAATATTCAATAATTTCATTCTGATAGACGGATATAAAATTAATCGTAATATTTTATCATTAAAAAAATTATAGCGTTGAATACATATGTCTTCTTAATTGACATCTGGAATTTGTCCAATGGTGTCATGAAATATCCTAAATTATATTTACAAATCGCCAGAAGTGTGCCTAATGAGATAAAATATGAAATATAAAAAAAATTGATCCATAGAGTGGGCCGTCGACGCTCATAGTATCGCGAATATCTTTGTTATTCTTCCACTTAGACTTCTGGCGTTCTGCAGACAATCCAGTTTTGAGTCACAGAATAAGTATAGAAATTGCCAGAAGTGCACCGAGTCACATATTTATTGCTAAATTTTTCACAACTTTATCGCCTCCCGGCGGATCTTTATCTTCCACTTAGTCTTCTGGCAATTTTTCCTCTACTTATTTGGTTAACCTCCGATTATTCTGCAAATTTTCAGTACTGCACCTTATGACTTAGTTAACGTATAAAAATGCATATTTAACCCTCTACCCTCGCGATATTCTTCCGGGCTGGCTTCTGGCGGCCCGTTTCACGCTACGTCGGTAACTATGAATGCTAAAATTTACCCTGCACCGAGTCACCCGTACCCCACGTAGCCAGCTCTCCGTCTATTTATTATGTATCAATATTTTTCTCAGGCAGCTGTGAAATGTCACATTTCTTATTAATCCTACCGCTGTAACCAGAATGTTACTAAAACCTGACACCAAAACCAGTGAAAATGATTTTTGGTACACAAGTAGTTTTTGAAGAGTACTTGTAGAAAAAAAAAAGTTCTGCACGCGAGCACACGAAAGTGGGTAAAATTCCCTGGTAATCTCGGAAAATCGGTATTCCATCAATAACTTGGAAGTAGTTGAAAATTTCGATATTATGTATAGAAATAAGCTTGTAGGGCGTAAAAATCTTCACAAAAAAGGTATCGATATGTTTTTTCTGAAAATGTTCCATTTTTGAGAAACGTGGCCTTGAATTGTGGTTTTTTGATTATGGGTCCCTAATCTATATAGTCAACATGTACCATTTATTACATAATTTTTGTGTAGTCACCGAAAATTATGATCATGATGTCATTCGATTCGTAATATCAAGTAGAAAGTTTAAGGAGGTTCCAAAAGGGGCCGAAAAAAATTGCAAAATTTATAAACAATTAAGTGAAAAAAAAGTAGGGCTTTGTTTCTTTTTGAATATCTCGAAAAATATTGAATATTGAAAGAGATTCTCGAAATATGAAAAAAAAATGGAAGCAAATTTACTGAAAAAAAGTTCTGACTCCCGAAACTGTACCTCCAATATTCAGCTTTTAGTTCCTGAAGATGCTAACTTTGTTGGCGAAACGCGCGTTGAGTGTGATTGTGACGTAGTTTTGGTGTTTGGGTAGTTTATTTTTTGGAATTGTATTCAGACCAAAGGTTCCAAAATATTCATTTATTTGATATGAAATTAGTTATTAAAATTTAAACGCTTACAAGATTTAATTCATATTGTCTAATAATAAAAGTCTGAAGGATACACAGTATAAATGGAATATGGAAATAAAATCGAGTGCTTGAGCTAACAACATTTAACAAATATGTTTATCAATGGTTGGTGTTGTTCTGCTTCTTCATGATCTCATTTCTATAAGATCGTTTTTTTTCTGTTGTTTTCCATATATATTTTCATTTCTCTCTTAAACATAGAATAATTTTTTTCACTTTTGATTGTGTCAGGAATACTATAATGTATTTTTTTGGAATGTATGCATACGACCTTTGAGATAATGATTATTTTACCTTTGGTAGGGCTGATAAGTTTTTCTCCGTGAGTTATATTCGTGAGTGGGTCCTAGTTCAACTATGGTTGAGTGCAGTGTCACGTTCACAAAATAATAAAATAGTTGCCTCGTGTCAATGACTTCGCATTGTTTCTATGACTTCGCATTGTTTCCATGACTTCGTATTGTTTATATAACACCGTTGTAAAAGTTGTGCACCATGGAATCTCAAATTCTCATTCAAATATAATGTGTCGTATGACAGTTGTCATTTGATACCAGGATGGGTTCATTCGTCAGTTTCATGGAGCAAATCAATCAGAATCGTTTGTCTCTGTTTAACTCGTTTGCCTACATTAAAATTGGATACAAGTCAAGCAGTTCCATCAAACATCTATGCTGCATACGAATAGGCCCTACGTGATTTCTTATTTGAGGTTAATGCGTTTTTGAAAGTTTTGAAAGTTTTGAAAGTTTTGAAAGTTTTGAAAGTTTTTGTTGTATATATTCTATAATTTTTTTTAATTCCTTCATCTATATCCCTGCAATAACTGTGAACATGTCGAAAAAGTGATTCGTACCCGGTTGTCTGAACACCAGTGAATATTCTAATAAACAATTTTTTATGCACATAAAGATGAAGCGCGTCGTAAAATGTGTTCCGAAGCAGTGAATAAACCCTGTGTAAAAAGCTGAAATATATGTTATTGTGAAGAACCGTTTCAAGTGAGTACTTTACGTTATATTATTATTTTTTTTTTCTTTGGTGTTTCGGCATCGACTGCTGTGGTCATTAGCCATGTGTTCTTTATAGGCCTTGTTACTAACTCCATACGCCACCTTAGGAGCAGCACTGTTAATTGGAACGCAACAGCGAATCGTGCAGGACTCACCCTAGTCTAGCCACGAGATTTTAATAATTTAATCGGTTAAACTAAATTAAAAAATCCCAGCCCAACCAGGGTTCGAACTCCGGACCTTTCGACTCAGAGTCGCACGCTTTAACCACTGCGCCACGCCCCGACATGTTATGTTATTATTGTATTCAAAGCAGAGTTCAAAGAAAGATGTAAAAATTTAGTCATTGCAAAAAAGACCCTGAACTATCAAAAAATTTTATAGGTAGGTACTAGTAAAGATTCAGAAAAATATACTTGAAAAACCAAATTCAAAGAGGTGAAAGTCACAATGAAATCTTAGACATTGCTTTATTTGATTTCACCCGATGAATAATGAGCACGTTATTACGATTTGCGGTGTGGCCTATGACCGTTTTTCATCAAAAGTAAGATTCGTTCAGAACATTTGAAAGCTGTGAATACAGAAAAGGTCATCCAAAAGAGATTGATAACATTCCTGAAAAAACACCAGCTGATGTCAGAATCACAATACGGCTTCAGAGAGAATAAGTCAGCTCAAGATCCAATAAAAATACTTACACAGCAAATTTATAAGTGTTTGGATAAATCAAAACCTTCGATTGCTGTTTTCATAGACCTAAGGAAAGCCTTTGATACCGTTGACCACAAAATATTGTTGACTCTCTTAGAAGATCTTGGAATAAGAGGAATAACTAATGAACTTTTCAAGAGTTATTTACTGAACAGGAAGCAAAGGGTAAGAGTAGGTGATCATGAAAGTGGAGAGAAAACTATTCTATGTGGTGTGCCTCAGGGGACGGTGTTAGGGCCGATCCTATTTAATATCTATTTAAACAATATTTTTTTTACTGAATACCAACTCCAACATTATAAGTTTTGCTGATGACACCGTATTATTTTGGGAAGACAACAACTGGTTTGACCTAAAACGGAAACTAGAACACGATCTAGATCAAATTATTTCGTGGTTCGACTACAGGCTCTTATCAATCAACTTTGATAAAACACATTATTTACCACTGAGCAGTTATGAAATATCCCTTCCAAAATATGAATTGAAAATTTCCGACAGACCCACAAAAAAAATTAAATATCTTGGCATATTTCTGGATAGCCATCTTAGATGGAACCACCACATGGACTACTTAGTTAAAAAACTACGCTGTATACTCTACAAATTCAAAAGAATCTCAAACATGCTCAATCATAAACAGAAAATCATTCTTTATAAAAGTTTAGTGGAGTCCCATCTGAGCTATGGCATAATTGGTTGGGGTGCCAGTATCCAGAACCTATCTACAACCTCTTGAGGTTGTCCAAAAAAGATTCCTACGATGCATCCTGCAGAAAAAATATGACTACCCTAGCGACCTTCTTTACTCAGAATCTCAGATATTTGATCTCAGACAGCTATATTATATGAACATTATCGTCGTACAATATAAAAATGAACTTATCACGTTTAGCCATCAATATGCTACTCGTCGAAATCACAGAATTGTCATACCACTAATGCACAAAACAGTTGGCCAAAAAAATTACGCTTATCTAGGGCCAAAACTATACAGTCTCTTACCTGATGAGTTAAGATGCGAATTGAACTTCAATAAGTTCAAGAATCAAATAAAGTCAATTATTATCCATACTCCTCGAGCAGAAATAAATAGACAAATAGACACCTAAACTGAATTACTACCCAAACATATTTTGTTACTTATAACTATATATTACATATTTATTTGTTTTTGTAAACTTGTACTTATTTTAACAGGTATAATTTAGTTATACACTGATTTTATTTATTTTATTATGTTATATATTCTATATTAATTACCTATATACTATTCGTTTCATGTTAATTAGTTTGTATATCCCTTACACACAGGCAGATTATTTTGCCTCGTAAGATGTATCTTATTTACCTCTTTTCTCCTCCATCTGCTGCCCTTATAATGTGTTTCATAAACAATGTATCGGAAGAGAGACTGAATAAATTTTTGAATTTTTTTTTTAATTTTGAATTAGAAATAGGTAATATATGGATTTTTTCTCTGAGTTGATCAAGTGACAAAGTTTAATTATTTCTCAATGGCTTATATCAAGCTAGAAGTTATATTTTTAAGGAGAACGGTATTGCCTGTTTCGGAACGTGGATTATGGTGGGGGTGTTTCCGATGAACGTGACGTCAGCGGCACACTTTCATATGTGATATTTTTACAAAATGAAAAAAATATAGTGGAACTCTTTGTTGTTTGTTGAATGGACGTTTCGGACTAGAAACTATCGATTTAAACAAGTTTTGCATTTTATTTTTCGTAAATTTAAAGGTCCATTATTATAATGTTTTAACGACTCCGCTCGGTCGAATCAGTTGTGATAAAGCTCTATTTAGTCAAAAATCAGCTTTTGTTACAGGACAGATAGTACTCGGCAGTATTGAGTCCTGGCACCCACTCGGACGCCTTTGTCTGGGATCGTCCGGAGCAGATTGGATCTCGGATATCGGGAACCGATCAGAAAATACTAAACACATAGCCGGTCTCGAGAGCTGCGCGCATGATGGACTGGTAATTAGACGGTGCGCCTGTCACGCGCCTCTCGTCCGCGGTAATCACAGCCTCCCGCGGTCCACACGGCCGAAGAGAGAGAGAGAGAGACGGCCGCTTTTCGTCCGAACAACAATAATTAAATGGTAGCCGCATTGCTTGCCGCGAATTACGGGTGTGGTCGCTGGTGTTTTGTTTTGGATTCTTCGACGGTGGCTGAGGACTGAGGAGAGAAGGCTTCAGGTGGATTTTCGTTCGTGAGCACGAGCGAAAGTCGTAGTTCTCGTGAAAAATTAAAACATTATCATATTGTTCTCGTTATTTCTTCAGAAATGCAAATAGTGAAGTGAAGGTGGTGTGGAGAAGCGTATAATCACGTAACCCGTTCATAAGAAGAATTGCCCTCATCTCCCAGTCTCTCTTACCACTCGACCGCTTACTCGGGCTCGGCCGTTTTCAGTCATGTTTGCAATCATTTTTTACACATTTCGCAAAATGAGCAAAATACGTTTTGTTATACGATACTTCTACTTTCAAAGTCTATTTGGGAAATTGAAATTGGACAATCACTAGAGCATCCAAGCACGCTGCAAGATGGTGCAAAATAAAATTCAAATTGCAATTGTGCTAAAACTAATGATCCGGCAGCGCCTGATTTGTGTACACATAAAGAAGACATAATTCAGTACTTTCATGAGAAGGGCCAACCCTACTTCTTGAAACCTGGCAGAGTTATGAATTTTTAAAAAAATCGCAATTTTTTTTCAGTTTTTCCGGTATTTCTCCATTACTAATGATTCGATCGGATAGTGAAACATCCCATTTTGTTTGTATTTCAATTCTCTACAATTTTTCTCATGGAGCAACCAGATTGCTGTATTAGTTTTCATTTTATAAGCAAAATTATAAAAAACAAGTTTTTTGTATTAAAATGTTTATAACAAACTAATAAATGACAGTTGCGAGTCGAAAACATAACAGAATATAACTACGGTCTTTCATGTGATGGCACAGTCGGTTTTATACTAGTATTTTTGGTATGAAAAAATCCTCTATTTATTGGCCTAAAACTGAAAGACCAACCTTTGTGCTTTCGTTGGTTCTTTCTCATTATTACAACCAAAATTTTTTTTAATATTATAAACTCGCCCCCATTAAATACATTATGCAAATTTGAGAGCATATATAGAGGTGAAGAAATGCAATATTTGCATGGGGAATTTCCGCTCCTGAACCAGATGCTGCTATAAACCAGCATACAAAATAATATGTATATTTTATATGTATATTTTGTAATCATTAAAAATGAAATAAATTGTTTTGAATATATATGCTATATTCTTTTCTGGGTTATATTTACTTGTCTGTGTATGTCTGTATCTGTGAAAATAATACTCTTAGACACTTGTGTTTTTTCATTAGACTTTTATATTATTTCAAATGTTTTACTTTATCTTAATATACAGTGCGTTCATAAAGTGTGGAAACGCTCTATTATCTTACGAGTTGATTATTTCCGGAGGAAAAGCTCGGACAGGTCGATTTTGTATTTTAGTTTTCCACCTTTTTTTAGAAAAAAATATTTTTTTTCCCTACCACCTTTCAAGATATGACGTCATCGACATTTTTTTAAAATTGAAAGGGTATATTTTTATGTCAAAAATTGAATACGTCATATCTTACAGTTCGAATCACAGTATACTGAGTATAAAGAAAACCAGTGTGACATATGCAATGGTAACTAAGAACTTATTGTCTGGTTGCTAAAGGCTTTCATATGTTTGCTTAGCCTACTATTCAAGTGTAGCAATATACTCGTACTAACTACTGAGTAGTTCATACACGGGCGTAGCCAGGTTTTAGTATCGGGGGGGGGGGGGGGGTCAAGATTAGTATGAAATAAAAATTAAAGATGAAAAAAAAACAGAAGGTTCATTCATTTATTATTGCTAATATCTTAACTTTTCGGGGGGGGTTTGAACCCCCAAAATCCCCCCCCCTGGTTACGCCCGTGAGTTCATAGGTTTACGTTGCAAAATGAATAATGAAATGAATGTTGAGAAATATGAACACTGGTTTCCTTTATACTCAGAATACTGTAATTCGAAGTGTAAGATATGACGTATGTGGTATGGTTGAACTCAGAAAAATATGGGCATTCAATTTATGACATAAAAATATACCCTTTCAATTTAAAAAAAATATCGATGACGTCATATCTTGAAAGGTGGTAGGGGAAAAAATTATTTTTTTCTAAAAAAAGGTGGAAAACTAAAATACAAAATCTACCTGTCCGAGCTTTTCCTCCGGAAATAATCAACTCGTAAGATAATAGAGCGTTTCCACACTTTATGAACGCACTGTATAATACATCCTATAGTTTCAATCAAGAATGATTCCATACACTATTTATTTTTATTATGATTATATTATATGATTTCGAAAATGTCTTCAGTTGTGACAAAGATCCCAGAAATATTCCATCAAAACTGCAGAATGTAAACAAGCATCACTCTTCCATGGTTAACTATTCAGAATCATGGACCTATAATAGTTATTTATGCAACAAGTGCAAAAAGTGAATATTTATTGCACTCGACGTGAAATTGTCCGACGAGGCCGTTAGGCCGAGTTGGACAACACGTCGAGTGCAATAAACAATTTTTGCACGAGTTGTATACAACATTTTTTCTACGTTCATGCAAAAAGCAAAAAATGATTTATTGAGGTGCGGCACTAGGTGTAGGAAAATGAAAAGCGCAACTTGAATACTTTATTATTAATATCGATTTGCATTGAAACAGGAACTAATACGTTACGAACAATTTAACTCAAACTTTATTTTTACCCTCAATGTTGAAAGTGAATGAAACTATTGCCAATCTCACAGAATATCTGCTAAATACATAGTAGGTTTAAACGTTTATGTTTGTCATGATGACAGCACGTTGAAGTAGAATGACAGATGAGTGCAATAAAAACTTTATTGCACTAGTGCAATAAAGAACTTCTTTTTCCAATGAATATAGTTCAATAAAGTTTTGCTTTTTGCATGAATGTAGAAAAAGTATATTACATCCTGGTTTGAAGTCGTGTTTTCCACAATCTGTAGTCGTGATATTGAGTTGGGCGTTGTCACATCGCGTAGGTAATAAGTCATAGACAAAATTGTGTCACTATACGTATTTCATTCGATTACAATCGAAGAATGAAGAATGGTGATGGTGACATTATCACGCAACTCATACCTGTATTACTTACAAGTTTAAAAATCCAAACTATCGAAAAAAATCATTACTTGCATCTTCAAATGGTTGTGAAGAAATTATTGTATCTGGACGTTTGTCAACGCTGGCGAATATCAGTGTTTATGTTTTCCATGACAGTTCTGTCATGTTCTGTCATTGATTTTTTGTGGGATTATAACTGAAATAGTGGTTTTTGAACTCATTCGCGATATATAGTGGCAGTACAATAGTAAGAGAATCATAATGGTGCAATCTTGTTGGGTTTACAAACAATCCATGTGTTCGAACCCGAATATCAGATTCCATTCGTAAGTACCATAGGCGTTACAGTGGGTATCAATCTGTTTTCGCCGAATAAACTGAAATTAATAGGTGAATCAAACCTTTACATGTGGAGATAATGAAATAGATACCTCACGAAACATTTAACTTCATTAGGTTTTTGGATGATGCATTAAAACAAAAAGGTTTCCAAAAGAGTTGGGGATGAAATGTTCAACTGAATGTGTTCTAAAGTCTGTTTTTGTTCCATTTATTTCAAAGACGCAGCATTCGAGTTTAACCCAAGTGGAAGAATATTTTTGAAGAAAAGGGTTCTTCCTTTATTATAATATATGATGAATGGTATATCCCAAGAAATTCAGCTGCTTCAACTCCAGGGTAATTATTATCAGCCGTCAGAATTGTTATTTTCTATGAGTTATTTCAAATAATAACAGAGATTTGTATTAAAAAACCAATATATTACATATTTTCAGATTGAACGATTTCAGCAAGAAAAAATCGTCAACTGAAACACCACTGAAGCTCCGCCAGGTACCGATTCTGAAGAAATTGTTGATAACTCAAGTCCCCCACTGAAGAGGTGAGGACAAATTGAGCATAGTAAAAATTGTTAACTCAAATTTCGCAACTCAGTTTTCATCCACTTCAGGTTGATTGGCTTTGAAATACTGACGATCTGACAGATAATATTATTTAGTTCAATTTCATATTTTCTGGTGTGAAAAACAGGACAGAATCCCGTGATTTTTCTAAAGAAAAAGTGAGTAGTATTAGTTGGTAGCAGTATCAAATCTATCTAATCTATGTAATATATTTAAAAGCAATTCTAGTATATTGATATATTTATTTTCGGAAACAGCTTTAAAGATTTGGATCAAAATTTTTATTCAGATAAGGTTTTAGTTTTAAGTTCCTCCATACAGACGATTTTCTTGAAGAAACTCGATTCTACTAATAATAATAATAATGATGTGAATTTTTAAATTCTATTTCCACCCACTTCCAATTATCATAATCTGAAATTTGGCCTCATATTAAGGACCGACGATAATACAAGAATTTACTACTATTAATGTAATAAAAATAATGATAATAATAATAATTGGAATTTCAAATTCAACATTCACCCTTTATTAATCCTCAGAATTATCTAATATTTTTCAAAAATTTCCAGAACAAACGACAATACAAGAATTTTATGATAATAACGCACCTAATAATAACAATGAGAATTTTACAATTTGATTTCAATCGGCCGTATGATCTGAAATTGGGCACACATAAACCGATTGCAATACAAGGACTTAATTATAAAAGTTTAATGATAATAATGATAATGACGTGAATTTTTTATTCAATATCCACCCACTTCTAATCACCCGAAAATAAATTTTAAAATTTGGCATACTTACCAAGGACCAACGGTAATATAAGAATTTTATTAAATAATGTTTTATTGATAATGATAATAATGAGAAATTCTAAACTCAATTTCCACCCACTTCCAATCCTCTGAATAATCCTAAATTTAGCACACACATCAGGAACTGACGACAATACAATTTTCAAATGCTGCTTTACATCAGTACACGCACTTTAACACTGCAAGGGCTCTAAACGATTTCGAAGGGCACACACAATATGTCTTGAAATGGTCGCAGTGTAAAGGCTTTTAGCGCGGAAGACAAAAATGAATCTAAGCTAATCTAATCTTGTCTAGTAATCTAAGATATCTTCAAGCAAAGTTTAAGGGAACACAACTTGATTCCATGCAGGGCAGCAACAAGGCCTTCATTGACTGCAGAACATTGCAGATCACGGCTTGATTTTGCTCGTGCACACCCTCATTGGCGGGAAGCTGAATGATGTCGAGTGCTCTTCACTGATGAGTCAATATTCTGTTCCATGACCAGTAACATACGAATGCGGGTCTACAGACGTTTAGGAGAACGCTACAATCAATGTAACACTCTGTAAATCATTGCTTTTGGCGGATGATCGGTAATGATTTGGAGTTGTATGAATTTGGAGGCACGTATGAAACTGGTAGTCATTTATGAAGCGAATTTGACAACAGTATGTATCCGAAATTCCTGAACCCCATGTTGTCTGTTCTTTTGCTCCTTTCATTGGTGAAGAATTCATATGATTGCACGACCATACGAGACCACACGGGGCCCGCCAGTATTTCCAGGCGAGGCAAAGTTATTTGAATGAGCTGAGGGACAGTTTAGTGAATTTGGGATACATAATTGAGTATAACAGGCGGTTATCATTGCTCGAGGAGGGAACTCAAGAAATTAGCGAATCATTTCAGAATAGAAAACAAATTCTTCATTTTTATTTTATTGTTGTTTTTGTGAAACTCTGTACGTATACTTGATTTTTGATATCGTTTAGAAAAAAATGTTAGTTTGATTATCTGTATTGTGAATTTTGTTTGCACATTGTCGTGAATACATTAAAATTTCGTATTTCTGAATTTGAATAATATGCGCTGAAAATTTCTTTGGAATATTTATTCTTCACAATATTCATTTATTTTAATATATGTATTGAATATATAAATTACCATTTTCTAGTAAATGCATTTTTATTCAATTTTTTTCAGTCGACTGTCTCCAGCTTTCCATTAATTTAAAACGAAAGTCTTAAAAGTCTTTTTTTTTGAAAAATTTGTGAACCTAATTTTCTAAGGATCGAAACTATCCGAGTCAATGAAGTTTTTTATGACATCAGGTTTGTCAAATGAGTTTTTCTATCTCACGTAGTCCCATCGGATGTATATTCTAACACTTTCCTTGATATTTTCATCATTATTTCAAATTCAGCATTTTTTTCTTGTGATTGAACCCTATTTTCAGCAAATGCGTGCGCTCCTGTCACTGAAAGATAAACTTTAGTCGCTATATTCCATCGTACAAGATAACCTCTCTTGGAAGGGATTCATGTTGTAAATGGAAACATTCCAGAGGAGTCATGTAGGTATTGGTTCAATTCTCAATTCAGAATGTTTCTCTTTACAAAATCAATTTGATTCTGTTTTTAATACAATTTAACTAAATACGCTCCTGTAGGACAAACATGTTTTACAGAAGACTTGTGCTGAAAGACAAATTATGAGAGTTTGCAATATTTCTTATTCAATTGAATTCTAGTAGGAAATAAAAAAATTATAGACTTAAGGAAAAAGTGTCATTTATTGGGCACATATACTAAATACGGCCCTGAGAGCTGAATCATAGATCTTAGAGGATTGGGTCCATGAGAACATTTGATCAGAACCTGAATACCAATAACATTTGTAAATTTCAGGCAAATCCCACTGTGGGCCAATTTTATATGCTATTGTGCGGGGTCCTTTGCAGTTGGTCATAGTTAGCCATGAAAAAGTGATTCTTGTGCACTTTCTTTAGTAATAATAGAACATTTTTGTGCACTTTGTGAAAAAAAAGGCATTTAAAAATCAACCGAACATTATGGATGAATAACAGTTGGTGATATTGTCACCTACATATGACACCCTGTATATTTGAATGATTCAGCATTGAGTTCTGGGGTTCTGGGACATTCCAAAAAAAAGCCTCAATACATTTTTCCCAATTTCTCACTATTCAAGTGGTCATTGACAAGTACCTAATATTTGGTTATTTTTTACAGTAATGATTAAATATTTTTGTGAATTTTGTAAAAAGTGAAGAAATTTTTAAAATTAGGCAAATATTACTGATGAAAAAGAAATGATCACATTGCCAGCTATAAAGGACACCCTGTTTTATCAATTGATTCAAAGCATTGGGATCTAGGGGTTTAAGAGTATTCTGAAACAGAATTTGATGTTAATTTTGTGATGAAAAAATTCCTAATATATTTTCCTCACTTTTGCTCTTTTCAATGTGTCATATGGATATACGAATGTTTCATCAACATAAAGATAGGTATTCCTGAGAACTATAATATGAGAAGAAAAAAATTTCAATACAATGGAAATTCAGAAAATTTCTAATGGGCTGGTTACATGACAATCCCTGTAGAAGAGTATGGAACCGACACTTTCTTCAGAATATTTTCGGTTTTAATCTCTCCGGCACTGTTGCACGTCCTGTACCGCTCAAGGCCTGCTGTTATTATCTGCTGCAAGCCTTCTGGCCTTTGCCACCGCTCCTTCATTTGCCATACCATCAAAATGACCAGAATAAAACGACTTACCACCAAAAAAAAATTATGTATCATGTAATGATTATTTATATCTGAATTATATTAAATCATGAACAGTATACATGCTAACCGGCTGCACGGTTTTTTAAGCGTTTTATGATTACTCAGTTTGGCTTATGATCTTCGGTATGTTGATGTTTTTTTGATAATAATAATAGTAATATAACTTTATTCAATGAAAAACACATAAAACTTAACTACAATAAATGTAATGATTGTGAATGATACAGAATATAAATAAAATGTATCAAAGCTAAAATACAAATTGGGTAAAATACAAGGATAAAAGCAATACAAATTAAATCAACTAATATCAAACTCCTTATGGAATTTGGGTCCCAGTGGATTTTTTTGAATTTTCGGTTTGATGTTGCCCATGTAATTCTCAACCAATGTTACCATTGTGCCAACCCAAAACAATTAACATTTTTACTGCTAGGGAGCGTTGAAATCACCCCTTGCGCAGATTAGACTATTTATTTTTGTATCCGGTAACAATATTTTCACTTGTTTCCCCCCCCTTCTTCCCCCTAACTCCGACAACGAAACGCAAAAAAAAATTCTCGAGTACCTTTAAATGTATCGTCGAATGTTTAAATATGCCTGAATAAGACAAATAGCAGTTTTTTATGATTATCTCCCTTTCCCCAAAAGGCACAAAACGAAAAAAATTCGGTGGAGTTTTCTAAATTTTTAATATGATGCAGTGCAAGTTATTTTAAATAGAAATTAATTTAGTGACAAACCCCAATATTGTGCAACATCAGCAACAATGAAACATATATCAAATATTTCTACTCAAAAATCACCCATAATTATGACACGCGATATAGTAAAGGGTCGATAATTATACCTAAAATTAATAAAACAATAGGTCAGAGAGGACACGGTTTTCTAGGACCAAGATGTTACCCGAAGAGCTGAAACTCGTAAACTCCTATTCCCTACTGAAATCGAAACTAAAGAAGTGGATATTCAGCCCAACTAGATCTGCAAATACATAAATTGATCGATATAAAAAATAATTGAAAAAAATTAAGTAATTCGATTTTGCTTTTTCTCGTAAATCAAGTTAAAAATTAATCAATACATGTCTTGTCAATATGTACCTGTCTATGTGGATACAAAGGTTTGCATATATGCGTGTATATCTGCATATGCTAATAATCACCAGCTATTTATTATCATAATTTGATCAAAAGATTATAAAATTCTGTTTTTCTCTGAAGTTTCTCAAATATCTACTTTTACACTGACCTCCGTTCATGTCCGGTTACTGTTAAACCACTATTTAATAACTGTTTATTGAAAATGTTCCTTAGTACTAAGTATACTTTTTTCTTTCTCTCGTTTTGTATGTTGATGTTTTAAGAGTGATTTACATAGGCTAACCAAGCGCGGATTAATTTCCTTGTGGTGCCATTGTTTGTTCATTTGTTTGTTGTATATGATTTTCTTAATTTTAGTTGTAAGTCATTATTGGCTATACAGCAATGTTTAAAGTTCGATATTATGAATAAACAAGTGAAAATATTGTTAACGGATTCAAAAATAAATAGTCTGATCTGCGCAAGGGGTGATTTCAACGACCCCTAGCAGCAAAACTGTAAATTTTTTTGGGTTGACGAAATGGTAACATTGGTTGAGAATTACATGAACTACATTATACCAAAAATTCAAGAAAATCCACTAAGACCCAAATTTCATAAGGAGTTTGCGGAGTCCTTTATAGAAATTCATAAAAAAGTAAAAAGCAGAAGAATTCATGGACAGGCAGACAAAGTTGTTATAATATTGTAGTAACTTTTACCATAAAATTAAGGAATCTCAATATATCAGCGTGTAATTGGCGACAATTCATCATTCAATAACGAGTCGGCCAATTTTCGAAAACTTTTTTTCCAAATATACACCGAGAGCTCTAACTTTTCCACAGCCTACTACGATAACAAATAAGATTCCAAAAATGACGAAAACATATAGAGCATTTTTTTTACGAAAAATACAAACATCTCTTTTAATTCAGGCACATCTGGAACCTCCAAATCCCATGTTTCAATATCGTAACTTATACCGAGTGTTTACAAGTTGAGCGCAAAAAATTCAAAATTCTACTTTTTGAGAATGCCCTGTGTAAACAATACTGAGTGTATGGCAAATTTTAGATTGCCAATAGATCAAGAATCACCTAGTGTATCAATTTACACAATGTCATCCGCATATATTTTACAGAGTGTTCGTAATAAATATGTAAATATACACGCAGAAAAATCCGACAGACTGATTAACCACACTTTGGCAGTCTGAAAATCGTGGTACTTGACAACCCGATCGCAGAACAAATCGCATCTCCGACTAGTAAGCTGTACTCTTACAAAAGTGAACGTGAACAATCAAATGTGGTTGAATATTTCGGGTATTAGTGGATAGATGATACTGAAATTAACGTTTCTCTTTACTATACCTGTTTAGCCTATTCAGATTTTTCAGAGTTCTCCAATATTCTGGTAAATAAAACTATCTTTTTCTGGTAAAAATCGTTCTAAGATGCGTCATAGTTCACCATACTCTCCTGGCAAAAACGTAGTCGTATTTATTATTCAGTTAACAGTATTATCAACTAATGTTGATAACGGCAGTTACCGCCCATAGAATAAAAGAATTACTAACGATTTTGTGTTTATAAGGGATAACAGTAATAATAACCACATTCTCAGTGAATCTGAACACGAAAGTAGTAGTACTTACAGAACAGAATGGTAAACATGAAGTTATATTTAATAATAATAATAATAATAATAAAGGTCTTTATTTCTTAATAAAAAAGAAAAAGCCGAAGATCAGATGGTAGCACTACTAAGTGTAGACCAGTAGCACTACCTCTGTTTTTCATTTGTTAAAATAATCGTTCAACGTTCAGTTGAGTTGCCGGGCGACGACGTTTGAGATAGGGTTCGTGCACCTACGAAGATTCATTAAAGTTTCATTTTTCTAGGAGCTAACGTCTGAGTCGAGAGGTCTAAGTATATTATTATCGTGAGTGAACAGTGAAATTTATTACTACTCTTGAAGGTGAGTTTCAAGACAACAGAATTTCTGAATATGGATTCTATAATTGTATACGGTTTTGACATTTCAGAGAACGCATTCAAATACAATTTGTTTTAGCCGCGTCTCTATTACGTTCATTAGACCGAAGTCAATAATTGAACATCATGGGCTCATACATAAGCTGAACAAGATTTCAGCGTGTGCCTGCATAGATGAGTGTTGAAGAAAATTCAGATGATGCAATCATTACCGTACGTGAATTAAATCTGAATATACTTCCATGAGCTGAACAATAAGAAAAAGCGAGGTAAAAGTTTGATAAAAGTCTTGAATCTACAAATTTGTGTTCCTGTTTCAGTATACCGGTCATCATGATGGCGGAAGAGAGGGGGTCGATATGTTGCCACTAAATCATCGAAGAATAATACCTCTGAAGAATAAACAACCTTATTAGGAAAAACAAATCATCAGAATTACGAAAACAGTTGGAATTCATTCGCTAACTTTACATGAAGGTATGTAACTAGTTTACTTTTCTCATTATTGAGACAAATAATATTCCTTGAATGATAGAACTAAACAATTCAGTGAAACGACCTTTTCACATCACCAGGAGTCGTGGTTATTATACGATGACGTTGTTTTTACTGCTCCTGTAGTGGTATTCATTCCGCGTCTTTCTCAAATTACCACGGGTCGTGCTATATGATAAGATTGTTGTTTGTACTATTCCTGTCGTGGTATTCTATTTTGTACTAATTTTGTGAAGAAAAGAAATAACTAAAATCAGAGAAAATTATCAGGTATTAAATTGGTATAAAATTAAGCATACTTTATGTCCGACTATACCAAAAAAGATAAATAATGTAGTTCATTCACAGGAAAAAACGCAAAGTACAAACAACAATTTTCATACTGAAAAAAACAGACACTATACAGGAATAATTCACAAATTTTAATAAATCAGACAAACACAGAATCATATAGATTCATCAATTCAACTCAGAGTCTTTGTGTATTTGATAAAGATAATATTCATTTAATGATGATGATAGAATTTTTTATATTCATCGAAAGTAATGAAAGCAAAATCAAGTCACCTAATGTATTTTTTTATTCATCATATTTATAAGATCAGAGTGAATGTATTTATTTCAAATGAAAATGCCACGTATAGCTTCTTGACTTCACATTCAATTCAGAGTATTATTATTTGCTATCTCAAAAACTGTACCTTTGTATAAGAACAGATATCAAAGAGATAATCATGTAGCTGCTGATATGAACCATAAATGACAATGAATTTTTCAGAAAAACAAGAGACAAATTCCTTCAATAAAGAAAAATTGATTTTATCCATCATAAAAAGTCAACAATATTGAAAAAACAGGAGAGAAACGTTATACAATCGTTACACTCATTATAGTATTAAGAGAAAAAATATGATGAACTCATAATGATGGACTCATGAAAAAATTCAAATAAGATCAGATGGGTAAGTAAGTACACCTTTCAATAATAAATAATTTGATTTTCAATAATTGAAGAAAATTTCAATGAAAACTTTCCTTCCAGACTATACCTCATCTGAAACAGAACGTGGATTGTTTCTTTATTCTTCATTTATTTTCTGATCCTCATACGTTTATGGACAAAAAATTGGATATTCATTCATTCAGTCTAATAACCTTCACTTCTGAACTATCCCCAAGCGAACAGGAAGATATAGCGTGGTTGACTCCAGCCTCCAGAGAAAAGCCCAATCAGGATATAATTGAAAGCTTTCCTGCGTTTGAACATCAGCTAAATTAATATAGTTTGGTAAGAAGCTATGCCAATCCATTTTTGGTCAAAGTCTGAATTTTTTTTTAGTTTGAATAACACCTCCAGAAGATATTGTACCTGACATGTACCTGAACAGAATTTTGAAGAGATATGAGCTATAAGATATTTTGATGTCTACCAATATGAAACAAATCAAGTCTGTATAGCGTCTCCCAGATTTCAGGGAATCAGCCAGGAATGAAGAATTGTCACCCTTTTACTGTCTATATATTCACAGATAAAATACGGAATACTTATATCTACATGCTATCAGAGCTAGGTACTTATTCTTTTTGTTAAGGTAAATATCCATACTTGATATGTGAGTATATGAAAAAAATTGAAATGTAGGGTTTTTTCAAAAAAACTCCTAGCGTCTAAGTTTTTTCCTAATTTTTTGACCATATATTCGATTCAATTCCTATATGTTGGATATTTATTTTCAGACTGTTCCAGATATACAACCCAATTTGATCTATAAATGAAACAAATGAAATTAGCTATGCAATCGGTACCAATATTGTTTGTGCACAATCAATCTTTTGTTTTCAAGGAAGATGATGTGTGAATTGGACAAACATGTTATATTGTGGATAAGCTGTTCTTTAAATTATGATTCCATTTATATTATTGTTATTATTATTTGCCTACCTTTATGAGACAAGTTCGAGTACATTTTTTACAAAAACTTCTGTTCTTTATGTTCTGATTGTTTTTGAATAAATAATATAAGCTGATGGTATTTTTTTACGTTGTTTAACCCCATGATATTATAACCCAGTTTAGTATACAATACCATATCAAAATGTACCATTTGCTGATTTCCATATTAGTTTTAGTCTAGTTTCAATAATATGAAAAATAGCAAATGGCACATTTTGATATGGTATTTTATTCTGAACTGGGATAATATCATGGGCGAGCGTGTTGTAAACTGTTCGATAATCAGTTTACTAGCTAGTCGTGGTAAAAAATACTCTACAGGTGATATTACAGATGAAAGAAACATATACCGCGAACTTTAGTAAAAAATTCTCTGTTCAAATCTAACAGTTGAATAGGTGGGGGTACCTGTTCTAGATTCACTAATGAATTATAGTATAAAATAATCAGCGGGTGGTTATTTCAGCGGGTGGTTATTCGATATTACGTAGTCGTGGTAAATATAACCACGATGCTCAGTTGATCGATTTTTGTTTTTCGCGGTCAATATCACTGCATTACCTAGCAATACTTTCTCAGGGTTGTCTCAACGTTTTTGAATTGTACATCTCACTACGATCAAAGTTTGTCCATATTTTTTAACGTTTTTCGTGGTTAAATCCTTGACGATTCTAGTAATTTCTACCTTTCTTTTCTCTGTGTGTACCCTTTTGAAATGTATCAGCCAATTTGGAACAGCATCTCGAAGTTTGCGAAAACACCACTCCATAAGTTCTGAGGGTAGCTTCATCGCTAAACATTAATATAGACAAGAAAGTTCTATCGGTTAAATAATTTCCTTGGCGCCATAACGCTATTACTAACATCTACGTTACAATTTTCCAATGTTTCGTCTACTATTTTCATCAAGATTGCCATGGATGTAAACGAATCGACTACAATTTTTCAGTTTATACATTTTATTTGACAGTTCATATTAATTGGCAGGTCATTGTACACTCAATACGTGGTTTAATCGACGCAAAATGGCAAGAATTTTAAGAGTTAGTCAAAAAATGGGTGATAACCAAAACATCGATAGGACACGGCAGAATTTAACCTTCCTTACCTATATTGAACCTGTGACTTTTCAGACAGTTGCAGAAGTAAACATGCATTTTGATAGAACTGGAAGTATTGCTTCAACAAAGCGCACCAGAAATGTGAATGATCTTGAAGACAGTGCTATCATGAACGAGCTCCAAGGAAATGCGAAGACCAGTGTGCGGCAACTATCAAGAAATCTCAACATAAAACCAAAAATTGGAGGTGCCTCAAGCGAAACAAACTGCCATGAGCCCAAAGTTTTTGCATTTCTCAGATAGATAGATATGTTTATTAATCCTTAGAGATCATTAGAATGACATATGCTAGGTCAATATAAATATAGATATAAATACAAAAACTGGGAAACTCTTGAGGATCCAGTCAAATCACTGGGCTTAGTCAAAGAAAACTCTTTGTTTTATTGTCAAGATTTCGGAATTTTTTTTATTCCTCCATCGGTACGGATAAACTTGAGCTTAAAAGTAAAAGTAATCGTGCACAACATGAAACATTGATATCTTCATTTTCACTTAGACAAGGAAACATCCATAAAAATGTATTCTTCATTAATGAGACGTTACAATATTTTTAAAAGACACATTCTCTCCGGCTCACATGGTGCGTCTGCAGACGGAGATGTGTGCCGGAGAAAACGTGTTTTTTAATAATATTGTAATGTTTCATTAATGAGTAATTCATATGGATGTTTTCATGTCTAAGTGAAAATGAAGTTATCAATGTTTTATGTTGTGCATGTTGAATTTTACTTTTAACCTCAAGTTTATCTGTCCCGATGAAGGAATACAAAATTTTCCGAAAGCTTGACAATATAACAAAGAGTTTGCTTTGACGATTTGACTGCATCCTCAAGAGTTTTCCGATTTCTCTTTAACTAGTCAGTCAAGACTACCTCTCCACTTATAAATACAAATATACATAAATAAATAATACGATTAGGACATACACAAAATGAGACGATATCTTAGATATACATGAACAGTGGCACTTCAAATTACAAAGAGGTGTATAAATAAACATTACACATAAGTATATAATATAAAAATTACAAAGAGAGTATATGTAAAAAGTGACAGTAGAAATAAAAATGCGAAAGCAAAGTAGAGTCAAGAACGTGTCGCACTTTTGAATTTTCTTTCGCATGAGATGTCCTTCATTTGTGGCGGTAACATATTGAAGAAGAGAGATCCAGCGTATGCAAGAGACTTTCTGAAGTGCATTTTATTGGATTTTTGGAAATGTACATAATTTTTTTCCTTGTTGGGTAATCGTGAACATTTCTTTTTCTCTTGAATTTGTGAAGGTTATGAAAGGTGTGTGTGTGTGTGTCAGTAATTTATATAGGTAAATACAAGTGCATGTCATTATTTTATTCGTGCAAAAGTTTCTCTGCATGACTCATTGTAACCGAGATCAAAAATATCAAGCGGATGAATCGTTTTTGTATTACGTCCTCATACTACAATTTTGTATTTATCGTTGAGTAGATGAGTGCGTAGTAAATGCTCTATGAAAGTTTTCTTTCAGTGTTCGGAATGCATAATATAGTTTTCCTAGTTTCTTGCAGATTGGCTTAACTTGCAGAATAAAATCTAAATTACAGTCCATTATAGTTCCTAGGAACTTGGTAGAATGTATTGCCTTTGATTTGGTATTGTTGATTTCTAATGTTAGAGAATTTGAGGTTTTGCACTTGCTTGTGAATTCTACACATACCGTTTTTTTTTCAAATTATTGATCAAGATAGAACATTTGCCTAAAGTTCTTGCAGATTCACCTCAGAAAAAATTATCGTGTGGTGTCATCGGTATAAATTAATACCTTACCTTGGACAATGGCGATGAAGATGTTAGAATGGAAAATTCATTATAGTGCCAAGGGAATTATTTAATCGATAGAAATTTTCGTCCAAAATACTGTTCAGCGATGAAGCTAGCTTCACAACCAATGCAGTGGTGTCTTCCCAAAATTCAAGATATTGGTCAAAATCCGAAACAACATGCTCTTCCAAAATTGATGTCGGCATATTTCAGAATAAAGTGATAGGATCCCAACTTTTTAAATAACGAATTATGGTGATATTCAGAGAATACACCGATAAGACTGAGAGAGTATATGATTTTAAACTAGATGGTGCTTCTATCTGAAAATGTTTAAGTATTGATAAAAATAATAAAAATTCTAGAGGTCATAAAGGCACCACATTGATGGATCATATCACTGGACGCAAAAAATTAGCTTGGGATCAATCATTGCATTTAGAACATATAAGTTGTCTTTACATTTGAAAGAGTTGAAGCTCGAAAAAAAATCATTTCGACAAAATTTCTTTTTAGAGTAATCTTGAATTTCCAGAATCATAATTCTACTATTTGTACTTCATTTACATTTGACTATCATTATGGTACTAAGACTTTTTGAACTTCGTGATGTCAATGTAATACATTGACATAACGATGTCATTATGACATACCAGCAGATAATCAAATGTTAATTTCAAAAAACCTATTAAAATGTTTATTTTTAGATTTACAAGAAACGTAATACGAAATTATCAATTTTTTTTTATTGTCCCACTCTTTTTTGAAATCTCGTAAGGATGACTCTATGAATAGGAACTCGTGAAAATGAACCACATCAAGAAGATTATAGTGAAATCATTTGAATTTATTTCCAACAGTCATTAGCAAACTCAATATATAAAAAAGGGAATAACAAAACTAAGTAATCTAAGCAATTTGAAGAAAGCTTGCACCTATGGTTAACGTGGGCAGTAAACAGTCCCATTTTTGTACCCAATTACATCAACTCTCGATATGAAATACTACATGAACAGGTGATAACAGAAATTATAGCTTTCATTTCATTTACATATATCCATAATTATTATTATAATCCAGTTTTCTGAAGAGAATTGAGATATGACATGTGCGTTTGTCGGCCTTAAATAAATATATTCAATTTAATAAAATAGCGGACGAGAGTGTTTCTGATATATTTTAACGAAAGATAAATGAGATTACTGAACGTTTTATGAATCACATCTGACGTTTCGGAATTTGTTACGGTGTTGATCTATTAAGTTTGTCCATATTCTAATTGATTATCGGAAGAATTTCACGGCAATGTGTAAGTGTAATGAATGACCAGTTGCTATTAAGCATTTTCATCAAATCGGAATGGGATGAATCTTCCTTGATTTTCTTGAAGATCACATTGACGTAAATTGAGCATTATTAGTGATAACGCGGTGTAGGTACTGTCACTTTGGAATACGTCATAGTATGCAGGGTGGATTCTTCAACGTTGGTTGATCGTGTGATACTCATCATGAAATCAATCGTCAGACCCTCGAGAGCGGTTATTTATTTTTTAATAGTAACTTCCAGTTTCGGAAATTTTACAATAAAATCAGTTGAAATGCATTTTTGTACAGGTGAAATGCATTTGTGTAATAAGAACAGTGGCGTACAAAAAGGGTAACTTCGTTCCTTTTATTCCCTATTTTTTACGCCACTGGAAAAATCAGGAAAATTAATGATTTTTTGATTTCTCAGGACACCAATTTTACTACCAATACAGATTTTCGCTGGAAGATTTTCAGCTCTGAAAAACCCTGTTTGACTCACTTTTCGTGGAGACACCCCAATATCTTCCGTATCTATTGGAGTGTGACTCTGTTAATGTCAGGAACGGTAGACATACTGGTGGTGAGTCGAAATCTTGCCTGTGGTTGATCTGAGTGACACACACTGCTCGCTAGTAGCGATAGACCCAGTTTTGCGAATAATGATATAAACAGACAATATAGTCTCAAAATTCTAACGGATTCGGAGTCACAACACCAATTTCACTACCAGAAAAGATTTTTGCTGACTTTCAGTTCTGAAAAATTAAGTTTGTACCACTTTTTATGGAAACACCCTCGTATCTTCCGTTACTATTGAAGTGGAACTCTGTACATTTCAGGATCAATATACAGTGTGTATCACTCCTCAAGGAAACACCCCCGTATCTTCCGTAACAATAGAGGTAAAATGATGAAACTCTCAGGACTGATGGAAATGCTCAAAATGCACCTACTACCTGAATGGGGTTGGCCTAAGTGATATACACTGCCCGCCACTCGCGATGGAACAACCCATTTTTACGGTAAAACAT